>CM053593.1:341894517-341938072 GCA_028646575.1 Pseudocheirus occidentalis | reverse complement strand
GTTTCCACACTACCAGTGAAGTCACTGGTCTGGCCAACATTATGTGAAGGGCTTTGGAAACTTTAGATTGCTTTGTAAACATAAATTATTGTTATTATACCACAGGACTTTGGGGTAGCTTCCCCAAAGTGCTTGGTACTACTTTTGGGCAACTGGTGTGTGTGTGTGTGTGTGTGTGTGTGTGTGTGTGTGTGTGTGTGTGTGTGTGTGTAACTATAATAGAAGTGGGAATATGATTACGAAGTAGGTGAGGTCAGAATGAGCACTGGGATATATGAGAAGGGACACAGATCACTTAGAGCCCTTAGGGGAAGTTTTATGGAGGGCTGTGCCACAGGGAATTCTGGGCTTTAAGGGAAGGGAAAGATTTCAACAGGTGGAGATGGGGGTGGGGAGGGAGCCGGTTGTAGGCATGAGGACTGATTTGTGCCAAGTCATGGACTGGAAAAGGGCACAAGAGATTGGGGCACACCAGTCTCTTTCCTCCTTTCCCCTCTTTTCTTTAATCCTCTGAGCCCCTCCTCTTTCACTTCCAAATTGTTCCCAAACTTCTCTTCGTTCTTAAACTCGGAGCTTTTGCAGTTGCTGTCTCCCATGCCTAGAATGCTCTCCTTCCTCATTCCTGCCTCTTAAAATCGCTAGCTTCCTGTAAGACTTAACTGAAACACCCCCTTCTGCACGAGGCCTTTTCTCCCCCTTCGAGTTGCTAATGCCCTTTCTTCTAAGGTTGTGTTGTGTCTCCTCTGTATGTATCATTTATATACCTACTTATGTACAGGTGTCTCCTTCCATTCAAGATAGAGCATTTTTAGGAGCGACTAGGTGGTGAAATGAATAGAGCACTGGCCCTGGAGTCAGGAGGAACTGAGTTCAAATATGGCCTCAGACACTTAACACAAAAACCTAGCCGTGTGACCTTGGGCAAGTCACTTAACCCCAATTGCTCTCCAAAAAGCAAAAAAAAAAAAAAAAGAATAAAAAAATAGAAAGCATTTATGAAGCATTTACTGTGTGTCTGGCAGTGTGAAATAGATAATACAAACAAAAAGAAAAACCAGTTCCTGCTCTCAAGGAGCTTACATTCTCATTGGCAAAGACAGGACATAAAAGGAAACTGAAAAGGTTTTCTTTTTTTTGAGGGGGGAGGGGAATCAGAAAAGTCCTGAGTCAGGAGATGAGTTGCATTAGACTGTAAGCTCTTTGAAGGTAGGTGCTATTTTCAATTTTCCTTTGTGTCCCCAGAATTTAACTTGAGGCCTGATACCCAACGAATCCTTAATAAATGCTCTGTGATGGATAAATTTGTTTCAAACTCTTTTTGTTTTCTTTTTGCATTTAGGGAATTCTCCTTTCTGGAAGACTCTCATATACCCCTGGTCATTATCCCTAGTTCTGCTTACTTCTTCTCTCATGTCTCCCAACACACAAGTGAGGAGGAGTGGAAATGTCCTTGTTCCACCTTGTGACCTGTGAATCTTTTTGCTGCCGCCATTACTCAGCCTCCTTTGAGATTCACTTCATTGCCTCTACCATCTGATCCAGTCCTTGTTGCTGTGGTCTTGTCACTGCTTCACTTACCCTCCTTTTTCAAGGAGTTTAGTCCCTGGCTCACCCAACACCCCTTCCCCCTCCCCCCTTTCTTCATACTTGGGAACTTCATGGATTTTTATTTCTCTTCAAACAATTCGGACAGTTCATTCAGGTCCCAGACTTTCATAACTCTTCACTTCATTCAGTACCTCTATACCTTATAATCAGCATCTTTTATAATTATGCCACATCTATAATTTTCAGCTCCTGAAATTTCCTTCTCTGAACACAATCTCCTATCTTACCCCTTCCTCTATATCACTGCCTCTAAATATTCTTGCCCTCACTCCAGCTTCCAGTCTCTCCGTCTCTCCCTTCCCTCGCCTCCCCTCCCCTCTCCTGGAAAGGTAGGGCAGTTCGGGTTAAGCGACTTGCCAAAGGTCACATGGTTAGGTTTTTTTGTGTGTTGAGTGTCTGAGGCCGAATTTGAACTCAGGTTCTCCTGACTCCAGGGCTGCTGCTCTATTTACTGCACTACCTAGCTGCCCCTTATCTTCTTCTGAATTGTGATTGGAAGGTCTAAAATGGGTCACCTTTTCTCCCCACCTAAAATCCCTTCTATATTTTTACCCAACTCTTTATTCCTAAGAGTGAGCAAGACATGACTTCTAAGAACTTACCCCATTAAACATTGCTGATTTCTCTCTCATCTTCAGTATCTCCTAACCTCTTTTTTTTTTACTGCCCACAAATATGCTTATTTCTACTGAATCTTTTAAAAAAAACAAACCTTCATTTGACACTTCATATCATCCTATTTTTTCCTCTTCCTACCAAATTCCTAGAAAGAAGTCTCTATGTGTACCTCTCCTTTTATGGCTTCTGACTCCAGCACTTGACTGAAAGTAATCAATGTTCTCTTAACTGCCAAATTCTTTTGCTACAACTGACCCATTCTTCTCATTTGAACCTACTTGTATCACTGCTAGCCTGGAGCAGATGGAAAAAGAAGGTTAGCATCGGAACATAGAGAGCCTTGAATGATACCTCCATTCTATTTGTACTCTGCCTTAGCCCTCAGCATCACTTAGAACTGTATCCTATCTAAAACCTTTAACTCTGAGCTTTAACTCTGTAATTATCTATAACGTGTCCTTCCATTTCCCTCTCCCTTAATTCCTATCAAATGCCCTCATTGTGTCCTTTGAGCCATTAATTCTTCCTTCTCTTCCTATTTGCTCCTTCACCCAGGGCCCATCTCCTGCCATCTGGATCTATATCTTGCTACTGGACCTAGATGGTTCCAGAGGAAAAAGTGAGGCTGGTGACTTTGCATAGCCTTGCCTCACTTAAATCCAATTTATTTGCAAGTCATGGCATCACCTTCCTGATGTCATGGTCCTCTTCTAGAATGAAGGACAAAAAACAACAACAAGCTCCCTCACTCCCATTTAGTTTTCACTTGCCTCTCTATACACCCTGGAACAGATGGTCAGTTGTTTCAATGATTCTTTAAAGGCCATCCTAGATTCCCTTAGTCTCTTTATATCCTGATCTTGTTTCTCAGCCTTGGTCCTCCCCATCCTGCCCTTGCCATTCACACTCTTCTTCTGTACCTTAGACCTTCTCTGTAATCTCATCCATTACTACTCCTTCCCTCCTGTCTCAGAGAAAGAGATGTTCTTTCCACTTGCCCCACTGTCCTCTTGAAAACCTGGTTTTCTCAGTCATCTCTCTCTCGTGCATCTTCACTTTTTCTTTCCATTTTGACTGGCTCTTTCCCTTTGCCTACTGTGTTTTAATGCCTCTATCCCTTTAGTCCCCCATTATAAACCTCTCGTTTTAATTTCTGAACTTCTTGAAGAAAAATAGGCTTTATTCTCTGGAGTTTGCCTTTCCCCATTCCACTTCTTCCTCAATCAATAAGAGGATTTATTTAGTTAAAAGTTTTATTGATGTCTTTTGTTTTCGCACCATGGTTATTTCCTACTTTACCACCCTGCCCCTGCTGAATCCTTTCCTCCAGCTGAGAAAAATGATGAAGGAAAACCCACTGACAGCAGTCAATTATGATTATATAAACCTGTGCTTCTCAGCGTCTCCTCTGAAGTGTGCCCCGGGACCAAGATTGGTCTTTCTAATTACCCAGGATTCCCTTTAGCTTTATTTTCATTTACATCATTGTAGTCACTATATAGTGTTCTCTTGCTTCTGCTCATTTCATCGCATCAGAGATCTGGCTCCTGAAGTGACTCAGAGGTTGAGTCTAACTGCCTTGTTTTCTGGAAAATAAGGCACAGGGAGACTGGGATTTGCCCAAGGTTTCTTGGGTAGTCAGTATCAGAGCTAGGATGTGAAACTAGATCCTCATGGCTCCCATCAGTTCATACAAATAGTCATGTGTATTTCTGAATTCTTCAAATGTGTTATTTCTTATGGTATACTAGTATACCACTATATTAATATAAAACAACTTATTCTGTCATTTTCTATTTTGGACATGTACTTTATTTCTTCTTTTTTTTTTTTTTGCTACCACAAAAAAGTGTTGCTAATTTTCTTATCTATGCGAGCTTTGTGCTTTGAGTATATACTTGAGAGTATATGGCTTGCAGTGAGGTTGCTGGACCAAAGGGTTTGCACACTTTAGGGAAATTTCTCAAATAATTGTTTCTCAGAGTGACTGGGCCAATTCACCATTCCACCAGCATTGTATAGTGTTCTTGGCTTTCCATAATCTGGCTAATATTGACTGTTTCCATCTATTATCATCTTTGCCATTGTGAGGGACATGAGATTAAACCTTAGAGTTGTTTTTAATTTGTATTAGTTTTATGATTTGTACTATTCAGTTGACCCTTGAATTTAGAATTTAGAGCTAGAAGGCACTTGAGAAATCATCTAGTCTAGGGATTCTTAAACTTTTTTCTACCATGGACGTTTTTGGCAGTCTGGTGAATTTTTAAATGAATTAAACAAAACAAACAGGATTATAACTGAAACCAACTATATTGAAATGTAACTACCAAAATGTATATTAAAAAAGTTTATGGCTCCCAGGTTAACACTGGAAGGACCAGGTATGTCAGTTGACTAAAAAGTAAATTTTTTTGGAATCTTGAAACTGAATACACTTAAGTATTTCTACTTCATGTTTTCCAAGGCTTTGTTATTAACATTCTTTATGTTCTAAAGACTTTTCAAATAAGAAAAGAAGTAAACATATAGTTCTACCTATAAAATCTAGATTTGTCAAATATGCTTAAGGCTTGTAATGAGATTTACATTTTTTTTTTGTTTAATCTCACATTCCATATTATTTCTCTTGGAAAATCAGCTTTTAGACCTAACAATTTTTTCAGATATTTTATTTTTTTCTAATTACATGTAAAAGTTTTAAAACAGTTATTAAACATTTTTTCATATCTTTTTTGAGGCAGTTGGGCTTAAGTGACTTATCCAGGTTCATATAGCTACTAAGTGTCTGAGGTTGGGTTTGAACTCAGATCCTCCTGACTCCAAAGCTGGTGCTCTATATTCACTGTACTACCTAGCTGCCCCATTAAAAAAAAATTAAGTTCCAAAGTTTTGCTCTCCCTTCCTTCCCCCCCTTAAGAAGATAAGCTATTTGATATAGGATATACAAATGCAGTCATACAAAAATATGTTTCCATATTATTCATGTTACAAAGGAAAATTGATTAAAAAATCCCCAAGAAAAGTAAGTGGAAAAAAGTATGCTTTAATCTTCATTCAAACTACACCAGTTCTTTCTCTGGAAATGGACAGCATTTTTCATCATGAATTCTTCAGAAATGTTTTAAATTATTTATTGCTAAGAGTAGCTAAGTCATTCATAGTTGATCATCATACAGTTTTGCTGTCACTGTGTACAATGTTCTCCTGATTCTGTTCACTTTGCATCAGTTCATGTAAGTCTTCCCAGGTTTTTTCCAAAATCATCCTGCTTATCATTTCTTACCCCATAATAATATTCTATCACAATCATAACCCACAACCCATAACCCTCAACTGATGGGCTTCCTCACAATTTGGAAATCTTTGCCAAGGGCTTTCAACTCTTTGGACTTTTAAGAGGTATTATGACAGACTAAAAACAGAACTTTCTGGATCACTAGATATCCACATAATCTCTTCTGTGGTTTAATGTTGTTTTACTTTGACATATTTATAGTATCTTAGTATGACACAATGAAAATATTTTCACAGATCTTCCCCACCTTAAAAATTGATACAGATGGAGAAACTGAGGCTGAGGGAGGTTAAGTGACTTTCCCAGGGTTACAACCTCCCAGCTAGTAAGTGTCTGAGATTCAAACTTAAATCTTCCTTCCTTCAAGTCGTTATACCACTTAGCTGATCTTGACTGAGACTTCCTAATATGTAACCTTGTGAAAATAATTTACCCTCTCTGAGCCCCAATTTCCTTAGTAGTAAAACAAAGATTGGATTAGATCAGGGGTTCTTGAAGTACTCTATATGCTAGGTTTATTCTCTTAATTGAATGCAAATGATTTCTCATTTCAAATCCAGTGTCCTTTCCAGTATACAATCAAACCGTGTGTGTGTGTGTGTGTGTGTGTGTGTATGTATATGTATGTATGTATGTATGTATGTGTCTTTGTCTTTGTATCTGGGGTGAACACAGAAGTGGAATGGGCTGTCTAGATAAGTGTTGGGTTCCCCTGGCATGAAGGGAGGTCTTTAAACCGAGGCTGGATGACTGTTAGGCACGTTGTTGTGAGGATTTCTTTTGGATATAGGTTAGTTAGATCAGGTGGCTGCTGAGATCCCCCTTCAATTTCATGGTTCTGTGGATCATGATTCCCAGAAGGACACTGATCCAACTTTGTCCTGCGCCATGAAATGCTCTGACCCCTGATCAAAGCACACAAATTGAGGACCAAACACCTAACAGCTGTGTGGATGGAATCTGGTTAGTCCAGGGTATGAGCAATACTGCCCTGAGACTTGGTTCATTTGCGTTGGCAATAACCCAAGGAATTTGGAGTGGCGCCACTGGGATAGGAAATGGATTTGTAATTGCACCAATACAGATAACTCTTAGATTGAGAAATTCCCTTTACCTGTGTAGAACAGTGCCTTCTCAGAAACTTCCTGTCGATTTCTTCCCAGTTCCTCAGGCTCAATCTAGGTGTCATTTTCAACTCACTTATTCCCTGTTCCCCTACCCCCACCTCCCTGCAATCTGTGGTCAGGGCCTGTTAATTTTACCTTTTCAGTATCTCTCTAATATACCCCTTTTTCTCTTTGGACACTGCCACCACTCTAGTGCAGGCCATTATCACCTCACTCCTGGATTTATTATTGCAATAGCCTGTTGGCAGGTCTGCCTGCCTCAAGTCTCTGCCAGCTCAAGTCCATCTTCTGTTCAGCTGTCAAAGAGATTAACCCAAGGTACAGATCCTACCACATCACCCCTCTTAAATTCTGTGTCTCCCTCTTGGATCAAATACAAAGTCCTCTGTTTGGCATTCAAAGCCCTTTATAACCTAGTACCCTACTCCCCCTTTTCTTCCCGTAACATTTGTAGTCTTTTTATGTTTTATTCTCTGACGAGTATTCTTTGATCCAGTGACACTTGGCCTCCTGTTTTAGGAACAAGACATTCTAGCTCTTGGTGTGGGGCATTTTCTCTGACTGTTTCTGGTGCCTGGAATGTTTTCCCTCTTCATCCCCTCCTCCTGGATTCTTTTGAGTTTCAACTAAAATCCTACCTCCTGCAGGAAGACTTTCCTGCTACCTCTTAATTCCAGTGCCTTCCCATTGTTAATTCTTCCCCATTTATCTCATATAACTTGTTTGTACATATTTGTACAAACATATTTGCTTACCATCTGCCTCATTAGATTGTCAGCTCCTTGAGGGCAGAGACTGTCTTACCTTCCTTTTTATTCCCAGTGCTTAGCACCATGCCTGACACATAGTAGGCATTTAATAAATGCTTATTGACTGACCAAAACCATCTAGAAAATTGCCTAGACCATGGAGAGAGGATAGGTGTTTTGCTTGGCTTTTGGAGGGATTTCCTGGTTCCAAGGCCATTATTCAAAAGCCACTGAATCACCCCAATAATGACCAGGGAAATATTCAGTAAAGGCATACTCTTTGATGCATGGCCCTCATTCGGGTTGGGCCCTAGTGGCTGCTGCCCCCATGTGTCAAGGTTTTGCTGATGCCCGATTTAGTGAGTTAGTCTTTCAGTGTAAGCTTATAGTGCAGTCAACATAAGCTTTATTGAGCTATGGCATGAGGTCACGTTGTACTTTTCCCAAATTAACTTTGTTTTGAGAGTAGGGAGAAATAGGAGAGGGAATGTCCAATGCATTTTATTTCAAACTGACATCACAATGTCTGGCACATAGTAGGTGATTAACAAATATTTATTGAATTAAATCATTTGTTGTCCACTATCCCTATAGGACTTTTTCATGTTTATATTTTATGAAGTTGAATAAGTGACAGCAGTACAATAGTTAAATGGTTTGTATTAAGGAAGAATTTGCAAAAGAAACCATTATATACATAACAAGAGTGGTAGTTTTACCTATTTTAAAAATGCTACAAAGTGGGTTATTGAGTTCTGTCTAATTTGTTTTCAGTAAATCTGTTCATTGTACTGTTACTCATAATTCTGTTATTCCTTAGACTGTTTATGAACTCGCCAGTGGTCAGGACCTTGTTGGTGAAGCTGTTGGGGAAGGAGATGGGAGCTCTTTCTGTCCAAATGCTAAGATGGGGCTCTGGGAGGAAAGGGTCAAAGTTCAGAGCTAAGAATGCAAAACCGGAAAATCGAGACTTTATGGTCACTGGTCAGTTAGAGTTGACTCTGCTACTTACTACCTTGGGACTTCAGGAAAGTGCCTTTTACTTTCTGAGCCTGTTTCCTCCTTTTGAAAAGGAACTTGGATTAGACAATATCTCAGGTCTGTTTCAGCTCTAAAATCCTCATCTTTCCCATGAAAGTAAGCTCCTTGTGGATAGGAATGATTTTGTTATGTTTTAAGCTTTGTTTCCTCAGAGTCTAGCACATGCTTAACAATAACAGTTAAGTTTTGCTCTTTCAGATTTGCAGAGTCTATACAAATATGATCTCTTTTGATCCTAATGACTGTCCTGGGAGGTAGATGCTAAAATTATTCCATTTTAGAGATGAAGAAACTGGAGCAATCGAGGTTAAGTGACTTACCCAGGTGGCAAAGTTTAGTAAATATCTGAGAGTGGGTGTGACCCAACTGCAGAAGTTGGAAAGAGCTGAACTTGCAAGCACTTATTAAAAAGAACATGGATCTGTCCCAATCATTTTTGTTTTAGCTCTTTCAGACAGGTTTTGTTTTTGATCCTGTGTGTGATGATAGCTTTAAAAATGACTTTTTATGAACAACTTTTTCTAGTTAAGAAGGTGATCAAGAGGAAAGAAATGGGGAGATAACTTGGATTTGCCTAGCAAGGTGCTGGAATGGGGGGAAAAACCCAAACTAAAATTCTGGAATTGGTCTCTGTGAACTTGTGTTCAAATCCTGATTCTGATACTTTGGGAATCTTGGGAAGCCTACTTCTGTAAGGTGAAGAGATTATATTCAATAAACTCTAAGAGCCTCTTCCAACCTTAACTCACTGATCTTAGGATCCCCTCTGATGGAAAAGAGATGATAATGGAGTTTCTCATATAGGTATCTGCTGTGCCTCTGCGCACCCTCCCCCTCCTACCCGCCCTTTCAATTTCTGCTACATTTGGACCCATAAAACAGCGTGCAATAAGGTTGTGAATGTGCTGGATCTGGAGGAGTCAGAAAATGTAGGTTGAATTCCATCACTGCTACTTAGTTGCTGTGTGACATTATGCCTATTACTTAATTTCTCTGTGCCTCAGTTTTTCCATCGGTGAAATGTAGGTAAATGCACAGCTTACCTCAGAGGATGTTCTTCTTCTTCCCTTCTCCCTCTCCTCTCCCCTTTCTCCCTCTTCCTCCTCCACCCAGGTTCCCTACCTCTTCTCCATTATAAAACTCCTGAATGCAGGGACTGTCGTATTTGTATTTGTTGGCTCCCCCTCCCCCTACCTCTTATGGGGATCTGTATGAAACTCTGTAGGTGCTTAATAAATGAAAGAATTTCTTTTAAAATATCCTTTAATTCAAGCTTTCTGAGAATCCAGTTCAGGCTTCTTTACAAAGGAATCTCAGTTAATAGAAATTCATCATACAGTCAGTTTTCTTTCAACTACAGATGACTGAATCTACAGCTTCCAACGTCGTTCACAATGTGCCACATCAAAACAAGTCCTGTCATCGCATTTCAAAAGGGCAGCTGAGCATAAGTGAATAGATGTGAACGCTTATCTCACCTGCCCACCCAGCTGGAGCCGGCTGCAAAAGGTCCCTGAGACTGCTCGGCTCCCAGGCTGCTGCTAGATCATTTCTCCTGCACTGTGGGGAATGATGGCGCTCTTTCTTTATAAAGTGACAAATGTGACGATTCCCCTTGCTGATCCATCAAGAAAGCCACTGGTATTTTTGGAAGTCTTCTGTCTGCCTCAGGTTGCTTGGAGGAGGCAGGGGATGTATTTGAGCTAGTGCTTGCCCCTGCAGAGGCCATTCTCTTACAGTCTCAATGGGAGATAGACTAATGTTACAAGCAACAAATGGCAAACTCTGGTTCTGGTCCTAAAAGCTTCAGATCTAACTGTAAACCTAATTGTGCTCTCTTTTGTGTTATGGTTGTGTGTGTGTGTGTGTGTGTGTGTGTAGGTGTCTCATCTTCCTTAATAATAAATAAATCAATCACATTTATATAGTGCTTTAATGTCTGCAGGGCACTTTTACAAGCATTATCTTATTTGATTCTTACAACAGGTCTATGAAGTAGGTATCGTTATTATTATTACTCCCATTTGATGAGAAAATTGAGGCCTAGAAGGGGTTTCATTGACTTGCTTAAGCTCATACAGCTGAAACACATCTGAGAGTGGATTTTGAACCTAGCTTTTCTGACAGTCTGCCCCTCCATCGACAGTTACTATAGTCCCTTGCTGTTTCCTTACTCAACAAATTGCTTCTAAAATATTCATTCTGGTCACAGAAATGTACATGCTGCTCACTTAGGCCTTGGTGCCTGTCAGCCTACATTTCTCTCTCCTTCAATATCTTGATTCAGCAGTGATTTCTAATCTGTCATGCATTTTTGATCTCTCCATCACCAATGGACCCTCGAATCGACGGTCACCAAATATTTATTAAACACCTACCATCAGGCACATTTGCCTGCAAAGAGGTAGCCATACCTACTTAAAAAAAAAAACCCAAATCAAACCTCCTTTTACCCTTCAACCATGGCTAACCACTATTCCCTCTAATAATAATCATCATCATAAATCATAATTGATAAACAATATTAAATAGTAATAATGATAACTAGCATTAATAGAATTAATAATCAACTAGCATTAATAGAATGTTTACTGTGTGCCAGGCTTGGTGCTAAACCCTCTATACTAATATTATTTCCTTAACAACCTTGGAAGGTAGGTGCTCACTATTATTATTATTTTGCCTATTTTAGAGTCAAGGAAACTAAAGCAGGCAGTGATCAAATGACTTGTTCAGGGTTCACAAAGCTAGTAGGTGTTTGAAGTCAAATTTGAACTCTTCACTATTTACTTAACTTCTCTAAAACAAATAATCTTACTCATTCAAAACCCAGTCTTCACCTATTCCCTACTCACTTTGTCCTCAACTCCTTTCAATCAGATTTCTGGTTAAACATGTTTTCCTTTCACCAGTGGCATCAGGATTGCCAAATCCATTGGTCTTGACCTCTGCGGCTGTTTGACACTGGTGACCATCCCACCCAGTAGCTTCAGAAACATTCCAACCTGCCTTGGTACATCTCCACCTGGATATCTAACTGGTACCTCAAACTCAACGTGTTCACAATCCGAGTTCATTATCTTTCCTTGTAGACTTCCCTTTTGGGTGTCATTTTTGTCCATGGTACTGACATTCATGCAAATCACAGGCATCTGCCTAAGGAGGGGCGGGCAGGCTGGATTGACGGGCACAGAGATCAGGCCGGTGAGTTACTGTCATACTTCCAGCCTGGGTGAGGTAGAGGAAGCCCGGTGTCAAAAAAAAATAGAATAAAATAAATTTTCTATAAAGTAAAGACAGAATGTGAAGGTGATCTTGTGAGACCCGTGATTAGAAAATTAGATTAGATTAGATTTAGAAACAGAATATGGCAATGCATCAGTATTTCTAAGCTCAGGTTTTCACTTGCAAGAAAATGAGCCAACTAAGTACAATCGAATTTTATGACACCATGGCTCCAGTCAAATTCCCACTCACTAGTCTGTCAGGCTGCATTTCCAAGCTCCAAACCTACGGGTTGGGCTTGTATAGTAGCTAAAATGAAAAGTGTTTATAGCTCATTATCCAATAGAATCAAGGCACAGAATGTAAAATTAGGTAGATCTCGTCGGTGAACTGTAGGAACTCTTCAGTTTGGTAACCATGTATTAGTCTTGGCACGTGGCCTAGTGCACTTGATGGTATTTATTGTCTAATTAGACCTATGACAGAGAGTTCTCTTATGGAGATAAATGGGGTGTAGTTTTTCTTTTTTTGTCTTGTTATTTTGATATAATTCTTTTTGGATGATTTCATGGTTTTTTAATGATAAAAATAACCTGAAAATTATAGCAGTTCCAAGTCTTAGGAGTCATTAATATTTTCTTATCTCTTTTGTTAAGTCTGGGAGCAGGAAATCAGATTACTTATTTCTACAGCAGAATTTTAATGTTTGTTGAATTTTAGTATTTTTTCATTATTTTACTTCTTAGTTAGGAAATTTCCTTGGACTGGCTTTGGTAGTCCATCCATACCTATAATTCCTGATACTGGGGGTGGTTGAGGCTGGTGGATCGTTTAGGTTCAGGAGTTCTAAGCTGAAGTGGGCTAAAGCCAATGGGGTGTTCACATTAAGTCTGGCACAAATATGGTAAACCCCTGTAAGCTGGGATGCCATGGGGATACCTAAAGAGGTATGAACTGGATCAAGTTAGTAAAAGAGCAAGTAAAAGCTCTGTCAGTCAGCTGTGGGATCAAGTCAACAAGTGGTCACTACACTTCTAGCCTGGGTGAGATAAGACCCAGTCTCAAAAAAAATCCTTTCAGATATATTCATTCTTCTATCCATCCACTCAGCCAAAAACATATCAGAATTGAGCATTTCAGAGTTGGGAGTTTAGAGGCAGTATAACTACCTGAACAAGATTTTCTTCTGCCATACATGACAAATGGGCTTTACTTGAAGACCTCCAAAGGTAAGAACCCCATTCCTCCAGAGGCATTTCATTTTGGTTAGCTCTAAATGGTAAGATGATTTTCTTCTAGTAAGCCTAACCTTACCCACTTTGTGACTTTCCCTCATTGCTCTGGGCTTTGCCCTCTAGAACTAGATGGGACCAGCCTAATCCCTCTTCCGCATGACAACCCTTCAAATGCTTGAAGACTTCTGTCCTGGGACTTCGTAAAGTTTCCCTTTCCAGGCTAAAAAATCCCATTTTGTTCAAACAGTCCTAATATGGCATTAACTCAAACTTTTTAGGTTTTCTTCCTCTAAATATTCTCCATTTTATTACTGCAGGGACCTTCCTAAAGGGTGGCATCCAGACTAAACACAGTGCTCCACACTCAGACTTGGGCACAGTGCCAACAGCAGGATGCTCAACTCCCTCCTTGACTCTGTCAAGTCAGCCAAAGTTCACATTGACTTTCTTGGCTGCCATATCATACTTTTGACTTGAGTTGAGCTTGTAGTCTCTAACCCTGAAGATCTTTTCTTTTTTTTTTTTTAAGATGAACAAACCTTCATCATCTTATACCTGTAAAGAACTAAGAGGTTACATTCATTGCTATTAATTTCAGCTTAATAGATTTGGCCCAAGTGTACTAGCCAGTCAAGATCTATTGGCATCCTGCCACTGATTTCTGTTTCCTCTACCCTGGTGCCCTATGTAAATGTGATAAGCTTTCCTTCTATGTTTATCAAATTTGCATTCATTACAAGACACAGTTCTAAGAGGTGAACGTCTATAAAGACAAGTAAGATCTCTCTGAACTTGGGGAATTTCCAGATATATAAAACATGTACACAAATTAACATACTAGAGTGTACAGTGTGATAAATGGATGAATGGCACAGAGTGCTGAGACTTTCCTAAGAAGGAGAGTCTTGCTGGCTTGCTGGTAGTGAATACATCAGTTAAAGATTTACCCCAGTACGCATTTATCAGTTTCTTTCATTTTATGACCACAAGCAATAACTGATAGTTGATATCTCCAGTCTATTTCCTCTGTTTGGCAAAGGTGCATGAATTGTTCTGCGTTTCACCACTCCTTCCCACCCCCCTTTATAGAGTTTTGGGAGTTTCTGGATCTCTGCTTGCCCTGGTTTTCATAAATATGCAGCTATTATACAATTAAATGAGGTTTCGTGAGATTGTGTGGCTGATACATTTGTGATTTTTCAATGGTTCTGGGAGTCCAGAGGAATTGGAAGACTCATTGTCACTGTCTGCAGTTTGGGATGTCGATATATTGGTGGGGAGCTCCTTGCTGTTCCGTCATCACTACTGTTGGTGGGAACAACCTGGGTTTCTAGGAACTCAGTGAAGTTCTTCATGAGAACTGGGGAGAGCATCTGAGACCTTGTCTGTATTACTTTGTGGAAAAATGGATTTATAGAGGAAACTGCAGAATGAAGCTTCCTCAGGGGCAGGAAATACTTCTGTCTTTGTCTCCCCTGAGCTTCTCACACTCTGACTGAGATGCAGTTGAGCTTCCACAATTAATAATAAAAATGATGCTACCAACAATGGGAGACTGCTTGGTGTTGTGTCATTCTGGCAGAGGGCTAGACTGGGACTCAGGGAGACCTACCTTGAATTCCTTGCCTCTGACACCTACAAGGTACAGGATGGTAGGCAAAGGTGTCAGCCTTGCTGAAGCTCAGGCAAGGAAGACCTTACTGCTACAGTACACAAATGAGTGGCTGCTCAGCACTAGCAGAGCTACTTTCCACATAGGGAGTTCCCCTCCCTAATGGGATTGAAACTTCTGACCCATTCCTTTCCTTAAGCAATAGTGGGGGCCATCACCAGTCTTGCTGATCTGTATTTTGGACCCAGAGGCTCCAGAGGAGAAAGTGAGGTTGGTGACTTTGCACAGCTCTGCCTCACTTAAATCCAATTCACTTGCAAGTCATGACTTCCCTTTCCTGAGGAGAGTGAAGGTCAAATAACAAGTCAGAGTAGTAAGTAAGTAAGTAGTAAATGCTCTCTGGGCTAGAGGGCTAATTTTAGCTCACTACAACTGTACCACCTCTGCAGTGGGCCCCAGAAGGCACTCACAGATAAGCATTGTGTTTCTCTAGCTCTTGCATCTTTAAGGTCCTGCCCTTTTCTTGAGAATGCTTTTCTGTTGTACGCTCTCAAAGACCATCGGAATTCCTTTCCACTTGGTTTGATTCAGAATTGTGGGAATTGCAGCTTGACCGTTTCAGCCTAAAACAGTGGCATTAGACTGTTTGAATCTCAGGATTCAAAATCTTTGACAATGGAACGTTGGTTAGTATTCTATGATTGTGCTGACTTCAGAAACTATGTTTAATGGGGGATGCTTGGCCAGCGAAGCCATGGCCTGAAAAATTAAGGCTAAACTTAGTACTTTGAAGGAACATTAAACATCACTCAGCATTAGAAACAGCATTCCCTAAAGTTCTATGTCATTTCTTTTTTTTCTCTTGCAGAAAATTTTCAGCACTGGAGATACCAACCAAGATGGAAAGCTGGACTTTGAAGAGTTTATGAAGTACCTTAAGGATCATGAGAAAAAGATGAAGTTGGCATTTAAGAGCCTGGACAAAAATAACGATGGTGTGCTTCATTTTTCCATGTACTCTTTGGTCTATGAATGGAAGCTGTGGTGGACAATGTCTGTTACAAAAGTCTCTATAGTCTCTTCCTGTCCCTGAAAGATCAGAAAAGAGGGAACAGTGGCAAGAGTGCACAGGTTGTAGAGCTAGAGAATCTGGGTTCCAGTTCTGTGTCAGAAACTACCAGCGTCAGTGTAGACAGGTCATTTAATGTCTCAGGACCTCAGTTTCCTCATTTGAAGAGGGAAGAGATTAGTCACTGGTGACTTTTGATGTTCCCGACATGTATCCATGATCCACTTGGCTCCTTTTATCAGGCTAAATGTATGTGCAGCAGTGCCTCTGATTCATAAGAGCAGTTTCTGCTTGATTTGGTTGCTTGTAATGCTGTAGCTATTGCTTTATCAGCAGCAAGGTATTTCATAGAAGTTTCATTTTGATTTGGCCACCCAACTGAGGCTGACAGTTTTAGTGACTTGCCCAGGGTCACACATCTGGTAAGTACCCGAGGGAGGATGAGAACCCAGTTTTCCTGACTCCAGATCCAGCATTCTACCCCACTATGCTACATTGCCTCAGTTTCATTTTGAGGTAGGTTCAGTGCCTGCCTCACCACGTTTGTTGTTGCTTAGTCATTTGGGTATACCTAATTTTTTGTGACCCCATGCACCATTCTGTACATAGGGTTTTCTTGGTAAAGATAGTGTAGTGTTTTGACATTTCCTTCTTCAGTGGATTAAGACCAACAGTGGTTAAGTGACTTGTCCAGGGTCACAAGTAAGTATGTAGGGTCAGATTTGCATTCAGGTATTCCTTATTCCCACTAAGTTAGTGGAGAACAACATTTTTAAAAAAATTATTTTTAATCTGTAGAATAAAACAAACATTTCCATAAATGTAGCATAATAAAAACAGTTGCAAATCTACTATGTACAATTTCCTATTCTTTTTAAATATACAACAGTGTTATTATGTAAATTTGTTTTTTTGATTCCCTCACTAGAGACGGCCACCATTAGGCACAAATAAGTATATATGTGTAAAATTATTCTGTACGTGCTTCTGTTGGTCAGTACTTTCTCTGGACAACATTTTAATTGGAGGTTGAACAGCAACAACAGTTTGCAAGGTTCCGTCTGAGGTCAGGGGAGAGATACAAAGACACTTGTTACCCTAAAGGGCTTAAATTCTGCTACGGGGAGATATGACATATACACAAATATTTTTGGGGCGGCTGGGTGGCGCAGTGAATAGAGCACCAGGCCTGGAGTCAGGAGGACCTGAGTTTGAATCCAGCCTCAGACACTTAACCCAAAAACTAGCTGTGTGACCTTGGGCAAGTCACTTAACCCCTCTCACACATAAAACGTGGACAATAATAGCATCTGTCTCTGAGGATTAAATGAGATAGCATGTGTAAGATGCTTTGTAAACCTTGAAGCATGAGAGAGATATCAGCTGTTATTAAATTAGAATCTAAGGACAGCAGGGCAATTTAACGTGCTTCAAAATTAGATGAAGAATTAAAATCACCACCAAACTGTAGAATCAGGAATTTGTGGAGGAGGTGGCATTATAATGTCATAGGAACATGGCATTCTAGCTGTGGACAATACAGTGAATGAGGGTGCAGAGATGGGAAAGTGTGGGACAGATGTATTTGAGAAATGATGAGGAATCCAAATGGGTTGGAGTACATAAGGAATAGTGTAAGCTACAGCTATAAAGTTAGGATAGACTCATAGAATGGAAAGCTTGGAATTCCAGTCTAGTGAATATCTGTTGAGAAAATATAGAAGAATATAATGATTTAGTATCTCCCACAGTGCCAGCTGGGTATGTGTGTGATAAACACCAGTTGGGTACTAGTTAATGTCACCAATAAATACTTGTATAATCGAATTGGATTATCAGGTGACTTGCTGGGGCACATGGCTATGAATAGAGGCGTTGCCACTGTCTGTCTTTTCTAGCAGTGTTTAGTTAGGGACCTTCTCTTTTTTTTTTTTTTTTGTATTTAGGACTAGTGAAGGACTTATTATTGAACTGACCGTTTTCTAGAATACTGTGATGTTTCACAATTTTTTTTGCTTCCATGTGTTTCAACTGGTGAGTATTTGTTTTTTTCAAGGAAAAATTGACGCTTCAGAAGTTGTCCAGTCTCTGAAGATGCTAGGCATACTTATTTCTGAACGACAGGCAGAGAAGATTCTTCAAAGGTTAGCCCTTATTCTTCATTATGATGTAATCTTAGTTTCTGGTTTACTCTCGCGTTCCAGAGGCCCAAAGCTGCAAACGTGGACTTTAAAAATGAATCCTTGCACCAACTGTTCCTCTGTCTGTCTGTACCTCTCTTCTCTTTCTTTTTCCTTCTTCCTTTGGCTTAGGTATGTTTTTTATCAGGACATCATGGACTTAGAGCTGCAAGGGGCCTCAGAGGCTATCTTGTCCATCCTGTGATTTTAGAAATGAGGAAACTGATGCCTAAAGAAGTGACTTGCCTAAGATCACCAAGGTAGTAAGAGTCAGAGGCAGGATTTGAACCCAGGTCTTCCGACCAGTTTCAGTGTTCTTTCTACTATACTAAATCACTGTACTTTTTGATCCCAGGTATTTTAATTTGTCTCTGTCTTTCTGTCTGTTGAATAATCGATTTCTTAATTGATTGTATCATTGGCTTCTGCTCCTTTTTATGCCATCACTTCATTGACTATCCCAGTTTATTATGTATAATGGGCAACACCTGATGGTGGTGATACTGATTATCAGGCACCAGCTTACAGATGGTGCTCAGTAATTGCTGTTGGTCAGTTGACTCATGATTCCTAAAAGGTGCTTAAAATGTTGGTTGAAGGTTAATTGAAAAGAAATTCTCTGTCTCTTTGCTTCTCTTTAAAGGAGATGGGACCAGCATTCAAAGGAGGGACAGGGGATGGTGCTATTGAGCTTAGAGTCCCCTCTTTTCTTTAGAAGAGAATTGCAAAGCAATTCTATGATGAATGAAACTTTGATACTTCTGAATGTCTGTGACATCACAGATGTGGATACTCCCTCTGCCTTTGTGTTTACTCCCTCTGTCTCTGTGTTTACTCCCTGTGTGTAGATACTCCCTTCTTTAGGAAGATGAGCTGCTATGTTTGAAACAATTCACCAACATATTAAAGGGTAACTATAGGGACCAGGTCTGTGATTTCTCTGGCTTAGGGAGCTGCTGGGTGAGGAAACCCCATCTGTGGTATAGGTCTTATCTTCATAGATCCCTGAGAAGTTAAATGACTTACCTAGGGGCATACAGCCAGTCTGTATGTGTCTGAGCTGGGACCTGAAACCAGATGTTCTTATCTTTAAGATTGGTTCTATTTATTCCACTGTGCCACCTCAGTTAAAGCTATTATAGCTCTATTAATTTAAATAATAATTACTGTCCCTCACTACCAAAAAAAGTAGAGAAACTGAAAATCTTATTTGAAAGTATAAGAAGTAAGAACTTTCAACATCATTTTAAAAACAAAACAATCCCCAGAGAAAAGCTATATCTTGAGCCTAGTGGCTCTTACTTCTTTCATGTTGTGAACCCCCTTTTGGCAATCTCTTGAAGCCTATGGTGCCCCCTTCTAAGAATAATATTTTTAAATGCATAAATTAAAGTATCTGAGATTACAGTTATAAAAATATATTTTAAAAAATCTCTGCAGGTTAAGAGCCCCTCCTTTGGCCAATCTTCTAATGATAACCCTCTCCATGCATGGGTTACTTCTTGGCCAACAAAGAATATTACTAGGTCCAAACACCAGACCTTTCCTTGGTAGGTCCTGCCATGCTTTATGCTTTGATGGCATAACCAGGGTCAGTTCTGTGCCCTGCTCAGTCATTAGAACACTCTCTCTTAGTGGAGTTTAGTCAATGAGCTATAACTCAGTAGACTGCAAGCAGAGACTTGGTTGTTCTCCAAGTTCATGGCTGATTTCTCCCTCCCACCCTCCCCTAACAGGTATAACAAGGAATATTCCAGAAACCACTGCTGATAAGATTAGTTCTGTCAGGACCAGAATGTGGTTTTCTCAACATGTGCCCAGTCTTAGTATAAGACTGTACTTAGAGGACTAGTTAAGTCGTTCCGAGTATGGCATTGTAGATGACCATCCCTTCCAATGAAGGGGATTTGTAATGATGGTTTATCAAGCAGTCATTTTACTAGTGTGGTAGAATTTGTATTTTGATGTTATTAATTCGAGAGTCTTTCTTTCAAAGATATGTTATTTTGCCTGCTTACCCTTCATTTACCATTTTATCCAGGAACTGGGGAAATGGTCTGATTGTAGTTGGATTTATAATCATGTGATGTAAGTTACAATCTTCTCATTCTTTGTGACCTTGGGCAAGTTATTTAACCTCTTTATGCCTCAGTTACCATTACTGTAAAATTGTACTAACTTTATCAGGGATTCTTAACCTGGGGTCCATAAACTTGTTTTGAATTTTTTTTTTGGCAGATTGGCTATTATGACAAAACAGGGAAGTGATAAATGTTGGAGATGATATGGGAAAATTGGAACACATTTGCATTGTTGGTGGAGTTTTGAACTCATCCAACCATTCTGGAGAACAATTTGGAACTATGCCCAAAGGGCTATAAAACTATGCATACCCTTTGACTCAGCAATACTGCTTTTAGGGCTGTATCCCAAAGAGATAATAAAAATAGGAAAAGGACCCACAAGTCCAAAAATATTTATAGTGGCTCTTTTTGTGGCAGCTAAGATTGGAAACTGAGGGGATGCCCATCAGTTGGAGAATGACTGAACAAGTTGTGGTTTATGAATGGAATGGAATGATATTGTTCCATAAGAATGATAAACAAGAAGACTTCAGAAAAATCTGGAAAGACTTATATGAACTGATGCTGAGTGAGGGGAGCAGAACCAGGAGAACATTGTACATAGTAACAGCCACATTATTCGATGACTGACTTGGATAGACTTAGCTCTTCTCAGAAATGCAAGGATCTAAGACAACACCAAAAGACTCAGGATGGAAAATGTTATCCTTCAGAGAAAGGACAACGAGTCTGAATGCAGATCAAAGCGTACTATTTGCTCTCTCTTTTTGGTTGCTTTGTTCTTTCTCGTTCCTCCCATTGATTCTAATTCTTTACAACATGTGAAAATATGTTTAATGTGAATGTATATGTATAACCTCTATCAGATTGCCTGTGGTCTTGGAGAGGGAGAAAAAATTTAACACTAAAAATCTTCTGGAAGTGTATGTTGAAAACTAAAAATACATTAAATTTTTTTATAACTGATTTTCAATATAATCTGTTTCCTTGGTAAAACTAATTATTATAGCTTATGTATTGAAAAAACGTTATTCTGAGAAGAGGTACGTAGATTTCACACCAGACTGCCAAAGGGGTCTTTGATGCACAAAGAGTTAAGAACCTTGCTGATTTCAAAGGATTCATCTAGTAAGGAGTGTCCTGGTAATGTTTAACAGCTGACTCTCTGGAAACAATATGTATTTACAACAGACTTTGACATTAAGTTTGCATGGTTAACTTTTTCTCCATCATTTTCTTACATCTAGGCAATAAATAAAATGGTAAATCAAGCACCGATTTGGAGCACTTACTGATTTCTGAGGTGCAAATGCTCACACTGAAAATTTGGTTTTCAAGCTGGCTCTGGCATACCCCTGATTTAGTTCTAAATGAGTGATTCTGTGATTTGTAGCGACTTTCTTTTAAGTGAATACTGGATCCTGTTCACATCAAAAGTCCTTTTCATATCCATTATTAAAAAGGATAAAGTATATGTAATCATTCTGAATTTGAAGAGATCAACACTATACCCCTGGTAGAAGAATGGAGACATTGGGAAGTGTTAGATGATCACAATTGAGTGAGGGTAAAGACCAATGGAAGAGGTCACTGAAAATGCAGAAGAGGAACCTATTATTACTCTCTGGATTGGTCAGTTATGCTAATTTGATTTGTGACTCTTGGCTTATATATGTCTACATTCTGTTTTATTTTCAGCATTGATGTTAATGGGACAATGTCAGTTGAGTGGAATGAATGGAGGGACCACTTTTTATTTAATCCTGCTGAAAATATTGAGGAAATAATTCGCTTCTGGAAGCATTCTGTAAGTTAAGACCGGCCTTTTACTTTTTTTTTTTAATGACTTGGTTTTAAGTACAGCTGTGAGCCTGAAGCTGAATCGCCATTTATCAGGAATATTGTAGAGGGCATTCATGTATTACCTAAGAAAAAACTGGATGATTTTGTGAACTTTAAACTTTATGCTTCATCTTGTTATCAAGGATCTCTAAGGCTGCTTGACTAATGTAAGTAATATTCGCTCTGGTTGAATCAACCCAAGGAAGTTGCAGGGTGTGCCCACTGCAGAAGAGTAGTCTCATCTGTAGCCAGGAGGTAGCAATTGTGGTTTGCTGAGCTGTCAGAGGTGTGGTGAGCTCTTTGCCCTCCAGGAAGTTCATGAGATTCAGGGAGAAAAGTGAAGAATGACGTCCTACAGCTGGAGACTGTAACCTCTGTCCTTTGATCCTGCTCTCTTTGGTCTCATCATGGATCTATTATTTAGCATCTGGAAACAAATTTCACCTAAATCCTTCTCTGGCATTGGGAGGCCTCCAAACTGGACTCTGTTGTGCTTGATGCACAAGTCTTTCCCACTCAACTCAAAGCCTGAATTATTATTTTTTTTTAATATTTGTACTGATGAATCATTTCCTTTTTCCATTTCCTGCTCCTTACCCAACACCCAGAGGCAGACCTTACTATGGGGAGCTGTTTGTTTCTTAGCCTAATAGACTCTGCCCATGGCCTAGTTCTTCTGGAAAACCATGTGACGGGAAATTAAGCTAACCAATTAATTCAAGTGTATCCCTTATACTCTGGACTGCTGTAGGGAAGTGCAGGATGACTTATCCATAGGTAGATGTCAGCCAGGTAATCTCTGTGGCACAGAAGATGAAGAGGCCTGTTGGTTTTGCACTTAATGAAGGGTAATGGGTATCTGAAATTTTGCTTGAGGTTCTGAGTATTCTGGTTATTTGAACTTGTGAAACCACTTGGTAGAATAATTTGCCAAATTAAAGCTCGTTTTCTAATTCATCCTGCCTTTTTATTATGTAGCAAAACTTTTAAAACAATTGAAGGATTTTGGTGCATTTGGTACATTACTGAATGATCTAACAGTAGTCTAGAATTGGAGAAGTTCAGAGTTGCAATGTACTTGAGAGGCCATTTAGTCCAACTACTACCTGGAAAGGAATGACCTCTCTCTATAACAGGGGTGTCCAACAGTGCCACTCCCTGAGTGTGGCCAGAACCAGATTAAAATGTAGTTGGAAATAATTAACAAAATAAACATAAATATAATGTAACATCCATAATGTCAATATATGTTGCACAAGCATCTGCACGTCTGTGTGAATTTGACAATACTGCTCTGCATGATGAAAGTCATGTAGCTGGCCACCCAACATTGGCCTGAAGATTGACTTGTAGTTTGATCGCTGAACTTCAAACAAAGGGGAGGTTGGCGAGATTTTTCAAATCAATCTGTTTTCTGTAACTGTTAATAGATGTTGATGAAATTAGGCTAAAAAAGATCCTTCTTCTGCTGAACCGAGTTCTACAGTTCACAGAGCCACTTGTACGTTTATGTTGAAGGCTACATCTGTATGAAACTTCAGAATTATTTATTCATATATTTTCAACTATTTTAAAAATTATTACAAATCAAATGATAGTGTTGCATAGTGAAAAGAGTACTGGACTTGAGTCAGGAGATTTGAATTTGAAACCTAACTTCGCTAAATATATGCCCAGGGAGAACCCACTTAGTCTTTCTGAGTTTCCGTTTTTCTATCATTTTTGTTTCAACCTGTGATTTCATTCATATGAGGAATTCCTGGTGAGGAAATTCCCTCCACCATTGTAAATCTGGTGGGCAGCTAGGCGGATAGAATGCAGGGCCAGGAGTCAGATTTATTTTTGTGAGCTCAAATCTGGCCTCAGATACTCATTAGGTATTCTTAATCAAAAACAATAAAGACACATAGGGAATCCAGTTTGGGGTGCAAACAAATTATATCAGCTCGGGGCAGGACTGGGGGGTGGTTTCTTCCGTGACAGGTTTCCAGATACACTGGAAAATATGATGGCTCAAGACAAGTTTAGGGGCCCTCTTAACACTGTGTTGCCCTGGGTAAGTCACTTAACCCTGTTTGCCTCAGTTTCCTCATCTGTAGAATGAGTTGGAGAAGGAAATGGCAAACTACTCCAGTATCTTTGCCAGGAAAACCCCAAATGGGGTCATAAACAGTCAGACGTGAGTGAAAACAACTGAACAACAAAAAGCTTTAGGATGTCATGCTTTATTTATCTTGTCTGATCTCATGAACTTCCTGGAGGGCAAGGATCTTACCATATCTTTCTACAGCTCAGTTGCTACCTGCAGGCTACAAATGAGGCCACTCTTCAGCAATGGGCACCTCTTACAACTTCTTCCAACTCTGCATGATCAAAGTATTCGTCAAAGCATTTGCCTTAAGATCCCTGAGAACATGATGAACACATGACAGAATCAGACATAACTGAAGGACAACAGAATGTAAACCAGCAACTGTTCTACCACTGAGAGTCTTGGAGATTAGTTTAAGTGGCTTAATCAGGGCCACATAGTCGCCAAATGTCAGAGGAAGGGCTCAAATTCATGGTTTCTTGATTCTGAGGCTTGTTCTCTCCCCTTACAATTCCTTTCATCTGTATAAAGTAAGGAATCACACCTGTACTAGGATTGTTTTGAGGGTCAAATGATTGATGTGTGTGTGTTTGTATATGTATAAATACATATACATATAAAAAATAAAAATAAATATGTATAAATAAATAATATAAATAAATATACTGTATATACATATACAGTACTGTTATCCTCATGGGTTGTTGGGAGAAAAGTGTGCACTGTGAAGTATTATTTAAAAGTGACCCATGATTATAATAATTCTGTGATAATGTACTCTAGATAAGGCAAGTATTATTATCCCCATTTTGCAGATGAGGAAATGGAGGCTCAGAGATATATTAAATGATTTACCTAAGATCCTGCAACTGTTGAGTGATTTTGAGATCCAGGACCCAGCCCTCAAATTTCTGACTCCAAACCTACCTTGTAAACCTTAAGACTTAGTTTTTGGTAAATCATCACACTATAGAAATTTAATTCATTATTGTGAATTACTTTTCATATTTTTCCAGTAAATTTCCTTCTGCGCTGCCCCATTATGGCAGAGAGGTGATGCCAGGCTATGTTAGTAGAGTAGAGTACATACACTGATGAATTCAAGAAAGATTTCAAGTACGGATGTGGTAATGACCACTCTAATTGCTATCCAAGGCTAAGTTCAGTGAGGTTTATCATTAGGTTGGCTAAAAATTGTGTTTTTTCAGCCTCAGCCACTCAGGAATACCACATACTAAGTTATTAGAAGGATTGTGATGTGCATCCGGTGGAAAAGTATCCACGTTAATGAAATAATCTGTTAATATATTTAAGTCAAGTCACGTCACTAGAGGCCTGAGTTACTAGTATGAATTTTTTCTTTGTGGTTATGTAGGGGAGCCCCTTGTATTACTTACCTAAATGAGAAACTGCTGATTTCATTCGCGTAGGCTACTCTCAGCAGGGGAGCTCCCTCCGCCAACAAAGATTACAGCCTGTCTATGCCTGGGTGAAGTCGAAGTAAGGTTCCTGTGGTACGTAGGGGTGAAATTATTTGCTTAGTAAATGAGAATTTGAAACTAAATCTTTCTGATTCCAAGTCTAATGTGCAACAGTGGGAGATACATGGAAATAATAAATAAGATGATCCCTTAGGGGCCACTAGGTGGTACAATGGAGAGCAAGGGCCCTGGAATCAGGAGGATATTTGCTAGGACTCTGGATTAGGGTTACTTAACCCTAATTCACTCAATAATCACTTCACCCTGATTGCCCCACCCCCCAACTAAAAATGACCACTGTGTTCGTTTTACCTGATGGCAAAATTAAAGATTTACCTTCTAATAGAATTCTTACTATGTTGGCCTACTTGGGTTGCCTTGGGAATTGTTGGATTCTGCCTTGTTTGTGGTCTTCCGGCGGAAGCTGGTGACCTTTTGTTAGAGGTTTTGTATAATTCTCGCATTATCAAAATTATTCTAGTTTAAAATATGCTAATTGACATAATATAGTAGTATACTTTCTAGATGTAGTATAATATTATTGGCCTCTATGCTCAGAATGGTCATCGAGAACAACTGTTATTTAAAAACGATAACATCGATGTGCTTTTACTAAACAGCATTTATAATTGCTGCTTGTGTCAATTTCAAGTGAGCTAGTACTTGTAAATGGGTTATTTAAAACAGTTTATGCTCGCTTCTTTATTATCTTGAAAAAGAGGTTGATCTTAATGGTGTAGAGATGAAATTGGTGAAATGATGCTTGGCTCTTATAAAGAGCTAAAAAAAAACTTGATCTCAATGATCAATTTTAAATTGTATTATAATGGAACTTTTCTATCCATTTTAAACAGGGGATTGATATAGGGGATAGCTTATCTATTCCAGATGAGTTCACAGAAGAAGAAAAGAAGTCTGGCCAGTGGTGGAGACAGCTCTTGGCAGGAGGGATTGCTGGGGCTGTCTCACGAACAAGTACAGCACCTTTAGATCGACTGAAGGTCATGATGCAGGTGAGTGTATGGGTCATGAGAATAAAGCAGATGTAGTTCATTCTAAATTCTTCATTGAAATGATGTAAATAATTCTTTTTGAGGGAAAATTTTTGTATTTTTCAAAAATTTATTTTTACTTTGTAACATTTAGTTCCACAAGTTTTTGAGTTCCAAATTTTCTCCCCCTCCGCCCCTACCCCTTCTCAACAGGCCATGCAATCTGATATAGGCTGTACATATACGTTCAAATTAAACATATTTTCACATTAGTCATGTTGCAAAGAATAATTATAACCCATGGAATGAACCCCGAGAAGGAAGAAACAAAACAAAGCAAAAAAGAGAAGGCAAATAGTACGCTCTGATCCACATTCAGAGTTTGTAATTCTTTCTCTGGATGTGGGTAGCATTTTCTATCGTGAGCCTTTGCAGTTGAACCTTTACTGCTGAGAAGAGCAAGTTTGTCAGAGTTGGTTATTGCACAATGTAGCTATAACTGTGTACAATGTTTTCCTGATGCTCCCTTCACTCAACATCAGTTCATATAAGTCTTTCCAGGTTTTTCCGAAGTCTGCCTGCTCATCATTTCTTATAGAACAGCAGAATTCCATCACATTCATATGCCACAACTTGTTTAGCCATTCCGCAGTTGATGGGCATCCCCTCAACGTCCAGTTCTTTTGCCACTACAACAAGAACTGCTATACATAATTTTTGTATATGTAGGATCTTTTCCCGTTTGTATGTCCTCTTTAGGATACAGCCCTAGAAGTGGTGTTGCTGGGTCAAAGGGTATGCACATTTTTATAGCCCTTTGGGCGCATAGTTCCAAATTTTTGAGAGAACATTTTCAAAATTTTTTGCAGCGTAATTTGATATTCATGTTCATTTGGCCTATTTTTGAAAATTCACATCCTTAAGCTTGTTTAGCAGATTCCAGAATGAATAAGACACTGCCCTCAAGCAGGTTACAATTTAGAAGCAAGAAAAGCTCTGTCAGTTTTAATTTATTCATAGAAAGTAACTTAGTCTGTTGCCCTGAGTGTTACATTCTTTGCTTTATTTCAGAGTGACAGATTGAGAAGCTGAGAATGCTTATCTTATAGAGCTTAGGGGAAACAGGGTTAGCTGTCCTCAGATGTTTTAAGGGCTGTCATTTGGGTGGAAGTTACAGGGAAGTAGATTTTGGCTCAATATAAGAACAGATGTCTAGTAGTGTCAGTATCACACTTACATCTTTTATTTTCCTAAACTTGAGGGGCTCATAATTTGAATGTCGTTCCCTTACCCTAATATTTCAAGGTTTGGGGAATAAGTCTCTGCTTAATTATTTTATAGATTCGAATTATGTGATCCGTCAGCCTTTGTCTTTCACATCTTTTGTAGATTCTTTTGATCCATATAGTTCCCCCTCTCTGGACCTCTCATTGTTGCCCTTACATTAAAAACCATAGAGAAAATAGAGGGTTTATATACAAGTGCTTCAAAAAAGTAAGCATTATGCAGGTTTTAAATGAAAACCTTTTCCTTTCATTTTTAGGTTCACGGTTCAAAGTCAAACAAAATGAACCTAGTTGGTGGATTTAAGCAGATGGTGAAAGAAGGAGGCATCTGGTCCCTTTGGAGAGGAAATGGTGTGAATGTTGTTAAAATTGCTCCTGAGACAGCTCTTAAATTCTGGGCGTATGAACAGGTAAAATGTTATTTTCTATGTAATTTAGTAAAAGTTCTTGAATTTAAAGATTATTGCCAGAGAATAGGGAATGCAAGTTATTAAATATGAATGCTAGCTTCATTTTTCTTAGTAGGTTAAAAAACCCCCAAATCTTTATTATTGCTCTATTTGACTATATTTTTGGATGTAGAAAGGACTTGTGCTCTTTGTGGGAGATTGGACTAGCAGATGTCCGAGATCCTTTATAACATTTAATTCTAGTTTTTAATAACTGATTAAAAATTAATGAACAGTTATTGAGTATCCAATATGTTTAAGGTTACTGTGCCAAGTAATTAATGGCTAACCTTTATATAGCACTTAATGGTTTGCAAAGGGATTTATATATTTTATCTTATTCTCACAAAACCCTGTAAGGTTGGTATTACTTTTACCCCCACTTTACAGGTGAGGAAATTGAGTAAGGTTAAATGACTTATTCAGGGTAACATAGCAAATGTCTGAGGCAGGCTTCAAATCCAGGTCTTCTTCACTCAAGACCAGTAGTCAGTCTGATACTCCATGCTTCTTCCTACTGGAAAATCCACAGAGGTACAGTTCTTGTCCTGAAGTTTAGAGATGACAAACCACTCCAGTATCTTTGCCAAGAAAAGTCATACGTTTATTTAAGGAATGTAGGTGGCACAATGGATAATGCTGGTCTTGGAGTCAGGAAGACTCATCCTCCTGAGTTCAACTCTAACCTCAGACACATACTAGTTTTATGACCCTGGGCAAGTCACTTCACCTTGTTGTCCTCAATTTCCTCATCTGTAAAATGAGTTGGAGAAGGAAATTGCAAACCACTCCTGTGACCCCAAAGGAGGTCATGAATTGTCAGACATGACTGCAAAATGACCAAACAACAACAGAGGAGATAAAGGATATAGTCAAGTAAATGTACTACAAAGTGGAATATGAGAAGTGTGTAAGAGAAGTATGAAGGTGGCCCTCTCAGAAGTCACAGGAGGAACAAAATTCTGGTGGGAGGAGTCCACAAAGATTTCTCAGGTGATATTTGAGCTGAGCCTTGAAGGATGGATAAGATGTCAGTAAGCAGGTGGAAGGGGAGGAAAGGAAAGAATTTTTTAGGAAGAGGAAATACAGTTAGAAGCAAAGAAAAAATGCATGGTGCATGGTTGGGTTAATTAAGAGCACAGAGAAGTGTAAAGGAGTGTAATAGGAAATAAAACTGGAAACATAGGTGGGCAGGAATCAAAATTGTGGAGAACCTTGGTGAATTCTGGGTTGGGGAATCTGCACTTTTTTCAGTAGGCAAGGGTGGAGTCTTTTAAGGTTTCTAAGAAATGAGTGATGGATATTTATGTGAAATGTGATCAGAATCATTACTTCAGGAGATTAATCTGACAGTGGTGAGTAGAAGAGACCAGGAGGGGAGAGCTGAAGAACTTCCTAGGAAGATTCATATTAGAAAAGACCCACATCAAATTAGAGCTGAAATACTTCAGTGGACCTTTGATTTAATTGATGTGGTTGTCCCTGCCAGTGATGCAAGTAGCAACCTCTCCTTGCTTATCTGCCCATCTGTGCTGTTGGTTTGTGGGTATGCCTTTTAGAACAATAATTGCATTAATTACAAATGAACAAAAGCATTTATGATGTGCAAAAACACATCTCGATGATCAAGCCTCTTGTCTGGAGGCTGGATGTCAATTTATTAATAGCGTAAGGAGGATGCTTTTGATGGATGAATTTGACTAGGTAACCACCAAGGTTCTTTCCAACTCTCAAATTCTGTGATTCTGTGAATAATAGGCATTCTTTAAAATTGAGTGTTATTGTGTAAGAAGTCTTCACTATAATTTTCCGGATTCAGTTTATTTTTTTAATTGACTTTACTGTATTAGGTAAAGATTTTATTACATTGACTAAAGTTACAGAGTTAAGCCTGTGGATCTGAAGAGATAAAGAGAACACAATTCAATTTTTGATGCGACGTGGTGTGTATTTTCTTTGGATCCATCTGATTTAGATCACCCGTGAGGTCTCATTGTGGCTTGATGTTGAGAGGAGTGGAAGGAGAGATTTTTCAACCTTGTTCTTCCTGGATAGCTGCAGGCACAACTGTGTTGTGACAAATTTCGGCCATTGTTCTATTCTGATTTTTTTTTTTGATCTTCACTATTTGTTCTAGGCCATCCATTACTTGAAGTGGAATTTCCTTCTGGTATTTCTGTCTTCTCAGGGGGAATTAAATGATTGGTCAATGTCTTTTCACAAGTTACAAAATGCTCTTGGGATGAATTCCTTTCATCAGTTTAATAAACTGAGGGGCAAAGAAAAACTGGAATGACAGTCAGCTTCTTAGCTAGACCCAGGATCTTGTCTTCATCTAAATGTTTGAGGATTTGTCCAATTGCGTCTTTCTGAAGTATTGCATTTCTAGGGTACATTTTAGGTCAGAGGTGGAAAGCTCACAGCAAGTGGCCCTGCAAAAGTTCTGCCAAACTAGATTAAAATGTTATTGGGAAATGTTTAACAAGAATGAATAAAAATATGGCACAACATAGATAATGCTATTTTGTGGTTTTCTAGGTATCTAACCTGCAGGGATCTGTTTCTATTTGAACTTGAATCTTAGGTTATTTACTTCAACACTGAAATGTGGATTTAACATTGAGGAGGGACAAGATAATGAAAACCTAGATTTATTGGACAAAGACTTATCTTTCATCAGTGTTTAGGAAATCTGACACTTTGGCATCTTTGTTAATTTGTTCATTAACTCTAATCGTAGGCTATAGAAGAATAATGATGTATTTGTCAATAAAACAGTAACTGAGCGGTGAGCAGTATCTCCCATTACTTCTTTATTCTGTTGAGGCCAGTCATTTCACATCACTTATTCATTCTTTTTCTTGTGCCTTTCACCTTCCTTTTCTATATAAATTCTACTCATCCATCAAGGCTCAGCTCACAACCTACCTCCTCCAAGAAGCCCCAGTGGCATCAGTGACCACTGGTTTGCAGAAGAAACAAAACCCAAAACCAAACCAAGTTCTACTAGAGTTACGCTTTATACTTTTATAAAAATAATAGCTCATATTTATATAGCATTTTAAGGTTTGCAAAATGCCTTTCATGTATCACCTCTTTTTATCCTCACAACAAACAACATTATGAGCTAGATGTTGTTATTCCATTTTACAGATAGGGTAAAGGAGGCATAGAGTCTTTAAGTGATTTGTCCAGTGTCATATAGCTAGTAAGTGTATGAGGCAGGATTTGAACCTGGACTTTTCCTTCAGGTTTCCAAACCCAGTATTGTATCCCCTGTGCTGTTCTCTTATTTCCTCAATTTCACTGGTGTAGGAATCACTCTGAGCACTTCTTTGAACAAAGCAGATCGTGGCCATGGTCTTAGATGGTTTTTGTGAGTTCCTATGGTTGAAAAGGGCAGCTAAGTGGCCCAGTGGATAGAGTGCTATGTCTGGAGTCAGGAAGACTCCTCTTCCTGAGTTCAAATCTGGCCTCAGATACTTATTAGCTGTGTGACCCTGGCAAGTCACTTAACTCTGTTTACCTGTAAAATGAGCTGGAGGGGCACATAGCAAACCACTCCAGTATCTCTACCAAGAAAACCCCTGATGAGGTCATGAAGTCAGATACCCCTAAAATGACTGAAACAACAGTGTGGTCAAAAAGATTCCCCCATCAGAGCATGGCCAGGGTGCTGGCTGGTTATCTTCTTTGACCTGGGCAAGGCACTCCTTCAGACGCAGTCTGTCTTGTGCTGGTCCAGCAATAACTTGGTAGGACCTGCCAGAACTCCCTCTGCATCTTCGAATTACTGTTTATTGCTCAGTTGTACCAGTTGCATCTGACTTTCAATGTCCCCATTTGGAGTTTACTTGATAATGATACTGGAGTGGCCCTTCTCCAGCTCGTTTTTACAGATGAGGAAACTGAGGCAAACAAGGTTAAGTGACTTGCCCTGGGTCACCCAACCAGCAAGTGTCTGAGGCCAGATTCAGAGAGTATACACTGAGAGCTAATGTCCAGAGAGCTGACCTGGGAATCACAGGGAGCTGGATTTGAGTCTCACCTCTGATGAATAGTGCTATTTGGAAGTCTGTAACATACCTTCCCAGTGCTTAGGCAGGTCTCAGGACTAGAAGCTGTAGAACAGCAGCCAGTCTTCATCAGTAAAGGGAGTTTCTTTACCTTGGAGCTTCTTATGCTAACAAAATCATAGGACCAGTTCCTGTTCTTAGATTAATTACAGGAGAGCAGAACTGCAGGAACTGGGGAGTGGGGTGGGATAGGATCAAGAGGTACTTTGTGCAGATGTACAAGATGGTACTTGGGCTGAGTCTTGCAGGAACCTAGGAATTCTATGAGAGAAATGAGGAGGGAGGGCATTTCAAGGTGGAGGGAACAAATCTGTGTGAAGGCATGGAGAGGAGAAACCAGACATTGTGTTACAAGGAGAGTCAGTAGTCTGGGTTGGCTGGAATGTTCATTGTGTGAAGGGCAGTCATGTTAATAAGTCTGAAATAAATATATGCTGAAACCAGAAGGACTTTAAGTACCGGAGAAAAGATTTTGTATTTTATCCAAGAGGCACATGGGAGCCACATGGGATCTCAGGCAGGGGAATGACTTGTTCAGGATATTAACAATATCATCAATTTGGCATCTGTGTGAAGGCTAGATTGTATTGAAGAGAGATTGGAGATAGGGAGAACAATGAAGAAACTATTATAATGGTCCAGGCAGGAAGTAGTGAGGGCAGTGGCTGCCTGAGTGTGAAAGGTAGATATGAGAGGTGTTGTGGAGATAGATTGCATGATACCTAGTCACTGATTAGATATCGGGCTTGAGGGAGACTGGAAATATGGCAGTGTTCTCAACAGAAACCAGGAAGTTAGCAAGAAGGTAGGGGAAGGAGAGGAAGGAAAGGTAACCAGTTTTGTTTTGGACTTGTAAGTATGATTGCTCCTGGGAAATATCTGATAGGCAGTCAGTGGTGCTGCAGGCAGGGATTTCAGGAGTGAGACAAGGGCTGGGACTATTTAATAGAGACGGGACTCGGGTATGTTGAGATAACTGAGCCTTTTTCACACTTCTGGTCAATGCTTTCAGTTTGTAACTCTCCTAATCATGCTTTCATGTGTATTCAAATATTTCTGTTCTCACAGTATAAGTCGTGGCTGACCAGTGACGGTGCCAAATTAGGGACCCTTCAGAGATTTATTGCTGGTTCCATGGCAGGAATAACAGCACAGACGTTCATTTACCCCATGGAGGTAAGTGCTGCTTTCAGAAACCTGATGTTCTTTTTCACGTTTCTTTCCGATGAGCCCTATCTTAGCTCTGAACAGCAGAAACTTAGCATTAGAGATAAAATATTTTATAGTAATAATAATAATAATAGTAGTATTTATATAGCTCTCGCTACATCCTGAGCACTGGGCGAAGTGCTTTATAGATATTCTCCCAACAGCCCTGGGAGGTAGGTGTTCTTACTATCATCTCCATTATACAGATGGGAAAATTGAGGCAAACACAAATTGTGACTTGCTTAAGGTTACAGAGCTAGTTAATGTCTGTGGCCAGACGTGAACCTGGGTCTTCCTGACACTAGCTGGGTCCAGCTTCTATCCACAGTGCCGTCTAACTGCTTCTGTTATCAGGTGGTAATTGGCCCCAAACAGAGAACCCTCCTTTAGGATAAAAACATTTTACTTGAATTGCCATTTTTGTGGCTAGAACAAAAGTCTTCCCACTGATTGCAATGTATGTAAGAGGCCAAGGCCAAAAAATGCCAATTGAGATATAAAATTGGGGGCTACTCACATTAGCTGTTTTCTCTTTGGAAGAACTGCAATGGCTTGGACAGGGGTAGGGGTGGGAATTGGCGGGGGGGTGGACTGGGGAGGAGGGGATCAGGTTTAATTCTCCAGACTTGGAGAGAATTCCTTTTCCAGTCAGTGGAATTCAGCAGACAAAAGAGGAAAAAAATAGATGAGAGTAGCATCAAGTTAGACCTGGATGTGGTGGAATGAGAATTCATGATTTGTGTTTCTGTGGTCTGCTAGAGTCTGTGCTTTGGGGCCTTGCTGTCACACTGCCCTTACACTTAAGCATTTTAATGATTTAAAATCTACTCCCTTTGAACTGAAATCTGACTCAAGGAGAATCGATGGGCTAGTAGAGAATCTAGAGGTCATCCAGGGTCAGAGGTTGGGAACCAGAGGGGGATTTCAAGGTCATCCAGACTGACCCTTTCATTTTACAGATGAAGAGACTGAAGTTCAGACAAGTTATGATTTTCCTGAAGTCAGACATATTAAATGGCAGAGCTAGAATCTCCTGGCTCTAAGTCCAGTGCTTCTTAATTCAGTCACCTTACTTTACAGATTCAAAGAAAACCAGTTTGACAAACATTATGTATTGTGCAAGGAACTTTACTAGGTACTCTGGGGATATGAAGACAAGGTCTGGTTTGATATATTTTTTTAAAAAGGTTGAAAATGAAAATAGACAAAAAGAGGGACCTTGATGGCTCAGTAGAAGAGATGGGGGATCCCATATTTGTTTCCCCACCCTGCTGTGGTTCCCCTTCTTTGCACAGTGCTCTTCCCCTTTTGCTGAGTCCCAAAAGCAGTCTCCTCCTTGCTGCTGCTTGCCCAGTCATCCTCTCACCTCTTGGATTTCTCTCCCTGGCAGATCCTCCTACAGCCTTCTTATGTTCTTTTTGTTCTCCTTGTCATGCTGAGATAGATACCATAAGAACTTAACAGCAATGACTTTTCTTTTAGTGTTAGAGAGTTTTGAACTTAATAAATTTGGCATTGACAAGATACATGCCATCATCCAATTCATGGAAATACTGAGTAGTTCAGGACACTTCCAACCAATTAAATACATCCCTGTCTTTTAACCTTCAGGTTTTAAAGACCAGGTTGGCTGTAGGCAAAACTGGGCAATACTCAGGAATGTTTGACTGTGCCAAGAAGATTCTGAAGTATGAAGGTGTGGGAGCCTTTTATAAAGGCTACATCCCGAATTTCCTTGGTGTTATCCCCTATGCAGGAATAGATCTAGCTGTTTATGAGGTAAGTCTGTCCCCAAGGTGTATCTGATAGATTTGTTGGCTATACAGCCATTCCTGCTCATTAACACCTAATCTTATATTACTTTTTTCTTTTTTTGGAGCCAGTTCTGGTTGAGTCATTGGCCCAGGGTCACACAGGTAGTAAGTATCTGAGGTCAGATTTGACTCAGGTCCTCCTGATTCCAGAGCCAGTGCTCTGTCTACTGTGCCATTTATTGTTCTTTAAGGAGGAGAGTCACTGGAAGTTTGAACCCTTCTAATTTTGAAGATGGGGAAGAGAGGAGGAGGGCAATGGAATGATAAATTGTAGAGGATATTTCCTTTGGCTAATTAGGATGTGGTATTGTTCAGGCCAAGATCTCGGATTCCATCTCCTTTTGCAATAAATAGTTTTATATCATATCAGTGCTGGGAAGGGCCTTAGACATCATTTACAGCTCTAGACCAGGGGTCAGCAAACTATGGCCCACGGACCAAATCTGCCCACCACCTGGTTTTTCTTTTTACACTCTAAAAGCTAAGAAGAGTTTTTTCCTCTTTTTGAGGTTATAGTTTGCCCATCCCTAACCTAGACCGAGTTTCTCATTTGACAGAAATTGAGACCTAGAGAGATGACTTCTAAGGTCACAGAGATAGTGAGTACTAGAAGCAGAGTTTGAACCCAGGTTCTGTGATGCCAAAGCCAGCACTCTCTTCCACCACACTCTGCTGTTAGATGTGCTCCTAGCCCTGAGAGGCAATTACATTTCAAGGGAGCATGCTACTGGTCAGGAGGTGAGTAGGGGGAAAAAAACATGATTAGATTGGCACAACTTAAGAGCCATTGCCAGGGGCACATTCTCCCAGTTATGCCAGCACCAGCTTCTCTGCAAACAATGGCATGTCTGGGTTGTGAGTTTTATGAAGTGCATTCAGATTCCTATAGAATTGTGATAAGAGTGCCTTTTTTCTTGATTTTTTTTCTCTATTTTGGTCTAGTGCAAATGGGGTGATGGCTGTTTCTTTTGAGCTGTTCATGCCCTTTTATCTCTGTAGTTCAAAGTATTTGGCCTCCAAACATCATTGACACAGACCCTGGCATCTGTCTTTATTGTACCATGGCAACAAGGGAACACTGAATACAAGCAGGCTTTCTAAACTTAATTATTTATTATTTTGATTCTGTCAGACTACACCTTTTACAGTTATCAACCCCAGAACATGGCTGAAAAAGTACAAATCTTTAGATATTAAAAAAAGTTGTTTTTAAATCCAGAATTTGAAAACCACTGACACCCTCTCCTAAAAGAAGAGAGCTTTGAAAAGATGTTTCCTAAAAATCAGGAAACTTGTCTACACAGTGGATGCTAAGGGCCTTTCAACTATAAAACTCCTTGTGGTCTAGAGCTAAAGAACCTTGGCTAATGTTAATTATGAGAATGAGCAGTGAGGAGGGATTTGCAAGATAACTTGAGCCAACACTATTTGGTTCCTGAATTGTACTTTGAAGCAAATGGGCAGCCAAAGAACAGTGTAAGTATCTTTTGCAGTACTTTGAACTACAATCTGTAACTTCATAGCTGAATGTCTGCACTACCTGCATCTCCAAACAATTATCTCATGTCTTTTGCAGTAACTGAATAGAGAAAGTAGAATAGTATAGTTGGTTATGCTGGGTTATGTAGAGGAGTGGAAGAAAAAAGACAATGACCGGTTTTACTCTGCCTTGACTTGTGTGGTGATGATGCTGTATTACTTTTGTGTTCTTGGCAGTTGGTGAAGAATCACTGGCTAGAGCATTATGTAGAAGACTCTGTAAACCCTGGGGTATTTGTACTTCTGGGATGTGGTACCTTGTCCAGTACGTGTGGCCAATTGGCCAGCTACCCGTTATCTCTAGTCAGGACTCGCATGCAGGCTCAAGGTGAGTTTTTGTGAAAAAAACCAAAAAACCAAAACCAACCATGGTAAGACTTGTCAGTGTTTCGTGGTTTTAGAATCTTGCCCTTTGGTTTCTTCTTTGGAGAATTGCTCCCAAGGTGATGCCTCTCCTCTAATAAATGCTGACTCTTTTGAGGGGACTAAAATAAGGAGGTCCTCTGTAGGACAGGGGTAAAATGATACTTTTTGACTTCCTACTCCCCCACCCTCCCACAATTTTGGCATAGATGCCTAATACTTAAGTGTTGTAGTGAGCTACAGGGCATATGTCCTTGATGGCCTCTTGTTAAAAAAGCAAAAAAGTATTTCTTTTGTGGTTCTCATTATTCTTATTTGATTTCATCACAAGGACTACGAGCATGAATATCACATGAACCTTTTATTTTTTTCCTTTCCTTTCTAGCCATGGTGGAAGGAGCACCCCCGATGAATATGGTTGGCCTCTTTAAGCAAATAGTTACCCGAGAAGGAATCTTTGGACTTTACAGGGGCATCACGCCTAACTTCATGAAAGTGCTGCCCGCAGTGAGCATCAGCTATGTTGTGTATGAGAAGATGAAGGAAAGCTTGGGAATAGCCTGAAAGTGAAGGGGCTCTTGGCAGGAGCCTGATTGCACGAAAGCATGCCAGTATCTATCTGTGTGTGCCTGGTCTCTTAAAGTCACCAAAGCTCTTTGAGAAGAGATGCATCATGGCCTCAGTGGGAGAAACATATCAAACAGCACGTCAAGCATCTTACCTTAATTTTATATATGTGAAATTTAAAGATGAAATTATACTTTTGTTAAGTTCTTTATATGTTAAAAAAAGTTTGATATTCACAGAGCTCAACTTGTCTTTCCTGTTGTCTGTCTCTTAGCTCCCGAGGCTGTGTCTAAAACAATCATTCAATTAGCTTGAAACACAATTGAAGAGAAACTTATTCTCAAGCGTACTTTTGAAACATTCACTTTTTGGTCAGCTAGACTGATTTATGTTATCTTTTGTATTTAAATGCCTTAAGATTTTTTGCCAACTGGGTTTTACGTTTTTTTGGGGCGTTATATTTTGAACATCTTTTGCTGCAGCTATTAGAGAGAAAAAAAACCCAAACAAACATTGCATTTGAAGAGCTAGTTTATAATAACTAAGCAAATAGAGTTCTTTTTCTTTAAGCAAAATAAAAACACAAGGGGAGAGTTGTCAGAGTGTGAGAATGCCACCATTTCTTATCGTTGTGATGTATGGAAGAGTGATAAAACTCTGCTCATTTCAGCAGTTCCCTTTTTGGCTTCATTTGTAGATGTTATTATGTTAATAGCTCATTTTGGTTCTCATTACTAAATTTGGAAACAAATCTGCTTAATAATGAAGGAAGAGCTCAGTGGGGAATATCCTTTGAAATCTTAAATTCCAATTCTCAGTTCTTTTCCAGAGTTAGAGTCATTTCTCCTTCGTTCAGTGTCTTTGCTGTTACTCCTCTCAACTCAAGGTAACAACAATGTATTTTTTCAGTAGTTCTTCAAGGTTTATTAGTGTTTTCATCGCAACTACCTTGTTAATGTCGATAGTATATGTCTCCTCATTTCCATTTATAGAAGTGAAGTGATTTGCTCAAAGGAACAGAGGTAATAAATGGCAGAACTGGAGCTCCATGCCAGGCTGTCTGATGCCAGTCAGTCAGTTGGGTGGTTAATGACCAGACACTGTTAATCTCTGGGCATACAATGAAAGGAGCAAAAACTACTCTTATCCACAAAGAGCATACGTTTTAATGGAGAGGTGAAATAGGTGCATATAAGGCATATACGGAATAAATAGAAGGGAAACAGAGGCACTAGCAGATGGGATTGGAAAAAAGAGGTTTCTTTCTACTACATGTTGCCAAAGCCTTCCCAGAAATGAGCCTAAGGTAGTTTTCTGTGTGCCAAGTAAAATTATCCATATGTCAGGAGCACCAGGTGTTCTTGGCAGCTGATTCTTATTCCAGGTACATTTCAGTGGAACGTGGATGATTAACTGTATGGAGAGAAACCCTGGAGCTGCTGTAGCAGCAGCCCACATCTGTGCTGTGGGACCTAGTGTGAAATTCCTTGCATTTTGTCTCCAAGCCATTCATTGCCAGAAAGGAAGAAATCCTATTTCCAGCATGGACTTTGGGGCCTGAATTATTTGCTGCATGTGCAGCCAATAGCTAGATACTAATTTGTTTTTTTTTTAATTATTTTAAATTTATGGAAATAAAGCAAACATTTCCGTAACATAGTACAATAAACAAGAAGATTGCACATGAAACTGCAAATCTGTTATGCACAACTTGCCATGCCTTTCAAATATGCAACAAAATTATCATGTCAATTTATTTTTTTTCCCTTTCCTTCCCCCCCACGCCACCCCCCTCTCCGCTACCATTAGATGAAAATAGGTGTATATGTGTATATCCTGTGCATCTATTTATCAGTTCTTTCTCTGGTTGTAGATAGCATCTTCATATTCCTTTATAGTTAATTTGGGCACGTTTAGGCACCAGTTTACAAAATGATTCTGATTTGACAGTACTTTAGGGCATAAAATATCTGTATGGTAACATCATTGCCTGAATCTGTGTCCACAAAGCATTTTTTTTTCCAGTCAGATCTTTTATTTTCTTCCTGAAATTTGTTGAATAAGATTTAGAAATGCTTGTTAGCAGCTTATAACTCAACTCACCAAACTTGTAAATAATGAGCCTGAGGATGCTTGATAGGCTTTTTTTTTTTTGGATGGTGTTGGGTGTAATAAAGCACCTAGACAATGAGAAAAACCGAGTGCTGCTTATAACTACTGTTTCTTTTCCTTAGTCTACCTCCAGTGTTTTCTAAACCAGAGAGAGCAACAAGCTATTTGACCTCTACTGGATGCTTGGGAAGTTAGATTTGAAAAGTATTTTTCACGCAAAATTATTCCTGCCGAACGTTTCCCTGTCTAGAATATATACAAGCATACAATGCAGCGGTGTCCTCCAGGATTTCTTGGTGCCTTGGAATAAACCCTAAATAGCTCGGCAGGATACACATTTCCGTCTTTATTCATCAAACAGGAGGATTGATCGTTTTGCTAACTTTGACATATATCTAGTTTCTGAAAAAGGGAAACTGCTCAGCTGTCACCATTTGCCTCTATAGAGATTATTTGAAATGTGTAAGGAATGGAAACAATTTATATGTGCTTTCACCTCTCTCTTGAAAACATCTGTTTAGTTTCATAAAGCTGGAATTTTTAGATAGCCTCTTTCTGCCATTGAACCATGTATTTATATTAAAACAAGAAAAAGATTTTTGTTTTCAAACAAATGTTCCTGTTGTATTTTTATTTTTTGCTTTCTCATTTTGTCATTAGCACTGAGTAGTATTTATGATGTTATGAATAGCCTTGGAGCAGGGATATGCTAGAACTAGCTCAGACTAGCTTGGGAGAACCAATTGTTAAACTTCTTTTTTTAAAGTTTTTATTGATGTCTTTTTCTTTTTTTAAACATCAGCATAGTTATTCCCAGTATCTCTCCCTTTCCCTGTTCCAGAGTCATCCCATATAACAAATGGGTTTTTTTTAAAGAAAAAAATAAATCAGCACAACTTATTGATACATTGAAATATTCTGAAAACATGGGTAATGTATAATCTCTGTGGACCTTCCATTTCCAAGAAGGGATAGATTGGGTGTGTTCTTTCTTCATTCAGATTATGCTTGATCTGCTTTCACCCCCTTTCCCCCAATCCATTCTTCTATAGGCTTATCTCTTCCTGAGACCACAGGGATCCCCTTCCCCTCCTTGCTAGCCCTTGATTTGACCCAGGAATATTACATGCAATCCTTGTTCCTCTCCCCCCTTTTCATTCACCCTTCCTTTTTGTAATATGGTCCCACAGAAAAACATTGGTTCACCTGTAATCAGGATATTGCCAAGTTCTGCCCATAATATCCCTGACCTGCCTCTATACAGATCTCCGCCTGACTTCTGATTTTGCCCATCTCTTTGTGTACAATCAGGAAGTCTCTTATTGTCTCTATTGTCACTCTGCTGTCCTAAGCTCTTGCATTTGTTCACCCCTCTTGCAGCTCTATTATCTGGGGGTGTTTCAGAAGCAAATAATCTCTTCAGGTGTGGTTTTCTTCCTAAGAATGTTCCAAAGCCTCTGTTTTTTGAATTTCAATCTTTTAAAAATGTATAGGTAAGCTCAGATTTGCAGCGTAGGTCACCTTGGACTGCATCCTGAGCTCCATTTTTCTTTGGAACACATCCCTTTCAAAAGCCAGAATTAACATTGCCAGGAGAAATATCAACAATCTCAGATACATGGATGATGCCACTCTGATGGCAGAAAATGAAGAATTCAGAAGCCTCTTGATTAGGGTGAAAGAGGGTAATGTGTAAAAGATGACTTGAAGCTTAATAGGAAAAAAAACCCTAAACCAAAACAGCAAAAACCCAAGATTTTAGCAACTGGTCGCATCGTTTCCTGATAAATAGGGGGAGAAGAAATGGAAGTAGTGTCAGATTTTATATTCTTGGATCAAAGATCACTGCAGATGGTGACTGCAGCCATGAAATTAAAAGACTCTCCTTGGAAGGAAAGCCATGGCAAATCTGTACAGCATACTAAAAAGCAGACACATCACCTTGTGACAAAGGTTCATATAGTCAAAGCTATGGTTTTTCCATTAGCAATGCATTGCTGTGAGAGTTGGACTATAAGGAAAACTGAGCACCACAGAATCAATGCTTTTGAATTATGGTGCTGGAGAAAACTTTTGAGAGTCCCTGAGACAGCGAAGAGGACAAATCAGTCAATAATGAATGAAATTAATGCAGACTTCACTGGAAAGTCAAATACTGAAGCTGAAGCTTAAGTACTTTGACCACATAATGAGAAGCCAGGACTCATGAAAAAACACCTTGATGTTGGGAAAAAGGAAAACAGTGTGGCAGAGGATGAGATGAAAAATAGTGTAATGGAAGCAACGAACATGAGCATAGACAGATTTCAGGAGGTCCTGAAGGGTTAAAGGGCCTGCTATGCTATGGTTCATGGAGTCATGAAAAGTTGGACATGACTGAACAATAGTAATTCCCTTCCCTACTCTGTTTTCTGGAGGGTGCAGAATAGCCGTGAATTATTTCAATATCTTTTTCTTTGAAATTGAAGGTTTTTCTCCTGATTGATTGCAGAACTTTTTTTCTGGATTGAATTATTCAATTTAACGAGTATGTGTCTGGGAATTCGTAGAGTTGAATTTCTTTTTTTTTTTTCCCCTAGAGGCAATTTTTGCATTCTTTCAATTGGTATTTATTTATTTTTTTGGAGGGCAATTGGGGTTAAGTGACTTGCCCAAAGTCACATGGCCAGTAAGTGTGTTACGTGTCTGAGGCCAGAATTGAACTCAGGTCCTCCTGACTCCAGGGTCAGTGCTCTATTCACTGCGCCACCTAGCCACCCCTTTCAATTGGTATTTAATTTACTTTATTCAGAAGTTCTGGGCAGGTGATTTTTTTTTTCAATTGTCTGCATTATAGTGTTAAGGCTTTATGTTTTGTTTTGTTCTTCTAGGAGACCTATGGTCCTTAAGTTATTTCTAAGTGCTCTATCTTAAAGATCAGGATGTTTTGATTGGACAGCAGGTGTGTTTTCATTAAATGTTATTTTTCTTTGCTTCTCTTCTTCTAGATTGTCCTCCTATGTGTATTTGCAATCACATGCTATTGTTCTTTCTTTTGTTTCTTTAGTGAGATTGCCATTACAGATTCAGATTCTTTTATTTTACCCATTATTTTTGCTGTGAAGACATAAATTCTGCTCTAATAATTCTCATTTCTCTTTTAAACCACTCAAGAACAGTGTATTGTGGTTGTATGTTTTCCTCAGATTCCACAAGATCCTTTGCCTAATGTTGGATCATTTTCCTTTGTTCTGCAGTATCTAGCCACCATAAGTCCTTTTGCTGTTAATGTCATCCCTGCTTGTGTTCAAAGTCTTTTAAGTTATCTTCTTCCAGAGACCCTTGTTAATTTTAGTGCTTCTGCCCCACCCTCACTTTATTTTCCTCTATTGCTTACTCCCTGACTCCCCTCTTATTGTGGTGTTTTTTGGGGCACTGGATCTCAAAGTGTCTCAGTCTCTCCCCATATTGAGCAATTCATGGTTCACCAGCCAAGCTGCCCCAAGTGACTTGTTGGGTGGACAGAATTGGCCCCACTCAGATGCTGAGCTCTTTCCCTCATGTTAGTGGAGTGCTTCATAGCCCACCCCACACACAATGGTCTGTCACATTCCCTCTATTCTTCAGTTCTCATGGCACCAGCAGTTCAGAGAGCTGCTATATTGGGTTGATTTCTGTAATTTGGATCTCTGAGACTCTGGAAGGAGGGGCCATATGGGGCTGAGCTCTATTTCAAGTCCAAACATGTGTCCTGCCCCTTTGTATCAATAATGAGATATTCACAACACCCATCCATGATGGTTATGAATATGCTGGTATAGTTTTGGATCGCAAAATGTAGCAAACTCTCCACATGGAAGGCAGCACCAAGGTCTTTATTCAGAAACCATAACACTGAGTCCCAAAAC
>CM053593.1:341874236-341894017 GCA_028646575.1 Pseudocheirus occidentalis | reverse complement strand
CTTCCTCTGTCTCCCTCTACCCCCCTTTTCCTTTCCCCCTCAGCCCCAATCCTGGGCTTTGCCTCATACTCAGATATATGTGTATGTGCATGCATGCACATGTATATATGTGTATGTATAGACATATATGCACACACACATATATAAGTCTTTTTTACCTGCAGCATGGGCACCATGCTCTAAGATGAGCGGGTAAGGGGAAGAATCTCCTCCTTCCGTCTGGCCCTATGAAATAGGCTTAAGTTTGGTCTATTTCATTTTATTTTCAATTTCTACTTGCAGGGGGTAGAGTCTCAGACCCTGGGAGCTTGAGCAGTGGTGACCTTTGAGCTAGAATTCTAGATTACATGTTACTGCCAGTCGACCAGGAAAGCCTTATGAAGCCATGGTCACAGAATGTAAGCTTTGGACTTGGAACTTAGTGGGACTGATGCTTTATAGGAGCTCAACTAATCTGTGAACCTCATCCTCTTTCCTCCTCAGAGACCAAGGAGATAAAGGGGGATTATACTTCCATTTGGGGTTGGGGATGGGAGTGGAATGTTTGGATATTTGCTCTTGTTATACCTTGAACTAAATATTTTTTTGGAAAAGTTAATCTGATTGTTAGTGGTGAAATGGAATTGGGGTGCTTGGATCCCTCCAAAATTGAGTGGATATAGTCAGTGGAGGCTTGAGTCAAGGGCAGAGATTAAACACTTCTCATTTATTTCTTGTGTTATCTTGGGCAAGCCACTTAACTGCTCTGTTCCTCAGTTTCCTCATCCGTAAAATGAATGAGTTGGACTTAGTGTCCTCTAAGGGCCCCTTTCAGTTTTAAATCTGTGATCCAATATAGATCTTATTCTTCTCAGATCCATTTGGGGAGAAGGGGTTCTCCCAAAGAAATCCTGCAGTCCTACAAGGCATGATACATTTTTCAAATTCTGGAGGCTTTCTTAACTCTAAGATCCTCTGGTCTCTCATGAAAATAAAAGAAAAGGGGAAAGTAAGTGACAAAAACTCCTAGACAGAGAGCTCTGTAGAGGCTTCACCCTCCATGACAATCCTATGTAATCCATATGCTTGCCTTTATTGCATATATGTGGTCTTCAACAAGCTACCCTTATTAGTCATAAATGTTTAATTTCAATAGCTATTAATTTCAAATGTTTTCATTTCAGCACCAGAGGTTCTGAACCTTTTGTGTGCATTGTACTCTTCTGGAATCTGGTTAAGTCAATGAGATCTTCTCAGAAAAATGTTTTATAATTCACAAACTAAAATACAGAATACTGCAAAGGGAAAAAATTACATTGAAATGTGATTATTAACATTTTAAAAAAAGTTCATTGACTCCTGATTAGGAAACTCAACTTTAGAGATAGGATATGTATATGCATATGCATCCATCCCTCCCTCTATCCCTCCCTTCATCCATTCATCCATGCATCCATCATCTGTCTATCTGTCTGTCTGTCTGTCTGTCTATGTATGTATGTATCTATTTCCAGGAGGAAATCAACTTAAAATCATAATTTAAAATGCTTATTTTCTTGAAATCAAGAATTAACATCAGAGCAAATTTGGCTGGAATAATTACATGAAGTGAAACTATGCACAATAAATCTAAAAAGTCCAGAAGTATATAAGAAGAGTTTTTAATGCCAAGACAAGGTGTTTATACTGAATCCTAAAGGCAATAGAGATCTATGTGGAAATACCTTAACCATTGGTGTATTGAGTACTTTTTTTCATTTCAGAATTAATCTTTCCCTTCTGCCTATAAATTTGCTTAATTGTCAGCTAGGCCTGGGCTATTGGTGAGCAAAAGTAGATGAAGCATCTTTCTGCTCTGTAAACCGTGGCTTAAAATGACAATGCTTAGCATGTTTGTATTTGCAGAAACTATTCCAAAATTCCTCCTGGGCACAAGTGATTTTTGTTTATATTTCTGTCTCCCCCTGCTGTTGAACAAATGAATGAATGAAACAAACTAATGTTTCTATTATACCCTAGTCCCAGATGGAGGTGAATGGAATCATTGCTTTATAGGGAATGTCTGTCATTGTTTTGCTTTGCTCTCTTTACTAACCAAATATAGGGAGTCTTAAATGTAGAGAGTCTTCATGTTTTAATAGAACTCATTTTTGGAAAATATGTTGTAAGGTCCATAATTGTAAAACAGATTCCAGTTCCCCATAGGAATGGTTTTAATTGGGAGCACTCCTGAGCAGAGGCAGCTAGGAGCTACAGCAGATAGGGTGCTGGACTTGGAGTCAGGAAGACTCTTCTTCCTGATTTCAAACCTGACCTCAGGCATTTACTAGCTGTGTGATCCTGGGCAAGTCAGTTAACCCTGTTTGCCTCAGTTTCCCTATCTGTCAAATGAGCTGGAGAAGGAAATGGCAAACTACGCCAGTATCTTTTGCCAAGACAATCCCAAATGGGGTCATGGAAAGTCAGACATGACTGAAAAGACACAACAACAATTCCTGACTAAGGAATAGATAGCAAAAACAAAAAATTGTGATGAGGAACATGCTACAAAAACAGAAAACAGAAATCTAACAAGTCTAAGTCGTAAACATTAAAAAAAAGATAGAATTCTTGAATCTAAGACGGAGCTCAGAGGTTCCTTCACTACAACGTCTTTATGAAGTGTGTTTATGCAATCTTTGCTTCTACCCATACTTCTAGTCCTTCTATGAACCAAGCAAAGCAAGGCTAATTTATCTTCCACATGAAAGCCCTTCCAGTTTAAGAGAGTTCTCATGTTCCTCCTGAAGTCTTTTCTTCTCTAAGGTACACACCCCTACTTTCTTCTACTGCTTTACATATGGCAATTCCTAATTCCCACTCCCAATTGCTGTTGTTTCTCCTTGATTCTCGAAGAGGACTGTGATATCAGGGAGGTGATGCCATGACATGCAAGTGAATTGGTTTTAAGTGAGGCAAGGTTATGCAAAGTTACCAGCCTCACTTTCTCCTCCAGTATGTTATAGTTCAGTGGTCTAAACTCAGATAGAAATGGGCCATTATACTATCCATAGGGATCCCTGAGAGAGTCCCATGTTAGCTTATTTTAAAAATGTATTATTATCTATGTTTTATTGTATTTTTATTTATTTTGTTAAACATTTCTCAGTTTCATTTCAGCCTGGTTTGGGCCCTCCTCAGGGAGTGTTGTGGACCAAATATGTTCCCCAGCTCTGTGTTTGACACCTCTGCTGTAGTTTATTATCTTTCTTGGTAGAAGATGATCAGAACTAACCACAAGACTAGATATGTTCAGGTCAGAGCATAGCAAAGGTCAGGCCTTTCTCTACCTTCATTTGGAACATCATGCTTCTATTAATTAAGCCTAAAACCCTATGAACTTTTCTAGCTGTCACATCCCATTTTTGCTTTATATTGCATTCTTCTAATCCAGGCTCACTTCACAGACCAGGAAATGGAAGTCCAGAGGGGTGATTTGTCCAAGGCTTCACGGGTAATAACAGAACAGTCACTGGGACCAAAAAGTCTTCTGTTTTTCCAAGATTTTAATCATTTCTGATGTTTTTAGCTTCCATAGCATGCAGCCATCTCAAAAAATAAAAAAAAACCCAAAAAGCAGAAATTTGCCAAATAGCTTCCCTCAATAATCCACCATAGCCTCATATCCCATTATCCTAAATAGAAGACTGAGCAACGAGAAATTAAAAGTTCTATAAAAGGAGCATAAATGCCTTATATGTATTAATTATACATATGTGAATAAGCCCATAGGTGCCTCGATGTACACCCCATGATTATAAGAGGGGGCAGGGTGTGGTAGTGCAGAGATCTCAGGCCTTGGAGTTAGGTTTGAATCATGGCTCTGATATCTATGGAGAAGTTCTGGGATTAAAAGAAATAAACAATTTTCATTCCTTTATAGTCACACTATAAAGTGTGAGCATCCAGTGTGTGTTAAAAATACAATACTGCTAATGTGACCTAGCTAAACCTGATGTGCTAAGGTCTATTAATGCTTTCATACTTCAGCAGACTCCCCCAACCCTTATCAATATGATAACTCCTGCTGATGACAGTATGATAAACAGTAACTAAAGAATTAGCAATCATTTTGCTTTGCCTTTTTGGAATTTGGAATGGTTTAAATGAAAGGATCTGCATGATCCAAAGATGTTAGATAAGAGACCACACTGAATAATAGAAAACTGATCAGGATTCAAGTGCTGCCTCTGACATTATATATGTATATGTATATGTGTATGTATATGTGTATGTATATGTGCATGTGTATGTGTGTGTACGTGTACGTGTACGTGTGTATGTATATGTGTACATGTATGTGTACGCACATACATATATATGTTGTCCCTCTCTCTAAGCTACTTTGCCAAACCTGAACTCGCACTTATCCATGGGCTAGCCAAAGGGTGGTTACTGTCCTTGGATTCTAGATGTAACTGTGTGGGTGACTGTGCCTGTCACTGTAGTTCACAAGCCCCCACAGGTGTGCCTCCTATTAAGAATCAGTCAGCATTTCACGATTATAATCCTTCTTCGAAACCTGACTAATGTTTAATGTGAAGGTATTTGTAGATCCTAGATCTGATTGCACCCTGCCATGGTGGGGGAAAGGGGAGAGAGGGGGAGAAAATTTGAAATTCAAGGGATCGTGGAACTGAGTGTTGTAAACTAAAAGTAAATAAACAAAATAATTTTTTAAACAAGAATCAGAGAAAATTAGCTTTTAGGAAAAAATTCCCAAGATGATAGCTGTTACAAAACACTTTTTCCTCCACAATGTTCCACAGATACAGCATTAATGGGAAGCCTGGGCTTAAATTTAGAATACCATGATAGTGAGATACATTCAAAGACATGTATGTGGCAAAGGGTAACTCACAAATTTTGGTAATGGAAATTCTCTCTTTGTACAGTCCTTACACTGAGCCTTTTAAGTTCAACTTTCTGCTGTGTAACTCAGGCTCTGAGGACTTGATCCTATCTTGAGTTCGTATCTAGCACTTTATACTCTTTGAAGCTACCTCTTTCCATGAGGGTATCCATGTCTGTCCTCTGGGGTGTGTGTGTGTGTGTGTGTGTGTGTGTGTGTGTGTGTGTGTGTGTGTCCTCTCAGCTGGATGCATTATGTCACATCAGTCCACTAGTTCTGATGACATGGCTGGATGGAGAAGGAAAGAAAGTCCTCCCCTCTTTCTACCCCCAAAGGGGTCTGCTTCCTCAAAGCAATCTCATGCTTGGATTCCTTAATACCTAAACTGAAATTGCTGAAACTTATCCAGTTATTTAGAACCTTCAGAAATGTGGCTAGCTTATTTAACTTACCCGATCATGCTGCTGCCTTCTTTACCCAATCAAAGGATTCAAAACCTAAAAAGAAATCATTGGGTGTAAATGTATAGTATCTTGTTTACATAGGAAAACTTTGTCATTGTAGGGTTGTAGGAAATTCCTTAACACCCAGTTTACACTTTATAATTACATTCTGGGCCCTCTGTGACCACATCAAATGAAATGGGAAGGGAAAGTTACTCCTTTACCCAGTGCTTTTCAACAGTGAAATATAGATGTTAATTAAATAGAATTTCTAGATAGATAGCTGAAGGTAAAGGATAATGAACAGGAAGACAAGAACTGGCTAAACCTTTGAAAATGATGAGCTACTGGGGAAGAAAGTGGCCATTGGAGTATGGGACTTTAGGTTAAGACTTTTACAGAAGTGAATGAAACTCTACTAGAGATGAAATAGCTAAATAAAATTGCTGACTGATTCTGTGATTAATTTCCGCAACATGATTGTAAGTAAGGGCTTAATGGAATTGATTGCATAGAGTGAATCAAAAGAAAACATGAACTTCTATAGCCTGAATATGTTCCTAGTTATTTTGATTCTCTACTTTAGTTATGGGGGTGGTCAAGGTCTCCATCTTTCTTCTTTATATTGTTCTGGAGAGGTGGAGTCAAAATGGCAGAGTAAAGGTAGGGAGTCCCCTGAGCTCTCCCTCAAATCCCTTTAAAAATAACTCTAAACATATTCTAGGGAAGCAGAACCCAGAAAAAGAGGATTTTTGCCCAGAACTTCTAAAGTACATTAAATGCCAATTGAATACAGACTGAAGCATACTCTTTTTTTTAAAGTTTATTTTTCTTGAGTTTTTTTTTTTTTTGTCTATATCAACAAGGGCACAACAAGATACATACAGGAAAAAGTGGAGAAAATCAACAAAGGGAAACATTAGGGATGAGTTCGAAAGGCTTCCTCTAGAGGGTGGGATTTTTGTTGGGATTCCAGGAAGGTAAGGAAGGCAGAAAAACAAGATAAAAGAGGATTAGCGTTTTAGGCATGGGGGTATGTTAACTGTTGATGATACTCAGAAAGGGGGTGGGAAACAGCCAGCAAAGAACCACACCTTGCCCCAAGGAGCTTCTGTTATGGTGTTGTGGGAGTACAACACATAAACAAGTACATATAAAGCAATTTGAAGGAGGGGAGAAGGAGTCCTCACAACTGTGAAGATGAGGAAAGACTCTCAGGTGCTACCTGAGTTTACTTTTGCATGGTTATCAGGTATTTCATTCATCTTCTTATAACAACCTAGTGGGACAGGCAATCGATCAGCCAACATTTATGAACAATCTACTATGTGCCAGGCAATTGAGATACAATAAAAACAACAAGACAGACCTGCCCTCAGGGAGCTTACATTGAATGGGGGAAACAATATGTACAAATGCAAATATGCACAAAATATTTATCAAGTAAATACAAAATCTCTCCTCTCTTTTCCTCTCTTTCCCTCTTCTCATGTTATCTTGGCCCATGGTGACTTGGGCTCAGAGAAGATAGGACACTGGCTGGAGAGAGTCAAGACTTGTATTCGGATTCAAGGTCATTAACACAAAAAGTATTTTTAAAATGGGGAAAATATCCCATTTTTCATTCAAATGATCCTCTTAGTCTTCTGAGAGGCAGATAAAGTACTGGTCTTGACTTAGGAAGACCTGGAATCAAATTCTGGCATGATTAACTATGTGACCTTGGGCAAGTCATATAACTTCTCTGTGCCTCAGTTTACCATAATATTTACAGTGTTACTTATAGTGACCATAAGCAAGCGACATCATCTCTCTGAGTGTCAGTTTACTCTTATATAAACTGGGAATAATAGTGCCTGTTGTACCTCCTTCACCAGATAGACATGAGGCTGAAATGGGATAATGTTTGTAAAGTGTTTTATGAACTTTACTGGTCCTTGATCTCATTGGTGTGTGATATTTATAGACACACGGGGTATACAAGACAGGCTACATCCTATATTTAATGATGTTCTCCAGTCCTCTCCCATTTCCATAGTGGAAGGATTCAGTTCCCTCCTCTCTCTAAGTATTCTGGGCTCTTGAATTTATTTCTATTATGCTTCACTGTAACTAGTTATCTATACAATGCAACAAAGAAGACTTGATCCCCATGATTATATCGCATGTAAATCTGCTTGCATTTTTGTCCTTTTTCAGTGCTACCACATTCTGTTTACTGAATCTCAAGCCACCAAGACTTTGTTTGAAGTCCTATAACAATTGCACGCAAAGCTTAGGCAGCATAGTCTGCTTGCCTAGGACAGTGACAGCTCCAGAAAGGTTGTAGTCTGTGACAGATTAGAAACTTGACTGGTTGGGAGTGGGGTGCTGAAGGTGGGGGAGAATGGGATGATTGAGGACAAGAGGACTGGGAGGGAGAGATCAGGTTAATTGGGAGCCCCTCAAGAGTCATTCTCAGACTCTGATCATGCCTTTGAATTTCAGTGTGGTCAGTTTGTGTTGGGGGTTGAGAGATAAGAATGTTGTAGAACTTTGGAATAGGGAAGACCTGAGTTTGAATCTCACCTCTGTGTGACCTAAGGCAATTTGATAACCTCGATGAGTATCTCATATGGTTGTCATTAGAATCAAATAAGGTGATATATGTGGAGTTGCGGGACCCTAGACAAATGACTTAAATTTCATAGTCTCATCTGAAAAAAGGGGGGAAATAATGGAACTTTACTTCTCAGGCTTGTTATGAGGACCAAAACTCAATTATAATGAATAAAAGAGATTGTTAATCTGATGTTAATTTTTTGCATTAATACTAAATGAATGGATGAAAAAGTATTCAGGGCTTCTTGTGTGCCTGGCACCTGGTAAAAGTGCATAGCTATATGGTAACATTTCTAATATTTCTGTTTTGTTTCATATTTGAGATAACTGGTCTAATGGGTAGAGAAATGAATTTGGATTTGGAACTACAGATTTGGACTGGAGCCCAGAGAGGTTCAATCACTTGCCTTGGATCACATAGCTAGTAAGTATCTGAGGTCAAATTTGAACTCAGGCCTCTCCTAAATCCAAGTCCAGTGCTCTAAATACCATGCCCTGTTTAAATAAGGCACTTTAGAGTAGGGCTTATTTATTTATTTATTCACAGATAGATAGATAGATAGATAGATAGATAGATAGATAGATAGATAGGTATACATATATATTTATTTATTTATTGGGAGGACTATATTTGTCCATTTTCATTTGAGGAAAAGACAGTTTCTGTGAGTGTGTGTTTTTCCCCCCAGGGTAGAGTTTCTCTAAGGTACCGCAAGGTACCTTAACATAGGATTCTATGACAATTTATAGGGTTGCAAAGCCCTATAAATTAATAGTCATAGAATCCTATGTTAATTCAATAAATTCTGACTCAGATTATATTTAACATTTGTGTGAGCAGAGTCAGCAGTGTGTCAGAATGAAGGCTGTATTATTTCAAGATGAAGCTGGCAGGTCTGGGAGTGGTAACTAGTCAGTCCTCACAATTAACAGCCTTTGCTCAGTGAATTTCGATATGTCCAGTAGGTGGCAGACCTGTCCCAGTTTGGGGACAACTGCCACCATCAGTACCATACCAGATGGCTCCTTATTGTCTCATTTTCCCTCTCTCATGACCTGAAAAACCACTGCAGTGCCCTGGGGCCAGCATTCTCTGCCCACTCCAGCATTAGGTTATTTGGGGGAGTACTTGGAGCATGTTCCATGACTGAAAGAGACAAAGGAGTTCTTTTGTGTATGGCATGTGTCAGGAGGGGATTTTTTTTTTTGGTAAAGCAAAACTTTTTGCTACAAAGAAATCACGTACTTTACAGACAAATGAGGATAAAAAAAAATGACACTGCAAACAGAAATGCAATGTTTTAGAAATGGAAACAAGTCCCATTTCAGAAATTTAGATCGACAAGATAAATACTGTGATTCTATGAGATGGAAAGAAGTCCCATGGAAGAGGTTTTGGGACATTCTTGTGTCAATGGTGACTATTTTTCATTCAACAATTAAAACACTTTCCAAATTATATTCACAATTTGTATTTGGGAGTATAAGGGCTTAAAGAGAGGCAAAAATAAAACTAGCATTCATTTTGGTGTACTAGTAAAGTTTCCTTCAAGAAACTCCTCATTCAGAGATTTCTTTTGCAGAAAATGACTTAGGTTGTTTTGCAGGGATATTTAAGGCAGGTTCCAGGAAAAATATAAATTGGAGGTTTTAGAGTAAAGAAAGTTTACTTAGGCAGATTCCTAGAACAGTAAGTAAGCCACGGGGTAGAGCTTAATAGGAAAATGAAATGGCTGTTTCTGTAGTTGTAAAAAGACTATTGATCAGAGATAAGGTTTTTTCCTTAGCTAAGTAGGAATAAACATTTGATTATTTTTGAGAGCATTAGTTAGATACAGAGAAGGAGATGGAGAATAGAAATACACAAACATTTATTAAGGGTCTACTAAATGCTGTTCTTTTTACTTCTACAGTGATAATGGTGAAATGTTCAAAAACAGTACAGAAGGTGCTAAGAATTGCATAACTTTTAGCCAACGTTATTATATGACTCAGCCATTGACACGTTAAATAAAGGAACTTTGTTCAATGATCAATGATAGAAATTCAGGAGGAACAAAACCAGATTAATCTTGATATTCTTACCATAAACAAAATCAAGACAAAAAAGTTGCATTTAATTGGAAGCATGGCAGATAAACAAGCCCATTGGAGGTGATTTTATCGTGTTCCCCAAAACAACAAGAAACTTTGTTTCATGGGATGTGTGGTTTATCTCAGGTGTTGTAACACTCATTATAAGTGTATGCCTTTAGGGACGACTGCACCTGGGGTGTAAAGGCTTGCTGAACCCTTTTCAGGACTGCTTTCCACCTTTGTGGTCCATCTGACTCACCCGGCTCCCAGTGTTGGCTCCAAGAAACCGTAGCATGTGCAGTGGCCACCTCCTGATAGGGTAATCCAGGCCGAGGGTAATCAATAGGCCTAAAACCTGTTGGTGAATTAGAAGGTGTTTCTTCCAAGCATGTAAAGACTTTCCCCTAGAGAATCCCCCTACAGTATGAGAACAATTTGTTCAAGCAGCCATGAAGGCAACTGAAGGAGGCACTGTGGAGTGCTTAGAGCTTGGTCAGGCATCAAAGATGCAATATGGGCCATTACCAGTTGTCTTGACTTTTATCTTGCTATTGGACTTTAATGCCTCAGAAAAAAGAGTGAGGCTGAGGACTTTGGGCAGCTCTACTTTGCTTAAATCCAATTTACGAGTGATTGATGGTATTTGCAAAAATGACCAGCACCAAATATTTGTAGTTTTTTCACCAATAGAAGATGAAAAGGTAGAGAAATTCTACAAATTCCTTGAATGACCATATAGATCAGCGGTTCTATATGGGGGTTGCGACCCCTTTGGGTCGAGTGACCCTTTCACAGGGGTCGCCTAAGACCATTGGAAAACACATATTTCCCATGGTCTTAGAAACCGAGATACCACTCCCCTATCTGTCTCCAGGCGGATCCGCCCACATGCAGATATACCCACTTATGAGTATTACAGGATCATAGCATTAGGAAGGTTGAGAACCTCTGATATAGATGGTATGCTTCTCAATTAGCAGGTAAGACAAAACCTGGAGGGGAAACTAACACTCCCTTTAATGGTGGAAACTTAGATAAAGATTGGATGTACTGACTTTCACTTCCTCTCTGTTTCTTCTATCCCTTTGGTTTTTCCTTCTTTATCTCTTTTAATTCTGCCTTTATTTCTTGACTCAGGTCCCTCATTAATTAGTTTGTAATTCGATATCCATTATAGGCCCCTCTATTGCTAATGTGTTGCCTCAGAAATTATCTCTCATTTATATTATATAGATCTTCTATGTAAATAATTTTTTAATGTTGTCTCCGTTAGTAGAATGAGCTTCTTGAGGACAAAGAAACAAACCATATACTGGTCAGTACTACACAATTTTGGCGGATCACTTAACCCCTGTGGACCTTGTTTTCATTTTATGTAAGACAGGGGTTTGACCACACGATCTCTTAGGTGTGATCTCTAGCTCTATGAATATTAAGATTCATAATAATTATGATTCATAATAATGTTATTATTATGAATCTTAATATTCATCAATGTTATGCCAATTCAATAAAATCTGACTTATGTCTTTATCTTATATAGCAACAGAACTTGGAAATCAGAGGGCTCAGGTTCAAATTTAGGTTCTGTTCCTTACTATGTGATATTGAGCATGTTCCTTAACCTTTTTGGTGCCTTATTTCCTCATCTGTAAAATGCATTTGGGTGACATGACCTTCAGGGTTCTTTCTTTGCAATTATAAATCTTTGATTGGGTGAATAAGGGTCTCCTTTCTTCTTTTCTTCCAACTTATCCTTATATCCCTCTGACAAATCTGCTAGAATTGTGTCTGGAGAACAGATCTGGATACAAAAAAAAGGAAGGAAAAAAAGGAAAAGACAGGGAAATTGTGATGAAGAACTGGAATGAAGATCCATTGTGAGCCCAGATGAGTTTAGTGTTAGGTACTTTCCAAATTTAACACTAGTGAGATATACAGAATTTTAAAGAGAAATTTAGAAAACAAATATTATGGAATGAGAACTTGAAGCAAGTCCTGTTCAAAGAGAATAGAGCTTATTGATGTAAATCCCTTAGTTTTATTTTATTTGTTTGATCTTGTGAGTATTATTTTTAGCATGTTTTTGCTACTGACTTTTCCTTGGCATCTCCAAGCTAATTAATGCTAATAAGTTTCGCTGGGTCTATTTTGGAAAAAATAATTCCAACTGGTTTTGGTCAGACCATTGGATATAAATAGGCTTGTTAATGATTAGGGTTTTAAGGACCATAAATAAAGGGTAATAGAGTTAACCATGAATTAAAGAGGAGGTGACCAAATTGCCAGTGGAAAAGGGTGGTAACAGCTCAGCCTGGTCAGGAAGACAGTGTTTTTTAGTCATGGTTGAGAAATCCTGTGGAAAAAGAAAATGCAGCACTATATTATTCAGAATAAATATAAGTGAAGAAGTTATCAACAACAGTGTAAAGACAGAGGCCAAAAATGTTGAGACTCATAGAATCTTAGTGGAAGGATGTTAAAAGTCAATCCAATCCCCCTTTTAAGAATTCCTTGCATAGTACACTTCAATTCAGTAGTCATTTATCAAATACCTCTACTGGATTGCTAGGCACTGTGCTGGGTCCTGGAGATGTGAAAATGAAAGAATTCCTGCCCTCAAGGAGTTTATTCTTTCCTAGTAGCTGAGATAGAACATATAAAAAAGTACGTGAGTGAAAAGTACTTTTAAGAAGGAGAGAGTGATAATTACTGGAGAGGAGAGGGATCAGAAAAGAGCTGATAGGGAGTAGCATCTGAACTAAACTTTGAAGTGATTCTATGAGGTCAAAGAGAGGAAGTCTTTGGCAGGTCACCATCCAAAGTCCTTTTAAATATATGCAAGCATTAGAGTCCGCTAATTGAGAAAGTTCTTTTGTATGTTGCTCAGTAGCAAGAAACTTCTTCATTGACAAAAATCTCCCTTCTCAGACTTCCACCCAGGACTTTACTTCTGCTCTTTAGAAAAATGCAAATTAATCCACTTACTATGTCACACAATTTCCCTTTCAAATATCTGAAGCAAGCTGCCATGATAACTAGCTGTATGACCCTGGGTGAGTCACCTAACCCTGCTTGCCTCAGTTTCTTCATCTGTAAAATAAGCTAGAGAAGAAAATGGCAAACCACTCCAGTATCTTTGCTAAGAAAACCCTAAATGGGGTCATGAAGAGTCAGACAGGACTGAAAATGACTGAATAACATCTGAGTGTCATGATCATCCTTAGTCTTCTTTTTTTCTCTAGTAGGTGCTAGGGGTGCAAAGGAGCAGTGAGGGGGACCTGGAGTCAGGAAGATCTGAGTTCAAACCCCAGATCAGACACATTCTAGCTTTGTGACCCTAGGTGAGTCACTTAAAAATCTCTCTTAAGTTTCCTTGTCTGTAAAATGGCATATTGCTAACATCTATCTATCTCTTGGGGCTATTTTCTTGGCAAAGATACTAGAGTAGTTTGCAATCTCCTTCTCCAGTGTATCCCCATTTTACAGATGGGAAACTGAGGCAAATAGGAATTAAGTGACTTGCCCAGGGTCACCTCAAGTTCAAATTCACCATATGGGGTGCTAGGCCATTTCACGGCACTCTTATAGAGCAAGTCTCTGCTGAGCTAGTCTATGTCGCTCTCACACAGAGCAAGTCTGTGCCAAGTTATCCCATGGTGCTAGCACACCACATGAATGGAAGATGGGGTTCTATATACAGAAAGATTGTGGGAGGAATCTAGGGGTGGTCCAGAGGAGGAGATTGGGGAGGGTCTTCAGGAGGAGTCAGATGAGGTCAGACTCCAGTAATGAGTAGTTAAGGGTAGGAAGTTGCTGGAGGCTGCTTGGAGACCATAGACAATGGTGGGCCAGGCCAGTTCAAGGGTGGGAACAGGAACATTAAGGGTGGGAAACTATTGGAACAAAGGAGGGCTAAAGACTTGGGCAGCGGCAAATGTCTTCCCTGGGAAGGTTTACTTTCCCAGAGCCTGTACCTCAAAGATTCAAGGAGCTCAACGGGGGTCCCAGAGCCTACACTTCATCAGTACCTCAAAAGTTCAAGGAGAGCTCAACGGGGGTCCCAGAGCCTATACCTCATCAATAGAATCCCTAGCTTTTTTTTCAAAACACAGCTCAGATGTCACCTTCTCCTTGAGGGCTTTCCTGACCTTCTTGGTTATAAACACTCTCTTTTTAAAATTACTTTGCATTTATTTACATATAAATTGTATATTTAATTGGTTAATAATAATTTATTTGTATATAATTTTTATTTACTTACATGTTTTATCCTCCTAGTAGAATATAAGCTTAGGAGTAGAGATCTTTTTGATCTTTGTATCTCTAGAGCCTAGTACAATGTCTACTATGTGATAGGCGCTGGATAGTCAGATGGTACATTGGACAGATCTATGGGCTTTGTCAGCTGAGTTGTCCAGTGTATAGAGTAATACACCTAGACTCAGAAAGATTCATCTTCCTCAGTGCAAATCTGGCCCCAGACACTTACTAGCTGTATGACCCTGAGCAAGTCACTTAATCCTGTTTCCCTCAGTTTCTTCATTTGTAAAATGAGCTGGAGAAGGAAATGGCAAATTTCTCCAGTATGCTTGCCAAAGAAAACCCCAAATGTGGTAATGAGGAGTTGGTTGTGACTGAAAAATGACTGAACATGTGGATTTGGGGGTGAGGAAAAACTGAGTTCAAATTTTACCTCAGACTCTTATTGGCTGAGTAATCCTGAGGCTCTCTCAGTCTCAGTTTTTACATATGTACAATGGATACTTATCCTAAAAAGTTGTTGAGATAAACCGTTTACAATTCTTTGAAAATTTTAAAGAGCTATTTAAATACTAGCTAGTCCTATTATTACATAGTCAGCACCTAAAAATGTTTATAGAATTGAATTTCGATTTTAAATCCAACTTTCTTTTTGCCAAACTGTTCTGTCACTGATATATTCTTGGAATCGACTCTTATATCCTGAATTTATTTTTATTTGGTCTGATTTTTGCAATGAAGGAGACAGTTTCTCATGGTAATACCCCATGGGACATTTTTGAAATCTCCATTTGGCTATTGTAAATGGTACTATGTCAATAAGATCATTGATGTAAATTGATTTATTTTGAAAAATTCTGGATTTGAGCTTAAGCTCCAGAAGTATTATCATAAATCAAATTAGCTCATTTTAAAGTTTTTCCCATTTTTAAAGTGGTAAAAACAATTCTACTCCAAGTCATTCTCTGAAATTGCCCAAACTCCAGCCAATTTGATTCCATGCAAAAATAATTATTAACAAAAAGTAATTTAAGTAATCTCTCTTATTCCCCCTAGGAAAAGACATGTATGTAGGCCACTTTTGAATTCCTCTCCAAACACAGATACTTATGTGAAATGCATTTCGCATCTACAAATAGACCTACTCCAGATAAGGAGCTTTTGTTCAATTTCCATTTTAAAGCCACGTTTTGGAAGCTTAGATAAGTGGTTTTCAATAGATGGTCTCTTTGTGAAGGTTTTCTGGTCTGTAGTTGTTGTTCTGGTTATTATTATTAGAAAGGAAGAATTTCCTTCAATAAAGACCTTGGACTGAGGTTTTTAAAGTGAACTGTTTTTGTTTTAAATTTCCAATCTTTGGACCACAGAGTCAGCTTTAGTGTTTTGTTGACTATTTCAAATGGATGGAAATCATTGCAATTCAATTTACTGGTTATTAATGAATATTTATTAAGTGCCTTTTTTCTTTAAGGAGTTCTTGAAAACATGAGACTATATGAGATAATTGATGCTTATTTTAAATAATCAGACTCTCAAGGATGGGTGAAGGTATTTAAAATAATATTTTATGATGTTGATTGTTTACAGAATACCTTATAGAGACTATGCTATTCCTTAACCAAAAGATTATATTCTTGGCATGAATAGTACGTCAAAGTTTTACATTTAAGATGTTAAATTGTAGATATTAATATTACCAATGAAAGCTCCTTGGCATTACAGCTGAAATCTTGACCCTGCACCTAAATAACAGTCTTGATTCTAGAGCTGTATTCTAGTCTTAGCTCCAATGAATCTACAGACCTGCGGAAGTGAGTTCCTACTTTTTGAACCTCAATTTTCCTATCTGTAAATATTGGGCATAAAATCACTTGTTCTTACCTGCTTCATGGAGTGTGAATTGAAGGATTGTTTTCAGAAGATGAAAAAAAAGAATAGAAGTTAAAGAGAGATAAATACAGAACATATGAGTCAGGAAAATGAAACAACAGAAGGATAAACTATATGAAATATTAACATTTTAAAAGTCATGCAAAAATCTAAGTTAATTTTAAAGATAAAAGATTTTTAAAGGATAGATTGATCCATAGAATAAAAGAAAGAACAAAGAGGTCCATCAAGGAATAAAGAACCTTAAGATTTAAGGAAAACAACCAAGAGAAGTGAAGGTAGAAGAGGTGAATTGATGGTCTATCTACCAAATTCCCTGCCCTCCTCCCCTCTCCATATGGGAAAGTGGCAGATTGTGCAAATGGAGAAAGAGGAAGTAGAAAAAGGAGAGGAATAAGTAATGCAGGGGAGGAACTGGGACCAGGAGTCTAAAAGGGGCCATCTTGTCCCAGAGGAAAGGGACAGAGTATTACTGAAGAGCATTCCCTTGGTGGGCAAGATGGTTACTTCCATGGGTAGCATACTGCCTCAGGAGAGGGAATTTGTGAGTCCCTACAGCAGGGGTGGGGAACCTGTGGCCTTGAGGCCTTCTAGGTCCTTGGGTGCAGTCTTTTGATTGAGTCCAAGTTTTAAAGAACAAATCCTTTTATTTGTTCTATGAATTTGGATTCAGACAAAGGGCTTCACTTGAGAACCTACAGGGCCGTACGTGGCCTCAGGGCCACAGATTCCTCACCCCTGATTCTAATTCAAAGGTCCAAGGAGGTAAAGTCCAACAATATAGGTAGTACGTGCTAGAGCTGAGACTAAAACCTAAATTCAGCACTCATTTCTCAGGCACTGGGACCCTCACCCTTAGATTCTTAATCCTGGAACCCTTCTGGGTTTGAAGGTTGTTCTGGTTGTCATGCAGCGAATCCGTTTGGTTCAGATTTCTGGCAGTTTCCTGAATAGATAAAGTGTACCTGTTCTAGGCCTTGGTCCTTCAACCCTGATCAATTGCTCCTATGTATTTCCAAAATCTTTTCCATGAGTGGTACTCATGGGAATAGGTTGAATTAGGTAGGTTCTGAGGTCCCTTCTAGTTATGTAGTTCTGTAAGTCAGAGTCAAAAGGGACTTTGGACATCATAAGATCTAACCTTCCACCTGATTCATGAACCCTTTATATATCACTTCAGTAGAAACTTGCTTGAGGCCACTGGTCTCCAGTTGTATGCCATGAGTTCTGGCTTGGGCTGCCTTCAAAGGTATGGGACCTAGACTTTTCTGCTCTAGTCTTCCCTTCTTTCCTCACAAAGAATAATACTGTATCGTGAAGAAAAAATAGTTGGGGACCTCTGCTCTAGGTTCTTTTCCAGGTCCAGTTCTCCTTTCTCTTAATACAGACAGCTTTCATAAATTTTTCTTTTCCAGGCCTTTTCTATAGAAGCAAGAGAGGTTCCTACACCAGTCTTCTGCACCCTGACACTCAATAACCATTCTTCCCTTCTCCTTACATGATCTTTAATATCCTCTGAGACTGGAAAGCATCTGACTCTCATTTTAAACAGGGTAAAATTAGGACACAGGAAAGAACACATCCTGCTAATAGCCTGTAGGCACATTTATAAAAATAAACCTCACAATCACTAATAATGTTGAGGCTGGGCCTGCGCCTGATCTCCATGGGAAGAGAATTGCATAGCTTAGGACCCTCCATTAAGACAGCCTCTTGCTGTCCAAATCTTGGGAGCAAATAAGCTTAGGAAGATAGCAAATTAGCATTAAGTCATCATAGACCATTTATATTTGCTTGCTGACAGGAAGGGTAACATCTCTTTTTCATCATTAATAAAATTAAATACTGAAATCAAAATAAGACAGGACTTACACATGAAGAAATGATAGATGTTAATAGACTTGTAGACTGAGAGTTAGAAAGAATCTTAGAATTCATTTAGTCACCCTTAGGGTGACTAGGTGGATCAGTGGGTAGAGCACTGGGTCTGGAGTCAGAAACATTCATCTTCCTGAGTTCAAATCCGACCTCAGATACTTACTACCTTTGTGACCCTGGGCAAGTCACTTATTCCTGTTTTCCTCAGTTTCCCCATATGTAAAATGAACTGGAGAAGGAAATGGAAATCCATTCTTCTATCTTTGCTGAAAAACCCCCAAATGGGGCCATGATGAGTCAGGCACAACACAGCAACAATAACAACATTGTACCCAATTTAGGAATCCCTGACAGATGGCATTCTTGCCTCTGAACATTTCTTGTGATAAGGAGTTCACTCCTTATACAGCTGCCCATTCCAGGTTTTAACAGCTCTAATTACCAGACAGCTTGTACTGGGATGAAATGGTCTTCACTATAAAATTCATATGTTTATCTTCATTCCTTCCTTGCCTCAGGGAGTTACACAGAGTGGTTCTAATGGAGCTCCTTCACAGCAGCTCCTCATTTTTAGAAGAGCCAGCAGCTATTCTCCCTCTTTCTTCCCTTAGGCTCATTGGTTTCCTGACCTTTCACTGCCCTGGTTGCCCTTTGGCTTGTCAATCTTCCTCTCATAATATGATGCCCAGGATGCCATTTGATTCCATAGACATGTATTAAAGTGACTTCTATGTACCAGGGACCATGTTAGACACTGAGGGTATAAAGATGAAAATGAGATAAGTCCTGCCCTTAGGGAGGTTACATTTTACTGAATGTAGACAACTTGATATGGTTTGACTAGCTCAGAGTAAGTCTAATGGGACCATACAGACTCCTAGAATTAGAAGAGAGGCCAGAGCTCACTCAATCCAACTGGACAGCAATTCTTTTTAATGGCATCCTTGATCAATTCTCACTTAGCTTTAGTTACATTGCAAAGCAGTACCGTGTACTTTTAGACAATTGCAGTTTTGAGAGATTTTGATTTGTAGACTCTATGTCTATTAATAGAACCCAAAAATCCATTTAAAGGCAGCATGGTGGGGCAGCTGATTTGTACGCTCTATGTCTATTAACAGAGCCCCCAAATCCATTTAAAGGCAGCATAGTAGTGAAATGGAGAGTCAGCCTTACCACTGAGAAAAGCTGGGTTCGAGATCTACCTCTGACAAATATGGGCTGTGTGATTCTGGATAAGTCACTTAACCTCTCAGTGCCCTCCCTACAAAGCCTTTTGATTCAGTAAATCAAAATCTGTAAACATTTGTTGTTGCTGTTCAGTCGTGTCTGACTCTTCATGACCCCATTTGGGGCTTTCTTAGCAAAGGTATTAGAGTGCATTTCCATTTTTTTCTTTAGTTCATTTTACAGATAAGAAAACTGAGGCAAATAGGGTAAAGTGACTTGCTAAGGGTCACAGAGCTATCTGTTTAGACAATCTGACAACTGTGATTGTCTAAAAGTACGAGGTACTACTTTGCAATGTAACTAAAGCTAAGTTAGAACCGATCAAAGAATGCCAGTTTTTTGCCACCCCAAAGAGAGCTGCAATAAATATTTTTGTACATACGGGTTTTCCTCCCACTTCTATGATCTCTTTGGGATACAACGCCAGAAGTGGTATTACTGGGTCAAAGGGTATGCAATTATTTATAGCCCTTTGGGCATAGTTCCAGATTGCTCTCCAGAATGGTTGTATCAGTTCACAGCTCCACCAA
>CM053593.1:341858847-341873736 GCA_028646575.1 Pseudocheirus occidentalis | reverse complement strand
GTCTCCTTCCATTCTGAGATTTGTAGAGTTGTCTTTTAACTGTGCGATGCTGAGAAGAGTCCAGTTTTTCAAAGTTGGTTGTCACACATATGATGTGTCTGTGATTGTGTACAAATTTTTCCTGGTTCTGCTCTTCTCACTTAGCATCAATTTGTATAAGCCTCTCCAGGTAATTATGAAGTCCATCTCCTTCTCATTTCTTATCGTACAATAATATCCCATCACATTCATATACCATAACTTGTTCAGCCATTCCCCAATTGATGGGCATCCCTTAAATTTCCAGTTTTTTGCCACCACAAAGAGAGCTGCAATAAATATTTTTGTACATGGGACCTTTTCCCACTTTTATGATCTCTTTGGGATACAACCCCCAAAATGGTATTACTGGGTCAAAGGGCATGCAATTATTTATAGCCCTTTGGGCATAGTTCCAGATTGCCCTCCAGAATGGTTGTATCAGTTCTATCTGTGTCTTTCCCTCCATCCTATTCCCTCCCTTGTTTATGCTTTTATTTACCCCCTTCTCTCTTCCCCTTCTTAAGAGTTTTCCTTTTGACCACTGTCTCCCTCAGTATTCCCTTCTTATTTGCCCCCTCCCTTTTCCTACCCTTCTCCCTTATTACTTCTTCCCTCCCTTCTAGCCCCCCCCCCTTTCTTGGCCCTTCCCCCCTCCTACTTGCCTGTAGGTTTTGATTGATTTTTATACTCAATGTTGTATGTTATTTCTTCCTCGAATCAAGATTGATGCAGTACTCCTCTTTCTCCTCTCTTTCCCTCTATTATGATAAGTTTTATGTCTCTTCTTGATAGAGGCCTATATTTAACTGGTTGTGTTATTCCCTCCTTGCACCAGAACCAGTGAGGGAAAAACCCGTATAATGGTCACCTCCCTCCCTTTTCCTCTACTATATATTTTTTTATGCCCCTTTGTGTAGCATAATTTACCCCTTTCTGCTTCATTCTTTCCTCTTCTTCCATTGCAGTACCTTAATAAGGATTTTTATCATCATTTTGCATAGTTTATACCCAGATTCTCTATTTATCTATATACCTTTTAGATATCGCCATAGGAATGGAGTTCATGATATTAACAGGTATCAGCTTCCCATATAGGGATGTAAGCAGTTTGCTCTTGTTAAATAACAAGTTGTGTGTGTGTGTGTGTGTTTCCTTATTTACCTTTCTATGTCTCTCTTGGGTCTTGTAATTGGAGGTTGAATTTTCCATTGAACCCAGGAAAGTCTGGGATTCTATTATGTCACTGAATGTCCATCTCCTTGTCTGGTAGATTATGCTCAGTCTTCCTGGATAGGTGATCCTTGGTTGTAGCTCGAGCTCTTTTGCCATGCAAAAAAACATATTCCATTCCTCTGATCTTTCAATGTTGAGGTTGCCAGATCCTGTGTGATCCTCACTGTGGTTCCATGATATCTGAATTGTTTCTTTCTGGCTGCTTGTAGTATTTTCTCCTTTACCCGATAGTTCTGGAGTTTGGCCACAACATTTTGCAGACTTTTCAATTTGGTATCTCTTTCAGGAGGTGTCCAGCAGATTCTCCAGATTTCTATTTTACCCTCTTGGTTCTAGGATCTCAGGGCAGTTTTCCTTGAGGAGCTCTTGGAAGATATTGTCCAGACTCATTTTTTCATCATGATTTTCTGGTAGATTTTCTGGTAGGTTCTCAGATTGTCTCTCCCAGATCTATATTCCAGGTCAGTTATTTTTCCATTGAGATATTTTGCCTCTTTTTCTAATTTTTCAGTCTTGATGTTTTGTTTGACTGATTCTTGGTTCCTCATAGAGTCATTGGCTTCAATTTGGTTGATTCTAGTTTTTAGCAAATTATTCTCCTCAGTTTTTGAAGCTCCTTTTCCATATGCTCAGATTTCATTTTTAGTTCACACATTTTACTTTTTAAGGAGTTGTTCTCTTCATTGTAATGTTTTACTAATTTCGCAATTTTGTTTTTATAAGAGGTGTTGATTTTATCTTCTACCTCTCTAAGCTGTATTTCAAAGTTCTTTTTGAGCTCATCTAGGAATGCTTTCTGTGCCTGAGACCAGGTCATAGTCCCTGTTAAGGCTTCAGCTGAGGGTATGGAGTCAATACTCTCTCCTTCTGAGTTTGATTCCTACCTCTCATTGTAATAGGATTCCAGAGTCTTTGCCTTTGCTTTTGTAGCCTGCTTTCTTCCCATTTTGAGGCACTACCTTAGCCACACCCTTCCTCTGGGGTTGCTGAGCCTTTACTGCTTAAAATTTTCCTCTGGGGCAATAATTACTGTGTTTTCTGGTCAGATGGGAGACTGGAGCTGCGAGAGTTCACTCTGCCATCTTGGTCCCTGGAAGTTCAGATAGGGGGTTTTGAAATTTCCAGGCTGTGGATGGGTAGTCCCAGGAGTAGCTCCTGCCCCTGTAGTGGGCCCTGCCTTTGTCTCTTACCCAGCTCATTGATCCCTGCCCTGTGGTGATAGGCCTGGGAATGGCCCTTCTGGCTGGTGGATCAGCAGGCCTTGTCTGGGGGGCCTATCTTGGCACTCACAATGCTGCATCGTCAGGGCCTCTTTCTTTCTCCCTCTCTCTCCCTTTCTCTGTCTCTCTCTGTCTCTCTCTGTCTCCTTTTCTCTCCCTCTCTCTCTCTCTCTGAAATGTAGGATCTTTCTAACTCTATGAAAATGGGCCGCTAGTTGAGCAGTTCTGAACCTTGCTGTAAATACACAATTACACCAAAGAGTTGTGATTTTTATCATTGGGGGCGCTTTCCAGCATGGGGACACCCTCCCCATCCAGCTCCTAGGGGATTTCTTGAGGCACTTAGAAATTGCACAGGGTCTCTCAAGTAATCAATATCGGACTTATATTTGAACCTAAGTCTTCCCAACTCCAAGCCCAGCACTCTAGTTAGTATGCCAGGTTACTTCTCTCCTCAATGTAAAATATGGAACTCTATGGTACTCTACTCTGCTCTACTCCCCATCATGGAGCTCAGAGTACCTTGGCTTTAGAGCTACAAGGGACTTTTAAGGGTCATCTGGTCCAATCTCGTCACCTCACAGGTGAGGAAACTGAGTCACGTGCAGTGATTTAACTAAGATCATACAGGTAACAAACGATGTAAGTGGAATTTGATTTCAGGTCTCCTAACTCCAGATGTAATGGTCTCTCCTGAGTCATGTTGTCTCTTTCAAGAAAAATATTTTATAGGTCATAAAATGCCTCCCACTTTGAACCACAACACTCTGTCCATAAACTGCACCAATACAGTTGATTGCCTGATGTCTGTGATCTTGCTCTTGATACAAACAAGTTCCTTTGAGTCATTTTGTTGACACAACCTTAGGGTCTTGTTATTTGCTTAAGCAAAAAGCTGTGTCAGTGGCTTCTTGGGCTGTCCACCAGGTTCTTTTTTGCTAAGAACAGATGTGTTTTCTAGGGAACTCTCCTCCCACTCCCCCATCCCTACAGCTTATTCTCTCACATTCTAGTTCATTGCCAAAGTCATTAATTCATTCTTCTTCTTTTATTTTTTTTGTTGGTGCTTTGCTGGTACTTGTTAAAAGTTGCCTCATTCATTTTTTTTAGCCTCCCATTGTGAAAGGGACAATAAGTTCCTTTGGAACTGCTAGAGTCCAGCTCTGATGTGTCCCCTAAATGTTTGTGAAAGAGACAGAAGGAAAAAAAAGAATGAGGGTGGAGGGGATGGGTACATGGATAGGTAGAGGAGATTGGTGGTAAGGGGTATAGCTAAGCTAGTTCAAAAAAACGTTCCAGAAAGAGCTCAGATGGTAGCGTGTAGTAGGCACTTAATAAATGCTGTTTCCTCCCCTTTTTCCTTCTCCTACCTAGAAGTTAGAAGAGCTTGTGACTAGTAGCTTGATTAATGCCTTTTACAGCTCATATTAGGCACTCATCCTGTTTAGAAGCTGGAATGGATTTTAAGAGGCAGTTCAAGCAATTAGAACAAAATAATTCAATGGAAAAAATGCTGAGCTTATAGCCTTGGAACCTGAATTCACCCTGCTCTGCCACGTCCTACATATGTGACCTTGAACAAATCACTTCATCTCTTTGGGACTTCAGATTTTAGGATTTCACTTACCTCATCTGTAAAGTCAGGAGACAGGGATAGATATCCTTTCATCTATAAACCTCATGCAACCAACTATGTAGAATTCACTATATTATTTAAATACGGCCTCCTCATCTTTGCCCTTGCCAAATACATACTTATTTTTGTACTTGAAGAATGCATGCATTCATCCATGCATGTACTCCCTTATGAGATTGCATCCTCTTAATGTCTTAGTGGGTGATTGAATGAGTTGCCCATGTATACCCGACAGTGTGTTCCTCATTGTGTTCCTCCAATTACATTCCTCCTTTTGCTCTGGGCAGAGTAAGCAATCAATAGTGCCACTGCTCCTGGATAGTGTCAGGTGAATATCACATAAATTAATTTACCATCCTCATGACTCCCCAGTCCCAAGTTCTTTATCTTGGGCTATCACTTTGCTAAATATAATCTCCTCTATTAGAAAGTATGCTTAAATTTATACCCCTAGGACTTAATATAGTTCCTGGAATCTTGTAGGTATTTACTGCTTTTTAAAAATCTATCTATTTATCTATCTATCTATCTATCTATCTGTCTGTCTGTCTGTCTGCCTATCTCTCATCTATCTATCTATCTTCTATCTATCTATCTATCTATCTATCTATCTATCATCTACCTTCCCATCTCTCTGCCTCTCTCATCTATTTATTCATTCATCACCCACTTACTCACTCTTTCATTCATGTATTATACTTCCCAGTATAATTCACCAGTCAAAAATCTCTAGTTTTTTCTCAATGTCACCTTGCCTTTTCTTGCTTCTGTTTACACCCTCATACATCCCTCGTACAAACCTGTAGCTGCCAACTCTTCTAAGATTTACCAGACTGGAAGTAACCAAGGTTTTCTTCTTTAAACTTTCTAGAGTATTATAGACCTCTCCTTTGTTTTTATCATAGACTGTCATGCATTAGACATATTAAGGTGTTTGTTATGCCCTACTCCTTTATGACAGATCAGTTTTAAAAACCGAAATGGAAAAAATAAGAAAATTATAGACATAAACTGTCAGTACACTGTGTCCTTCAACTCTGTGGGACTTGATTTCCTTATCTGTAAAATGAATACAGTGGACAAGATGATCTAAACCTCTTAGTACTCACATGTTATGATTCTATTATGTTACAATTTATGATCAGAATAAAAAAGCAATTGAAAACTTGGGTCTGGATTACAACACATCCTTAATGTTAAGATCAAACAGAAAGCTGAAATTGATTAAAATGGATTTTCAAGCAAACAGTATTTGATCTTCCCATGAAGGCCCCGGTTGTGGCCATAGCTTTTAGATATTTCTGAACACCTGCAATGTAATGGGTGTCATCAATCAAACATCAAGCTATTTATTATTGACATTATTATAACAGATTACAGAGTGAGAGCCTACATGAAGTGTAGTAAGAAAGAACTCTAGGCTCAGAATAAAATAACTTTAGTTTGAGTCCTGGTTCTTCCACTTTATGCTGATGGTCAAATAATTTCTCCCTGTCTGATCTTTGATTTCCTCATCTGGAAAGTGGGGATGATAATTTTTGTCTTAGCTACTTCATAAATTGGGAGAAGAGTACTCCATAGACATTAAAGCAGTTCAAATGGAGGATGGGAGATTTGTTATCGGTCATAGTTGTGTGTGACGCAGGAATATGGATCAGGCTGGTGGAAGATAATGGCCTTACCTTCTTTTCTTTGGTTTTGTACTTTCTCAGATTAATATACGTGCCAATACTGAGTAGATCTGAAAGCAAAGTGGGATTCATAGCTTCAGCATCTGTGGAACTTCTTTCGAAGAGGCTTTAATTTTCCAGGCACTGGATCCCCATAAGTGGTCAAATAGAAGTTAAAATTAATTTCTGGCCCCAAATGAGATAATTGGTAAGATGAATGAATTTGAATTCAATACCAGACACAGCAATCCTAAGTCATAACCTAAACCTGGGTTGTTACCCAACAAGAGATCGAGAAGTTCATGGGAAATAAAAGAAAAATTTTGATTCTACAAAATTAAAAAGTTTTGCTTAAACAAAACGAATGCAGCCAAAACTGGAAATAAAATAGAAAATTGGGTTTTTTTTACAGAAAGTTTCTTTGTAAAAGACCTCATTTCTCAAATATATAGGGAATCGAGTCAAATTTATAAAAATATGAACTACTACCCAATTGATAAATGGTCAAAGGATACAAATAAGCAATTTTCAAAAGAAGAAATCAAAGCTTTCTATAGTCTTTCAATAGTCATGTGAAAAAATGCTCCAAATCACTACTGAGAGAAATGAATTTAAAACAACTCTGAGATATCACCCCATACCTACCACCTCATACCTATCAGAGGAAAAATTGGGCACTAATGCACTGTTGGTAGAGTTGTGAACTGATCCAACCATTCTGAAGAGCAATTTGGAACTATGCCTAAAGGGTTATAAAACTATGCATATCCTTTGACTCAGCAATACCACTAGGTCTGCATCCCAAAGAGATCAGAGGAAAAGGAAAAGTACCTATATGTAAAAAAAAAATTTATACCAACTTTCTTTGTGGTGGCAAAGAATTTGAAATTCAGGTAATGTTCATCAGTTGGGGAATGGCTGAACAAATTGTGGTATGTGATTGCGACGGAATACTATTGTGCTATAAGAAATGATAAATAGGATGGTTTCAGAAAAACCTGGGAAGATTTATATGAACTGATGCAAAACAAAATGAGCATAATTAGGAGAACATTGTACATAGTAACAGCAATATTGTAAGGATGATAGACTTTGAAAGACTTAGCTGCTCTGATCAAGACAATGATCCATGACGGTTCCAAAGGATCCATGATTAGCATGCTATTCACTTCCAGAGAGAGAACTGATTAACTCTGAGTGCAGATTGAAGCATACTTAAAAAAACCCCAACAACTCTCTTTATATTTCTTTGATTTTTTTGTGTGTTTTCTTTTGCAACATGGCTAATATAGAAATATGGTTTTTTTTACATGACTTCACATGTATAATTGACATAAAATGCTTGTTTTCTAAAGAGGTGGGGCAGTGGCAGGAAGGAGAGAATTTGGAACTCAAAATCTTAAATACACATTAAAATATTTTTACATATGATTGGTAAATATTTAATGAAATAAAAAGTATAATTAAAAAATACAAGCCTGGAGTCACCATAGGAGGCTTTTTTTGGTGAGTAGGGGTACTGCCCTTTAGCTGGGTATGATGACTCATCAATATAACTAAAAAGTAGTCTTTACCAGGCAGAGACTTTTTAGTCACTAAATTCTAGAAAAAAAGACACTACATGGCCAGCAGGTGGCCTTAGAGAGATGAAGCCTAGAAATGGGCAGAAGCAAGAAGAGCCCAGAAGAGAGGAATACTGGCAAGAAGTAGTACAGATGTGATGCCCAGAAGGGAGCAGACCTAAGAAGAGCCAGTATATACTGGCAGTACTGTTGTCAGACATGCCAGTTGTGTGTGCCCTCATCACACATGATGGAGGAGATATTGTTAGACAATAGTTGTCTGAAATAGAGAATGGGAGAGGCGGTGATCAGTGGGTTGAATCTGAATATGAGTCAAGAGTGTGATATAGCAGCCAAAAACCTAATGTGATCCTATGCTACATTGAGAGGCAAAAGTCTGACGAAAAATAGAGGTGAGTGTTCTGGTAAGCTTTGCGCTGGCCAGGGCACATCTGCAATATTAAGTTTGATTTAGGATGCCAGAGTTCAAGAAGGATACTCTAGAAAGCATCCAGAAGATTGTGACACTACCAGAATAGTGAAGGCCCTTTTGTCAATGGCATCTGAAAATTGTTGGAGGGAACTGATGATATTTAGCCTGGAGAAGAGAAGACTTTGCAGGGATGGGATAGCTGTTATCAAGTATTTGAAGGGTTATCATATAGAATCAGTATTCAATTTGTTCTGTCCCAGAGAGAAGACCTAGAAGCAATGAGTGGAAATCGTTAAGATACAAATCTAGGCCTTTCTAATTGGCTGAGGTGCCCGTGAGAAGGGCTCTAAGCAGCCATGGCGCCCAGCCGAAATGGCATGATTCTGAAGCCCCATTTCCACAAAGACTGGCAAAGACGAGTTGCCACATGGTTTAACCAGCCAGCAAGGAAGATCAGAAGGCGAAAGGCTCTTCAAGCAAAAGCCCGTCCGATTGCTCCTCACCCTGCATCTGGTCCTATCTGGCCCATCATGAGGTGCCCTACCATCCGATACCACACAAAAGTCTGTGCTGGTAGAAGATTCAGCTTAGAAGAGCTTTGGGTGACTGGTATCCATAAAAAAGTGGCACGGACCATCAATATCTCTGTGGACATCGCCGAAATAAGTCTACAGAGTCTCTCTAGGCAAATGTGCAGCGACTGAAAGAATATCATTCCAAACTGATCCTCTTCCCAAGGAAACCATCTGCACCCAAGAAGGGAGATAGCTCTGCTGAAGAACTCAAGTTGGCAACCCAACAGGACCAGTTATGCCCATCAGAAATGTCTGCAAGAAAGAAAAGACTCGTGTCATTACTGAAGACGAGAAGAATTTCAAAGCCTTTGCTAGTCTTCGTATGGCCCGCGCCAATGCCTGTCTCTTTGGAATCCAGGCAAAATGAGCCAAGGAGGCTCCAGAGCAAGACGTGGAGAAGAAAAAGTAAACAGCCTCTGAGAACTTTGAATAAAATTAAAAAAAAAAAGATACAAATCTAGGCTTTGCATCACCAAAGCAGAAAACCCTAGGAGGTAGTTAGTTTCTCATTATTGGAGGTCTTCAAATGAAGTCTGGATGACCATTTGTTGGGCATGTTGCAATATTGATTTTTTTTTTCCATATGGCAACACCAGTTTACAACACAATGGATTTCCAAGGACAACACTGGTTTAGAACACAAATTCCATTGGATTAAATGGCAGTTAATGTCCCTTGCAACTCTGAAATTCAGAACTCCCAATGTATGCTAAATGAGAAGGCAAAACAAGGCAAAAAGTGAGGAGCAACTGGATTGGACTGAGTAAACACAGAAGATACCTATGCTGGAGGCAGCCCAATTTTAAGGGTATTGATAGACTGGTTTTCAAGATAACTGAAAGAGAGAAGGATGCCCAATACTTGAATATAAAATTTGGGCATTATTACAATGAATAAAAATTTGATCAAGAGAATATTAATAACTGCTGACTCATATGTCTATTTTTTATCCCTCCAAAGTCTTTATAAGAATCATTTATACAAAAGAAAGTACTATGCAAGTTTCCCAAGTGCCATCTAGTTCACTTTCCTGCTCCTGTTCCATTCTGGATCCTAAGTAGAATATTTAAAAGTCTCTCATGCCCAACTCTCCTTGTTGCCTCTTTGCCAGATGCTACTAGGCCTCTGGTGACTGGAGTCTCCTGGGAATGGATAATGGTATTTAAAAAAAACAACAAACAACCTTATTCCAAGAGCTGTCATGTCAAAGGTTGTTATGTAATCCCTTGATTGATGTTATCCTGTGACAATTGTTCCTTAAATTCTGAGTCATCAAATAAAACAGAGTTCACTTTGTTTCTACCTTATGGATGAACAGAGTGACTCCTAAAGTAGGAGGTACAGAAGGTTTGACCATGTAGCAGACTACAGATAGGTCTCTTCAGAGCCCTGTGTGGGAATTTTAATCATACCGGGCACACCCAAATGGTAGAGACCAAGCCCTCTTCCTTTTCCTGCCAATGTAGTTGGCTGATAGAACTAGCAATCAGCATCATTTCATATAGCTATGGTTTTAATTGGTTGCTATGTGTTGCTGGGTGGCTGGATCCACTTGATTTGTTGAGAACTGGTGACCAGAATGGGGATAGATTCTGTTCCTGTCCTTCTCCTTATCTCTCTACAGATTCAATTTCAGAGTTCATGAGACCATAGATTAAGTGCTGGAAGGGACCATGAGGCTATGTAGTCTAACCTTCTCATTGTACAAGGGAGAAAACTGACGTCCAGAGAGGCTGTAACTTGCCTAACATCTATTTATTAGGAATTTTCCTCTGATTTGACGTAAGCAGAAGAGGTAGATTCTCTCACTCCAGAGTTTTTTTTATTTGACCCACAGTGGTGTTGTGAGGCTCAAATGAGGCGATGGATGAATGTTGTTGTTACCTTATGGTCCTAAGACCTCTAGTCTAGTGATGACTTAATTTCCTGAGTCTTCTGTTGCACTCCTGATGAGCTCAAGAAATGTTTCTAGAGTAATACAGGGGTGTGCTGGTAAATGTCCTGGTAAATGGGACAGGTGAGGGGCACAGTGGAAAGAGGGCTGGGCCTGGAGTCAGGAAGACTACTCATCTTCTTGAGTACAAATCTAGCCTCAGACACTTATTAGGTGTGTGACCCTGGGCAAGTCACTTGATCCTGCTTGCCTCAGTTTTTTCATCTGTAAAATAAGCTGGAGAAGGAATGGCAAACCATTCCAGTAATTTTGCCAAGAAAATCCTAAATGTCCTCAGGCACTTGCTAACTGTGAGACTCTGGACAAGTCACTTAATATGACTTGTGTGTACAAATGCTTTTAAGTTTAATCTGCATTATCAACACTTCCTTAAATCTAGACAATCAAAGAAGAAATCGAGCACTGATATCTGAGGTATATAATACTGTTGTTCTTTTTTATAGACCAGATACTGAATTTCTTTTTAAGTTTCCCATAAAAGGTGAAAAAATATACCGAGGGTAAATGAATGAAAGAGAGAGAGGGAGAGGGAGAAGGAGAGGGAAAGAGAGAGAGAGAGAGAGAGAGAGAGAGAGAGAGAGAGAGAGAGAGAGAGAGAGAGAGAGACAGAGAGAGAGAGGGGGGGGGAGAGGGAAGGGGAGGAAGAAGAGGAGGAGGAGGTGTTAAGAAAACCTTGGGTTCCAGTCTCAGTTAAGATACTGTGTGACCACATTCAAATCACCTAAAGTTTCTGAGCATTTGTTTTCTGTAAAATAGAAATACTTGAACTGTCTACAATATCTCACAAGTTTATTGTGAGAAAAGCACTTTGCCAACCTTAAAGTGCCTTATTGCTCTACTTGTTATTATTTATGCTTCCTTTTTCTTGACAGAGGTGCAGAGGACATTCAGGAATCATCTATATTTGCCTTCTATTGTATGTTTAAGAAATAAAAAAAAAATTACTTCGATTTTCATACAGTCAGTGAGAATGTCTTTCTTTACCCTTGAAGAGTCTCTGCCCTCATCACTCTCCCCATAAGAAATAAAACTTCACATACAGTTCAATATTTAAATTCAACAAACATTCATTAAGTGCCTACTAAGGCACTGGGAGTACAAAGACCAACGTAACCCACCAGGTTGCTCTGCTAGCCACTAACCTGGTTCTCTACAACTAGAAGAATTAGGAGCTGAAAGTCAACATGAGGATGAACCCTGGAAATTTGCGTTCTACCTTGTTGGGTAGAATGGCTTTCTATGGTTCTTAGAGAATGAACAACTTTTTATTCCTCAGAACAGTATTGGGGTAAGGGGAATGTGAATTTGTATGATTGCTTACCCACTGAAATTAGCTCTTGAGCCCTTCTTGCCTTTGGGCCTCACCAAATGGGCTATATTTCGGAAAGAACTCATCACATGAACTTGGAATAATTGAGTGCCTAGAGTGATGGATAGTCATGCTTAGATACTTTATCTAATATGTTATTATCAATATATAATCAATTAAAATATGCAATAGCAATAAAATAGTTCACGATAAAGTATTTACTGATCAGCTTAATTTGTAACTTCTCCTAATCTTAAACTAGTGAGTATCAAAGCTGGGATTTCAGTCCAGGCGTGCTGACTCCTAAGTTTAGAAGCCTTTTTGCTGCCTCTCAAGCAATAGTGATAAGATCTTTTACTCATTCATTAATTCAACAAGCATTTATTAGTTTAGTAGCTTTTTCTGTCATGTCCCATTCTTTGTGACTCCTTTTGGAACTTTCTTGGCAAAGATCCTGGAAAGAATTGCCATTTCCTTCTCCAGATCATTTTACAGGTGAGGAAACTGAGGCAAACAGGGTTAAGTGACCTGCCCAGAGTCACACAGCTACTCAATATCTGACGCCGGATTTGAACTCAGGTCTTCCTGCCTCTAGGTCTTGGACTCTATAAGCTGTACCACCTAGCTGCCCCAAGGTGAAAAGGGACAAAGCGGTAAATAGATGCATTACTGAGGTGTGGACTGGAGAGGCCGGGGGGGTTGGGGAGAAGTGATTTGGAAGGTAAGGAGCCGGGTAAAGCAGAGTCATCTTTGAAAAATTTATTTATTTTTAGTTTTCAACATTCACTTTTATAAGATATTGAGTTCTAAAATTTCCCCCCTCTCTCTGCCCCCCTTCTCTCCAAGATGGCATGCAATCTGATACAGTTTATACATGTGCAATCATATTAAACATATTTCCACATTAGTCATGTTGTGAAAGAAGAATCAGAACAAAAGGGAAAAACTATAAGAAAGAAAAAAACCCCCAAAGGAGAGAAAACAGTCTGCTTTGGTCTACATTCAGACCCCTTAGTTCTTCCTCTGGATGTGGAGATCATTTTCCATCATGAGTCTTTTGGAATTGTCTTAGATCATTGCATTGCTGAGAGGGGCTACGTCTAGTGGCTGTTACTGTGTACAATGTTATCCTGGTTCAAGCAGAGCCATCTTTAGGGGCTCTCAGGAGCCAGTGGCCTTGAAACAAGGTTTAGTAGGACAGGTGAATCTCGAGGTATATGGGGGCCCCATAGAACCTGAGGGAGAGCTGAGCCCCTTTATGGAATACTAGAGCTGATCAAAGTTGATGTGGGCTAAGAACATTGCACGAGTAGATGACAAGGGGTTGTAGGAGCAGGAAAGAACAGCTTCTATCACTAGCCATGGTCAGGGTGACAGAAGGAGGCAATTCATGCAGTTAAGTTAGAGTTGAGAGTCCTTGGAGTAGTGCAAACCTGAGAAAGATAGGACTCGGAGGTACATGGTTAAAGGTGTGGGAGAAAGGGGCAGGTAAAGGATGGGGTGGACCATCTAAGTTGTCTCAAGGCATTTGGTGGAGATAAAAGATGGTAGGAGGGCTTAGGGCTATAATATTAGGTAGGCAAAGACACAAGGGTATCATTTTAGGAGGCCTTAGGAAGGGGGAGGGCTGAGGTAGGGCAAGTACTGGACTCAGGTCACTGAGTTACCATGGGCATGGAATGCTCATGACGGTAAAGCATCTTAAACATAAAGACAGCTGTAGGCACAGGGAACAACAGACAGGGAACACTTGCTTGTTTTTCAGCAATTGGTAGTCTTCAGCCACTGGAGAAATAGAGAAATTGCAAAGATAAAAAGTGAGGTTTTTGCAGAGTTAAGGAATATGTTATTATTGGGCTTAAATTTTTTTTTTTTGTACCTGTGACTTAATTACATATAGGAACGCCTGATGGGGAAACTCTCTAGCAATGCAGATTAGTGACTACTCTGCAACTTATGATCTTACAGAGATGCCTAGGGCACTGAAAGATTGAGCAGATAATAGTGAGAAACTTATTCAAGGTCACCCAACCAGTATGTTTCTGAGGCAGAATTTGAACACAGATTCTCTGGATTCTGAGGCCAGCTCTGCTCTCCATCTACTATATCACCCCACCTCTCAGGGCTTCTATTATAATTTATTTAATGAAGCAAATCCTGATCCCAATTGGTTGGGCCAGTTTCACAAAGGATATGCCTGGATACTCTACAGTCTTGGAGCATAACATAATTGGAGCCTAGAGTACCATATTAATTTCTGAGTGCTATTTCTTTTAGAGGGATACTGACAAATCAGTGTGTCCAGGAGAGGATGACCAGGACAGCAAAGGATCTGGAAACCTTTGGAGGCAAAGGATATTTTTGATTTGAAAACTTAGAAAGCACCTCTTCCTTGAAGCTTTACCTGAGCATCAACTCCACAACTGAGGTGGGGCAAAAAAAGGCTTTGCTCCAGGATCCTGGGATGGGTGCAGGGCATATACTTCCTTTGCCTTCCTTTGCCCCAGGGCTCCTAACCTTGTCTGTCAGCCAGCATAATCTCTCTGGGCAGCCACTCCCAAGGTCCTTTTGATGGTTCCCCTCTCCCAGGGCCAGACTACTTGAAGGACTGGCTGTCCTCACTTGGCTTTACTCCTCTGGACTTTTCCATCATGTCCCAGGAAACTCTTCATCCTATAAGGTCCCTTCTGCTGTGGAACTCACACCTGTCAGTTTCCTCTGCCCCTAGGAACCCTCCCTCTCTCTGACTGGAGGGTGGAGAGCTCCTCCCACAACCTCCATTCAAGAATGGCATCTGGGTCAGTCCCCTTTTCGTTTCCCATCTGGCTGAATTCCTTTGGATTTCTCCATGATGCCTGCAGTAAGTACAGTGCCTCCTCTAACTGCTTTTCAGCTTCTTTTTTGAGTGCCCTCCTTGAGGGCAGAAATTGTCTTTTGCCTTTTTTTGTGTCCCTAGGGCTTAGCATGGTGCCTAGCACATAGGAAGTACTTAATCAATGTTTACGGACTGATTGCCTCCCTCTAATATCATGTTTACCTAGTCTATGGGGCTGTTTTCTGGGCCTCTGGGCCTCATTTGACTAGGTTTTGTGGTAATGTCCCCCCTCCCAATTGTTTTTTCTCCTGCTTCTATTTCTGCTGACCCTCCACCCAACCCCAGGTGAGAAGATCTCCTCCCTTCTCAGATTTCTTATGTTACTTTATTTGGTCTTCTGCTGGAAGAGAGATATCTTTTCCTGTATCATACTTACTTCTTTGAACACCATCTCGGGGGGG
>CM053593.1:341847951-341858747 GCA_028646575.1 Pseudocheirus occidentalis | reverse complement strand
GGGATTTTCTGTGGAATTCCTGTAGCAGACCAAGACCAAAACAGTCGTGGTTCCCTAGCACATGGTGCTAGCTTTGTGACTGGTCGAGGTTGATAGGTAGCTAAGGGAAGTGAGGGGAGAGGTGAATGGCGGTATCCCTGAAACTGTGTTTATATGGAAGCTGCATTTAGCTAGGGTAGTTACAGAAACAAAAAATTGTTCCTACTGGGGATATGGTCTAAACCTGTGATTTTATTATGCTGTTGAGTCATTTTTGAGTTACATCTGACTTTTCATGACTTAATTTTGTTTTTTTTTTTTGTTTTTTTGCTTTTTGAAGGGCAGTTGGGGTTAAGTGACTTGCCCAAGGTCACACGGCTAGTTTTTTGTGTTAAGTGTCTGAGGCCGAATTTGAACTCAGGTACTCCTGACTCCAGGGCCTGTGCTCTATTCACTGCGCCACCTAGCTGCCCCAGTTTGGGGTTTTCTTGACAGAGATACTGGAGTGTTTGTCATTTCCTTCTCTAACTCATTTTACAGATGAGGAAACTGAGGCAAACAGGGTGAAGTGACTTGCCTGAGGGTTCGCACAGCTGCTGTGTGTCTGATGCTAGATTTGAACTCAGGTCCTCCTGACTCCAGATGCAAAATTGCCCTCATTAGTATTGGAACCTCCTAATTAAGGAAACTATCTATACAGGTCACCACTTTCTTTGCAATTTATAGCCTTAGGGAGCTGGGTAGAGTACTGCCAGGTAAGGGATCTATCTGCCCAACGTCACACAGCCAGCATGCTCTCAGAGGTCTTCCTCCTTTCAAGGACAGCTCTTTCTGTTCACCTTGCCACTGTCCCGCATTTTTACTCCTGTTAGGGGATCGTCAGGCTGACCGGCGTCTGGTGCCTTGGGGAATTTCAGCATTTTGTGGGAGCTGGGCAAGATGACCTCCAGGACGCTTTCTTAGAATTCTACACCATGAAGCTCTGAAGCCCCTTAATGCCTTATCTGTTTCTAGCAAATTAACTTGGGAGGCCAGGAAGGAGATTCTCCCTTGTTAAGCACCTACTATGCGCCAGACGCGGTGACAAGTACTTTCCAAATGTCTCATTTGATCCTTATAGCCCTGTGGAGTAGGGGCTATTATCATCTCCATTTGACAGTTGAGGAAACTGAGGCAGTCCGCAGTTAAGTGACATGTCTAGGGTCAGTCAGGAAGTGTTCGAAGCTAGATTTGAACTCAGGTCTTCCTGACTCCAGGCCCATCTGACTATCCACTGTTACTAGCAAAGCTAGATTTCTCGTTAGAGATGTCCAAGAAGGATGTCAATGATCACATGAAGATATTCCATTTGTCAGGTATTTTTTAACTGAGAAATTAATTCAACGTGTGTTCATTAGAGCATAACAGGGCATAGAGGTGTTCAGAGAAGACTAGTACCTCTGGTGTGAGGACTGCCAAACCCTTTTCAGGGCTGTTTTCCACCCTTGGTGTTCACTTCATTCACCCAACTCTCACCTGTGGCCACACAGTGGTCACACCTCAGTGAAAGGTTTCAGGAGAAGGGCTAAACCAGGTTGAGGGTAACTTAGGGGGTCTCAGACCCTTTGGTGAGTTAACAGGGTGTCTACTCCAAGCATGTGAAGACTTCCCCAGTAGAATGGGAGGACGAGAATAATTTGTTCCAAAAGCCAGGAAGGTGGCTGATGAAGGGGCAATCTAGCATTTAGAGCTCGGTTAGGCACTGTAGATGCCAAGATCATCCACTGCATTCCCAGCCATCGCCTGTCATCTTGACTTTTGTCTGGCCACTGGACTCTGATGACTCTGGAAGAGAGAGTGAGGTTGATGACTTCACACAACTCCATCTCACTTCAATCTAATTTATGCTTAAGTCGAAGGCATCAAGCCCCCTGCCCCACAATACACACACACACACACACACACACACACACACACACAGAGTGATGTAATTTTGGTCCTTGCACAAAGGACAACAACTAATCATCTTTATATATTAGTATGCTTTCTGTGGAGCTTGCTACTTTCAGCACACTTAAAGTCAAGAATGAGTTAATCCATATAAGATCCCTTTGTAAGTAGGTCAGTATTTTTGCAGGTGGAAGAGCTGAATCATAGATTTATTGAAGTGACTTATCCAAGGCCACAGCTTGTGTTGGCATTGCAGCCAGGAATAATAACTATCATTGCTGTTTAAAATATCTCCGGTTCTCACAATGGACCTAGTGCTACGCAGCTTATCCAAAGAAATAAAAGCTCTGTTTAAATGAGCTACATTCTAAACTGAGACAGAAGGTAGTTCAGACAGAAAAATTTGGAGACAAGAAGGACAGTGTTTTGGAGAGAAACATACTGTATTTGACTCTTCTCCCCACTGTGAGATACTGCTCTGTGATTCAGTTTAAACGTACCTAAACTGTTTCAAGGGGTTGAGGGGAGAAGTTTCAATTCCTTTAAGAAATTTCTGGCAGAAAGCCAGAGTGGGGGGAAAAGACAAAGCAAAGATTCAGAAGAAGGAGCTGCGTGTTGCCGGTTTGGTTGTTGACTAATTTTAAGGAATTCGATACCAAATGACTTTTATAGATGCTGAGATCTTTAGGGATTAGTAATCAGGGTGACTGAACTAGTGGAAACATGGTTTCTAAAGAAATTCCCTCATTATTTTGGGGGAAAAAGGTAATTCTTAGGATGCTAGACCTCAGAGGGAAATCATGATATTTTTTTCCTTTTGTAAGAGTTCTGGAAGTGAGGACCATCATTGCCTATGAAAAGGAGAGAATAGAAAAAGAATTTTCCAAAGTTAATTGGGAAAAATAAGGCAGCAAGCTTACACCTTTTCTCTGATAAGTATAAGAAGGCAGTCTATGCTTTTGTTAATATCAATATTGGTCAGGCTAACTGGATGCAGCTCATGAACATTACATACTTTGAAGAATCAGAGTTGTTGAGGGCCAAAAGGGTGAGGGACAGAATTATGGTGAGTGTAAATAGGTTACAATATGTTGTCAATAATGACTTGCATACAAGAAGTGATGTTATGAAAGCATAGGAAATTTATGACAACTCAAAGACTAGAGTGAAGGAAGAGATACTGTGGCATGATGTCAGAGGGATGTGAGATGAAGAGATATTGCAAAGAGGGATTTCTTGGTGAATGGGTCTTATTTATTTATTTTTATGAAATGTGAAGTGAATTTCTCAGCTAAGTACTGTGGGAAATGAGATGGTGAACTGTGGATAACCTGAGAAGAGAAAAGAAAATGTGAAATGTTCACTGTAGTAAGTGGGACAGAAACAGATTGGAGGGAATGGAAAGACTACTTTGCTGCAGTGAGGGCCCACTTGAGTTTAGATAACAAACGTGCAGTGAACTCATTTGGCATAAGTTCCTCCAGGTCTCTTTAGGATCATGTGGCCAGGAGAAAAGGAAGCAAATGGGGGGAGTAATCCAGTCTTGGATTTTGGCAAGCTATGACCATCTATCAAAAAGAGAAAGAATAGAACAGTGTTTCCTAGTTCAGTTACACATTTTTGGTAACATGGAGTACTGCCTCCTTTCTTTGTGGAAATTCTACTAGCTGAAAGGAGTGGAAAAAAGGGCATTATGTGTGTCCATTCAATATAAATTCCTTAATGCCTCTCTTTCAGTTCTCTCAGAGTCTTTACTTATTGAATCCTTCATCCCTGTAGATTTAGAGGAATAGGTAGCCTTCCTAACACTAATCCCTTCTCCTGTACCCTTCTTTTTTTCCTCCCACCTACCTTTTCAGTGATTTTGATCCATCAATTATCTACTCTTTCTCTTCCACTCAGCCCACAAACATGATCCAGTCTACTCATCTACCTAAGTACTTTCCCCTAAGCTCTCAAACCTTCTCTCTTTTTATTCATTGCCAAAATCTTAGAAGAATAGTCTGCACTCAGTGTCTCCACTTTTTTTTTACACACAGCTTACTTATAGAGAGAGGCAGCGTGAGAAGACACATAGGAAGTGCTGAGAGAATCTAAGAGAGAAAAAGCTCTTCAGACAAAAGTGCTTGAGGAGAGACAACAATTTCTGAGAGGACCAGAGTGAAAGCATGTCTGTCAGAGACTAAAGTACTGCCTGTCAAGATAGCTGCCATAAATTGTTTCCAGAAGCTGATATATGACATTTTAGGACTAGAAAGTTTAATGAGGAGGAAAGTCTGAGTCAAAGGATTGTTTTGGAACTATGGAATAATTATATGTTGACTGTGTCATATCTGACTGTAATATGAATTTAGGACTTCCCAGCCTAAGGTACAGGTAAATTACTACACATAAGATGGTCCTGATTTTAGGCTGAAGAGTTCATGAGAAACAACAGTTTGAAAGACCAGCTGAAAAAAACTCAGAAGCTGATGGGGGAATGGCTTCCAGAAGCCAATTCGGTTGAGAAGTTGGGAATAGAGAAGCAGAAGGAAGATAACAGGAACTGAGCACAGCTAACTAGAGATAGCAAGGTGAGTTGATTTGGGAAGCTGATTGAAATGGAGGCTGAGGATTGAGGCTCTGGTCAGACCGGGGAAAGAGTCAGATGGAGAAGGGCTGCCTTGCTCACAAGACCCACATCTACATCTTGGGGGCTAGGGAAACAATTCCCTCAGAGTCTTGCTTACACTGGCTTTTACTGTCCTCTCAAGAAGAACCCCCCTCAACGCCTATAGAGAAAAGAAATGAATAACTTTGTAGATTGTGGTTTTGAAGAGAACTGTTCTATTGTGAAAGAATGTCACAATGTCTCAGCATCTAGTCAAAGGAGCAGACCTCAAAATCTCTGCCAATCTTATACTTAAGGCTGCTCTCCTCTAAATAAATGCTGTTTAAGCATCCTGAGAGGAACAGAGAAGCAACTTTGCTCAGAAGAGGAACAGGGGAACCCTAGTTCAGTTTCTAACTCATTTGACTCACTGCTAACTTCCTTTGTCCAGTTTCCACTATGGATGATGGGAGAATATGGGCCAGGCTTATGGGTAAACAATTATGTTTATTATTTATTTATTATTTGATTTTTCCTGCTTTTGCTTTCTATTAAGTAAAGTTATTTTATGATAATTAGAGCTTTTGACTTCTCAGTAAATGTTCTGTAGTTAAAAGTTAATGGTATCATTGTGACTTATATATGTAAGGTAGAAAAACATACCAGTGAGGGTAAGGAGTTACACACATGAGAGTACTGGTATATTTCTCTTGTACCAAGATTGCCTCTATGATCTTAAGAGCATGCTGGCCTTGGCTCCCCTGCCCCCCAGAATTGCCAGTATGAATGCAAATTGGGGTGAGTTAGCCAACCCAGAGAGGGGAGAGAGAGACACAGACAGACAGACAGACCCCCCCGCCATATATGCAGAGAAATTGCTGAGTCATGTCATTTCTACTCCAAAAGATGTTTCACATCTGGGTCCTCCTCTCTACTCCAGGTGGAACTATCTTCTGACATTTATCTCTCCTTCTTCTTCCTCGAAATAGGACTGTTGTAATAGTCTCCTTTTTCTTCCTACCTTCAATCTATACCTCTCATTGCTATCAAAATAATTTTTTGATGAAGCTTGGAAGTACATCACTCTAACCTCCTTGACGGGTTTTATTTCTTAGTACTTCCTCTCCCTTATATTTCTGGAAGGGATTCCTAGGCAACAGGGTGGAAAGAACTGATTTTGAATCTTGCCTCAGACTATTGCTATCTGTGTGACCTTGGGCAAGTAATTTAGTCTCTCTTTAGTCTCTCACTTTCTTTATCGGTAAAATTGGGGAGGGATGAACTCAACCGATCATTTTTCAGCTTTAAATCTATTATTCTTCCTATCCTTCCCATCTCCAGCTATTAAAATTCTTCAAGACCCCGTCAGGAAGCACTACTTCTTCCATGAATCCTTGTTCACCTTCCTCCCCATACTCCAACCTGTGACCCCAGATGAGAGTGACCCCTCCCTCTTTAGGTTGTTTTCAAAGGACTTTGCCTGGATCTCACTTTTATATTTACCTTTTTCTCTTGTGGCATAATTTTTAATAGTAGTCTTTCCTATACTTGAGATTGCTTGATAGCTAGTAACTATAGCTAATAACTGAGAGGAGCCTAGGTCCTCTCATTCCACTAGAGTCAGAGCTCTTTCCACTCTACCACACAGCTTCCAGGTGATAAAACCTGAATAAAGGTGGTGGTGGTAGTGGTAGTGGTAGTGGTAGTGGTAGTGGTAGTGGTAGTAATAGTAGTAGTGATGGTGGTGGTGTTGGTAGTGGGGTGTGTGTGTGTGTGTGTGTGTGTGTGTGTGTGTGTGTGAAGGGTAGTGGAATCACAGAATTTCTGAATTAAAAGAGACCTCAGTGGTCATCTTTTCTCTTTTAGCATATCAAGGGTCCCCTATGCAATATAATGGATAACTGATCATCAAGTGAAGGGGATAGATGAGGTATAGGATGTGAGGATAGAGTTAATAGGAACTGACAACCTCGTGGCTATGGATGGTTTGGAAGAAGATGGTGGAGGATCCCAAACTGGATGGGTTTAGTAAGGGACACACCAAATTTAAGGTGCAGGCTGCCCATGTAGGTGGAGATATCCATTGGGAAGTTGGAAATGTGGGAGTGGCAACTTGGGGACAGTTTGTGGGTGGACATGTAGCTATTTGGAGTCATCTACATAGAGGTGGTAATTGAAGACAAGGGAATGGATGAGGTTATCAAGAAAGAAAATGTTAAAAAAAATGAAGAAAAGAGGGATAAAGATGGAATGCTGGGAGACAACCATGATTAAGATGTGGGAAGAGAATGAGCAGGAGAAAGAGAAGGCCTGGTCAGAGGATAAAAGGAATCATTATAATATAGTGATGAAGGAGCCAATGGAGTCTTTCCTCCACTTAAAACATCTGTAAAAAATTACTCTTCTCATCAGAGCTTACGGATGACAATAATCCAAATTCTGTTTTAGTAACCATGTTCTCTCTCCCTTGTTTGCCTTTCTGTTCCCATGAAAAGAAGAAAATAAATTGTAATTCCTGTTTTTAAATATTGCCAACATCTCTATTCTCTAAAGCAGTGCTTCCATGCAGTGAAATTAAATGACTAGTTGGTCTAAACTTGGTGAAACCAGGCCCAAGATGCTTTTGTTTCTTTCTTTTTTTGCTCTTATTCCAAAGGGGAGTGAGGATTTTGCCCTCATTTGTCTTAATACCCACATGTGCACTTAATGTTAGGGCTCTTCATTCTGTTAAAGGGATCCCTAGGAGTCTTCTCAACCAGCTCCAAGAACTTTTGGCATCATGAACATTGGCAAATGCCAAACTTGCAAATGACAAAAGTGTTGTCACTCAAAGAACAAAAGCTGTGCTTGCTTTTTCAGATGATTCCCTCCTCTGCTTGTTGCCAGCAGGGACAAAATGTCTTCTTGCATATAAGGGAGACTTTTAGGTTGCTGGCACACCTCCTGTACCTATCTCCTACTTTGTAAATTGAGAATTCGACACTGGAAACAATTGAATAGACTTATTTTAGCACTTTATTGTCTCTAACACAGGCCTAGGTTCATAGAAACATATAATAATATTCAGGAACAATTCAAAGATTGCTGTTGCACAGTCACTCAGTTGTATCCAACACTTCATGACCCCATTTTTTTTTTGGTTTTCTTGGCAAAGATCCTAGACTGGATTGCCATTTCTTTCTCCAATAGATTAGGCAAACAGAAGTTAAATAACTTGCCCAGGGTTGCTCAGCTAGTGAGAGTGAAGCTGGACTTGAATCCAAGTTTTCCTGACTCCATGTCTAGCATTCTATTCACTGAGTCACCTAGCTGCCTCAGGACCCAAGGATAAAGTATTTAATACCTACTTTCAAAATGATTATTAAGTGCCTACTGTCATAGTAGACTTATTGAAGACTGTAGCTCAGTCCTCTTAACAGAGAAATATTGTCGACATCTTTGGTATGGGTCAAAATAGCGGCTGGACCTTCAATTTCTTTAGTCTAGATGAGTCACTTTTCCTCCCAAAGCAATTCAGAACCTTCTTGACAAGTTGCCTGGAGCAATGAGAGGTCATAAAGTTAAGTACCTGTTAGAGGCGAGACTTGATCCCTTGATTTCCAGGCTCCAGGGCCAGCTCTGTCCATGATGCAATGCTTCCTCTCTTGGGATTAATATAACACAAACAACCTTTTATTTAACTGTCCGTTGCCATATTTTTCCCCTAAGCTTTTTACTTTCCTAATAGGCTCTATCTCTCACCTTTGCATAAGTGAGAATTTGTGCACATTTCCTCTAACACTGAATGTCAGCAGAACAGTTATGGTGGTGGTAGTGGTAGTGTGTTGAGGCCAAAGAGTGGAAAGGGGAAAAGTTCTTGCATCTCACGTTTTTAGTGAAGAGGATTTCCCTTTAGTAGGTCTAGTAAATTTCAGCGCACTACAAATTATAAATCCCTTCCTGTCTTTGGTAACATCTGCAAACAATTACTGCTCTCTCTTGATCATGTGAATGACAGTTGACTAAATTCTGTTTTAATGGCCATGCTCTCTCTGACCTTCATGGCTTTCTTATTGGTTTCATTTGGAATTATTTGTATACTTTGCACATTTAAAATTCAGTAAAATCCTCTATTTCCAATGGCTACATGTGCATTTGATTCTTTGCATAAAACATACTGTCTTCCTTACCAGGCTATAGGGATGAACCTGGGCTCTCTAAGGCTATGACAGTGGGGTCCACGCAGGTGGGAAATACTTCAAGGATGGGCCCATTGATGGATCCGGTGACAGTTATCCAAGGACATCTAGCTAAATCAAAAAGTTGCTCACCAGATTGGCCATAGAATACTGACTTTTTTGATCGTAGCCAATATTGAAGACCATCAACTGAGTCATAGGAAGAACAGAATATGTATGTAGATAGAGTGAGTACCCACATGGATCAAATCCCAAGTCCTTGAATTATGGAGATGAGTATAGTTCACATCTTCTAGAACTAGGAAAAAGACAAGAAGTTTCAGATCTCAGCCTAGCATAGATGGCATAGTCATTTTGAGTTTCTCCAGAAAGTCTGGTTTGAGTGATGGAAGGCTCACTGGTGAGGCAAATCTATCCATTCTCCAGAATGCAGAGAGCCAGGCAGAACAGTGTCAGAACTGAGAGTGGTTTCTAACCTCTGACACTAATCCAGGACCAAGCCCATAAGAGATGTTTAGTATCCTGAGTAATCTATTGGCTTTGACTATTCATGACATTCTGTCCCAGTTACTAGCTCTTCGGACTGTCTGAATGAGGAAGGTTTATTGCTAATGAGAAATACACAGGAACATATCTCAGTTTACTTCTCTTCCCTTCCTACTCATTTTAGACGGTGATATATAGATAAATATGTATATTATACCCACACACACACACACACACACACAGATTGACCTTTTCATTGTATAGGGAGAACCATTCAGGATATAAATTCCAATGAGTTATTTTTCCATGGCCCATTTTTCTCAATTTAAATCTTTTACTAAGTTCTAGCAAAGATATATCAAAGCCCGTTTTGTTTTTTACAACCTAAATAAGATCTTTACTCAAAGTCTATGTTTAACCCTCAATCATGGACAATAGCTTAGATTATTATGGAATTTACTCCATTAGAATGCCTGTTAGTTTCTATTGTTTGAGGTCACAGATTGCCAAAAAATTTTCAAGTTGTATTGTGTCTGTTCATTATCATGCCTTTCTGTCTGTAAATGTTTGGTTTGAATTTTCAAAATAAACCAGCAAAAGGTTGCTCATGACTTCTAGATAGCTAGAGCTATCTAGCATGGGAGGAAGGAATGGGAGACATGGGATGAAGGTAAGAAGTATATTGGGGACTCAGAATACATGAACTTGAACTCTAGTTTGTTATTTGTTACCCTGGACAAGTCAGAGGATTTTGCGACTTCAGTGAAATGGGAGTAACACTGCTTGATTTGCTGACAACACAGGGTCTTGTGTGGAGGAAAGTCTTTTGAAGTCCCATATAAATGGGAGCTATTAGATTATAAAATAGTGATAATCATACTTGGGCTACTACTTTAAAGCAGTGTTGTGAGCAGAGTTTTAAAGGCTGTGTTAAGAAAGCTAAACTTTCCTCAATAGAGGCACAAGCTTCATTGTATTTGGCCCTGGGCAAGTCACCAAGCACTATATTTTAGGAAACAAATAAACAAGCTGGAGAGCATCTGGAAGAAGGCAGGCCAGGCCAGGGAGAGGACTGGAAAACATGTCAGATGAGAACATGTCATGTGAGAATGGACAATTTTGCATCAGCAGTCAGCCTTCCATCACTCAAACAAGCCTTTCAAGTGTCCTGGAGAAAGCCAAACTGTCTACATCATCTACTCCAAGTGAAGATCTGAAGGCTTTTTGTCTCTTCTGCTAGAAGGTGTGGACTATACTTTTATATCTCCATACTTCATGGACTTGTGATTTTATCCATATGGCTATTCACTCTATCTACACATATACTCTTCTTTCTATGACTCAGTTGATGGTTCTCAAAAATTGCTATGATCAAAAAAAAAATCCAGTACTGTGTGGTCACCCTTTGATTTAGTTAAATGGGTTCTTGCATAAATGGGAATGCTGTAATAGTAATCAATTTGTTTGATATACTTAGGGTTAAGTAGATCCTAGTAACTTAGGGCTAAGTATAGAACTCTGTCCATTGGTGAAAAGGTGTGAATCCCCCCCCTTGACAAGGTGTGAATTCCCTTCCCCCCCCCTTGACAAGGTGTGAATTCCCCTGTTGAGGTGGAAGAATGCTATTGGCTGAG
>CM053593.1:341825820-341847451 GCA_028646575.1 Pseudocheirus occidentalis | reverse complement strand
CCTCTTAGGGAAAGTAGGTCATTCCTTTTGTGAACTGTTGATTGAATCTTAAAATGTGAAGCTGGTTTCTCCTTTAGGGAAACCAGCTGATTATTCTCTTGTTCCTTGTTCCTTTCTGTAATAAGATATAATATTGAGACTTTCCTTATTCTGAAGATTGTATATAATGTTGTGAACTGTTGAAACTGTGAACATTGTACTGAATAAAGATTTGTAATGGAATAAACAGAGTGTTCACTAATACTGTGTAATCCGAATCTTAAAAGCTCTTCACAGTAGCATTCTCTCAGGAATCTACTGCTGATTGGCTTTACATTATGGCGTAGTCGGCAGGATTCAAACCTGTGCGGGGATTCAATCAACAATTCACAATATACTGATCTTCCACTCCTGGGGTAACCATTAACTTCAGTTTCCAAATAAAGTTCTTAGACAACCACACAATCCTTCCATGCAGAGCTCACACCTTCCATACTTAGTCCTCAATATCCAACAAATTGATTACCATTACAAATGCTCAGCTTGGGGAAGAGACTTAGGGAGGTCACAATAGTTCTCTAGGAAGCATTTAAAGGGCTATCATATGGAAGAATGACTTGTCCTCCAGTGGTGTAACCATGACAGGAGCTAAAGTATTGTATTTGGACTTGATGTCATGGGAAAACTTTCCAGCAATTAGAATTGTTTCTAGCAATTAGAATTAGAATTAGCTATTAGAATTATAGACTAAGCTGGGAGGCAGTAGATATTACCTCACTGAAAGATGTTTAATAAGAACTTAGATGGGCACTTCTCAGGAATCTTGATGAAAGGATTCTTGGGAAGGTCAAGGTGAGTGTAGTTGGTTGTCAAACTCCCTCCCAAATCTTAGGTTCTAGAATTCTGTCATTCTGAGAGATGACCATAGAGAAGTTTGGGGGTATATTTCTTATTCATTTATTTTAGGGGCACGTATCTTATAAGTAGTTTAAGATATGTGTTTGGAACCCAGAAGAGTTTTTAGGGTTATAGATATGATAGTCTTCTACATAGAAGTGGTTGTTGAAACTAAGAGGATGAAAGAAATGGCAGAGGGAGAGTATATAGGGAAGGAAGGGGACAAGAACAGAGGTGGGGGGGAAGGAGAGAAGAGAGGGAAGAGGGCAGGAGAAATAGAGAAGAGAGGAGAGTACTTAGGATAAACCTTTCTGGAAAGAATTAAGGAACTAGCCAACAGTATAGAGAAGGAACAGTTAAATGGGAGGAGAATGAGGAAGATAAGTGTTTCTGAAGTCAAAGGGAGGTGGAACAATCAGTAGGGAGTGGTAGATAATAGTTTTGAATGTAGTTTAATGAAATTATGGAGGACGAGGTTAGAAGAAAAGACCATTAGATTTGAGAGAGCAGATTCAATGGAGAAGTTGTGGGAGAAGCCATAAACTAAGGGACTGAAGAAAATATAGATGGTAAGAAATTGGAACCACTGAACCAGATAGTAAAGAGGAAGAGAGATAGGGCAGCATCCAGATGAGATAGAAGGGTCAAGGGAAGGCATTCAAAGTTTTCCACAGTCAGAAGCTGGCCTATCTTTCCAGTCTTACTTCATAGTGCTCTCTAGAACTATAATTACTCTACAACTTTGCCGAACTGTAATTCTTTGCTTTTCCTGAATGTATCTTGCCCTGTCTCTATTCCTTTGCTTGTGCTAATCCCTATTTTTGGAATGTTCTCCTTCTTCTTTTCATCTGTTTAATTTCTATCTCTTCATTAAAGTCAAACTCAAGTATTACCTTCTCTAAGAAGGATTCTTAGGTCCCAGTTTGGGATCATAGGATTGTTGATTCAGAATTGAAAGGGACCTTGAGGTTCATGTAGTTCAACCCTGTCTTTTTATAGTCGTAGAAACTGAGGTCAAATTATGTAATGTGCTCCAAGTCATCCAAATTGTAAATGCTAGAAGTAAGAATCAAACTCTGATGCCAAATTCAGAATTATTTTCACTGTACCATAAGGTATCACAAAGCTCTCCCTCTCTCTCTCTCTTTAAAAACCTCTCTAATATGTTTATGTAATATTGCATTGCAGAGGGATCAGAGAGATCTTTACTATGGTGACATCCATGCAAAGCGATGGTTGAACTCTCCAGCCTTTGCCCTTGGGTGCTATTAAATGCCTATTTGTGACATATGGAAGCTTCAAGGCAGTTTGCATGGTCCAGGTGCTAGTTGCTTGGGAAATGATAGGAGTTGAAAGGGCAAATAAAGATGATTATTTATATTTATCTCAGGTTCAAAAAGACTTTCTAGGAGTTTTGAACCGTATTCAAAAATATAGCTTAAATCCTGGGGTGAAGAAGATGTGAAAGAAATAAATTCACCCCAACTTAGTTTTCAGCAAGTGACCAAGACTTTGTTTATTCAACCCCCTCATGAAAAGGTCGCTAGACCTCTTTCATAGTTGGATTAGGGGAACTGATTTTTTTTCTACTTAGTTAAACTAGCTTCTTCCTTTATGGTATATAGTATTCAAGGATGTGTTAGAGGTAGCTCAAGTTGGATCCTGAGGGTCAATTGTTAAATATTCAGTGTGAGCATTTATACCTCAGAAAGGGTCAAATATCTCAAATCATAGTATGATTTATTGTTTTGTTGATTATCTGAACTTAAGAAAGTGGTGGAGGAAATGTATAATAATGAAGATTAAGTTTGAAAGTATGCAGTGAATGATTTTTTTGCTAGCTGGCAGTTAAAAGTTTACCAGCAATACTACTGACTATAATTATTTGTATTTGTCTTATGCTTCTACCAGTAAAAGGCTCAGGATGAGTTGAATCAATCAGTTCATCTCCCTCAAGTTTGTCACTTGAGTAACAAACCAAATGGACTAGAGAGCCCTTATACTGTTGTCAGGTGAAAATACTTGAATCAATTAACAAAGAACGTTGAACTAAATGCAATATAGTTAACCAAGTTTGTAAGGAAAGAGTGTTTCCAGTCATTGGATGAAATGATACAATGCTCTTTAGGAAGTGCATTGGCTTTGACTGAGAGGACTCAATCATACCCGGCTGAGGTTGTATAAAATGGAACTGACCAGCATGGTGGAGAGAGCAGTTCCAGCCAAAACCCCTGAAAGGGAATCACTTGGGGGTGGGGGAGGGGTAGAGGGAAAGCCTCTGTTTCCTCCCACATCCTTGGTCAGAGGTCGACCTTGAGAACTTCAAAGGTTAAGACTATTTTGACTTCTGAATTGTATCCTAGCAGGGTCCTTAGAATAACAATGACTTGGGGAAGTGTCTGAATCAAGAAATGAAGGCAAACTCTGCACCTTGAGAAAAGACAGCTCCTGAATACAGGAAGCCCAGCAAAAAAAAAAATAAACCCATACATAAGGTGGACCTTACAAGTAAGAGCCCCAAGAAGGAGGGAAAAGGATTTCCAAGAGTGTGTGTTATCCCTCTTTCCAATATGTGTGCTCTGATCTTAAGCCTACATTTCCCTGGATTGTGTATGTACTTGTGGGAGAGTGTCCCAGATTTTTGGGAGGTTACAACATCTCTATAAATATCCTTTTCTAAGAACTAATTAATTTTGCCCACCAAATTGATATAGATTAATAATCAGTGGGTGAAACATATTAGTGATAAGCATATATAGTACTATAAAACCACGTTTTAGCCCTTTGTGGCTATCCCTAGTGTCCTGAGAGGAGTAGTGGCCTTTTGAGGACTGGGCCATTTAGTTTGAATAGGGATTTGAGAGAGTGAACTTGGAGCTTGTGCTACACTAGACTGTAAGCTTCATGAGGTCAAGGACCTTTGTCTGTGAGGGCTCTTTCTCCTAGTGCCTAGCACAATAATATGAACATAACAGATGCTCTAATAAATGTTTGTACTTTAAAAATATCACTGTGTTAAGCACTGGGGATAGCAAAAAGGACAAAAGACAGTTTCTTACCCTCAAGGAGCTTACAATCTAATCGTATATGTTGTTATTTATTATTATTTTTTCCTTGTCAGAAATGTATCATTTATAGAATTATCAAATCCAAATGGACAAACAGACTTCAAATTCTACTATGAAAATTACCTGACTGTACATGTTGTAATCATTCTGACAACAATGGGTCATTACTGGAAAAGGAGATAACCTAGCCCAATGCTCATTACTTTACTGAAAATTAGATATTATAAAACATTTTTTTCTGAAATTTTAATTTTTAATTTCTTATTATTTATTTTTATTTCTGAACTTCTAAAATGCAAAGAATTGTCCATGTCTGGAGTTGGTTTGTTGGCCCTTTCATTTGACTTGTACAGTGAAAGTCATAGATGGTTGATTGACTTTTAGTTTTAGTCAATTTTACTTTCTAAATAACCTGAACATTCTCATCTGACAACTTTTTTTTTAAGCTCTTCAGGGAAGAAGTGAGATACTATTTTTTAAAAACAGTGATTAAAAAAAATTGGAACATGAAATTAATCTCATTAAATATTCAAATAATATTGGGTTGCTGTAGAAACTTTTATTTCTTACAATGTCCTATTTTGATGCCTCAACAAGGCGTGGAGAGGACCCTGGGTTCCTAAAGGTTTGCCAGTGTAGCACAAGCACTGGCATATTCTACTATGCTAGAAAGGCTTGGAGGTTGGAAAGGCTCAGACATGGACTATATGTCTGTCATCCAAGGACCAGCCTAGCTAAAGACGGAGAAGTCCTTTCTTTACTAGGTGATTAGCCTCCCCATAACTATGATTAGGGATGCTCTCCCTGCTAAAACGGGGAGGATGGTAATCTGCTTCCATGAAGGGAGTCCAATGAAATCATGGATCTTTGGAAGCATTTGCAATAAGACTCTTTCACACACCTTTGGCTTTGAATCTCACTTTGGCAGCAAAGTATCTTGAAGTGGTTTTTTTTTTTTAAGCCATTAAATGATTGAAATGGATATCAAAGATAGTATCTAGGTGGAGCAGTGGATATAATGCCAAGAAGACTTGAGTTCAAATCCTGCCTTGATCACTTCTTAGCTTGTATGACCTTGGGCAGATCACTTAATGTCACTTGGTCTCAGTTTTCTCAACTATAAAATGGAGAGAGAGGAGTAATTATAGTAACTACCTCCCAGGGTTATTTTAAGGATCAAATGAAATAATGTACTAAAGTTCTTTGCAAATTTTAAAGTGCTGTTTAATGCCAGTTATAGTGTGTACGTTTTTGTGATTTTAGCTGCTTTTAGAGTCGGTGATCTAAACTCCATGCTCTTGGTTTTCACATCACGTACCCTCCTGTACTTTCTTATCATGATATGTCTGTCATTCATTTTTTATTTTTATTTTGAGCTTCAAATTCTCTTCCTCCCTCCAACTCCTCCCCAACAAATTGGAAAGGCAAACAATGCAGTACCCATTATACAGGTGAAGTGATACAAAACATAACATCAAAATTGCTATTGTAGTGGTTAAGAATCTAACTCAAGAGTCTCATGAGAACGTCATTATCTGTCAACAAGGCTTAACAAAATACTTGTTGATTGGCCATGCCATAGAAATGTGCCCCAAAAGGCAAGTCCTGGGAAAATTGTAAAGTAGATGAAATGAGCCTGCTACTTGTTTATGCTAGAGTCCTGCCACCGGCTTTCTATTTTCCATGCTCTTGGTTTCCAAGTTCTCCTTCTCTTTTAGCTTAAGTCTCCACCTTCCTCTCATCCTAGCCTGTTTCCAGAAGGGTATAATATCAGTTATTACACTTTAGGGTCAACTTACATCATGTATTTCTCTTTCAAAGATATTTAGATTTAAGTATTATTTGTAGTTGTAGAATTAAATATATTATTCCCTGTTAACTAAGGTTAGGGTAATATTTCTCTGTCTCTGTCTCTGTCTCTGTCTCTGTCTCTGTCCTTTTCTCTCTTTCTCTCTGTGAATGTATGAGTTGAGGGGTTAGGCAGAGGGAGGAGGGCTCCCTGATTTCTAGACCTGAAGCTAAGGATCTACCTTTAGAGAACAATGTTTGGCTCAAGAGTTCTTAACTTGGAGACTGTGAACTTGTTTCTAGAAAATATTTTGATAATTATATTTCAATATAATTGAAAAATAATATTTCAATATAATTTTTAGTCCAATGTGTTTTACATTATGCATTAAAAAAACATTATTCTAAGAGGGGGTCATTTGGCTATATTAGAATTGCTAAAAGGTCTATGAGAGAAGTAAGGTTAAGAAACCTTGGTCTAGATGTAGCCAGAAAATCAAGATTCAAGTTCCCTCACGTTTGTTTCCGAAAATTACTCTACTTTCTGGGGTCTCAGTTTTTCTATCAGTAAAGTAGGTGGGCATGGGGAGGATGGAACTAAATTTAATATAGAAATAAATAATAAAACTATAAATTATAAAATATAGACTATATAAATAAAAATATAAAATTAAAATAAATCTAAATTATATTAATATAAAATGAATTTCACATACAACTTTTTGTTTTTCTTTTACATTAAAATGTTTATTTTGTTCATGATGGTTAAATTCAAAATAAAAAAGAAAATTTTAAAACATAGAGACTTAGTGTGGCATAGGGGAGAGGCCATTGGCTTTGGAGTGAAAGCCCTTCCTCTTATATAGTCTATTTATATATTTTTAGTTTTATTATTTATTTTTATAGATTTATATTATTATATTTTCTATATTTATATGATGTATATTAAGTATATATAAATATCATGTGTTTCTACATTTATTATGTTACATTTTATGTTTATATTAAATATAGTAGATATCTACTAAAGTTTCATCTCAGACAAATCATTGCCTTTTGGGTGAATGACATTCTCGGGCCTCAGTTTCCTGATCTGTAACATATTTAGGTTGGACTAGATGAACCTTAGTATCTTATCTAGTTCTAAATCTGTAGTCCTCTGATCCAGACCTTTGTCATCTTCTCTTTGCCTATCTTGCTTCAGAGCAAGCCTATCTATTTCTGTAGGATATTGACTCCATTGTGCCAAATGACAAGCCTAGGAATGAGTGACATATAGCTATTTGCCAGCAGATGGGGCGTCTCAGAGCCTTCCAGTTGGATAAACATACACTAATTGGAGCTTTCTGATTGGATAAACCCACATTAAGGGAATTGGTTTGATTTTTACCTTTAAGGACCTCTAAATGTTAAAGTATTAAAATTGTATGTTGTCTTCCCATAAAAATCTTCTGTATTGGTATATCAAAACCACATTCATCTCTTGGTGAATGGGGGTGAAGGGAGGGGGAGAATTTTTCCACTATTCCCAGAATGTATACTTTGCCTGGAGAAAAACTCTTTTTCTTCCTATGGGAAATATATACATGTTGCTCCTGCCCAACCCTGGAAAGTTTACTTTGGACTATGCCTGCCTTGCTGCTGTTAGAACTTGTGGTGTCTGGGCTTGAATGTCTTGCTGAGAAATCAGGGTGGGGGCAGTGTTAAAGGCAGGGCTACTGCCTTAGATACCCAGGGTAACATATACCTATTACAATGCAGATGCTGGGCTTTGCTGAATTTAATCTTCAATGAATCAGAATCACAGAGCTTCGAAGGACATTCACATCTTCATAGGAGACATGTAAAATGAGGTTATAGGAGAGAACGCAGACAGAGGGAGACAGTGTGGTGCAGTGGATAGATGGCTGAGTTTTCCCACTGAGATTGAAGGCCCTGGGACCTGAGTCAGGATCCCAGCTGTGGAACTGACCAATTAAGTGACCTTGAGTGAGTCTCTGCATTGTAGTTTCCACATTTGCAGACTGAAGGCAACCTTTTCCTGGCTCTAGATTTCTGTTCCCAGGATTCCCTAGCAGAGCAGTAACTAGGCTAGAGTGACTCAGGTTTTGTCCTGGAATGCTGATAAGGTAGAGGGGACTTCATGGTAGTCCTCAGGTGAAAAGTTCTCATATATCTTGCATTTCCACTGTTTCACACAACCTACTAGACTTCTGTTACTCTACTGCAGGCTGCCATGTTAGGGTCTCATATCTACTATATCCCTTGCCCAGGGCCTGCCTTCTTCATGTCTCCTTTCCTTGAGTCCTCCTGTGGATTGAGGCAGGGGTGGGGAACCTGTGGCCTTGAGGCTACATGTGACACTCTAGGTCCTCAAGTGTGACCCTTTGACTAAATCTAGTCAAAGGCCTGCACTTGAGGATGTAGAGGGCTACACGTGGCCTTGAGGCCACAGGTTCCCCATCCCTGGGTGAATCAGCTTCTTTCAGCATCAGTTTTCTCAGTCATAAAATGAGGATGATAATAATACAAGGTTCTTGTATATAATATAACACTGGAAATCTTACAGCTCTGTATAAATGTCAGTTTGTATGGTCATGTAGCTTTTATACTATGAACACCGATGTAATTGTTGGTATTCTTTTTTCTTTTCCTTTTTTGAAACTGGCGCCCTTTCTTGCCCAGGCTGGAAGTACAGTGTTAGTTATAGGCTTGATTCCACTATGGATTGGCATAGGAGTTTTAGCCAGTTCCATGTCTAAATTGGACTGGTTTGCCCCTCATTAGGGGCTCTGTCCTTTTGGTTCTACACTTAGTATGGACACTTGATTGGCCAAGCCCTACTGCAGCTGAGAACTCCTGAGCCCTAGAGCTCAGCTCCACCAGCCGTAGGCACCAACCTTGGCAGTTAGTGTATTCCTAATATATAATCTTTTTCCATTTTAGAAAATCTTTGTTGATCCCTCTAGCTGAGCATGATTTTTCCAGCTCCCATCTTGGTCTTTTCTCCATATCTGGAATGTTCTCTCTCTCTCTCTCTCTCTCTCTCTCTCTCTCTCTCTCTCTCTCTCTCTCTCTCTTTCTCTCTCTTCCCCCCATTTGTGCACGTGTATATATACATACATATTATACACACATATGTATTTCTTGGCAAAGATACTGGAATGGTTTGCCGTTTCTTACTCCAGCTCATTTCTCTGATGAGAAACAGAGGCAAACAGGGTTAAGTGACTTGTCTAGGGGTCACGCAGCTAGTAAATGTCTGAAGTTAGATTTGAACTTGGAAAGATGAGTCTTCCTGGTTCCAAGCCCAGTGCTCTCTCCACTCCACCACCTAGCTCACACACACACACACGCACACATGCACAATTTTTCATGCTGTAGTGTCTTTTAGAATATAAGCTCTTAGGGGTTCCTAGGTGGCGCAGTGAATAGAATGTAAGCTCCTTGAGGACAGTGATCATTCTACTTTTGTCTTTGTACCCCCAGCACAGTGCTCAGTATATTATATGCCCTTGATAAATGCTTGTTGGTTATTAATTGGCTGAGCACTCCTTTTTCAGATTTTCCTGTAGGACTTTGTCTAGTTCATTCCTTAGTCTGTATCAAGTTTTGCATTGTATCAGATATACTTATGGTTGTCATATCTTCTTATTAGATTATAAACTCTATGAAAGCAGCAGCAAATGGTACATTCTTCATTCTTGTATTCTCGGCATGTATGATATAGCCTGGCAAATATTAGGAGCTTCTTAAATGTTGGTCAAATTGAATGGAATCTTCCTGACTCTACTTCCATATCATAAATAGAATCTTCTGTTGAGAAGACTACGGCTCCCAAATAATGATCTTGTCTTGCCTTCTCCATTGTTAGGTAATTAATATGTTTGGTGGTATAGCATAACTCACTGGCTGATGGGGAGTCCGGAGGGAAATGAGGATAGGAATGAGGAAATTTATTGGCTGGAGGAAAATGAGGGTGCTAGGAAAAAAAAGAGGTAAATATCTATCAGTAGGCAGTAAGATTGGAAATCATCTTGGCGAAGATGACTTTCATTTCCCCGATCAGGAAGGGAAGAGACATAGAAAGGGACCCTATAGACTAGTGGGTCTCGTCCTCTCTTGGTAACTTTTTCTGCTTTGTTTCTGGCAGGGGCAACATCGGTTGCTTGGAGTGTGTGCCAGGGCCAGGAACATTCAGCAAACCTGAGATCTGTATTAGGCACCATTTGGAAGTAAGTGAGTGCGTTACTGAATCTTGTTGAGTCTCAATCCTCTTCAGCTTTAAAATGGGAGTAACAAGACCTGTCGCAAAGGGTGGTAGTGAAGATCAAGTTAAATAAGGTGTTGGAAAGTGCTTCCCAAAGTATAAAGTCCTACATAAACTCAAGGCATTATCTGTCTTCCCTTTACCCTCTCAAACCCCTTCGGGCTGGCTCCTAGTTCCATATCTCATGGGTGGCTTGAGGCATAAATGGCAGGAAATGGGAGTGAAGATAGAAAGCAGACAAAACAGAAGTCCTGTGGTGAGGACAGAAAAACTTGACTTCCAATCCTGCCTCTCTCACTTACTGTGTGATCTAATTACCTAAATTTTCTAAGCCTCCTTTTTCAGTAAAATGAAGGAGTTGGATTAGAGACAGCTATATGGCACAGTGGATAGAGCACTAGATTTTGAGTCAGGAAGATCTGAGTTCAAATCCAGCCTCAGACCCTTATTAGTTGTGTGACCCTGGACAAGTCACTTAACCTCTGTTTGCTTCAGTTTCCTCTACTAAAAATGAGCATAATAATAGCTCCTTAAGAGGATCAAACAATGCACTTAGCACAGTTCCTGTTGTTTAATACATTCTTGGTCCTTTCCTCCTTCCAATTTTCCTTTCCTCCCTCCCTCTCCTAAAGCCATGAGCTCCAAATTGGGGGTGATGATTCCTATAGGATCCTATTCCACCTAGTATCCATGATTGGGTTCTAATGAAATAATATTTGTGAAGTACTTAAAATTTTTTTTTAGCTCTCTATAAGTCTTAGCAGTAGATTATGAGCTCTTGGGCAAGTCACTTAACCCTGTATGCCTCAGTTTCCTCTCCTGTCGAATGAGCTGGAGAAGGAAATGGCAAAGCACTCCAGTACCTTTGCTAAGAAAAACCCCAAATGGGGACATAGAGAATTGAACATCACTGAAATGAGACAACAGCTTCAATATCAATGGGTAAGGCTTTCTTTGGCTTTTCTTTGTAATCCTCGGTGTTTAATGCCATGTGTAGAACATAGTAGATATGTAATAAGTGCTTATTGACTGACCAAATACTATTATTACTATTGAAGTCAAAAGTATGAAATATGAGACCAGTTTGCATGAGGAAGACTAACCCTGAGGTTGAGAGGGAGGCTAGGACTGAATGGAAGTGGAGTCATGAGCAAAGCTCAGTGTGTGTGTGTGGGGGGGGGGAGCAGATGGCAGGCTAGGGGAGAAGCTGGGACTGGCATTCCATGCGATTTTAAATTTTTTTTCCTTTGACCTTCCAGGTGCATGTTCATTTTACCTATCAATGGAATTAAACCCGCTAACCTGAGCACGTACAAAATTTGGGATAGATTTCAGCTAAGTATTTCCTTCAAGAACAGCATAAAGACTTTTCTGATGTTGCATCAGTAACATTTACAATTTTTTTTGGTGAGTTTGTTTTTGCTGGAGATGTTCATGCAGAGGTTGGATGACCACTGGTCTGGGGTCTTGTGTAGGTAGGTAGTAAAGCCTAACTGTTGGTGACACAAGAAGGAAGTGCATAGCTACAGCAAGAGGTGTACTGGTCCTTTCACTTAGCTGTGACTGAAATGCCCTAGTATCTAGCAACTATGGAGAATAACAGATATTGCTGGTGCTTGGTCCTTAGCTGGCCCATAATTCTGTCAAAAGCAAGCAAGTACAAGGCAGGAGTAAAAAGGAGTAAAATGGGAGCTTGGGCTGAGAGAGTGGGTGCAGTCACAGTGGTCTGAGTCTATTGGTGCCTTCCCCTTTGAGTCTGTCTGTGTGATCTGCTGGAATGCCTCTGTAATGTTAATGGAATAGGAACATTTTCCCTGTTCATTGATAGGCCTATGTGACCACATGTCAATCGCAGGTGTCTTGCTGCTTTCACAGCTGTGATATATCCTCATATAGAGGATATATAGAGCCTATTGGGGGAGGGACTTATATAAAGAGAAGCTTGCTTAGGGGAGGTTTACTTGTAAGAAGACTTTCAGACCTTTGGGTACTAAATTAATTAGGAACTGAGTCAGAAGGGTTGTGATGCCTTCTGGCTCTGAGCCTACTATTCAAAAACTATATATGCTGGGAGATTAGTGGTTTACTTTGGGGATTCACTTATGAGAAGGACCTTTTAGTTCCCTGGATGGGACTCTGAGTAGCCATTTGTTAAAAGCCCCCAAACTACTCAGAGACTTGTGCTCTCCAGATCCCATGGTATATGTAGGTGGTTGTACTACTTTTTCAGACAGTAGGAGCCCTCTCTGTTGAATCTCTGTGCTAATTTCTCTGCTTGTATTTTCTACTTATCTATAATTAAAGTAAGATTGGTGACCCCTTTAAAAGTTGTCTTTCCTTTAGCAAAGCAGATCAAAGAACCTGTGCTTGCAGCCATCATGGGTGTGCTGGAGTGTTTACTAATACAGCCTCCCTGCCCCCAACCCCGATCCCAGACAGGGCAATGAGCAAGGTGTGTCTCATGTGTGTTCTTTGGAAGGGATTATCTGATTGGTTCACAGGTAAATTGTCTGAAGGTCCCAGCACAGACGATGCTGGTTCAGTGTCTGAGGCTCAGCTTTACTGAATTCCTGAGCCAATAATTTTTTTTTTTTGAGGGGGGAAGGTAAGGCAGTTGGGGTTGAGTGACTTGCCCAAAGTCACACGGCTAATAAGTGTTAAGTGTCAGAGGCTGGATATGATCTCAGGTCCTCCTGACTCCAGGGCTGGTACTCTATTCACTGTGCCACCTAGCCGCCTATAAGCCAATGATTCTTGTATCATCCTCTGTCTGCAGGGTTTGGCTATGGAAGGGGTCAGGAAACCCTGTTAAAGGGTTAGCCTATATGATTTAATAAGGCCCCTTCCAACTCCAAAATTCTCTAATTTGTCCAAGTTGATTAATTAGGAAAATGTATACTCATCTTCCTTTTGTTATTCTAGGTTATGCTGCTACCAAGAGGCACAGATTCCAGATACAAACCGAAAGTTCTTGACTTCCAGAAAATGCATTTGCTTCCTTTCAGCTTCTTACCTTGGGATGAGCAATAGGGGTGTCATTGTTTTTTTTAAATGTTGCTCTCACATCATATTAATTAATATTAATACTGCTCAAATTTCCTTTGAGCTTTTGACCTAAGGCAATTGAATTGGAGTCAAGTGTGGTGTCTGCTCCTAGAACTTCACACTAGAGTAAGGCTCACATCCTTATATACAGGTCTATGAAAAAGGGGGTGGGAACAAAAAATATCACTATCATATATTTAGGCAAGACTTTCTCCAGTTAGTTGTCTTAACCTTGTACTTCTTGGTACCATCTTGGATTCCTGCCAACAACCACTTCCCCCTCTGTTTGCCACATCCCTTAATTCTGACAGCTTGCTGATTTCCTGGACTTATCTCCACCCTCTGTTTTCTCTGTCAATTTTTGTCCTCTGCTCCCTTTGACTTCCATCATCCACCATTTTACCAATTCCTGTTCTTGCTTCCCATAATCTCTCTGCTATCTCTTTTAACTGATGCTGCCTTCCGGAAACATCAAGAGCAGAAAAGGGCACAACCCTTGTATACAATTCCATTTTGGAATCCTCAAAATAATAGAAAAGATATTATTCTAGAATAATGACAAAATTGAAATAAAGACAACAAGGGAATGAACTACAGGGAAAAAATCAAGTATTCTTCCCCCTGCCAACCACCCCCCTAATCCTCAAATGACAACTTCTCTCCTCATTAAATAATTTCTGGTAACACAGAAAAAATAATTAAATAAAACTAGTAGCATAGAAGCTGCTACTTTCACATCTGTAGTCTATCCACCTCTCTGCTGAGAGTAGAAAATTATGTTTCATTATCTATTCTCTGGAGCCATGATTGGTTATTGCATTTAATCAAGTGCCTTCTAGCTTTGTTTTCATTTACATAATTATAGTAATTGTATATATTTTTCTGGTTTTGCTTATCCTAATCTGTGCCAGTTCACATAGGTCTCCCAGTGGCTTTTTGAATTCCTCAGTCGTTTTTTTTTCTTATAGTTCAGTAATAACTCATTTTATTTACATGCCTTAATTCATTCAGCCATTCCCCAGTTGGTCATTCACTTTGTTTCTAGTTTTTGACGTTACTGAACACACTTATTGGTTGGTCTCCTTGCCTCAGGTTTCTCTCCAGTTCGACCACCTTCTACTCAGCTATGAAATTCATTTTCCTAAAGGAATCTGACCATGTCAACCCCCTACTCAATAAACTCTAATATGTCCCTGTCATTTCCAAGACCAATGCAAAATGCTCTGTTTCTCATTCAAATACCTTTAAAACCTGCCCCTTCCTACCTTTTTGAGCTTCTTGTACCTTATTCCCCACTTGGACTTGGTGATTCAGTGACTTTGGTCCCCTTACTTTTACTCACCCAAGATATTTCATCTCCCAATCCTGGACGTTGTCTCAGGTTGTCCCTTATGTCTTCACTTTTCTTCTTCTCATATGAGTCTCCTGGACTCCCCAGCTTCCTTCAAGTCCCAGTTGAAAGGCTACCTTCCACAGGAAGGCCTTCCCCCATGCCCCTTAATGCTTTGTCTCTGTCAGTTACTTTCCAATTTATGCTGTATATAGTATGTTTGTGCCTGGCTATTTGCATGTTTTCTTCCCGTTAGAGTATCATCTCCTTGAGAACAAGGACTCTTTTTTGTTTGTTTTTGTTTTTGCTGTTTATCTTTTTTTTTAAAGTACTAGTAGGTGTTTAATAAATGCTCGATGACTACCTGAGAAAATTCTAAACATATTCATCTCTATAAAACTTTTTAGAAATATTATATATACATCTAAAGCTATCCAAGACTTTGTTTTTTGAGGATAAGTCCTATTTTTGTCTAGCTCACCATTGCTAAATTATCCTTATTTTAGGCACCAGGGGTAGGGAACCTGTGGCCTCAAGGCCATATGTGGTCCCCGAGTATGGTCTTTTGATGGAATCCAAACTTCACAGAAGGATTTGGTCAAAGGGCCATACTTGAGGACCTAGAGGGCCACATGTGATTTTGAGGCCGCAGGTTCCCCACCCATGGACTAACCTAAAGAAGTCACACCACTAAAGGCTGTATTTGTCCTACCTCCTTCAGTGTCCCTGAATATTGGACTTAGAACATTTGACAGGAATTTATGTTGATCCTAATGTACTTTGTGCCATATACATGGAGTTTAGACTTTTTGATTAAATATAATAAAATATATTTGCAAAAAAATATGCAATTACTTTATGTGTTTCTTCTACAGAAGCCTAACTTTGACAGCTTTTTGTGTCATGTATAGAAGAAGGAGTGCTGGTCCTAGAAGATGATGCCAAGTAATAAAGACTGGCTTTCTGGGACCAGCAACAGACTCTGTTTGTTCTCTGATAATCCAGCTAATGATGGAGAGGCTCATCACAAGCAGGTTGGTCACTAGACAAAGAATTCTTTCACCAAATTTCATAACAAACCTATGGTGTAAAGAAGAAGAAGAAAAAAATGGTACTTAGTGGTAGAATGGCAGAAAAGGGGGTAGAAGATGCTAAGAATCACATTAAATATATATGTGAATATTAATTATACCCTTAGTGCCCTCTATGTGATCTCTTTGTCCAATGAACAAGCAATCAACCGTCATTTGTTCAGTGTCCCTTATATGTCAGGGCCTGGGCTGCTAATAGGGCAGCTAGATGGTGCAGTGGACAGAGTGCCAGGCCTGGAGTCAGGAAGACTCATCTTCTTGAGTTCAAATCTGGTCTCAGACAGTTACTAGCTATGTGACCCTGGGCAAGTTACTTAACCTTCTGCCTCAGTTTCTTCATCTGTTAAATGAGTTGGAGAAGGAAGTGGAAAACTCTTCTAGTATCTTTGCCAAGAAGACCCCCAGCTGGGGCCATGAAGAGTTGAATATGGCTGAAATGACTGAACAGCAACTAATATACCAGGCACTGGGTATTAAGCGCTTTGCAAATGTTCTCATTTGTTTTCACAACAAGCTTGGGAGGTAGGTGCTGTTATTATCTGTTTTACAGTACGGGAAACTGAGGCAAGCAGAGGTTAAGTGATTCACCTAGGGTCACATAGCTAATAAGTATCTGAGATCGGATTTGAGCTTGGCTTTTCCTGATTCCAGGCCTGGCACTCTATTCCACTCTGCATGATGCTATCCCCTATCTAGAACCTGTCTGTGAATCATGTGACCATTAAAGGGGAGCATGCATGGATGGATCACTGGCCTTGGAGGCAGGCTGACTTCTAAGGATCTGAATCTTCACTTGGACGCTTACTGCCCATTTGACTGTGGACAAGTTGGCTAATCTTTCTGGGCCTCAGTTTCCTCATTGGTGAAATGGGGATGTTTTGCAAATTTCAAAACACCGTAAAAATACCTTCCTTGGGTATTTTCCTTTGGCAGGCACGTCATTGACATTAATGGAATTCCAGAGTATTGATAATTATGCCCTTTGAAAAGAAAACCCAGGGGGCAGCTAGGTGGTGCAGTGAGTAGAGCACTGGCCCTGGAGTCAGGACGATCTGAGTTCAAATTTGGCCTCAGACACTTAACACTTACTAGCTGTGTGACCTTGGGCTAGTCACTTAACCCCAATTGCCCTGCCTTACTCTCTCCAAAAAGAAAAGAGAAAAGAAAACCCAAAATCATCCACCATGGAGATTGGTTTGGGTACCCAGAGTCAGTGATGTTAGCAATGCCCTTTGAAGTGGGTCCTCATTTCCCATGAGTACATTCCATGTAATCATTACACTTCATAAAAGAGAAGAAACCAGCCTGGCCACAAATGCGTGCCTGTTTCATTCACACACTTGGAATTGTGCTAAGCCCTAGGGGGAACAGAACCAAACCACAAGCCACCAATGAGAAAAACAAGAGGAAGACCAAGAAAAATTAATGCTAAGTCCTTGAAACTGTTATTTGAATCTTTAAAAAGTGCATGTTGACATCATTCCACCACCATGCTCCCCGACAACCAGCAACTGTTACGAAATTCAAAAGGTGTTATTTGTGTGGCGAATGCCACGAATCACTTGAGAGGTTCTGTTCATTTCAGAGGCACAACTGCCAGTGAAGATGGTGCTCAGCTTGCAAAGCTGTCATCCTTCCTCCTTCTCAAATTTAATTAAACCAGCCCTGCTGCGAGGCTGTCTGGAAAGGGAGCTCTTATACCATCAAAAGCCAGCATTAATCAAAGTTATCATTGTTACTGAATCAAGTGATAGACCAATATTTTGGGATGATTTTGGTTATCCCCAAACCAGACAAGCCCTAACATCCTTGGAGCACAAAATATTCCTCTTGGTTTAAGAATGTGCAGGACTTTATCTGTTTTTTTTTATCACTAAAATTACTATGCTAGTGGCATATGGGGGGGCAGGCCCCTATGCCAAGAAGAACTGAATTCAAATCCTGGGTGTAATGCCCACTGGCTATGTGACCTTGGACAAATTACTTATCCTCTCAGGATACCCTCTAAGACTACAAATTACAGAGAAGTTGCCAATCTGCAGTGTGAGAGTTTCCTCACCTGGGAATTCCTTATGCCGATGAAATCACCAGTCCATTATCTCTCCCTAATAATAAAGCTTTTGGCAGCTAGCACATATAAAGCATTTGCCAAGCATTTTACATTCATCATTTCATGTAATAATCGCAGCATCCCATGAGGCAGGCGCTGTAATGGATATTGGCCCACATGACAATAAGGATCGGTAGATTTCCCTTTTGTTCTATAGGCCCGTGCCCACTGACCGACCATTCTCTTCGGATTTCAGCCAGTTCTCCGGCTCTCTGGTAGAAACAGGCGGCCGGCCATATTTTAACCCCTGCCACCAAATTTTTCTTTCCTTGATCCCTCAGGGAAAGGTCCTCAAGGAGGGTAGGAGGGATGTTTGACATACAGATCATGTCCCTCCTTTGATCATCTGTCATTTGGGGAGAGGAAAGCACATGCCGCCCCATCACCCTGTTTTAAAATAGATCCAGAGGAAGTCAGGAATTAACCTTAACCTTAAACATACTGAGCCCCTGCATTTCCTTTCCAACTGCAGAATGCGCTATCTGGTTTCCTACACCTCGCTTTTGCTAAGTTTAGTTCCTTCATGCCAGCTGTCAAGGAGGAGAGGAAACGGAGGAAAACAATGCTCTCCATGGATAAGGCATTTCACTATCTATGATCAATCCCTGCTTATTCTTCTTCCCTTCCCCCTATTCCATTCCAATGCGCATGTGGTCAGGAATGTACAGAAAAGACTTGGGTCAGCCCTTTGTGATTTTCTTATCCCAAGAACAATTTGGCCTGGTGGAGATCTTTCGTCTTGTCTCTCCCTTTGCTGTTGGGATTGAGAGAGATGGAGCATTTGGTCCATTTCTCCAAAAGCGCCATCTCTTAACAAAGTGCCTATTTTAATTGCTGCTTAGTCAGTAGACTGGGTAAGCTATCTTCCCAGTTCTCTATGGGCTGTCTTTGTAAAGTGGGTCAAGATAACCAGACTAGGAGGAAACGGTCCAGGAATGTAGAGAACTTGTTGCTACATTTTTTAAAAAATAATTCAGGATGCCGGTAATTTACACAGTGACGGACTCCTTCTAGGTATAATAATTGATCACTGTCCCCAAACTTTTAGTTCAGTAATTGTTAAGGCGGCAAAGCTTTACTGCTTAAGAGGTTGGTACTTAGATCTGAGTGCCCCACTGTGGCAGCAGCGGCAGAGGGACCTGGGGGCACACTTGATCTTGACTTTTGAAACTCCCTCTGCTGGATTTGCTCCCTCAATTTTTGTTTTTTGGTTGTCAGAAGAGTAACTAACAATGACTATATCGTCTTAGCTTTAGAGTTTGCAGTGTGCTTTGTAGGTACTATCTCAGATGAGCCTCAAAACAACACTAAAAACTGATACTCAACACCTCGATACCTAGGACCTGATCCTCGGCACTTTAGGTGTTATCCCCATTTTTGCAGATAAGTTAGCTAGAATGTTTCTTAAGAGCTTACTATGCACTAGGAACTTGGAAACTGGGCTCGGAGAGGTTTAATGATTTGACCAGGGTTATGCAGCTAGTAAGTGGCAGAAACACCAAGTGCTCCTGGTTCTAAGACCAATATACTCTCTCCACTTAATGGTGCTCAGAAGAAAGAATGAACTCCTTGACAGTATTTACCTTCAGCCCCTTCTCATTTGGGCTGTGTTCCTCTTATCTTGGGCTTCCAATACCCTTGAATTAATTTCTCACTGTCCTTTACTCTCACACAGGTTCTTTGGGGCTACCCTTAAGCTGAGTCTAGTAAGCACATGGAGAGGCAGAGAAGGCACACCAGAACCCTCTCCTTTCCTACTGGGTGACCCAATGAAGTTTAAAAAAAATTTTGGTAACCATATTTCAATATAATTGATTTCTTTTATAATCTTACGTACTTTATTTTACACATTTATTTATTTATTTGCTTTTTGAAGGGGAAGGTAGGGCAATTGAGGTTAAGTGACTTGCTCAAGGTCACATGGCTAGCTTTTGTGTTAAGTGTGTGAGGCTGGATTTGAACTCAGGTCCTCCTGACTCCAGGGCAGGTACTCTATTTACTGCATCACTTAGCCACCCCAGTTTTACACATTTAAAAACATTATTCTGAGGAAGAGTCCACAGACTTCATCAGCCTACCCAAAGAGTCCCTGGTCTAGAGTAAAGCCAGGGAAATTCTTCATGAATGGTGGAATATTTTGTGCATTTGAAATCATTATTCTGAGAAGGGATCTATAGACTGTCAAAGGGGACCATGACACAAGAAAGTGAAGAATCCTTATTGTAGATAAATGTTTGAAGTCTCCTCTAGCTCTGAGATCCTATGAACCAAGGACAAATCTGCATTGAGTGAAATAATACTTTCTGTCCTGGATCAACTGTCCAAGAGTGGCATGGTCTATGTTATACTGGAGATTCCTTTGTTTATGAGTTGGATCAAACATCCACTGAGGTCCCTTCTAATTGTCAAATTCTTACAACTCTGAAACTCTGCCTTTTTGCAGGAGGACCCACGTCCTCATCAAACTGCTTTGGCAATAAATGAAATTTTGTCAGGGACAACTTTCTGTTCCATCTTTTTCAGAAGCTGCTGGTTTCTAAGCTTTGGGCCTTGAAGCTCCAGAGAATTTTAACTAAATACAAGCAATGCTGAACGGAGTCTTTCTTCAGAGGGCTCATATCGACCCCTCCAAGGGTGGCTCTCAGCCCATTTCAGCCTGTTTTACCAAGTTCTCCAATTTCTCCCCAGTGACCTGGTGGCCATATTTGTGTGCCTTTGTCTGCTTGCCTGCTCCTGGCACCCGCTCGCTACAAGTACAAGCTTCCCCTGAGCATTTGAAACTATTCGAGCTCGAAATTTTCTTAATTGCTGTATTCTCAGTGAATGTCCTTTTATCTCAAGGCAACGACCCATTTTTCTCCTCAAGACAGAGAGCTGATGGAGTTGGGCTGCCAAGTAACATCAGAGGGTGAATGAGAAGAGGGAACCTGGGACAGCCATCGGCAGAAAAGGTGACACGTGGAGGAACCTGTGGAGAAACCCTATTCGTGTTAGAGACACTGACTTATTCATTCAGGCAAGACAAAGCACACCATCTGCTTTGGTTTCCTTATTGACAAAATGGGAATAAATATAGTGGAGGCTGGAGAATTACTAGGCCATTCTTTGAATATCTCTCCTTGACAAAATTCTTGCATTCCTAATAATATCTTTTCAGAGAAGAGGGTGGGAGGGAATAGGAGGGATCTAAAATTGTGGTTTCATTGGTCAAAGGAATTCCTGGTATGGAAACTCTCTTCTCTGCTGCCAGTTGGCATCTCATCTGTAAACTATAGCTTTGCTTGAGAATAGTGAGAAGTTAAATGACCTGCCCAGTGTCAGATGGGAAGGGTTCATCACAGGCAGGACCTAGCCTAAGGTCTCCCTGACTCCAAGGCTGCCTAGAGAGGTATATCTATGATGCAATGCCATCTCAGGAATTGCATAGTAAAATATTAATAATCCACATTTTCCTCTCCCTGGGATTACAAAGTGATTCACATCCATGGTTTCATTTTATCCTTGCAACAACCTTGCAAAGTAGGTGTTCGAGGTACTTCTTTTTTATGTAATAAATTTTATTTGTTTCTTGTTTACATCATTCATTTTCATGAGATTTTTGAATTACAGATTTTCTCCCCGTCTTTCCCCAAACAGCAATCCCACTGTAGAGCCCCTCCCCTGGTCTGCTCTCTAACTTTCTGGTAGGGCAGGGAGGGTGAAGCCCCTGTATATCTTAATTCCTAGTTGCAGGTATTGCAGAGCTTTAAATTCTAGATTCTTTTGGTTCCTCCCTTGTCACCCACCCCCACTGGAAGGACAACCAATTCAATAAAGGCTGTGTAGGTGTGATTATACAGGACATCTTCATAGTGGACATATTGTGACAGTGATCATATGTCCCTCCTTCCTATCCCTTCCCCCCTTGTTCTATTCCCTACCCTGTCCCTGTCCCTTTATTGAAGAGTGAGCATCCAGCATCCCTCCCCCAGACCCTGCCCTCCCCTCTGTCATCCCTCCTTTCATCCCCATGTCCCCTACTCTCTTGTGTGGCATGATGCCCCGTTTAGCGTT
>CM053593.1:341745523-341825320 GCA_028646575.1 Pseudocheirus occidentalis | reverse complement strand
TCTTTCTCCCTCTCTCCCTTTCTCCCTCTCTCCCTCCCTCCCTTTTCCCTCTAAATAATACAACTAAGGGCCACAGTCATTCTTTATTCTTATATAAGGTAAACCAAAATCTGTGACCTCATAGATGTGAGGTGTTCTCTCTCCAGTGACGCTATAGAGCAACCCATTTATGTCTGTCCTCCCTGTGCAACTCTTGTCCATGAACTGTTGTATATTTGTTACAGTTCTGCTCAGTGTTGAGGTACTTTCCTCTTATTCTTTAACACTGCATGCATATCAGTGGAGCATGTGGGCTATCCATCAATCAGTTGTCCCTTTTGTTTTATGGCAGGCCAATAGCAATTTTTTCCTCTAATCATACATTTTTCTTTCTGATGGCATCCTTTATAGAAGGGTGTCAAACACACTGGGGACGCGTGATCAGCAACACTCCAAATGAACCAGATTAAAATGTAATTGGGAAATGTTTAACAAAATAAATAAAAATCCAATAAACATGGATAAACATTACATTTGAAAACCAAGTCATTATGTGGATATCACAGATCCTTATGTGCAGATTAGTGGCCCCCATTTCTTTTTTAATTCGACTCCACTGTTTTACTCCATTTCCCATGGGTGATTTCTCATTTGTAATGCATTGCAGCTTACTAGCACCCATCATGTGCCTCCCCCTTGCTCTGTGGTTAATTCTAAACTTCTGCTCTTCTGAGAATATAGTGTTCTATGGATCTTAGCTCAATTTTTTAAAATAAAAGTTTGTATGTCCTCTAAAAAACCCATAATCTGTCTCACTTTATATTAAAAAAGACTTAATAATAAAAAATTAGTATCTATTTTATTGACAGAAATAAGAAAGAAATGTGTAACTGAATTAAAGAACTGAGTTCCAGTCTAATTCAATAAATACTTATTAGGCCCTACAGTGTTCCAAGGCATGGTGTTAGGTACTGTGTATACAAAGAGAAAATAACAAAATTATCTCTGCCCTCAAGAAGCTTTCTAAAGACAAGAAGATCAATTATCTGTCAATATAAATAGCAATATGATTAAGAGGATGCTCTTGTGTTTATCTTTTGTAAAACAAATTTCCTTTTTTGGACATTATTGGTGGGGGAATTTATTTTGTTTGGCTATTCAAATTTGTTAGAAAGATTATTTTTTTTCTTTGTTTTTTTTCTTTAGCAATGAGAGGAGGGAGTTAGAGAGAGAAAATAAATGCTTTATAAATTTAAAAACAATATCCTTTTTAGAAATACTTCTTATGAAACTGACTGAGAACCTGATATTTTCTTGCATATAGTCTCTAAAAGGGGGGACTGGGAAGTTCTGAGACCAGATTTCTAAGTTTACTGCAATTAAATTTCTCTGACCTTCGTTCTGCAGACTCATTGAGGGTAGCCTGTTATATGAAATATTAATCAGGAGCATTGCTCTGAAGTACCATCTCATAAAATGAATGATGTTTTTCTGATGTGTTAAATTCTCAGTCTCAAAGATTGTGATGTAATATTGAGCTATTAAAAGAATCCATTCTTAGAAGTAACTTTGACTTGAATGCTACTCACTCATAGATACATGGGGCCAATTTCAATATTCTCTTCTAACCTTAGGCTATCTTATTCCCCATATGCCTTTATGAAGTCTAGAATGAATTGATTGGTACAGGGAGAATGAAATACTGACTTGGCAGCATTTTGTAAAATTTTAAGTAAGAAATTTTATTCTGTTTCATGTATATTTTTAAAGCAAAGCATTGAAGTCTAGTATTCTAATCTCTGATCCCATTTGTGAATAACCTTTTAGCACCCCTCAGCCTATAATTTATTCAATAAACATTTTATTAAGTTCCTACCATGCAAAATCCCATTCTATCCATCCCTAAGAAGCAGTGGGCTGTAGCATAAATAACATTGGATTAGGAGTCAGAACACCTGGGTTCAAATCCTGACTCCACCATTTACTTTGTTACCATGGGGAAAATCTCTTAACTTCTGAGTCTGTTTTTTATTTTATAAATTGGAGATAATAATAAATATATCCCCCCAAATTGTAGTATGGTGTATGGAGAATGCTTTCTATAAAGTTCAACATGAAGATGAGTTGCTATTTTTATTATTTCTATAAGTGCATGGCCTTTCCAATGTAGAAACTCCCTCCACCAGTGCAGATTGCAATCTATCCATGCCTCCTCCTTCTGTGTGATCCTTGTCCATATTTCCCTGTATGTCCTCTAATACCAATTTAGTGGTTAGGTTCTCAGTTATTAGCAGGTTATAAGTTCACAGATACCACTGTAGTACTTAGACTACTCATGTTAAATCTCTTACTCTGGATATCAGCCTGCCTCCTCTTTTCCAATAATACATTTTCTCTGTGACATCTCATAGTACACTTCTTGTACATGTCATTGTTGGTTGTGTGAGGCTACAGACTAATTACTCTCACTGAGTCTTTTCCCACTGTCTTTTTATTTACCCACCATTTTGAATCTTTGAAAATTGAGATACTCCATGAAGACTATAGATGTTAAAGAGATGACTTTTTGTTTCAGAGAGCTGTTTGGAGTCATTGAATGTGCTGTCCAGTTTCCTAATGCAATCCTGTCCTTTCTCTTCCTTCTGTTTAATTCTGGCCCGTCTCATCATTTATGTGCAGGGTCTGCTCAATATGTATGTATGGGTGAGCCAAATCAGCGCACTGTAGGTGCATCTGGATCTCATCATACGAACAGTGATCATTCTTCATTCATTTGTGTTTTCCTGTTTGGTTTGTTACACTTATCTCCTTTGAGTGGTTGTAATTCTCACTGAGCAGGGGATTGATGTAATTGGCACCATGCCTTCCCTTTGAGATTACCTCCAGTTTACCATGTACGTACATAGTAATGTACTCATATGTACATAGTTGTTTGTACGTTGTTGTCCTCATTATATTGTGAACTTCTTGAAGTCAGGGACTGTATTTTTGCTTTTCTTTATATTCATTCTATATTGTTCTTTCTGGTGCATTTTAGAGCTTCTCAGGGGGTGTTTGTGGGTATCTGGACTCCTGGAGATCCTTGCACATTTTTATCTTCCTATTGTTTATGATCTTTCAAAGACCATTGACAGTGGTTCAGCAGTCATATCCTATACACAGACCGCTGAGTCTGAAGCGATTCTCATGTCATAGTCATTTCCTGTCTGTTAAGATATCATCAATTTCTCAAGCTTGGGTTGGGCAGAAGAGACGGGAATATTCACTCCCTCTCTACAGAAATTGGCGTAGAGTATTGCACAGACTTCCATATTCAATTGATGGTTTGGTTTGTTTTGGTGAGTGACTTCCCCTCTGGCCTCCTCTAAATCTTTGTTATAAGGTTGTGATTTCATTGGTATAGGGAGCTCCAGGGAGAGGAAACACTCTCTTGCCAATGCAAGTCAGCACTTTTAGAGTCTGGTTTTTAGTTTCTGCCAATGAAGGTCAGCACATTGCAATTTAGAGTCTTCAAGAGTTTCTGAGAGCATGGAGAGGTTAAGTGACTTGTCTATGGTCACATAGCCAATACGCATCACAGGTGAAATTTGAACCGAGGTCTTCCTGGCTTCATGGACAGTGATTTAATAGAATATTCTTCTCAGTTATGGTTCTCTGGGTAAGATGGGGAGAAATAGATTTGGAAACAAAGGTGATATAAAACAATAGATATCAGTAACATTTTTAAGACAAATATCACCAGGTTTCCTTATGTCCCATTTACATTTAAGCCACCAAAGTATCAAGCTATATGTAGGCTTGGTTTGGAAGATCTTGTCTATTTCTTTGTGGATTTTTCCCCCTTCTTTTTCTTTGTCTCTATTCATTGCAGAAACCTTGAGACTTAAAGGAGGTTTCAAAAAAGAAGCAGATGGCAATAAATACTTAAAACAGACCTTTATCAGGGCACGTTTAAATTCATATACAGGAAGACTTAAGGCTTTCAGAACTACCTGGAGACATGGATATAGGGATGAAGCAGAAAGGGCAGGGCACCAAAAGAGTAATTGGAGGACACTTGCCCATTATAGCTCCCCTCAATTCCTTCAAACCAGAGTAACAATGGATAGCTTTAAACCACAACATCAACCACCAGGTTCCTGATCGTTCCTGACCAGGGCAGCAGCCCAAATCTCCAAACTGAGGCAGCCCATTACACTAGGGCACACAATGCCTCCTCATCATGGAGAGAGAAAGGATACAGCTGAGGTGCTCAATGGTACAGATGAGTAGGCTAAGTATTAGAGTGAATAGAGCACGAGACTTGGAATCAAGAAGACTTGAGTTCAAACAATACCTTGGAAACTGACTAGCTGTGTGACCCTGGAAAATAATTTAAACTCTCTGATTCAGTTTGCTGATCTGAAAAATGGGGAATAATAGTAAAGCTTATTTCACAGGTTTGTTGTTAGAATCAAATGAGATAATATTCACTAAGTGCTTTCCAAATCTGAAAGTGTTATATAAATATATATTTATATATTATATTATATTATTATATATTATATATGAGTTATTATTATAGGGATTAGCAGTTGGTAAAGTCATCTTGGTGGTTTTGTGCTCCCTACTTATGCAAATAAAGGCTGCTTCTTGTTCATGTGTAGATAGATAGTTCTCTTCTCAGGAAGGGAGAAACAGGGGATAGACTAATGAGGTCCCATTGTACAAAGACAGGACAAGAAAATTTCTAGGTATAGAAGAAGTCAGGTAATTGAAGGAAAATATTGAGAGGAAGTTGGAGATTGGAGGAGGGAGCAGAGTCTAGAGTAGAAGCTCCAGAGACTAGGGCCCTCAAATCAGAGATTTGGGCTATAGTTTGGGCTATAACAATTATCATGGTATCAGCAAAGAGGTCTGAGTTTCTCTTTGGTGTATGTGGTTCCCTGATGTGCTGATCCTTCTTTCCTAGTGGGCCCAAGCAGATGGTATGGTCTACAGGTCTTTCCTTATATCCAAATGGAGCTGGCCACCCCATCTCTTTTCCTTGAATTCTTTTGTCAGGCTTTCAAAGTGAGGGGTACCATGGATAGTTCCACTTGACTAGAGGATAGGGTGTTATGAAATAGAGCTAGAAAGGTTGGTCAGTGACAGACTGGGGAGATTGGGGCAAAATGGGGAGTATTCTTAAATGTCCAGAGAAGGTATTTGACCCATATATCACTGGCAGTATAAATATAGGATAATAGATGTATAGCTGAAAGAGACTTTAGAGATTGTTGAGGTTAATCTCCTCATTTTACAGATGAAAAAATGGAGGAATTAAATGATTTGCCCAAAGTCATATAGGTATTAATGGCAAAGCTGGGGTCTGAATCCAGGCTCTGTATTTCCAGACATGGTTCTCTTTCATCTATACAGGTTTGCCTGTGTGGGTATAACTCAGCAAACAGGATCAGACTGCTTTGGAGATTTATTTATTATTTTGTTGGGAAAGGGAATAATCTCCAGCTCTAAAATGTTGGAAGTGACAACAGGTATTTAGCATCCAATCATTCTTTTCAAAGTTTCATTTGAGTGACTGAGTACCGTTGTCAGTAACATCAAATAGGCCAAGTGTACTTTCGTAGGAGCCAAAGAGTGTGATAATAGGGTTTTCCCGGGATACTCCAGGGGAACTGTGAAGCCCAAATGCCTCCCTTCCTCTTTTGTAAATTAGGTCAGGCCTAATCGAGAAGGTAACTATTCAGGATGTCCATGTTTTTTCTAAGTTAAGATGACTCATGGCTCTAGAGAGAGAAAGAGACAGAGTCTGATCTGAGAACATTCAAGAACCTGTATTTGCTCACAGAGGGAGCAAGAAAACTGGCAGGCATCAAGATGGTTTTTCAAACTGAAAATGAGTGAAACTATATTCTCTTGCCTTAGCACAAAGTTAGAGATATATTCTAGGATGTCACAGATAGAGGGAACCTTAGAGATCAAGTCCACTAGCCTTATTATCCACTCCAAAATCCCTTAACCTATAGATGAGAAACTGGGAGTCTGCAGAGGAGAATGAACTTGCTAGTTAATGACAAATATAGGATCAGAACTCCTCTCCTTTGTTTGAATCCTAAATTCCATTTTCTACACAGTTATCCCTTCTACATCTCTGGGGTTAGGGGTGTGGTGCCACCATGATCTGAAAAATCTGTGTAAAACATTTTGGCTCTCACTTTCTACCAGAGAAGAAGGAAGTTTTTATTTTTTCTATTATGGGGTATTTTTAGTACCTTATTGTAAAATAGGTAAAATAATTTGGATTAAGTATTTAGTCATAGGCTATGTGTTGTCTATTGGTAAAGACCAGTGCATTGTCTGTGGCTTCTGCAAAACTCCTAAAATGTTCCCATTTAATTTCTTTTGCTGTCCCATAGATATATTGAAACCACAATGGGGAAAGTCACAATGTGGAGGGAATAACTCTATTAAACTTCCTACCAACGTATATCTTTCAAATGCATTTCTTAACTCAACAGTCAAAGGGCCACTGTTGGGTACTACAGTTTAAGAAGAAAAGTTTAAAAAAATGGCCAGCCATTTGAAGGCAGGAATTCAGTTTTTTTTACTTTTGTATTTATTCCCTCAGCCCTTTGCAAGGTTCCACTAATAATAATAGCTAATTTTCTGATAGGTTAAATGTATGGTGAATGCTTTTCCTACATAATCTCATTGGATCCTCACAAGAAGCAGGTGAGATGGGTATCATTCTTAGTATCATTTTTTTTCTGGTAAATAGGTACATTGGGGGTCTGGCTTACAAGGTGTTACAAGAGAAATAAAGGAACAAGAAAAAAACACGCGCATTACTGATATGTTCATCCATGAACAACCCTGTTGCTGGCTTCAGCAGGATCTGTACTGTCAAGTGGGGAATAAAAGAAATGTCCCTCTCAGTTGAAAAACAGAATTTCCTAAGATTCTCCAATAAATGTGTGCAAAAAGGGGGAAAAGACATTTTCACCACGTTTGTTTACAAAATGACCCAAAATATAAGAGAAACAGGAGGGATGGAGAGAAGGAAAAAAAGGAGGGAGGGAAGAAGGGAGGAAGAAAGGAAGGAAAGAAGGAAGGAAAGAAGAAAGGAAAGACAAAATTAACAAAGGGACAATAAGAAAAGATATAAAGAAAGAACCTGGAGTGGTCAGGAGTGAAACCAGAAGGAAGAGGACAGAGGGAGGCTGGAGGCTGGGTCAGGGCAGGCTGCAGGGCACTCATCATCATTTTACAGATGAAGAGAGACTGAAGGAGTTTATGTGACTTACCTAAGGTCAACTGGCCAATAAATATCTGTAGCAGGATTCAAACTCAAGTCTTCCTGAGTCTAAGACCAACATTCTATCCACTATGAAACCAACCTAGCTTCCTCTGGAGATGAACAACCTAATGCTTAGTGAAGCTTAGTCTTCAGATTCCAGACATCTCCTAGTTGACACTGTTGGCTTAACCTTAACCTAGACTTCACTAATCCTTAAGAAATGTTAGTAGGGGCTCTATACATAGAGTAGCTAATCTTTTTTGTTGTTGTTGTTGCAATTCATTGATTCACTTCAATGAACTTATTAAGCCGAGGTTCTCTGGAGGACACAGAAGGCTTACTTACCTGAGACATGAGACTGCTCCAAAGAAGCTTAGAGTCTGGAGGAAGAATAATTCTGAAAACTACCCACATTTATATAGCACTTTCTTCCCACCCTTGTGAAGTTGGCCGTTCAAGGATGCTTAAGCCTATTGTATAGATGAGGCAATGAGACTGCAATTTACATGCAACAAACAGTTCACAAATGAAGCCCTGACTTGAACCTGGGTTTCTGACATACAACCCAGTGCTCTTGAAAGTCTTTCTTCCTGGAATCTCAGTCTGTCAGTCACTAAGCATTTAATTAGTACCTACTATATACCAGCCATTGTTCTAGGTTCTAGAAATGCAAAGAAAGGCAAAACGATTAGCCCTGAACTCAAAGAGCTCACATTCAAATCGGGCAGACAACATACAAATAACTACGCACATACATGATATGTACAAAATAGTATTCTGAGAGGGGAAGGTACATGCAGCAGGGTGGTGGTGGAAGGGGGTATGTGTTGCAAGAGACCAGAAAAGGCCTTCTGCAGAAGGTGGAATTTGATCTGGGTCATATAGGAAGGCAGAGAAACTGAGGTAGAGGTGAGGAGAGAGAGCATTGGCATTAAATAATATCAGCCAAAGGAATTATGGGAATTTACCCATTCAAACACCAGCAGCCACATATACAACATATAACTCTCTTGTTATCTTAAAATTACACCATTTTGTTTCTCTGCCCTTTGACAAATTGCCACAATCACTCTCCTATCAGAGAAAGACTAGGTCATATTCTCCATGTCTAAGGTGGCCGACGTTATTAAAAAAAATCATGTTTTCTCTGTGTCTCTCTGGGAGAAGTCCTCTGTATTATATACCTAGCCTACAGAAGCACAAACATTGCTTAGGTGACCTTATCATTGTAGTCCTGTAAGCACAACAGCTAGCATCTCTTCTTTTAATACAACTCATTTGCCAGTTAAACATCTCGGTAGCGTATTGCATGGGCTTTTGTCTGAAACCCTGTAGTGAATTAACCTTCTACCACCTTTTCTAGCATCTGAAAAAATGAATATTCAAGTATGTTGTGGACTTAGCCTTATTTCACCAACCCTTAGCGTGATGTTATTAAAACAGTATCTATGGCTAGTTTTTCAAATTGGTAACTGCAAACCTGGTGTGATTTGGGGTACTCTGGAAAGAGACACTACTGCTTCTTTTTCCAAACTCTCAACTAAATTGCACAATTAGAGATTGATTCTTTTAGGTTTTAAGGAGTTCATGAGAGACATCCTAGAAAACTGGTCTTGGAGAGAGAGAAGGGCTAGATCTGAAACCAGGCTGTGCCCTGGTTGTATGAGCATGAGCTACCTGAACAGTTACTTCTACAATCTTTAGCTTCCTTATCTGATAGATGGAGATAAAAAGACTTGCATGACCTCCCTCACAGGAGTGTCTGGAGGAAACGGCTTTATAAGTTGTGGAGAGCTATGGAAATAAGAGCAATTATTTCAAAACTGAAATCCTGTTTTGAACTCTTTCATCTGCATGGTTTTAGGATTATAGGCTGACAGATTAGAGTTGAAAAGGACTTTGGAGATCATCTAATCAATTTCCTTCATTTTAAAGATGAATAAACAGGTTCAGAAAGGTGATTTGCCCAAAGTTAAACAGGTAGGGTGAGGCAGATACAGGATTTAAAACAAGGTCTTGGGAGGTTAGGTAGCACAGTGAATAGAACACCAGCCCTGGAATCAGGGGGACCTGAATTCAAATCCAGCCTCAGACCCTTAACATCTACTTGGGCAAGTCACTTAACCCCAATTCCACCCCCCCCAAAGCATAAAACAAAACAAAATAAAGTCTTCTGGGTTCAAATTCCAGATAGATAAATAGATAGACAAAGGAGCTAGGTGGTATGGTGGATGGAGCACTGGACTTGGAAGTGAGAAGAATTAACTTCAGCCACTTACTAGCTGGGTGACCCTGGGCAAGTCATTTAATCCTGCTCATCTCAGTTTCCTCATCTGTAAAAGGAGCTGGATAAGGAAATGGCAAACCAGTCCAGTGTCTTTGCCATGAAAAACCCAAAATGGAGTCGCAGTGAGTTGGACACAACTGAAATGACTCAGCAACAACAACACCCTGGACCTTGTGCTATGCACTGGTGATACAAATACAAGTGTGCAGGGCAGCCTCTGCCTCCTGGAGCCATAAGCTAATGGGGGTAAGATAAGACACATAAAGGAGATTTGGGATGAGCGCACAGCACAATTTGGAAATACTGGCCAGGAAGTGGGGACCTGATTTTAAGCAAGATGAGGCAAAAGCTCACCAAGAAACATCCAGCTTGGTTCTATGGGTAGAGTTTTCCAGTGGGATGGGATTAGGAAGAATGAGGACTATGACTGTAGTGCAGGTACCATGGTTTGGAAATGGTGCCCAGAATGTGACATGGAGGCCTAGTTCTGGGCAAGATAAGGCTTCAGGTCATCTATTAAAGTCCTGAGTGGTTCCATGATTCTGATATGTTGATGATGGGGAGGGTAGAGAGATGAGAATGATAGTTATAATCTCAGATCTTATTAGCTCTAGTATGTGTGGTACAATGGAGAACAATGAAAACACATTCTTTATCAAAGGCAGAAGAAGGTAGAAAAGGTAAAATTCAGACTAGTTGCTTTAGCTGCTTTGTACCTGATTTTTGGATTAGCTCTTAATTTCAGTTATATCTGCAAACCTTGTTTTGAGTGGGCTCCAGAATGACCTTGTACATTACAGAGCATCAGCTTGGTGCAAGGGAGAGGATACTGTGGACTTGGAGTCAAAAGCCCCCTATCAAGCCCTGAGGCTTGCTGGCTATCCATCCTTGGGCAGATTAGTTCTCCATACTCAGCTTGTTGCCTCATCTGTAAAATGTTGGAGTTAAAGTAGAGAGTCATTTAGGTCCCACTGCACAATTACACAGATTGGAAAGGATTTAGACCAACAGGTATCTGGGCAGAAATTCTGGTGATAATGTTCCTGATAAGTCATTATTGAATCTCTTTTTGAAGATGTCCAGAGATAGGGAATTCATTCACTTGCCAAGGGAAGTTCATATCATTATTAGATATTTTTATTGGAAAGCCCTTCTTTATATCAACCTCCAGATTCTCATAGCTTCCCAAGGTGTAGTAGATAGGGCACTAGACATATAGTCAGGAAGAGCTGGGTTCAAATTTCACCTCAGACTCTAGCTGTGTGACCCTGGCCATGGTGCTTAGCCTCTCTGTGTCTCATCTATAAAAGGAAGGGTTGGATTTAATGACCTCCAAGTTCCCTTCTAGTTCTTAATTTATGATTATAGTTTTGCCTTCTGGGGTAAAGTAAAAACTTGCTTGAGTTATGAAAATACGCCTAACTATGCTTATAAGACAGGAAAGTATGCAGATACATTTTAGAAAGATGATCAATTCTGGTTTTTTTAAGAAGGATGTTTTGGAGTTGAATTTTAGTTATCCAGAAAATTCTAGCTTGAGGACTTCCTGTCATGAAGATCTAAATACAGCTAGCTCTTTTTGACATCCTGTTATTTTCATTCATTACGGGCCTACAACATTGTAGATGCTTTTCAGAAAGGTGATTATAACATATTTCTAAAGTAAATTAGACGATTCATTTCTGTGAAGGGTGTAATATCTTCAAATTCTACAATCAGAGTTTATAGGAGTTAGGTTTGAATTGGAATAAAAAAATTTCAGGAGCAAATATGCCGGTGGGAGGAAAACAAATGATGAATTTGTGGAGTTGAAAGAAAATATGCTGAAGGGAAGGGAAAAATATACCAAGATAGCACTTATGATCATAAGGTTTTAAATTAAACAGGACCATAAAGATCACCCTTAATCACTCACCATCCTCATTTTACAGATGAGTAAATTGAGGCTGCCCAATTTTCAGAGATTGGCCCAAGGTCACAAAGCCAGTAAGTAGCCGAGTATAGAGCAGAAATTAAACACTTTTTTCACCTGAGGCTAAAACAGTTTGAAGTAGAATGGATTTGACTGAGGTGTGGAGGATAGTCTGACCATGAGACAGGGGTTGGTTTAGTGGTGCAGCCCTACTGGGGTGGGGCTGAGGGTAGAAGTGAGCTTGAAGAATGTGTTATGAGATCTCTGGAAGGGTAGCTATGCCACATTGAGGTTCAGGACAGTGAAAGACAGTGAAGTCAAATGTAAAGTACAAGGAAAGTATTATTGATTGGGAGGAAGAACACCTCTTGGATGTCAGCACTTGGGGACAAAGCCAAGTTTGCCCAGGGCTTGTTATGCCTTTGCTGTACTACTTTGTCTCCTTGAATTTGCTCTGACTGATAGAACTCTCCTTTTTTTCCCCCAGCAATAATTCAGTGACCATAATTGACAAAGTTGGAGCAATAGGGAAAGGGAGAGGCTGGTCTGGCTGCCAGGGCGCCCTGGTTCTAGTTATAAGTATACTCAGGAACAAATAAACACTTTTTGTAAACTCAAAATATGTAGACTCGTGCAGCTTTCCAGATGGATTGGATATTTCCCAAACAACTTTCATTTTGGCCAAAAAAACCCCTTATAAATGTTAATTTACCAACTGAGAAGACACTTGGAGTATTCCAAGAGGAGGGGATTGGATTCACAAAATCTTCGTTCATAGTATCATGTGGAATTAAGCTAGAGTTTTCATTCTTTGTTTTTTTTTAAATTGTAATCACTATTCTAAGCAAAGTTACATTTGGCAGTTCCTTCTTTCAAGAACCTCAGAATTTATAGATGATTTTTAGATGTTCATTATCTACCAAGAATGATAGAAATTTTAAAAGCCTAGATGGTACAGTGGATAGAGTACCAGGTCTGAAATCAGGATGATCTGAGTTCAAATCTAGCCTCAGACACTTGCTAACTTTGTGACCCTAGGCAAGTCACTTAACCCCTATTTGCCTCAATTCCTCTTCTGTAAAATGGCAGAAACACTGGAGAAGGAAATGACAAACCACTCTAGTAACTTTGCCAACAAAACCCCATGAACAAAGCCATGGGGTCTCATGGGGTTAGGCACAACTCAACACCAACAACACCAGCAACAATACTTAAGGAGTATTTCAAGGTAACATGATACTTCAACAGACATTTTTTCAATTGATCTTCATAAGAACTCAGGGGAAGTGCAACAGAATTTGGCAAAGATGATTAAAAATAGACAAAGATGAGAAAAGATGGAAATAGTCAATGCTGGAGTGAAGACATGTAAACAAGTATATTCTTGGTGCAGCTGTGAATTATCCAGTTGCAGAAAAGAATTTGGAATTGAGACAAGTCCCTAAACTGTTCATATTTTTGCATAATACTAGATATATGTTCCAAGTAGGTCTAAAGCAAATGGGAAAGTTCATCAAAGGTTCTTTGATATTTATCAAAATATTTATGGAGGAAGGGAGAAGAGAATAAGCATTTATATGGTGCCTATTGTGTTCTAAGCATTGTGTAAAGTGTTTTACAAATATCTCATCTGATCTTCACAATAACCCTCTGAGGTAGTAATTGTTATTATTACCATTTTGCTTTTGGGAAAACGGAGGCAAATAGACAATAAATGACTTGTCCAGGATCACACAGCTAGGAAGTGTCTGAGGCAGGATTTGAACTCAGGCTTTCCTGATTCCATGCCCAGTGATCTATCCACTGAGCTATTTAGCTGCTTTAGAGCACTGCTTTTATTTTTCCTAGCAGAAAACCTGGAAACATAGTGGGTGCCTACAGTTGGGAAAGGCTGAACAAATTATGGTGCACATATGGCACCATATTCAATGGCAGAATATCGTGCTGTAAGAAACAACAACTCTGGAATTCAGAGAAACTTGGAATGACTTTATGAAGTGATGCAGAACAGATAAGGAAGAAAATAAAGAGAACTCTAGGGAACAGTCTGCCCAATGCCAGCAATCACAAAAAAAAACCCCTCAGCACTAAAAGATAGCAGAAATTTTATAAATGCAATGATTGATTTTGATTCCAGAGAACTGACAATGAAATGTTTTGCTTCCCTTTTGACAGAGTTGGTGGACTATTGGTGTGGTACAGAATATTATTGAGTGTATATGGGGGATTTGGGGGAACTGGAAGTGATATAAAAAGTATAAAAAACATAAAATCTTGCAAAACATAAAAAAATGATTCTTTTCTTTTTACAGTGGGCTATCTGGGGAGGGAATGAGTTTTCCCTCCGTAGTGATGTTATATCATCTTGTACACTACTGTGGGGACTCCTTTAAGCTCTGGGTTGGACTTGAGGTCCCTTCCAACTTGACACTTCTGCTATTGCATTATTTTAACATATGGGAAAACTGAGTATCAAGGTGGTTGGGTCCAGTGTAACTTCCACTACATGGAACATTACCCTGTCAGGATGAGGAAAAAGTAAAGAACTGAATATCACTAAAGCTCAATTTGAGAATTCCACTCTTCATTTGAAGAAGTGTTTATTAAATTTCTACCGTGTGCGTAGTCCCCGGCAAGGCTCAGGAGACCTGAAGTTTAATTAAGACATGAACTCCCCTCTCATGAAACATGTAGTCAAAAATAAGAATATAATATATGCAATATATGTGCATATGTATTGTAATTAAAATACAAAATAGATGCAAAAGAGAAATGAATATGTTAGGGCAAAGCATAGGGGACAATGGAGTTCATTATCAAAGAGGGATGTCAGGGAAGGTTTTCTGATGAAGGTAACATTTAAGTTAGACTTTAGACAATGGGTATGTAGATACTGAACAGCCAGAAGTAGAGGATATTCAAAGCTAAGGGAACACCTGGAGAAAAAAACACGGAGGTTGTGTACACGTGGGGCATGTATGTGGGGAAAAGAACAGCTCAGTTTGGTTACAGGATAGAAGAGGGTGAGGGGGTTAGTATGAAAAAGACTCGAAAGGTTAAGTGATGCTAGTTTGTAGAAGGCCTTGAATGCCACACAAAGGAGTGTGAACTTTCTTCAGGAGGAAAAGAGGAAACATTAAAGGATTTAATTCCAATTTGAGAAAATAAATAGGCCCTTTCAATAGATAAGCATTAAGACTAAGCCATAGGGGCGGCTAGGTGGTGCAGTGACTAGAGCACTGGCTCTGGAGTCGGGAGGATCCGAGTTTAAATCCAGCCTCAGACACTTAACATACACTAGCCATGTGATCTTGGCCAAGTCATTTAACCCCAATTGCCCTGCCTTCCCCTTACCAAAAAGCAAAAAAAAAAAAAAAAAAAAGACAGCCATAAGCAGCGGTTAGGTTAGGGCTAACCCAACCCTATTATGCCATTTAAAAAATATATATTTTTAAAATAAATTTATATTTATATACCATTTTTATCATAAAATATTATGATATTTGCTAATGAGTTTATAATTTCATCAATGTGACTACTGATTCCTTCCAAACCCATTTGCACCTTCTCATCTCATGTAATTATTCACATTCTCTCACAAATCTGCTATGGAGGTCCATCCAGTAGGCTAGGGATTTTCTTCTAGGTCTCTTGACACTGGATGAACAGTAGTTTAGCAAAAGATTGTAGGTTTTCCTTCATTTACTTCAATGACAAGCCCATCTTTCTGATGATATACTTAACATTTTCTCTTCTGCTCAATTCACCATAACCTACTTACACCTATCATGCACCTCTTCGTTGCCTTTTGAGTTACTGTTATATCAATCATTGTCTATGCAAGATGCATAGAGTAGAAATGAGCTCTATTGATTTTCTGTCTATCTGAGTTTGTTGAGTCATTTCAGTCATGTCCAACTCTTTGTGACCCAATTTGGGGTTTTCTTGGCAAGGATACTGCGGTGGTTTACCATTTCCTTTTCCAGCTTATTTTATAGATGAGGAACTGAGGAAAACAGGGTTAAGCGATTTGCCCAGGGTCACACAGCTGGTATGTGTTTGAGGCTGGATTTGAACTCATGAAGATGTCTTCCTGATTTTGGGTTCTGCACTCTATCTACTGCACCACTTAGTTGCCTCTTAATCTAACTTAGAAACCACAAACTTCATTTACTTGATTTATCCTGGGTAGATAGGCCAAACTCATTTGATGATGGACTTCATTTAGAAGGTTCTACAATATTCTAGAGCTTGACACAACCACCACAAGGTCACCCAGAAACAGGAAGCTTTGGAGAACCTTACAATTTATATGGAATCACTCTTCTATCTAGACCAAGGGTTTTTAACCTTTCCGTGTTATGGTTCCTTTGGCAATCTGGTAAAGACTATGCACTATATCTTAGGATTTTGTTTTAAAGACATAAAATATATGAGATTACAAAGGAAACTAGTTATATAGGAAGTTCCAAAAGTCTTTGTTTAGTTTTAAGCTATTAAAGCACAATGATCAAATTTTAAAATTTCAGGTTTCTAGAGCTTAAAACTGTGCTTTTTGTGACACCCTTATTGAAACACAACTATCAAAACACTTTTTAAAAACTTCCAAATTCATAGACCACAATTTAAGAACCCATTACCTAAACTGTGTTGGACATCTTCTGTAAATACCTTAGGTAAGCAAATATCTCCTTTCTTTGTTTGTTTGTTTGTTTGTTTGTTTGTTTGTTTCTTTCTTTCTTTTTTTCTTTCTTTCTTTCTAGTTAGGGCAAAGGTATTGATCCAAGTGTGCTCTGATGGGCTCTATGAAGGTGAAAAGATTTTGAGGCATAGGCTCAGTGATGTACAATTTGTCCATTGCCTGAGGACTCAGTTTAGCTAAGTCTGGAAAGACTCATCAATGAGTTTGGCCACAGGAAGATGACTTTTTTCTCCCTGGCAATTCTTAAAACATCTATGCCCAATTACAGAGGGACTGTGATTTTCTTTGGAGGAGGAAACACTTCAGTTATGAAATCATGGGTCCCTGAAGCAGTGAAAAAAGGAGGGAGTCTGTTTTATAAAAGTCTGAGTGATGAATAATATCCTTTCACCTGTTCCTACTTCCTCAGCCAGATAGTAAATGGCTCTGTTCATGCAGTGATAAATGAGTATCTGAAATTGAACCTGAGTACTGAGTGAGCCCCATCCATTGGCTTCTCATCAACATTCCTTATTTTGTTGCTTTGTCTTTTCCCACTGTGGCTCTGATGGCACAAGAAGTAATGATTAGGTGGAGTGTGTTTGCTAATTACCAGGCATAGGGGCCAAGTGTTTAGAGTGACATTTTTTTCTTGCTGAGGGTAAGCGTATCTCCAGCAAGTAGAGACCTAGGGAGGCAGTTTTGAGAGGAAGTTTCCTTGGCCTGTGTTACAGTTCTCTTTGTGCACAATCTCTCCATTTGGATGGGCTCTAGCTTGCCAGCACTTGGGCGTTTTTTTTTTTTTTTTGCCAGCCAAAGCTGAGGCTGATGAATTGGCTGGGCTTTTCTGTCCTCCCACCTGCTACCTTCTTCTTGGCTTTACCTTACTAAGCAACCTCTCTTGGGTTTAAAATTTGAAGGTAATCATGTCTAAAACCCAGCCTTCTTCACTATTTTATGTTTGTACACATGGGTATATTTTTTATATACACATATTTACAGTTTATGTTTAACTTGACAATGAAATGACACATAGAGGGCGTGAGTAGGTTTCAACATATTGACAATTAAGGATGGTGCTGAATGGATTGTGTAAAGTATGTCATTAGAAATGGTTGGCTGAAAAACACAGTGGGTGGATCATTTGGTGAAAGACATAAACAATAGATAACCCATGTGATCCATTGATACCCATACAACGTCAAGTGGAAGGCTTGAAGCCCATTGGGTGGCCTACTCTTTTACAAGAATACATGGAGAAGCGTCATACCAAATGAGAAGACATGGCTATGAGGGTCAGTGCACAGTTGGAGAGAGATTCCATGTCATTGCAATTATAGAGCCATCAAAATATGAAAGTAGGTTTCCTTTCATGTGTATACTTAACACTTCAGCAAGATCTGTGATTTCTTGGGTATGAGCACTCCTCCAACCTCTTTGAACCTCAGTAGACATTTTGCTGACTTGCTGTAGCTAAAAAGTATCAACCCTTGGTGGCCAGCCTTTTGGTGAACAGTCTCTCTGAACTTAGTTCACTTGGATCTTGGGCAGCCAATTCATTTCTGAGTCTGTGCATGGCATCTTCCCATCTTGTTAGAACTTGCACTCAGCCCTCTAGAATTCAGGATCACTTTTATACCATAATGAAGCATCAGAGAAAGACCTTAGTGGAAGGATGTATGTGAATGAATGCATGTATAAGAAGTCTTGACTGGCTTATAATAGGGATAAGGACTAGATCAGGGATTTTATTTGTATAGGGAATTCCTAAGAAAGGAGACTCCCTTTACCAGCGGAGATTGGCACCTTTTCTGTAATTTATAGTCTTAGAGAGTTTCTAGAGCAGTGAGGGATTGAGACTCACCCACAGTTACAAAATCAGTATGTGTCAAAGGTGGGACTCGAATTCAGCTCTTCTTGAATCATATTAGATAATATTTTGAAGCACTTAGCATAGTGGCTGGCTCTTAGTAGGCATTTCCTTTTCCCCTCTTTTACTTTCCTAGTTCTAAGGTCAGTTCTTTATGTACTATGTCAATATTGCATCTTGCTTGTGGTATACAGCTTCTTTCTGCTCCATCCCCTAACTGCTCAAGAGTGAGCACTTTAGAGGAAGTGATCATCAGGACCAGTCTTAAACTCTATCCACTGAGCCACCTAGCTGCTGAAACTCCATATAGTAGTACAAATATTACTCTGTTGATCTGTGTCCCCTTTGAGCTTCCTTGTGCTCTCTTTTGTATATTTTTAAATGTTTTTTTTTATTGATACCTCTCTCCCTCTTTAAAAAAAATAACTGTCACTGCCCTTGCTCCCTCCCATTCCTACCAAAGCCCTTTCTGTTAACAAAAATGAAACAAATAAAATATTGCATTGTAATGATTGTGTTTGAAAATATATGTCTTAATCTGCATCTAAAGTTCATCGCCTCTCCACCAAGAGGTGGAAGGCATGCTTCACCATTATCAGTCATCTAGAGTCATGATTAACCGTTGCATGATTAGAATCATTGTCTTTCAAATTGTTTTCCTTTAAAATGTGGTTATTATGCAAATGGTTCTTTCACTTTGCATTAGTTCATATAAAGCTTCTTAGGTTTCTCTGAATTCTTTACTTTCATCATTTCTTATAGCACAATAGCATTTCATTACCTTCATATAATACACTTTGTCTAGCCATTGCAGTTAATGGGCACCCCCTTGATGTCCAATTCCTTGCTACAACAACAAAAAAATGCTGCTATAAATATTTTTGTACATGAATCTTTTCCCTTAGTCTTTGATCTTTTGGTGGTATAGGCCTAGTAGTAGTAGTATAATAGGGTCAAAGGGCATGCATAATTTAGTAACTTTTGGGGAAAATTCCAAATTGCTTTCCAGAATGGATGAATTCATGACTCCACACATTAGTATGCCTGTCTTCTAAAACCCTCTGCAATAATCATCATTTTTCCTTTTTTGTCATCTTTGGCAATATGATGGGTATGAGACAGAATCTCAGAGTTTAAATTTGCATATCTCTAATTATTAGTGATTTGGAGCATTTTTCATTTGGTTATTAAAAGCTTGGATTTTTTTCCCTTGAGAACTGCCTGTTCATATCCTGTGATCACACCATGGGAATGGCTCCTTTTCTTATAGATTTGCACCAATTTTATATATGTAAATATATATGATATAGGACATATACAAGAGAAATTTGCACCAACATTTTCCTCTAGTCAACTGTTTCCTTTTTTTTCTTTTTTCTTTTTTTTTTTTTGGAGGGCAGTTGGGGTTAAACTGTTTCCTTTCTAAGCCTACCTGTATTGCTTCTAGAAGCCTCTCTCTAGCTTGATCATTTTCCCCCCTATCCATAGTTGTGAAAGATATCTTCTTCCATTGTTCTGTAATTTGTTTATGATGCAGCATCTTATATTTATGTCATGTATTCAGTCAGAACTTCATATGATATATGGGGTGAAATATTGATGTAAGACTAACTTCTCCTAGATTGCTTTAAAAATTTTCTGAATAGCTTTGTCACATAGTAAGTCTTTACCTCAATAGTCAGAGTCCTTGAGTTTAATTATTTTATTTATATGTTTATATATTCATATATATATTTGTTTGTTTGTTTATTCATTCATTCATTTATTTACTCATTCACGCACTTATTTATTTATTTAATCCAATAAATTATTTATTTCTTTAATTTCATTAATTCTGTGTTCAGTTTTTCCTGGACTTTGTATACCCACTAGAACTTTTATCAGTACCGAATGATCTTGATGATAACTGCTTTGTAGGATAGTCTGAGATGCCGTCCCTTTCAATCTGTTTTTTTTTTTTAACATTTTCTTTGAGATTCTTGACCTTTAATTCCTCCAGATTTTTGAGCTAGAGAAGACCACAGAATATCACCTAGCCCAGCTCCCTTATTTTATAGAGCACCCATTTAACAAGCATTTATTAAGCTTGATATTATGTGCCAGTCACTGTGCTAAGTGCAGAGGTACAAAGGAAAAGTAGAAATAAGTTCCAGCCCTCAAGGAGCTTATATTCTAATCAGGGAGGAGAAAATATATGTAAATTAGTACAAACAAGATATATACAGAATAGGTGGAAGATAACCTTGAGAGAATGGGACTAGTAGCTGGGAAGACCAGGAAAGTTCTCCTGGAGAAGGAGATCTTTGAATTGAGTCTTAAAGGAAGACAGGGATTCTAAGAGCAGGAGGTTGGAAATTGTAACCTCATGAAGTGAAATGAGCTATCCAAGGTCATAGTACTAGTTGGTGAAGCAACCAGGAATAGAACTCTTGACCATACTGCTTTCTACTCTCCCACAGATACAGAGTTCGAAGCACTCTGCTATCCCACTGTTTCTCAGAATATGAACTCAGTTAGTATCTACCTAGATACCTTTCTGTATCTTAGGGGTATGCAAGAGCTATTCTGTGGCAGAAATTAGTTGACTAACTTCTCAACAGAATTCAAGGGATGCCCCTCTGAAAGATTTCTCTGCCCCTAAACTGCTCTTCTAATGGCTTGACATGGTTCCTGAAATTCTACCATTATAGGTTAATTTTGAGGAGGGATTAGAAATTATTTCTTCAGAAATCTAAGAATCCCTCAAAAATTCAAATACCCCTGATAGAGAGAATATACTATTCCATTATTAGTCATTAAGAATTGAGTATTAATTAGTTTTTCCAGGGCTTACAAGTCCAGTTATTTAACAAGGCCCGGAGAGATTGGATGGGAACAAGCATTTATCAAGTTTCTGTCATGTGTAAGACATTGGGCTAAGTGTTTTATAAATGTTATTTCATTTGACTCTTCCAACAACTCTGGGTGTGGGTCACGGGTGCTTTTATTATCTCCATTTTATTGTTGAGGAAACTGAGGCAGACAGAAGTTAAGTGACTTACTCAGAGTCACAAAGCTAGTAAAGGTCTGAAGTAGGGTTTGAGCTCAGATCTTCCTGATTCAAGGTCCAATATTCTGTTTATTCTGCCTCCTTGTTTCTTAGTAAGGTAATCAGGGTGCAAAATAGCTGCCCTGGTTGCCTGGAGGAGGTGGTGGTGGTGGGGAGAACTTTAAAAAGAGGAGGAATTTTTTTTGCTTAATGGTAGAGGCTAGAGTTGGACCTAAGTGGCATAAAGTCCTGTATGTCCACAATTTCTCTTCCATTGGTTCATCAAGGTATTGTCCTCTCTTTCTACTCAATTTCTACTGAAATTACTTAGAGATATTGAGAGATATAATGATATCCAGGAAAGAGCAAAAGAGCAGAGGATTTGATCTAGTTACCTATGTGACCTTGGACAAGTTTCTTAATTTATTCAGGTCTCATTTTCTGATCTGTAAAGGTAGAAGGTGGTACCAAGTGATCCATACGGTGATGTCTTCTAGCCTTAGGTCCTAGAAATCAGAGGACTTGAGATTGTTTAGTTTCTTCACTTACTAGTGTAAGCAGGCTGTCCCACACCTGGAACAAGTATTGTATATCTGGCTCAAAGGTAGATAAAAATAGATAAATCTCTAGTATCTCCACACTCCTCCAAGGGAAACTTTAATTACAGCTAAGGGGTGGGGTAGGGAAGCAGGAGGTTGGAGCTAGAGGACACCACTCTGTTTTCCTCAGAGAGAGGGTACTGGATAAGAATTATATCCATCTGTTCCCTTAAATATTATTTGTCTAGAAGATGTAATTTTTTAGGTTTAAGCTAAACTCCTGATCCTTATTTCTTAATAGGGAAAGGGGAGCCCTAAGCTCTATATCCAAAGCTTGACCTCTTTCCCACCAGATGCCAGTTCTACAACAAATGTACAACAAAGAGAGCCATTTATCCAAGGCAATGGCAAAATAGAAATCAGATAAAGTATACATATGAGAATATATACCAGACAATACAGATTAATGGAACTTTCCCATTCTGAGCAGGGTATCTTAGATAAACCACTAAAAAAGAATCTCAACTCTCACTCGAGGGAAAATATTCCATGAAGTCTTTAGTGTAGCAAGTTAAGAATAAGTTTTATGTGTTGGTTTATGAAGTTTTATGTGTTGGCTCCTTTCCAGAGTCTTTTTCTCCCCTCTGTGACCTGAGGAGAAGTTAACATTGTCCATCTTCTCTTTCAAAGCTGGAAACCGGAAGAACCCAAAGAGACTCCAGAGACTGAATCTCTCTTCATTCCTGTTCTTTTCAACTCTATCCTTTCCCTCCCACAGCCTGGGGTCATTGATATCCACCAATGAGGAAGAGGTACCATACCACTGGGTTTGGGGGCTCAGGCTACATTAGAAATGTGACCTTGTACAAGAAATTTATACTTTTTACATTTTGATTTCCTTATCTGTACAATAGGGAAATGATACTTCTATTGTCTCCTGAGAAACAACATGGAATTGGGAGGCTGAGCATAAGACCCAGAGCCAGGAAAACCTGGGATCAAATTCTACTTCTTCAATTTACTAGTTGCATCATTATTGACAGGTCATTTAACTTCTCTGAGATCCAAGCAACCAAGATTTATCTAAGTTGTAAGTTACAGTAAGTTATAAATAAGTTAGTCCCTACACCAACAAGTTCTCAATGACTTTGCAGAGTTGTGGAGAGGAAATTGCTTTGTAACTTACTATAGAAATGGGTTTTATGATTAGACAACAAAATTAGGGGCATTGTCTCTAGAAAACCCCTGTTAAATATCATATAAATTATCTGCAGGGAGAGAAAAGGATGGTAGAGTGAATAGCATTGGCCTTGAAAAGAGAAAAATCTGGACTTGAGTCTAGCCTCTGACACATAGGATGTGCAACCCTGAGCAGATTGGTTAATCTTTCAATGCTTTAGGTATCTCCCTAAGACTAAAAGTCACAGAGAACATGCTAATCTGCATTAGTAAAGGGAGTTTCTTTTCCTAGCAACTCTCTCTACCAATAAAATCGTTGGTCCAGGACTCCTGTCTGGAAGGGGAGAGAAGGCCAAGTTGTTAGCCTTTATTCATTGAGATATTAAGTTTACTAATAAGTTTAAGCTTATCACCACAGCTCTTCTGTCACTTTAGCAGGTTCCCAGTATGAATGGGCGTGCGGTGGGTAAGAAATAGGCCAGATGATATTTGATGGAGGTTCAGGCGGAGGCCTAACAAATTAGAGAATGGACAACTGACTGGATAAGGCACTTCAGTGAGGGATTTGGGGCAGGGAAAGAGTATTAGTCCCTTTGGTGAATGTAAGTAGCAAGAGAAACTTTATCTACTTTCTAATATTAAATGGGATTATGGTTGTCTCTGGGAAACTGGATGGAAGAAGACAAAGGCAAAAAAGAGGTCATATCTTCTGAAGAAGTGTACTGGGCTTCAAATACTGACTCTGACCCCATGCCACCTCACTTAATTTGCCAGTTCTTCTATTTGCTGCAATAGAAGAGTTCTCCTGGCTTGATCTGTCATTCACACCCAAGAGGCCAAGACCGCTTTTCTTTTTCAGAGCTGAGCAACAGTGTTTTTAGTGTAATTGAATTGGGCTTCTGTTTGGCTACTTACTGACTCTTCTGATGGCATGTGTGGTCAATTCTGAGCAGATTTAATTGCATTTGATATTTTTATGGTCAGCAGAGATGAGTTTGACATTTTAAAAAGAGGAACCTCAGTACACTTGAAAATGGCATCTGGGAATGGGCTACCTTAAAATGTTGTTGTCTCTTTAATCTGTAATGAATATTTAGAAAAGAAACAAACTTGCTTACTTTGGAAAAGTAGGACCTACCTATTGTCTTTGGGGGAAAGTATGCAGTAGGCAAAGTGACACAGGGACTAGTATGTTGGGTTTAAGAGTCAGGAAGACATGTGTTAAACCTGACACATGATGAACTTTCCTCTCTGTTCTCTGCACCTGAATCTTTAGACTTTTTTCTCCACCTGGGTCCAGCAGCCTTCTAACCTTAGAATATTATTCCCCCCTGCTCCTAGATCCCCCATTCCTCCCAGATACAACCTCCTTTATAAGGAAAATGCACAGACTAGTCATGTTCACTCCTTGTTTCTCTCTGGGTTTCATTCCTGACTCTCTGGGCTTTTTAGACAATGACCTTTACCTTACCCCCAACTTATTTTTCAGGTTCATTTCATGTTTTGTGTTTGCCTATCATAATGTAAGCTCCATGAGGTAGAGACTGATTTTTTTCCCCGTGTTTCTATGCATAGTACTTAACACAATGCCTCGAACATAGGAAGCACTTAAAAAGTGCTTGTTTGACTTAACTTGTGTGACCTTTGAGAAGCCCTTTAACCTCTGAGTTTCTCAGTAAGGTGGTCAATAAGCATTTATTAAGAGTCTAATATATGCCACACCCTCTGCTAAGTGCTAAGGATTCCAAGAAGGCAAAAGACAGTTCCTGCCCCCCAGGAGCTCACAATCTAATGAGGGAGATGATATGCAAATAAATATATACAAACAAGTTATATACTAAACAAACTAAAAAAAAAAAGTAATCAACAGAGGGGAGGAGCTAGAATTAAGAGGGATTGGGAAAGGCTTTTTGTGGGATTTAAACTGGCATTTGAAGGAACCCAGGGAAGCCAGGAGGTGGGGATGAAGAAGAACATTCAAGGAATGGGGGACAGCCAGTAATGGGTAAGTCAGAAGATGGAATTTCTTGCACATGGAACAGCAAGGAGATGTAACTGGATCCTAGAATACGTGAAGGGGTAAGGTGTAAGAGAAAGTGCTATGGCGTCCCTGGAGCTTATTGAGTAGGGGGAGGATAAACATTTTAGGAACATTCTTCTGATGGCTACATGGAGGATAGAGTGAAATGGGGAAATACTTATGGCAGGCAGACTGATCAGCAGGCTGGCGGTTGTTGTCTTTTATTCTCAAAGAGGAGCAAAATTACATCATTATGTTGGTTTCAAGCTACAGTGTGTTCAGCTGTGGCTGATTGGGCCAACACGAGCTTGGAAGGCATATGCCGGGCACAAATAGACCATACAACATATACTACAATATCTGAGTGTAAGGTGAAGAGGGGCTCCACTGGGGTGGTGGCAGTGTCAGAGAGTGTGTTTGAGATAGATGTTACAGGGGCAAAATCAATAGGTCTTGGCTACAGACTGGATATGGAGAGTAAGAGTGAGGAGTCAAGGCTGGCAGCTAGGTTGTGAGATTTAGCTTAACTCCTTTGGGCTTATTGGCAGTTTTCAAACTTTGTGATCTCAGGACCCCCTCATTCTTAAAAATTATCAGGGTGGCTAGGTGGCACAGTGAATAGAGCACCGGCCCTGGCGTCAGGAAGACCTGCGTTCAAATCTAACCTCAGACACAACATTAGCCCTGTGACTATGGGCAAGTCACTCAACCCCAAATGCCCTGCCTCCCTCCCTCCAAAAAGCGCCAAAATAAAAATTATCAAGGATGCCAAAGAGCTTTTGTTCATGTAAATTGTATTATTGTATTAGAAATAAAAATGAAAAATATTTAATAATTTTAAAGTAACAATAAACCTATTACATGTCAACATAATGTATTATATTTTAAAAAAACACCTTGTATTTTATGAAACAAAAAAATTAATGAGAAGAGTGGCATTGTTTTACATTCTTGTGAATCTCTAAAAGTCTAGATTATGCTTTTGCATTCAATCTGTCGCAACATGTTTTAGTTGAAGTGCATGGAAAAAAATCAGGTTTTTTTGAAAGTTAGAAAAGGGGAGAGTATGGTAATAGTCTTTTCAGATAAATGTGGATATTCTCTTTTGGTATTATATAAGTGATAATTTCCTACAGGTTAGTTGTAATGTGAAATCTGAAACCATCCCTTTTCCTCCTCTGTTACATTAAAATCCATTGGTCTAGTGTGCATTTTGAATGGATTGTTTTCCCATGCATGATGTTTATCTGGAAACTATTTTGTTCACTGGGTTATTCAGTTCTTCCAAATGTTGACACATTTCTTTATACAACATCAAAAATTACATTTATTAATATGACTACTGATCTCCTCGGAAAAATCTTTAGGAAGCCGGTAGACACGAGTTTTCTGAAATTCTAATTTTCACTTGAAAACTTGAATTTTATCCCTGGCAACAAATACTGTCAGTTTCACTTGTTTTCCTTGAAGTGACAGGCTCACTTTGTTCATTTTCAAGAAAATGTCTGCCAACTACCCAAGTCTGAATACCGTTGCTGGTCTGTCAGTCATTCTTGCAAGTAAGAATGGTGTTCCATGAACACAAAATGGCTAGTTTAGTTGGAGACTCAAACAATTGAACAAGGGCTTTTTCCTGTGATAGTCATTGCACTTTGTTATTCAGCAGACACGCCTTATGTATACTTCCCATTTCGATACATAGAATATTAAAAAAAGATATACACTCAAGGGTCAAGATTGGATAAAATTGGGGGAGGCTAGGTGGTGCAGTGAATAGAGTGCTGGCCCTGGAGTCAGGAGGACCTGAGTTCAAATTTGGCCTCAGACACTTTATACTTATTAGCTGTGTGACCTTGGGCAAGTCATTTAACCCCAATTGCCCTGCCTTCTCCCTTCTAAAAAGCAAAAAAATAAAAATAAAAATAAATCATCATGTTCATTTTTAAGTAAAACTGGCTTTAAAATCTTTTTTTTTTCTTTTTATTGTGAGTATGCGGAGCTGAAGAATTCAATGATGATCACTAGAATCTTGGTTCTCTTGCCTCTATTTGTGCTAAGAGAAATTTTACCCATCATGGCTTCTGCCCTAGCAAGGAAATGTCAGCAATGGTCAGAACAGTTCTTCCAGGAGAAACCATGAAATTTAAAAACGTTTTTCAACACCTTGAATATTTCAGTACCACTTGTGTTTGTTGACAAGCATTAACATAAAAGAAGATCTTTGGTGACTAGTTGGTGCTGCTCCTGGTCAAATGCAGTCAAAACGGCAAGCCTGGCCATGTCTGTCAATGCATTCATTTGTAAGGAAAAAGTGTCATCCTGCAGATGAGATAATTGCTCAATCCTCACTTTGCTGCTAAAGCTTTAATTCACAGATCACGTAGCCTCTGGAAAACTCCCTTGTATGATTGTGAAAGAATGAAGGTGAAAAAGGTAAGTAACATCCTAGAATTAATACGAAAATAGATTTGACCTTACAACTTCCCCACCCTCCCACCCCCGCCAATCCCCCTGCCCCCGCCCAAGTGCAATGGGGCCACAGACCATGCTTTGAGAAGCTTTGTGCTTAGTCGGTGCTTATCTGTGCTGGTGGAAGGTAATCCCCCACCAGAATTTGCCCATGTCAAAGCAATCATAGGTCATTCTGATACTCTTGTGAATGTGTACTAAACTGATGAAATGCAATTCAGCAAATACTGCCAGAGGCAGCTAGATGACCCAGTGGATAGCATCAGGAAGGCCTGAATTCAAGTCTGGCCTCAGATACTTACTAGCCTGGACAAGTCACTTAACCTTGTTTGCCTCTCAGTTTCCCCATCTGTAAAATGAACTGGAGAAGGAAATGGCAAAACTACTCTAGTATTTTTGCCAAGAAAACCCTAAATGTGGACCAGAAGAGTTGGATATGACTGGACAATGACAATAATCACATCTACCAAGTCCTCTCATAAGTGCTCAGGTTACAAAGATGTTCAGATGCTCCTATTTAACTTGGTTGGGGAAATAAAACATATACGTGAGGAGGTCAATACAAAAGATTTGCAGAATAAGTTTATAAGATTAAAGAGCTGGAACTTCAGAGATTAGTTAGTTCAAGTACCCAATTTTACAGATAAGGAAACTAAGGCCCACATGACCTGCCCAAAGTCACTCACAGTAGGTATCAGAGATAGAATCTGAATCCAGGTCCTTTGATTCCAAAGCCAGCTCTCTTTCCACTGGACTATATTGTCTAAAGAGAGTAAGAGCTAACAACGAGAGGCATCAAGAAAGGTTCCTTGTAGGAGACAGAACCTGTATTCTAAAGGAAGCAAGGTATTCTGGGGAGCAGGGATTGTGTTCAAGACATGGGGACAATTGGCAAAGACATGGATGTGGAAAGAGATGGGTTGTAGCCATTCAATCAGTTTTATTGAAAGAGAGGGTCCATGGGAAGGGAAGGAATACATACATACCTAGCATAAAATTACTGGAAAAATAAGGTGCAAGATGAAATATAGGAGTCTTAAATGCTAAACTGAGGTGTTTGTATTTAATCCCAAAGGTGGGGAGGGAGTCACTAGAAATTTGGGTGGGTGGGAATGGAGGAGGTAAGTGGTTAGCCAAGCATAAAAGTGCTGTGCTAAGTGTTCTGAACCTGAAGGACATTGGCACGATGTCATCTGCCAAAAGGAGCCTCTGACTGACTGCCGTCCATCCTCAGGAGATTCCTTTTTTTCTGGACCTGCTCCACGATAGCGGATGCAGCTTTGATGAGCAAACATCTCCCTGTTTTATGCCTCACTTGCTATTACTGGAAGTTCAGCGTCATTCCTTTTGGTACGCCTTTCAAGGAACCTTTTGTGAGTTTGACATACACATTTGAGATTGTTACAAGAGGACTTTTAAGGAAGATTTTTGTCCTTCCAAAAATGCTTTTTTTATAGTCACCAAATACTAAGCACATGCCGTGTCCATGGAGCTATAGAATAATATAGATTGTTAAAAGCTGAAAGGGAGCTTAGATATTGTTTAGTCTAATATTCCTGTGTTACCCTCAGCTAAGGTTACACAGGTAGTTAGTTGTGTGACCCTGGGCAAGTCATTTAACTCTATTTGCCTCAGTTTCCTTATCTGTAAAGTGGGGCTAATGACAGCACTTATCTCCCACGGTTGTTGTGAGGATCAAAGGAAATAACAATTGTGTACATACACACACATACACACAGATAGATAATTGTAAAATGCATTAATCATATAAATGCTGGTCATTGCTATTAAATTATTGTTATTTGGCAAAGAACTCAACATCATTTCAGAACTAAAAGCCTCGGTCTCCTGACTCTCTGCTTTCTACTGCATCACACTCTTTCCCTTTAAGGATTGACTTTTCTAACCAGTTTTCTCTTCACATATTCTGATCTTTTACTGCCCTTTTCCTTTTGCTTTTTTCTCCAATTCTTTCATTTTAAGTTTTGTAATAGAAAATTGTGATCTTCAATTAACTTAAAAGTTAATTGAATTGTGGCGGCTAGGTGGTGCAGTGAATAGAACACCGACCCTAGAGTCAGGAGGACCTGAGTTCAAATCTGACCTTAGACATTTAACACCCACACACAAAAAATTAGTCATGTGACCTTGGGCAAGTCACTTAACCCCAATTGCCCTCCAGAAAGCAAAAACAAAACAAAACAAAAAAGTTAATTGGATTTTGGATAGAGGCAGATATGCCTAATGGATAAAGGGCTGATCTTGAAATCAGGAAGAGCTGAGTTCAAATTCTATCTTTGATACACGCCAGCTGTGTGACCATGGACAGGTCACTTAACTTCTCAGTCCTCTAGAACAGTAAGGAAGAGACGGCCTGCTGACATGTGTTGGTAGAAGAATTGTTCATACTGAGAGTTTCCTACATTGGTGAAAACTCAAGTGTGGACCAAAACAAGAGAGAAGATCTTTGAATTGGAACAGACCATAGAGATGATCTCTTCTAACCCTTCATTTTACAGGTGGGGACACAGAGGCTAAGGGAATGAAAGTGTAACAGTGCTGGAGATCAAAGGCAGTTTATTTTTTCTGGCTACAAAAATCCACTATTTTCCACTATCTTTCTTTTTTGGGGGGAAAGGAAGGAGGCAATGGGGTTAAGTGACTTGCCCAGGGTCACACAGCTAGTTTTTGTGTCAAGTATCTGAGGTCATATTTGATCTCAGATCCTCCTGACTCCAAGGCTGGTGCTCTATCCACTGTGCCATCTAGCTGGCCCTTTTCCCACTACCTTTTGAGAGCTCTCTATAAATTCAATATAGAAAGAATTCTTGCTGTTTGTTAATTAAGATTGGCATTACTTTTCTCTCCACTGCTTCTTGTTGGCACTATTTTTTTTTCTGCTGAATATTCAGATAAGCTCATAAAAAATTTGATAGCTAGGAAAAGGTTATCTAGGGAGGTAAGGCAGGGGACTGAATTGTCAAGGAACAAGGACATCAAAATTAATCTATTTCTCTAAATCAACCCAAGGTAATTAAGAGGAATGAATTCTGAAATTTCCACAAATAATTTTAGACATGTTAAATTTGACATTGACAAGAGCAATTCAATTTCCTCAAAGCAACTAGGTGGTGCAATGGTTAGAATGATGGACCTGGAATCAGGAAGACCTGAGTTCAAATCCATCCTCCAACACTTACATAACTATGTAACCTTAATCCTGTTTGCCTCAATTTCTTCAACTGTAAAATAAGCTGGAGAAGAAAATGGCAAACCACTCTAATACGTCTGCCAAAAGAATCCCAAATGGGGTGGTGAAGGCTCAGTCACAACTGAAACAACTGAAAAATGGCCTTTGCAAAGCTGCTTCTTATTTTTGTTGTATTTTTTTTTTTGCATTTGTAGGATAGTACGTTATAACGTTGAATTGTTGAGGGTTTTGGGGGCTGGGGAAGTGGTGGCTAATGGTGACATTGTAGTGACAGCCAGAAGGCAGGGGGTCTTCGGTGTTGAGAGAAACGACATTGTTAATTGGGAGATATCCACCGTGGTGAGAAGACTCTTGAACTTCCTAATCTTTCTGTCCTTGACTTGGCCCCATTTTCTGGTCTGCCATGTCCAATTTGAGTGCATGAAATTATAGAAACACAGAATCCTCAAGCTGGAATGTTCCTTAGAGGTGATCCAAGTTCAATTCTCTTATGTTGATAAGGAAAATGAAGCCCAGAGAGGAAAACCGACTTGCCTTAGAGGTCATCCAACCAGTCAGACACAGAGTCAGGTGTAGGACAGATCTCTGGATTGCCAGTCTGGTGTGCTTTCCACTACATATTGGCTTCTACCATTGCTCCTAATAGGGATTTTATCTTGCTCTTCAACAAGAAATAAACTTTTGTAGACTACCTGTGTCTTCACCAGCATTAATCTAAGGAAACTCCTTTCATTCACCAAGGATTTACTGAATCTGCTACTTGTATTGAAATATGTTTGGAACTCTGGGCCTTTCAGCCTAACACAAAACAGCCGGCTATGTATTCAACTGCCTTGAAGCTTTCTCCAAGGATTAGTTTCAGGGATGGGTGAGTAACTCCCCATTATGGTGCTTCTAATGTGACCCCTGACAATTGGTCAAGTTGGTAGATTTGTCCCTAGTGGTTCCTGTACCTCTTTCATGATTTTTTTCTGTTCTATTCAGTCATATTCAATTCATAGGCATTTATGGAGCCCCTAGTCTATTCCAGGCACTGAGCTATGTGCTGGGGATATGAAGATAAAGGGAAACAAGGCAACTGTGACCACTGTTCTCACTGCCCTTTTCATCCGCATCATTTGGGAATAGGGTGGGGAAAGCAAGATGACAAATGGATGTGTTCTGTGATGTCATTAACAATGTGTTTCCCCAGGGAAACCATTGCATCTTTGTCTAAAAATTGCCTGTCTGTATGTTTTATAATATTCAGAAAGAAAAATAAAGTCCTGGCCTCTTTTAAAACTGCATGTGCCAGAGGTCTGTCAAAGGCAAGAGTCAGTCTGGAGAAGAACAGGAAACCTGCCAAGCTTCTTAAAGAAATCAATCCCACTTAGATGGCAGGTCAGATATTGGAGAGGAAGGGAAGAGCCTGGTAGATGAAAATGACTCTCATGGTCAGAAAGGGACTATTACTGGGTTTTCACATGGAGTCAGCGAAGTCTCAGACCACTGACCAAAGTATATCTCTCGCTGGATATGTGTGTGTTGGGAGAGGGGGAAGTGGAGGGTGGTGAAAATTGCCATTTTGGACCAAAGTCATCAGGAGTGAACAACCAATTGCATCCCAGTACAAAGAGATGGCATGTGAGCAGAGAGTATAGGACCCTAAGGTTTTTTCCTGAGATTAGCAGATGAGGATCTTTTATTAGGATGAGAGCCAGAGGCAGGTCAGGTAAGCCAAACCCCAGAACAACCTAAGGGAGAGAAGGCTAAAGGTTTTTCTTTCAAGCAGAATAAAAAGAAAATCCCAGTTAGATGAATAAGTGGTTATTTATAGAAGTTGAAGTTTAATGATGGATGTACCTGGAATCAGATTTTTTTTCAGCCCTTGGGGAACTTTAAAAGACAGAGAAGTTATGGGACTTGCCAAAATTCATCCAGGTCAGCTAGTGAATGGTGGGGCCAAAACTAAACCTGAAATCTTTTGACAAGGCAGACCAGGCTAGAACCATTCCATTATGCTGTCATTGTATCTAAATGTCTGTGTTTCTTTCAATTTTTCTCTAAATTATAGCTTTCGGATTTGTATGCAAATTAGAGGTCAGCTAATAATCTCATTACTCTAAGGAAAAGTGACATTTGTTCTTAGTAGAGGCAGACACTGGGATTGTGTGCTAATGTTTGCTTGTTTGCTCATATCTAGGGAAAGACTGGCCACTTGGTAGCTTTGCAATAGTTGTTGGAATGCTAGCACTGGAGCCCTTGGGAATCCTGGGTTCAGATCCTACTTCTAGTGTTTACTATCTCTGTGACCCTGGGCAATTCATTTAACCTGAGACTTAGTCTCCTTATCTGTAAAATGGCCATGAGAATTATGCTTTCCTCCTAGAGTTGTTATGAGTACTGAACAGTATATTATTTATAAAGATTTTTTTGTAAGCCTTAAAGCTCTATATACAATTATTCCTTCCACATCAAAGGGTTTGGGGAGCATATCTCCCCCGAAATCTGAAAAAAACTGTAAAATTTTTTGGCCTCCCTTCTTGAAGAAGTCTGATTCTTTTCTTTTTCTTTTATACAGTGATTAAAATACCTTATAAAATTTGGGTTAAATATTTGGTCACAGGTTCTGTGTTGTCTGCTGACTGTCACATGTCACATGTAATTTCTGCAAAATTCCCCCCAAATTTCCATTTTTTGGAGGGGGAAAGTCAAGGCAATTGGGGTTAAGTGACTTGTCCAAGGTCACACAACTAGTAAGTGTCAGGGGTCTGAGATTGGATTTGAACTTTGGTCCTCCTGACTCCAGGTCTAGTGCTCTATTTACTGTGCCACCAACTGCCCCCAAATTTCCATGTAATTTCTTTTCCTGACCTACAGTATATTGAAACTTCAATGTGGAAAGTCATGTTGTAGAAAGGATAACTGTAAATGCCAGCTAGTTTTTATTTGGTACATATAGCTATCTGGGTAACTAGGCGGCACAGTGGATAGAGTGCCAGTCCTGGAGTTAGGAAGACTCATCTTCATGAGTTCAAATCCAACTTCAGACCCTAACTGTGTGACCCTGGGGAAGTCACTTAACCCTGTTTGCTTCAGTTTCCTCATTTGTAAAATGGACTGGAGAAGGACATGGCAAACCACGCCAGTATCTTAGCCAAAAAAATCCCAAATGGGATCATGAAGAGTTGGACGTGACTGAAAAATGACTCAGCAAAAACACATAACCATACCCAAAAACGTCATTCACCTGATAACTATTAAGTGAATTATATCTTCTGTGTATAGAAAGAACTGGCCTTAGAGACTGAAACCTATAAGTGATGCTAGACGTCAAGCTCTCCTGAAGCATTTGTATTTTGAAAAAAGATAATTATGATGCAGAGTAAAGTAAGCAGAATAAAAAAAATATACATCTACAACAATGTGAATGGAAAAAAAATCACAGAAACAATAAAAAAGGAATGTTGTGGGGGTAGATAGATGGATAGAGCATTGGCCCTAGAGTAAGGAGGACCTGAGTTCAAATCTGACACTTAACAGTTGTGTGACCCTGGGCAAGTCACTTAACCCTAATTGCTTAAAAAAAGTGAATGTTGTGAAATTATGAGGATCAAGCATGACTGAAAAGAAGTGCTATGAGAAGACAATCCTATTCTATTCCTTTGCAGAGGTGATAGGTACACAAATTTGGTACATTGCACATATTTTCAGAATTTTTCCGTTCTATATTGACCAACTTTGCTGATTGCCTCTCTCTTTTTTTTTTTTTTTTGCCTTTAAGATATTATTTGTTACATTGGATGGCCCTCTGGGAGGATTAGGGGAAGAGATTTTTCATGAGAAATTTTTTTGATCATAAAGAAATGAGAACTTATTTTAAACAAAACTATTGGAGAAATTGCATTTAGCCAATGAAAGAATTTGTTTGGTTTGAATATGTGTATATATATCTATATATCTATATATATATACACACACACACATATATGTATATATATATATATATGTAGTTTATATAGCTAGATAGATGTTACAAGGAATTTTCTTCTTTTTTGTTTTCGGTGGCATGAATGTCAAAGAGAAACCAAATAGATTTTTCTTCATTAAAGAAAATTAAGTTCAAAAAAGGATACTTGAAGAGGGAGTGTTTAACTCAAAGAATGAATCTTTATCAGCAGAAATTCACGTGCAAGAGAATTTTGAATGAGAGACCATCTGCGTTTTCCTCCTCTCACACCTCATAGACAACTACCTACCCCATCCACGGCTAAGGTCTGCCCTGCGTCCTCTTGTAAAAGTGTGAATTTTCATTTGGCATTTGAGATGCACGTGATCATGTGAGCAACTAGGCTATAGTGTAGTCATTGGACATCCCATTTCAATGAGCCTTTCTTGACATAGGGTGAAGGGGAATTATAGTGATAACCATTCTAGGGCAGATTATGAGGAAGTCAGTATATTACTTAGTCAACAAGTCAATCTGGCATAAGGTCTCAGTATTTTACAGAGTCATAGACACAGAATCAATCAACCAATTAATATTTTTAAAGCACTTACTACGTGTCAGGTACTGTGCTAAGTGCTGGAGATAGAAAAAGAAGCAAAAGACATTTCCCGCCCTCAACAGCCTGACAATGTGACACAGGAGACAAGAAGCAAGCAAACACATACAAGTAAATATACATACGCTTAATTCAGGATAAATAGGAAATGTTTAACAGAAGGAAGGTGCTAGAATAAAAAATAAAACTAATAAAAAATAGTAGCATTCGTGTACCACTTTAAGGTTAGTGAAGCACTGTATGTATGTGATCTCATCTAAAAATATTGTTATTATTATTTACATGCAACTGGGTAATAAGATATACAGGCACTGGGGTAGGGAGATCCATCTTGCCCTACCAGAAAGTCAGAGGGGAGATGGGGGAGGCTATAGGAGAGATCAGATTGGGGAAGGGGATATACAGTGGGATTGCTGTTTTGGGGGGGTAGGGGAAGACAGGAAGAAAATTTGTAACTCAAAATCTCACAGAAATGAATGATGCAAACTAAAAATAAACAAAAGTTAATTTAAAAAATAAAAATAAATTTTTGGATTTTTTTGTTTTTATATAGCCTCAATTATCTTCTATGGTCACTCCTCATCCCTATTCCTAGACAGCAATTACTTTTTTTAAAAATATTTTTTTTAAAGAAAAAGAAGAGGAAAAAATACATTATCACATCTGAACCTCACAACATTCCTGGGAGGCAGGTGCTATTGCTCTCTCCATTTTACAGATGAGGAAACTGAGATGCAGAGAAGTTACTTGGCCAGGATCATGTAGCTAGTAAGTGCCTGAAGTAGGATTTGAACACGTTTTCTTTTTGGATCCAGGTCCGGCCTTCTCTCCACTATACCAAGATGCTTCCATTAAGTTAGCTAACTAATAGACCTCCAACTCATTTGGTACAATGCCGTATCGAATAGTCACTTTTGAAAGGTCCAATCCAGTGATCCACCAAGGGTAGGCTGGGGATCTCTTCAGAGAATCCATAATGTCAAAACTATTTTCATAATAATACTAAGATGTTTTAATTTAGAATACAGAAAATATTGACAAATATAACCAACATACACAGAAAATATTGATAGGTAAAACTCACATAAATGAAAGCTCTTGAGGGGTTCTTAATTTTAAAGGGTGTGGAAAAAAGTTTGAGAATCACCGGTCTTGTCTAAATATAATTGTCTATTTCCACTTGGTGGAAAAGCAGAAATTCAGGAGGGTGGAATAGAGAGAGAGAGAGAGACAGACAGACAGACAGATGGAGGGGGAGAGAGAGAGAGAGAGAGAGAGAGAGAGAGAGAGAGAGAGAGAGAGAGAGAGAGAGAGAGAGAGAGAGAAAGAGGTTACATGGGCAGTAACCTTAAAAGAGAAAGCATTATATGGACCCAGTAACAGAAGGATGGATCTATGCTTTTCATCCCCTTCCTTCTATTCCCTTCCTCTCTCTGCCTCCCCACTGTGTGCATTTGAACTGGTCTCTTATATTTCTATGTATTTCATAGATTGTGTAGTTTTCAGGGACTTGGTGCAATTGACAAAACAATATCTTTATATTGAACTGAAACTGCCTCCCTCTAACTGGCAATCGTTGATCCAGATTTTGGCCTCTGGCACTGAGCAGGATAACCTTAACCCCTATTCTATATGAAAGCTCTTCAGGTAGAAGAAAGCAGATACCATGTCTCCCCATTCTCCTCCCTCCAAGTCTTTCTTTTACCCCTAGGCTAACCTGATTTTTCCATAATGGTTAAAATCCAAAGTTCCCTTTCTTTTTTGAATATGTTGAGTCTATCTGTGTTTTATTTTTTTTTAATAAAAGTTGAATATTTAGCAGATTCTTTCACTTTCAGAATGTACAGTTACAGACTTTCTGGTTGGTGCATGGAGATTCATTTTGGGAAGTACTAATATTTTGACTGTCCTATTTTCTGACAAAGCTCTTTCTTTTCAATATATTTTACCTCCCCACCCCCATTTACATTCAGTTGAAATGGATGAGCTGAATGAGTCATACTTCTGAGGAAATAACTTTGACAGAGAAAAATGGATGAGGGATTTTTTTTTATCTAATAAGGTTGAACATTTTGCTTTTCTTAAATTAAATGAAGAAATCTTGTGTTTCCATGGCAATAAGATAGGAGAGAGATTGTGTCAGGGCTTTGCTTCTGTCTAAAGACTTCTTAAGTTGGTCTTCCATTTAAGAGTAATTTAATTTATGTCACTTTAAAACAACTTTAGATCGGAAGGACAGTAGAAATTGATTATGATATTTTGATGAAGAGGTTGGTGTAAAATTATTTTTTTCTTGGGTCTCATGAAGGGAAGTTTCATTGCTGAAGTACTTCAGAGAATCTGAGCCTTGGGGAGGTGTCTTAAAGTATATCTAATCCTTCTACCATTCAATACAGGAACGCATGACGTCTGCAATAGGTCGTCAGATTGACTTTATTTGGACAGCCACAGTGATGGAGAGTTCACTGTCTCATAAAGCAGCTTGTGTTAGCCCCTTCCTTTCACCTTGCTGCCCTTTCTCCCCTTCTGAGAAGGGATCCAGTAAATGGAGACTGACAATGTCTCATGATGAACTTCCTGGTGGGTCACTGAGGGAGGTGGAAACCTGGATTCCCATAGCCTCCAATCTGCTTCTTCTCTTTGGAGCTGCCCACCTAAGTCCTGCTGTCTGTCCTGTGTTGCTTGTTTATTTAATTTTTTTTTATTACTATAGACTCCTGCTGTTTTAGCAAGTGTCACCAGTCACTGTTTTAAGCTAATAATAGCTAGCATTCATGTAGTTTTAAGGTATGCAAAATGCTTTCCAAATATTACTTTATCTTCATAACAACCCTGGAAGGTAGGTGCTATTATTATCCCCTTTTTACAACTGAGGACACTGAGACAGAGATTAAGTGACTTGCCCAGGGCAGCACAGCTAGTAAGTGTCTGAGGCAAGATCTGAACTCAGGGCTTCCAGATTCTAAGTCTAGTGCTCTCTCCACTGTGCTGCCTAGCTGCCTATGCTCTCTGTCATTATCAAATACTGCTCCCCTTCCTGAAGCTCTCATTGGTTCATAGTAGCAGTTGTTCTGTCATCAGTACTCTATATTGTCCTCTGAAGCATTAATGAAGAAAGGGAGAAGTTAAGTGATTTGTTCAGGGTCATGTCAGTTAGTCAATCAACAAACATTTATTATACACCCAAGCAGCTCGTGGTGCAGTGGATAAAGCACTGGGCCTGAAAGCAGGAAGATTCATCTTCATGAGTTCAAATCTGGCCTCAGATACTTACTAGCTGTGTGACCCTAAGCAAGTCACTTCACCCTGCTTACCTCAGTTTCCTTATCTGTAAAATGAGCTGGAGAAGGAAACGGCAAACCATTCCCTTTGCCAAGAAAACCCCAAATGGGATTACAAAGAGTTGAATATGACTGAAATGACTGAAGAACAGCAACCACATCATACACCTCTATGTGCCAGTCACTGTGATGGATGCTGGACATACAAAAAGAGGAGAAAATGCTCCCTCCTCCTAAGTACCTCATCAGTCTCAATAGTCTGAGGAGACAGAAAAAAATTAAAAACAGCAAACAACCAAATACACACAAGCTCTGTACAGGATTAAAAAGGAAACAATTAAAAGAGGAAAGAAATCACTAGATGAAGGGGGGTTAGGAAAGGTTTCCTGTAGAAGATGGGATTGTATTGGGGACTTGAAAGAAACCAGGAAGCAGTGATAAGGAAGGAGAGCAGTCCAGGCCTGAGGGATGGTCAGAGAAAATGTGCAAGACCCAGAAACGGAGCAGAACTGCCAGGAGATCAGCGTCACTGCACCTAATAGTAAGTACAAGAGTATTGGAAAGATAGGAGGGGCCTAGGTTATGAAGGGCTTTGGATGGCAGGGGCTTTAGTATTTGATTCTGAAGTTTACTGAGTGGGGGGGGGGTGACGTGGTCAGGCTTGTGCTTTAGGAAAACCATTTTGGCAACTCAGTGGGGGCTGGATTGGAGTGAGGAGAGACTTGAAGCCGGCAGACTATTGCAGTGATCAAGATAATGAGGGTCTGTACTAAAGGCTAACAACAAATCCAGAGGACGTTGTTTATATCTTTCTATCCCATTGGACTGTGAGTTTCTTGAGGGCACAGACTGATTTTTGCCTTTCTTTGTATCTTCAGTGTTTAGCAAAGTTACCTGGCACATCATAGACTCTTAATAAATGTTTGTTGACTTCTTGATCTGCGACTCTCATAGAGAAAGCCCTTTTGTATTACTGGGTTTGATGCAGTCAGCAACCATGTCACCTGGCCCTCTTCCTGAAGAAAGTCTTGCTAGTAGACAGATATATTAGTTATATTATTGTAATGGTAATGGGAATTTGAAGATCTTCCCTGCCCCTTGATAAACCTAAGGGAATTTAAAGACCTTCCCTGCTTTGAAAAAATACTCTAACCCCTAATAGGCTGAATGCAATTGCATGGAGCCTGTGCTGGGAGGAGTTTGCTGAAGGGTGGAGCACAGCCCATAGGAAGCTGGGAGTCAGAGCTAGCTAGATGGTTGGGAGGATAGGATGCCTCTGAGGGAGATAGATAGGCTTGTGAGTAAATATTGGTCTTGGTTTGTGGAAAGGCTAAAGGATGATGTGGCTCTCTGTGTTGTTATGGCTTACTAACTTCTATTGTGACAGAATTGGCTTACTGGTTTTGGTTTTCTGGTGTCTGAATAAATATTTTGTTTTTGTCTTCTATATGGAGAGTCAGTTATATTTTGTAATCAAGCACTATACAAGTATATTTATTGTGACTGTTGGTGCTGTGACTATTGCACTGGTGCTACAATTATATATGTGTGTATAAATATATATTTATATGTTATATATATATTTATACATAATATACACATATATTACATATGACTTCATCAGTTATCAAAGATCTGACCATTTGTTTTATCATAGTAAGCAATATTTTCCAACATATTTCCACCTTTGCATGGGAGTTACTGAAAGCCAAGGGATACTCTACCACTTCAATATGCCAACACAACTATGATTTCCTGATTTAAGTATTCCCAATCAAGATTCAGAACACAGACCTTCCACACATGTCCTTCCTCATGTCTCTTGTCCATCTTCTCTCTTGTATTGTCTATATGGGAAAGGTCTTATCATATCCTTCACTGACTTTCTCTACTTCCTCATCATCTGCAGCAGATGTTGACCCATAATCTGCAATCATATTCATGGTGGTCTTTTGGCTTCTGCTCTTCTTGAGCACTGCAAGATAAGTGTAGAGTCAAATATTATTTTTGGTACCAAAAACGTTATTAGTTGCTTGTTTATTCATCTTATTCAGCAGACGTGCCTTGAAATGTCTTTGTCTATTTCTAAAGACCATTTCTTACTCTCTTAGGATAAAGATTAACTATCCCTGAGGATATTTAAAAGAATCTGCTATAGGCTGTGAAATCATGGTGCTCTATATGATGTTAACAGAGGACCTGTGAGAAAGTTTTCAATGATAATGATATTTTACCCTTTACAATGTGAAATATGTTATAAACATATAAGAATGTGTACTACATGTGCCAATTTTTCAGCATGAAATAATATGGGCTTTCTCTATTCTATGTCATCATTTCCATGATATTTCATTATCCCTGGGGTTAGACTATCTCCTTGGCCTCCTAGATTAACTTTTATAAGTCATGTACACACACAGATATAGATTGGTATAGATATGTATGCATACATCTATGCATATAAATCTGTATGTCTATACACATATCTATATGTTTATAACATGTATTTATGTATACAAATGTGTATATGTATGTATATTGCGCGTGCATATTATACAATATACATACACCTTACATGTCTTAGAATTTTCTGGATCCAATTAAGTTTGGAAATGTTAGTCTAAGTGAGCTCTCAATTCTATTCTAAATGTTTTTTGGCTGAATGAGAGACAGTGTGATGTAGTAGAGAGTGTCAGACATGGAATAGATGAGGAAAATCTGGGTTAAAAATCCCATCTCTGACATTTACTAGCTGGGTGACCATGGACAGATCACTTAAACTCTGAGCCTTTGTTTCTTCATCTGTAAAACATATATACCTACAGTACCTTCCTCACAGCATTGTTTCAGGATTTAGATGAGCTAAGTCATTTAAAGTAGTCTGTAAATGTTAAAAATGATATCAATGCCAGCTATTAATATGAGTACATGTCCTAGAAAGACAAGGAAGAATGGTCAAATAAGTATTCTCAGCTCACAGGGAAAATGTAAATTATCCCTGAACTATTATAATCAATTCTGAATTATCCTCTGGGATTCTGGTTTATTGATTCATCAGTGTGCATTTTAGGCACACTCTGGGTTCTTTATTCCCTCCTTCAGTTCATGTGTGCTCAGCCCATATCTATCTATCTATCTATCTATCTATCTATCTATCTATCTATCTATCTATCTATCTATCTATCTATCTACCCATCCATCCATCCATCTATCCATCCATCTATTTACCTATCTAGATTGGGGCCCAACATCTTGCCCAGGCTGGAAGTACAAGGGCTACTCACTGGCTTGATAGCATTATTTGTCGGTATGGAAACTTTGACAGGCTCAGTTTTTGAAGTGGGTGAATTTGCTCTTCCTTAGGCAATCAGGTGGCCTCCCAGCTCCTGGAGGCTTACCATATTGGTGTTAGATTTATGGTAGACACTCAACTGGAATAGCTCTCTAAGCTCAGAACTCCTGAGCTCAAGAAGTTCACTATTCTCAGCCCCCATGCCTGGCCATAGATTACAATTTAAGTCTAAAGCAAAACACAATTGCAAGAGATTAACTTTAGGACAGACTTTTTCTTTTGGCAGGGGGGAAGGTAGGGCAATTGGGTTTAACTAATTTGCCCAAGGTCACATGGCTAGTTTTTTTGTGTTAAGTGTCTGAGGCCACATTTGAACTCAGGTCCTCCTGACTCCAGGGCTGGTGCTCTATTCACTATACCACCTAGCCACCCCTTAGAAAGATTAACTTTAGAAACCTAATAAATTGGCTTTCAAATAAAAATTATTTTTGGTATATCTACTGTTTATTATACCTACTGCCAATAAAACCAAGAAGTATTTATTAAGTACCTTTGTGCTAAGTGCTAAAGATACAATTAATAAAAAGTAATACCATCTTTGCCCTGAACAAACTTGTGATCTAAATGGAGAGATAATGCACCAAAGGAGGCAGGAAAGGGGTGGAGATATAGACTGGACACCAGGGTGTTCCCAGCAGAGGCAGGGGGAGGGAATCTTTTTCTGTGGAGTTGAAATCAGTCAGTATAAAGTAGAAGATGCTACGTGGAGTGATCTGAGAGCTGGCTCCCCAATCCAAATCCAAACAGAGGGCAGAGGAGGCAGAGGAAGGTGGAGGTCATTAAGGCTCTAGATGGCAGCATGATGGTGAGTTTAGACAGATGTGCTTGACCTGGAAGGGAAATCTTTTGTCTAGTTGAAACCAGGCAGTGCAGCAGATGCAAAATGGAGAATATAGATTATTAAAATTTGATCGTTTCCATGGCAACTTTTATGACTCTATGGTTCATATTTGTGTGCTGGGGCATAGGTTTGGGTTATTTTTTAGCATGGCTATGCATTTTAGAAGAAATTCTGAAACAACTTTAGAATTTTAAGAACAATTTTTTTAGAAAAAATGTTTCAGGGTAGGGGAAAGGAAAGGAAATGAGCATTTATACAACACTTACTGTACGTTAGGCACTGTGCTAACTGCCTTACAAATATTATTTGATCCACACAACAACCCTGGAAAGTCATCATCCCCATTTTACAGTTGAAGAAACTGAGGAAAACAGAGGTTAAGTGAGTTGTCCAGGGTTGCCCACCTAGCTAGTGTCTGAGGCTGGATTTGAACCCAATTCTTCCTGTCTCTAGACCAAGTACTCTGTCCACTGTGTCACTCAATAAACTCAATTTCAGATTTTGAATTGCATTTTAAGTCTTCTAATGCTTCATTATAGTGCAAAGGTGATCCTGGGTTCTTGAAAGCCCCAGGACACATGCTCTGGGAGGTCTCATAAAACTAGAAAATTTACAAATATATACAGTTTGGGAGTTGAAAGGGACTTCAGAAACCATCTAGTCCAGTGGTTCTCAACCTGTGGATCATGACCCCTTTGGGGGTTGTTAGACCCTTCCCTTTCACCAGGGTCACAGGGGGTCGCCTAAGACCATCAGAATACACATATTTCCAATGGTCTTAGGAACTGAGACACTGCTCCTCTATCTGTCTCCAGGCGGGTCCACCCACATGCAGATATGCCCACATATGAGTATTAAAGGGTCACAGTATTAGGAAGGTTGAGAACCACTGATCTAGTCCAACCTTCTTGTTTTTATAGATGTTCAGATTTTGTCCCAGAGAGATTTCCTAACAATTGGTAGAATAGAGATTTGAACTCAGATCCGCTGACTCTTAACACAGCATGCTTTCCACTGTATTATGATGTTTCAAGTAGGAATGACGCAATGGAAGATATGTTCCTTGTCTGAGAACCAGGTTGAATGAGTTTTTAGAAACTCATCACCAAGTTGGGCACTTAGGGATGAATTGTGTGGCCATAGAAACCCTTGAAGATTGTCCACAAAGTTTTAGTGAGCTTATGATTTGTATTGGTGATGAAAATCCAATTGAATTCAATGGATATCAGAATATTATTTGGACTCAGCAAGTGTGACATTCTTTGTATGTGCCAAGAAAGACTTGAGACTGAAAGCTCTGAGCTTGGCCAAATGGAACCAATGTATGAAAGTAATATCTTGGTCTTCTTTTAGGTGAGGGGCATTGAGCCCAAGATGGTCGAGTTGAGAACCTGATTGGCATCCTGAAGTTAAACAGAATGAATATATTTAGTACAATTAACACCTACCAGTAATAAAGTATGGTTTTGGCATGACAAATTATAAAATAAAAGAGCTAGCGGGTTGTGCAAACAAAAACTCTTACAATGTTAATGAAACATAGGGCGTATCATCTCAAGGCAACCATAGAAAAAGGAACACTTCCATGTTAAAAAGGATGAAGAGGATTGTTGGGTACTCTCAAAGCACACAGCAAATCAAAGATTAACTGAGTTCCCATTTGGAACAAACAGACCTCACTTTACAAAGAAAGTGGAAAGGCTGACAACAAGCAGGTTCCATTGGATGGTTCTGACATAGCTGAAAGTGATTTATCTCCCAAAAGAAGCTGTGGAGTGGATTTAAAAAGCCCTTCCTGAACAATATCTTCATGAATTCAGTCAACATTATATCAACAAAGAGATGCTGATCTCTTATGAACAAATGACTGAGTTATGCAGGTATATTTATAAAGAGGGGTAGATTTTGTGATTGAGGCAAGTAGTTTGCACAGAGGGTAGATCAATAGATTTGGAGTCAGGAAAACCTGAATTCGAATCCTGAATTAGACACTTACTAGTTGTGTGGTCCTAAACAAGTTACTTAACCACTGTCTGCTTCTGTTTCCTCATCTGTAAAATGGGGTTGCTGTGAGGACCAGATGACATAATATTTGTAAAGTGTTCTGCAAATCTTAAGGTACTATGTAAAGATGATGATGATGATGATGATGATAGAGGAGAAAGATTCAGGATCAAGTCATTATGGGATCAGAAATTATACAAAGGTTACCCTTAAGAAGCCTTTGATAAATGCAGATTGTTTAGTGAAACATATACAACATATCACTTTTGGATGCAAAAACTCAGCATTTCCGGGATCCCTATGAAGGCATGATCAAGTGGCTAGAATAATATGCCAGCAGCTCGCTATTCTGCATTAACTATCAGATGACAAATCCCCGTACTACAAATGTAAGCCCCCAAATATCCTTGAGGATTTAACAAATTAACTACTAGAAGTGGGATATCCTTTACAAAAAGAATAATTGGCCACAACTGCCAGAAAGTACAGCTGAACAATAAAAATTTACGAAGAGCATTTCTAATGGATGACACCATAGTGAACATTCATCACCTTCAGAATGTAAAGCCTTCAAAATCTAGAGACTTAGCAGAGAAAAATGGGTCCATGTGGGAAGAGCATTATCTGTGTGCCATCTCTGTTATCCTGATTACCACTAGAGTTGGCCCAGATACTTTTGGTGAATCCACAGAAAATGAGCTTGAAATCCAATATTCTTGTTTAATTACTAACACCCTCCCCACCCACTCATCCCTAACCTCAAACTAAAACCAAAATTCATTTTATTCACTTAAACAGTAATCCAGAAACAGTAAATACGTGAATAATAAGCAAGAGAGTGACTTATCCTAATGCTCTTACCTGAATATCATCAAGTATGATAAAAAGAATAAGAGTTGAGTAATACTAATGATGAACTCTGGAAAACTGGGGAAACAGAGAACTCATGCACGGTCACAAGCCCAGTGCAAAGTCCAGAGTGCAGCAGCGGGGCCAGCAGGGGAGGCCAGCAGGACGGGCAGGCGACTCTCCACTGTGAGGAATTGAGTTTAGCCACTGCTGTTTGTATGAAGGGAATAAAAGCACTTAGGGCCCTGGTTCTTTCTCAAATGACATAAGATGGAACAAAACCTAACAGGAAATTAATTTCCCCTCTCCCCTGTTTGATCCTAAGGTAATCCTATTTGGGATAATTCAGCCTAAAAATAGGCTGATTTTCTCTAGACTGCTAACCCTTGTCGATCTGCTCAGTTTGCAGCTTTCATGGCTGATGGGTACTCACATAGCCTGAGGAGTAGGCTTACTAACATTTTTTTAAATATCCTATTGACACTTGCCCTCAGTCTGTAAGATTTATACTGTCTTTTTCCACCCTTGCTAATATCCGCAAAGTGAATCTAAGAGCTCTACAGAAGGTCTGTGAACTCTAGTATCTGTGTTCATTTATTCTCTGGATACTAGGACCAGGTTTTTTAAAAAAATTGCTTTGATTTCAAATGATCATAGATTGAAAGCCAGGAAGAATCTTAGAGGTAAATAAATTCATTTTGCTCATTTTACGGATGACGAAACTGAGGCTCACAGAGGTTGCGTGACTTTGCTAGGGTCACAGAGCTAGTAATTGTCTAAAGTCAGATTATGGGATTGTTTATAGGCTGAAAGTTAGCCTAATCTAAGCCAGAGCAAGAGAAAGTCCTTGAGAAATGGAATCCAGCCTTTGATAAATTGTCTCCATTCAGAGGGAGAGTGTAGTCACTTCTGAGGCATTCTGTTCTGGTTTTGGAAAGTTCTAATTGTGGTCAAGTTTTCCCCCAGTATAATGTATAAATCTGTCCTTTCATTCATTGCTCCTTTTTCTGGGGCCAAGGAGAACAAGACTAATCCCAAATTCAGTATTTGCTGGATTTGGCATCAAAGTCTGGGTTCTTGTAAGCAATAACAAAAAGATTAAGGTATAGTACAGTGGAACATGGGCTGAATTTGAACTCAGAGGCTTCAAAATCTAGGCTTTGACAGTGGCAGTTCACTCACTGTTCCTAATTCTGCCCTCTTGGGCTCAATGCTACATGTCTCATCTCTCTTCCAGGGGAACTAGGTGGAGCAGTGGATAGAGAGCCAGGCCTGGAGTCAGGAAGACTTGAATTCAAATATGACCTCAGATACTTACTAGCTATGTGACTCTGGGCAAGTCACTTAACTCTGTTTGCCTCAGTTTCTTCATCTGTAAAATGATCTGGAGAAGGAAAAGGGGAACCATTCTCTTCACCAAGAAAACTCCAGTTGGGGTTACAAAGAGTCAGACACGACTAAAATGTCCGAACAAAAACAACAAATCTGTCTTCCACATGACAGGCCTTCAGATACTTGAAGATACTTCTCATTGGCTCTCCTCTTCTCCATCTTCTCTAAACTAAATATCCTCAATTCCTTTGATCAGTCTTCATATAGAACGAAGAACATAACACAGAACAATGTTATGGAACTCACATGGAAATGGGATCCAAAGCCATACATAAGGATCCTTGTAAGCTGCGTACTGGGTGAGTTTTAAAATGTAATTTTATCTGAGTTTTATTATATTTTTATTTATTTTGTTAATTATTTTCCAATTACATTTTAATCTGGTTCATGCCACACTTGGGAGTGTTGCTGCCTGAAGGTCATGTGTTAAACATCTCTGGAACGGAGAACCTGATCACCCTCCTCTACCCGCTTTTTGGTTTATCAGTCTTTCCTAAAACCTAAATAAAATTTAATCACTTAAAACAGTACTAAAACTTTTGGGACACTTTGTATAGTTTGTGTATAGACATGGTATAATAAATCTTGTCAAGGACTTTTGGGGATACCCTGTATATCTTGTCTTTACATGTCCTCCCCCTCCCCCCATTAGAATGTAAGCTTCTTGAGGGCAGGGACTTTTTTCCCCCTTTTTTTGTATCACAGGACTAGCACATAGTAAATACCTAACAAATCCTTGTCTATTGCTCACTGATTGATTGAGCTATCCCTCTTGCTCCTGTACTTTCTGCTTATTTGAGAAGCATACCATCTATCATTTTATTCATGTTATATAGCTGGGTGAATGTGACCTGCTTCAAGTTTTTTTTCCTTTAGGAGAGATAGAATCTATCTTTTCTGACAGTTTCTATGCATCAGCATCATGTGATAGAGCCTTGTGGATTTTGATGTGTTCTATCTGAAATACCTAAAGTTCCTGGCAATGACCTCCCAAGACACCTTTCCTTATGCTTCTTGAATGCCTGACTCTAATTAAGTGTCCAGAAGATTAAAGACTCAGGACTATGCTGGACTCTGAAACAAGAATAGCTTTTTCCTGTACATAACTGGGAGCTTAGTACCTTGAAGCTCGGTTTTAAAGCAATGCTATTCAAAGGTGTTTTCAAATGAATGCTCAAGAAAGAGACCATATCAGACAGGACAAAACAATCATGTAGCCTTTGTAAGGCTTGGAAATTATAATTCTCCATTTTCACCCCTGATTACTAGGGGCTGTGAGCCTTTACTGTCATATGTGACATTTGACTTTTCACATAATACCTAAATGTCATAAAGGATAGAATTTTCTGGAATCAAAATATGTGTATTTTTAAGCAGCAATGTTTTAAAAGATGCTACTCTTCAAACCCTTCCGCCTTTTGTACCTCAGGGGACTTGTCAAACTTTAGTTCTGTAGCATCCGCCACATATCAGCAAGGAGGTCATAGAAATGTCTAAATGCTTACTCAAAAGGGAAGAGAAAGGAAAAAGTAAGGAGTGTCTAGAAGCTGGCTTTCTGCTTGAGACTCATAGAGGGCAACTAAGGACAGCTCTGTTTGCCTTAAGGCCTCTGTCAGCAGTCTGTTAATTGTGTATCAAAGGCATCTGAGCAAGGAGACAACTAGGATCACACTGCGAAAAAAGGTTGGGAAAGATCCAAGAAAGGTGAGCAGCTCCTACTATAGATAGAAATTCTCCCTCTTGATTGAACTTGATTGAACCCCAGCATCATCACCCAACAAGGCACATAGGTGGTTAGCCATGAGAGTTAACCACTAGTTAGCCATAAAAGTGGCAAAGGGCTGAGAATCCTGATTCCATTAAGTGTAGAAAGCAGAAGGGAATTATGAAGGAGCTTTCAAAGAGCACATGAAGGTGAAGCTCTTCTGGTATGGCCAAGAGGGGGGCCATCCAGTAATAGAGGAAAAAACGACAAGTATCTACAGGATACTACAGGCAAATATCTCGAGAAGCATCATGGTGTGGTGGATAGGCATTGAAGTATTAGTCAGGAAGAAATAATTTACTAGTTATGCAACCTTACATAGGTTATTGAGCAGATATCTGCCTCAGTTTCCTCAGCTGTAAAAAAAGAAGGTTGGGCTTGATGACACATCGAGGTCTCTTTCAGGTCTAAATCTGTAATCAGGTGAGGTGGTTATTTCTTGGGCCCTCACTGCAGCAAGGCAATTCTATTACTAATCCATAACTGACACTCTTCCACTCATTGCAACAGCTTATCCAAATTTTCTTACCTCTCCTGAAGCATCCCATTGTACCTTCCCACCCTGATGTGCTTTCAGCTGAGGTCTTTGCCTCAGACCATTTTCCATAAACCACCTTTTCCTCCAGTCTCCTCATCTCATATCTGTCTCCACTCCCCTGTTTCTTCCTTTGTTCTACTCTCTGATGAAGAGGTGGACATTCTCTTTGCCAAAGGCCATCCCACTATTTTGCTCTCACCTTTTGCAAACTGACTCCACCAACATCCTTCCTCTCTAAACTTCAATTGCCTTCTATTTATTACCTTCCCCACTGCCTAATAACATGTCCTTCCTCATCCTTTAAAAACCTTCACTAGATCCTTTTATCTTCTCCTTTACTTCTCAGATAAATGCTACAAAAAAGCCATCTACACTTGATACTTCTGCTTTTACCTCGCCTCCTTTCACTCTCCTTTAAACCTCCTATAGTTTTGCTTCTGACATCACCATTCAACCAAAACTATTCTCCCCAAAGTTACTGATTTCTTAATTGTCAAATCTGATACTTACTTGGTGACATCATAAACTTAGCATGAATAATCATCTCTACGTTTTATGACTCTTAAGTCAATACAATCACTGCCAGTCTATCTTAAGTACCTGAGCCACCAAAATAAATTGACTATTAGATATTTCAAACAAGATGTCTCATACTCAATATGTTCAAAGCAGAACTGCCCATCTTTTCTCTCATAACTCACCTCTCTTCTGAATTTTCCTATTTCTGATAAGGAAATTACTGCTTTTGTAGCCTCCCAGATTCAGAATCACAGTGTCATACTCAACTTTTCATGCTTACATAACCCCACAATCCAATTAGTTGCCAGTTTTTTTCTCAGCAATATCTATCTTATATAATATTTTTTTCTTCTCTCTATCTAGTTACCATCTTAGTTCTGGCATTCATCATCTCTTGCCAGGACAATTGCAACAGCCTCTGATTTATTCTCCCTGCTAGACGTCTCTCCTTACTCCAATCTACCCTCCCTACATAGTCACCAAAGTGCATATTTATTTAATAATAGCTTATTTCCCCCAATTACACATTAAAATGATTTAATTTTTTAAAAAAATTTTGAGTTCCAAATTCTATCATTCCCTTATTTACCTCCCCTTTCCCTAAGACAGTATACAAGTAGATATAAATTATACATGTACAATCATGTAGAACATTTCCATGAGTACAAGAAAATTTGAATCAAAATATAAGAAAATTTTAAAAAAAGGAAGGAAGGAAGAAAGAAAAGGAAGGAAAGAAGGAAGGAAGGAAAAGAAGGAAGAGAAGGAAGGAAAGAGAAAAATAGTATGTTTCAGTCAGTATTCAGTAATATCAATTTTTTCTCCAGAGGCAGATAGCAGGGTTCATCCTGAATCTTTTGGGATTATCTTGGATAATTGTATTGCTGAGAATAGATAAGTTACTCACAGTTCATCATACAATATTGTTATTGTGTATAATGTTCTCCTGTTTCTGTTCACTTCATTTTGCATCAGTTCATGTAAGTCTTCTCATGTTTTTCTGAAATCATCTTTCATAGTACCCCCCACCTTGCTGGAGAAGGAAATGGCAAACCACTTCATTATCTTTGCCAAGAAAATCCCAAATGGGGTCACAAAGAGTTGGACATGACTGAAAAAAACAACTGAACAACCTCCACCCTACTCAGTAAACTTCAGGGGCTCCCTGTTCCCTCTAGGATGAAAGATAAACTGATCTTTAACTGGACAGTTAAAGCCTCTGCATCATCTGGCCCTTTCCTACCTTCCCCCTCTTCTTGCACTTTACTCTACTACCCAGCCACATTGACCTTCTTGTTGCTCCCTTCAAACCATGTTTCATCTCTCATCTTATTTTTGAACTGCTTCTCCCTTATGCCTAGTATATTCTTCCTCTCCTCTTCTTTCCCCATCTCCTCTTTTTCTTCTTAAAATCCCTAAGCTTCCTTCAAGACTTAGATTAAATACACCTTCTTCTGGAGACACTTCCTGGGCTTCCCTAGTGCCCTTCTCCACTGTTACCTAGTATCTACTTTATGTTTCTCATATATTGACATAATAGCTAATGTTTATAGAGTTTGTATGTTGTACTTCCACCGTCCCCGTTCTAGGAATGTAAGCACCTTGAAGGCAAGGATTCTTTTGATCTTATCTTTGTATTCCTGAACAATGCCTGGTTCATAGTAGGTGCTTAATAAATGCTTGTTTATTGCTATCTTAACAACCATGATTAATCAGTCAGCAAGGGTTTATTAAACACTCAAAATGTGTTATGCTAAATCCTAGGGATACAAAGAAAGGTAAAAGAAATTTTTTAATGTTTATGCCGTAGGGAAAACTCTATTGAGGGAGAGGATCAGTAACTCTCAGAAGACAATATTTAAAAAAACGGGCAGTAACAAAACCCGTGGTTTCAGATTTCTATTAGAAAATAGAAATGAGTTTTAAAAAAAAGCTTAATGTAATCAGGCATGTGGTTACATAGCTAGAGGTGCTCCCAATTGCCTTTTTATTTTTTTATAATACCATATGAGGACTCTTTGACCTGTTCTGTGTCTTTTTCTCTTTGAGCTATTTTGAATCTCCCTCAGTGATTTCACAGATGCACACAATTTCTGAGACTATTTCAGAGACTATTGGGTGCAATCTTCATCTGAGCAAGAACTTATACAACATAATAAGCAAACTTATATTACTATTTCTACATTCCTTACTCACCTCCTAGTCTCATGAACTTTTTCTTCTTTTCCTAAGGTGCCATCTCTTCCTTGAGCAGTGCCTGACTCATATTGCTATTTTTTTCAGTTATGTCAAACTCTTTGTGACTCTATGGACTGTAGCAAACCAGACCTTTGTATTCTCCACTCTCTTCCAAAATCTCTCAGAGCTCATGATCATTGCCTTTATGACACTATTTATCTATCTCATCCTCTGCCATCTCCTTTTCCTTTTGTTTTCAATCTTTCCCAACATCAGGGCCTTTCCCAATAAGTTTTGTCTTCTCATTATGTGGCCAAAGTATTTAAGTTTCAGCTTTAATATTTGACCTTCCAGCAAAGAGTCTGAATTAACTTCTTTAAGTATTGACTGAATTAATTTCTGTAAGGGTTGACTGATTTGATCTCCTTACTGCACAAGGGACTCTGAAAAGTCTTCTGTAGCACTGTAATCTGAAAATGTTAATTCTGTGGTGTTCAATTTCCCTTGTAATCCAACTCTCACAGCTACACATTGCTACAGGAAAAACCATAGCTTTGACTATATAGACTTTAGTCGGCAAAATGATGTGTCTGCTTTTTAGTATGCCATCTAGATTTGCCATAGCTTTCTTTCCAAGGAGGAAGCATCTTTTAATTTCTTGGTTGTAGTCACCATCTGTAGTGATCTTTGAGCCCAAAAATATCAATCTGACAGTGTTTCTATTTCTTCTTCTTTTGTTTGCCAGGAAGTGGTGGGACCAGTTGCTAAGAGCTTAGTTTTATACACACCCCCACCCCCACCAACCCCCCACATATGTGTATATATATATATGTATATATGTATGTGTGTATGTGTATACACACATATGTACATATGTATAGGTATATATGTATGTATATGTGTATGCATATGTATATCTGTATATATATTATATACATATACATAACTTCAAGACAGCTTTTATACTCTCCTCTTTAACCCTAATCAAGAAACTTCTTATACTCTCCTCTTTAACCCTAATCAAGAAACTTCTTAATTCTTCTTCACTTTCTGCCATCAGAGTGGTATTGTCTGCATATCTAACATTGTTGATATTTCCCCCAACAACCTTAATTCCAGCTTTTGATTCATCCAGTCTAGCATTTAGCATAATAGACTCTGCATATAAGTTAAATAAATAAGATGACAACATACAGCCTTGCCATACTTCTTTTCCAGTCTTAAATCAGTCAATTGTTCCATGTTCAGTTATAACTGTTGCTTCTTGACCTGCATATAGGTTCCTCAGGAGACAAATGTGATGATTTCCCATCTCTGTGAGGACTTGCCATATTTTGTTGTGATCCACATAGTCAAAGACTTTAGAGTAGTCAATGAAGCAGACATAGATGTTTTTCTGGAACTATCTTGCTTCTTCCATAATTCAGTGAATGTTGGCAATTTGGTCTCTAGTTCCTCTGCCTCTCCAAAAACCACCCTATTCTTCTGGTAACTCTCAGTTTACATATTGCTTAAGCCTAGCTTGCAGAATCTTAACCATAATCCTACTGGCATGTAAAATGTGTGCAGTGTTTGGTAACTTGAAGATTCTTTGGCATTGCCCTTCTTTAGGATTGGAACATAAACTGATCTTTTCTAAACCAGTGACCACTGTTGAGTTTTCCAAGTTTGCTGGCATGTTGAATTTAATAGCATAACATTTTAGGATTTTCAATAGCTCAGCTGGAATTTTGTTACCTCCACTAACCTAATCATTAGCAATGCTTCCTAAGGCCTGCTTGGCTTCATTTTCTAGGACATGTGGCTCTAGATTAATGACTGCACCATCATGGTTATCAGTGATGATAAGATCTTTCTCGAATAGTTCTTCTGTGAATTCTCGACACCTCTTTGTACTCTCTTCAGTTTTTGTTAAATGTTTACCATTTTTGTCTTTTATCACACCAATTTTTGTATAAAATGTCCCCTTGATATATCTAATTTTCTTGAAGAAATCCCTTACCTTTCCCATTCTATCATTTTCTTCTCTTTCTTTGCATTGCTGATTTAAGAGAAACTACTTATCTTTTTGCTGTTCCCTGGAATTCTGTATATTTCCCCCCTTTTTCCTTTACCTCTTGTTTTCCTTCTTTCCTCAGCTACTTGTAAAAGCCTTATCAGACATCTATAGTAGAGAATTGTGACAAAGGGTGACCCACTGGAGAAAGAAATGGCAAACCCTTCCTGTATCTCTGCCAAGAAAACAATACTAAAAAGATAAAAGATCTGAGACCAGAAGAGGAGCCTCTCAGGTCCAAAGTTGTCTAACACAATACTGGGGAAGAGCAGAGTACAATTACAGGTAATTCCAATACTAATGAAACTGCTGGGCCAAAGCTAAAAGGAAGCTCAGCTGCAGATGGGTCTGGTGATGAAAGGGAAGTCCAATGCTTTAAAGATTTATGTTGCATAGGAACCTTGAATCTAAGATCTATGAGCTGAATGCTGTCAAATAGGAAACAGAAAGATTAAACATCAACATCTTGGGTGCCAGTGAACTTAAATGGATGAGAATGGGTGGATTTAATTTAGGTGATCTCTACATATACTGCTTTGGTCAAGAATCCCTCAGAAGGGGCAGCTAGATGCCACAGTAAATAGAGCACTGGCCCTGGAGTCAGAAGAATCTGAGTTCAAATCTGGCTTCAGACACTTAACACTTACTAGCTGTGTGACCTTGGGCAAGAAACTTAACCCCAATTGCCTTGGCTTCCCCCCTCCAAAAAAGCAAAAAAATAAAAAAGAATCCCTTAGAAGAAATGGAGTAGCTTTCATAGTCAATAAGAGAGTGAAAAAAGCAGTATTGGGTATAATCTCAAAATGACAGAATAGTATGTATTTGAATCCAAGCCAAACTATTCAACATCACAGTAATACAAGTCTATGCTCCAATCACTGATGCCAAAGAGGCCAAGGTGGATCAGTTCTATGAAGACCTACATTGTCTTCTAGAATGACACCAAAAAATATGTCACATTCATTATATAGCATTGAAATGCTAAATTAGGAAATCAAAAGATAATTGGAATAACAGGCATATTTGGCATGAAGGAAGGTAGAGACTAATAGAGTTTTGTTGAGATAATTCATTGGTCATAGAAAAAACACTCTATTTCAACAATCCAAAAGGCAACTCTACACATGGACATCACAGATGGTCAATATTGAAATCAGATCGATTATATACTTTGCAGCCAAAGGTAGAAAAACTCTATATGGTCAGGTAAAATAGCACCAAGAGCCAACTGTAGCTCAGATTGTGAGTTTCTTATTGCAAAATCTGGACTTAAATTGAAGAAAGTAGGAAAAACAACTAGACTATATAGGTATGACTTAAATGACATTTCTTGTGAACACGAAGTGAAAATGATGAATAGGTTTAAGGGATTAGATCTGGTAGACAGAGTACCTGAGGAACTGACTCATAGAAGGTGCTTAATAAATACTTGTTCACTGATATTTTAGTAACCATGATTAGTCAGATAGTCAACAAATATTTATTAAACACCTACAATGTATCAGGTACCATGCTAAGTCCTGGGGATACAATGAAAGGTTAAAAAAATAAAACCCTAAAATGTTCATGACATAGGAAGAATTCTTTTGGGGGAAGGATCAATGACTCTTAAATGATAACATCCCCAAAGTAGGTGGTAATAGAATATTACCTCATTTCTTCATCTATTAGCTTTTCTCTTAAATATTTCTAGAATCTCTCTTCTGATTTCTTTCCTACCTTCTTCACTTCCTACCTTGTCCTATACTCATGTACACATTATAGCCCCCAAAAGAATATAAGCACCATGTGTGCAGGAACTACTTTTTGTTTCTGTCTTCTATTCTAGGGCCTACAAATTACCTCACACATGGTGGGAACTTATTAAATATTTATTGAATTGAAAGTATTGAATTGGAATTGACCGAAGCATTCTGCTACATTTATTCAGAGAAACAATATGGTACAGTAGAAAAAGCACCAGCCTTGCAGTTAGGAGAAGTCCTGGCTTCTACCTCTTAGTTGCTACCTGACCATAATAAGCAAGTTAATTAAACAGTGTCAGTTTCTTCATCTCTAAAATGGGGATAATAATTACATAACCTAGCTCATAAAGTTCCTATTAGGACAACATTCTGTAACTCTCAAAATTTTCTGTAAATGTGATCTGTTATTACTGTTCACACAGAAGTTTCCTTTGATATTCTAATGGGTATTTATCTCTTTCTGTTCTATTTCATTTTTTTCATCAGTCATGTTTTTTAAAAGGAGATATCGTTGATGAGATGGAAAAGTGAGAGATTATGCAGTCAATTGGTTTCAAAATTGCTTGATCTATTTTTCTAAAGAGAAAAAGGGGTCAGACATAATCTGTTCGTTTCAATCTTTGTTGGGCAATGTGAGTAGAACCAGATTTTTAAATGGGGAAGGAAACCATCCAGTCATGTTGAAGTCAGTGGCTTTCTTTTTAAAAAATGGAAATGATATCAGAGATGTGAAACATAGATGTGAGGTCAAAGCATAATCTCCCAGGGAGGTAACTAGGAATTTTTGTTCACAGGTGAGACAAATATCATGTGCACTGAAGGCTATAGTCATGGAGATAATATGTGAACATAAGGAAGGTGTAGGGCAGGACTGGAAAAACACTCTCTTGCAGTATGTCCACTAGGGGAAAGAGAAACATGATCTGATAGTTTTCTGTTTTAGCTAATTAATTAACTAATTATTGTTGCTAACTAACAGCACAACTCTCTTCTATGCTGTAGTTCTGTTGTAACCCTTTACATTCAGCCCCCTGGGTAAAGTTCTAGTTGCCCTGACCTAGCTGTACTCTGCCATCTAACACTGAAAGGGAAGCACAAGCCACTTACTAAACTGCTGTAGTTGCAATGGATTCTTATAGAACGAAGGAGGAAAGATGTTTAGAATAAAATTTATTCCACCAAATATCAAAGAGCTCATGGTTGCAAATAAAACATAATGTTACCTCATAAAAAATTTTAATATACCAACCTCATCCATCAATGATATTAGTCACATCCAAGACCTATACACTATACAGTGCCTGTCACATTAGGGACATGGTACCTAATGAATAAAGTGAAAGATTTAAAGTTTGAATTCTTAGAGGTGTTGTTGTTTTGAGTGCCAGATAAACTGAATGTTTTAAATGCCTGTAAAGCAAGAATAATATGAAAAGCATCTAACTATGTGTAATAGAAACTCACAATTCAATGTCCAATCCTTTTTTTCTGTTCTTTGTATATGTTCATAAGAAAAGAGAAAATTTCTTATTAAAAAAGTCATCTAATACATTAACTCCTTGTCTCCCAGCTCCTTTCAAGAAGAAAAAGGGACAGAGGAATGAATGAGTTTTGGTATGCGTGGTTAGGCTTTCACGGTTGTTATGACTTTTATTACTTGCTAGGTCAGTTGTCCTCTTGAAAAAGTGAAATTTTTGTAGCCTATAGACCACTTTGAGCAAAAAACAAAACCAGAAAAAAATCCTTTGTACCTGTTTATAGATAGTCAGATCCTAAGGAAACTTAGGAGACAGAGCAATTGATCCAAATTTCATTTTGAGATAGGACAAAGGAGGTCCAGAGAGGAACATGTCTAGAGTCATATCACTAGCTAGGACTCTGATCAATTGATTTCTCTTACTCTTGCCACTACCCACTTCCCACTGATATTTTCATACAAAGTAAGAGGCAGATAATTTGGTGTTAAACTAACTGTAAACTTGCATCCAGTTTTCTTGGAAGGGGCACTGCCATTGATCAGTTGGAACTATTTGTGATCCCATCTGGGGTTTTCTTAGCAAAGATACTGCAATGGTTTGACATTTCCTTCTCTACCTCATTTGATATATGAGAAAACTGAGGCAAATTAGATTTAGTGACTAGCTAATGAATTGAGATGTGAACCCAGGAAGATGAGTTTTCCTGATTTCATGCCCATCACTTTATCCATTGTGCCACCCAGCTGCTCTAATCTGTCCCCCCATCTTAAACTTATAAAATTAATTTTTTGTACCTAAAGGCAAAACTTTTACATTTATCCCTATCAAATTTTGTCTTATTAGATTCATCTAGAGCTCTACCTTGTCAAGTTCCATTTGGATTTTTATTGCGCCCTCAATGTGTTAGTTATTCTTCTTTAACTTATGCCATTAGCAAACTTGATAAGCATTCTGTCTACGGCTTTATCCAAGTCATTGATAAAAAGGTGAAGCAACATCGGGCCAAACACAGGTCTATAGCATATCTCATGGAACATCTCTTGCGATGTTGACAGGACAACATCATTAAAGACAAAAACAAAATCAGCCTGTAGTTTCATCTTGTGAACTTGGTTAAGGGCACATTTTGAAGCTCAGAAACATTGTTCTTTTGAAATCACACTGATCTTGATGGCAACAGCCTGTGCCCTGAAGCATGAAACTATCTCTTCCATATTATATGGTTCCACAGTCCTGGGCATTTATTGTATTGCTGAACACAGTGTAAAAGGTCCAGTCTGAATTCAGATTTCTGATGCATTTTGATGTCAAAGAAATGCCCTTGCTTCTATTATTAGTTATCAAATCAGTGCCGGGCCAAGTTCTCCAGATGGTGAGAAATGTATTTCAGATGCTCTCTTTGCTGAGTACCAGGCAGAGTAACTCACCCATGTTTCCTTGGAAAATATTTCCAGGAACATAACACACAATGTTGAACTTCAAATAACTCTCCTCTTCTTCCCTGTCTTCCTATTGCTCCTCTTCATACACTGAATGAAGTTCTACTCGTATTTCAAGGCTATACTGTACTGGAGTGTGGGTTCTACCTTCTCCCTAAATCTTTTTTTCATTTTACTATTCAGAAGTCATATTTTTCACCTCATATCTCTCCTAGAATCTTGTGTGTACTTACATGAACTACTATAATGGGGAATTCTTTCACCTGAGGCAAAAACAGTTAGGGTAGGGATATGGAAGAATGGACAATGTAGGACACAGTCCAGAGGTGTGGGGCAAGGTTATAGGGGACAGAAAGAGAAAAGATAGATTTGTTATAGGAGAAGGGGGAGGCCTAGAGTCTGACTTCCTCTTCCTTAGGTGGGATATATGTGTTTGGGGGAAAGGAGATGGGCCTTGGGAGAGGAACACCACGATGATGGTACCCCGAGACTGGCAGTGTGGTGTCAGTCAGTCAACAGGCATTTATCAGGTGCTTTTCCTCATATTATGCCTAGGTTTTCCCCTTGATATATTCCACCCTTCCTAGTTTTTCCCTCTAGGTACCTGTCACATTTCTTTGACTTGATTATAAGGCACTTTGGTAAGACTTACAGAGCTGTATAGGGATGAAATGGTAGATTTGGAGTTAGGAAGATTTGAACTCAAATCATGCCTTACATATTTATTAGCTGTGTGACCTTGGGCAAATCACTTTACTTCTCTCAGACTCAGTTTCCTCATCTATAGAAGAGGAAAATAACAGTATCTACCTCACAGGGATACTATGAAAATCGAATGATACAGACACACACACACATATACACTCACACACACACACACCACCTTACAAACTTTAAAGAGGTCTATAAATGTAAAATATTATTATCTTGTGTAATTCTTATCTATGTTCTCCCATAAATCTTCCGTGGGCATCTATCTAATGTGCTGGGGTCTTCCTAGAGACATAACTGTCATGGACCAAATGGGGTGCTGTCTCCAATTGCTGACGTCTGAGTGGGCACAGCTTCCCTAGGGTTGTGGTTTATGGTGACTGACTTGTCAGTGTTTGCTTCACAATGCTCTGGGGACCCATGTAACTATGAAGAAAAATTGTCGTTGACCATCATGACCAGAGTTCCTCTGCAAATTATAGAGGTCAATCCTTTAGGATCATCATCATCAAGTCATTTTTAGAAAGTGGTGATTCTGTATAAAATATTTAAGTGAGATAATGCATATAAAAACTTTATAAACCTTAAAAGTATGACATAAATGTATGCTGTTATTCTGAAAGAGCCATAATTTCATCAGAACTGGAAGTTCCTTTATTGACAAAGACTTCTATGCTGTGACTTAGTACATGGTTTTTAAGAATTGCCATAACTAGAAAATGCATTAGCGTATGATCAGACTGTTATTGAGCCCCTCTAAACTTAAACAGGCTGGTCCTTAGACAAAAGACATGTATATTCAATGACTGAGCCCACTTTTGAAATATTTTCCATTTGATACAATCTACTTAAGTTTGTGCTTAACTGGAATAAACTTTGAGAACCTGAGGTCACTTCAATACCAAAATGAGCCAGAAGAGTGGAGTTTAAGTGGAAGTATATAGAAAATACCTCAGTTTTAAGGAGGATTTTATGGAAATTGTAAAACAAATATAGGAAATTAAACCAATTTTCATACCAAAATGTGACAAATAATTTTGATATATAATTTCATATTTTAGAAGGGAAATATCACTGGTAGCAGTATTTTCCTTGCTTTGGAAATTATTTGAGCAGATATATAGAACTTCTTTTCTCCCCCCTTCTTCCTTCCTCTTTCTCTTCTTTCTTCCCTCCCTCCCTCCTCCCTCCCTCCCTCCATCCCTTCCTTCCTTCCTTCCTTCCTTCCTTCCTTCCTTCCTTCCTTCCTTCCTTCCTGGCAAAGCAGCTAGAGAGAATTGTGTATATTGGGAAAGGTGTTAGATGTTTTGAAAGAAAACTGTAACAACAGCTATCTGCTGCTTAGACCATATGCCTGCCACAACTGTGATAGTTATTTTAGGAGAGTATTGTGAATTTTTAGTATAATGTGCCCTAGCCAGAATTGAAAGGAGAAAATATGTGTTTCTTAACCCAGTGCTCATTTCAATAGTAAATGTTTAATTCAATTCAGCAAGTGTTTATTAAGTGATTGCTGTGTGCTAGGTAATGTACGAGACGCTAAGGATCCAAAGTCAAAAGAAAGGAATGAGTGGAAAAGGGACAAGAGAAAATGCAAGGGGAGAGGACAGTGGAAATGTTAAATTTCTTAGTGCCAGATTCTGAAGAGAGGATAGTGAGAACAGAGTAGGATGAGAACCTGGGAACCAGGGAAGGATGGAAAGATTGGAGGGCACAAAAATGAGGGCTAAGGCCCAGGGAGAGGTGGAAGGATGGAGCCATGGAACCATAGGGTCGTTAGATCATAGATCTGGAGCTGGAAGAGACTTTAGGTCATCAAGTCAATAGAATATTATATAGAAGTATAGCACTTGGTTTGTGGACTCTAGTTTCTAGTTCATTTTTTTTTTCTGGGAAGTTAAGACTGATTTCTCTGGATTTGTTCTGATTTCAAATTATCATTGATTTAGAGCCAGATGGGACCTTAAAAGCCATCAAGTCCAACCTTATGTTACAGATGGGGACATTGAGGCATATAACAGTTAATTGACTTACCCAGAGTCATGAAGCTAGTAAGTATCTGAGGCTATATTTGAATCCAAGTCTTAATGACTCTAATACAGCACCAGGAAAGAATAAAAGGATTGTCATATAGTAGTGAGGGCCCAATTGAGATTAGATAACAAAACTGTAGTAGACTCAGTGGGCCTAGGTTATGTGAATTCCTTCAGGGTTCTGTGCTGGGAACTGGGCAGAAATAGTCCAGGTCTTCAATGAGTGAGGTTATATCATGTATACAAATAAAGAACAAAGAAAACTAAGGATGGAGGAGGATGGGGAAGGCTGTAGAGAGGAAGTGGGACCTGCACTGAACTTTGAAGGAATATGAAGTTGCGGAGAGATAGAAATGATGAGGTATACAAGAAAGACTTACGTGAACTCATGCAAAGTGAAATGAGCAGAACCAGGAAAAACATTGTACACAGTAACAGCAGTATTGTACAAAGATCAACTGTGAATGACTTAGCTATTCTCAGCAATACAAATATCTAAGACAATTCTGAAGGACTCATGATGAAAAATGCCATCCACCTCTAGAGCATCTGAAAGCAGATTGAAACAGGTTTAAAAAAAAACAACTTTCTTTTGGCCTGTATTTTCTTTCATAACATGATTAATATGGAAATATGTTTGCATGACTGCACGTGCATAACCTATATCAAATTGCTTGCTTTCTCATTAATAAGGGGGGAGGAAATAAAAAGGGGGGGCAGAGTGAATTTGGAGCTAAAGTTTTTTTTTGAATGTTAAAAATTGTTTTTACATGTAATTGGAGAAAAATAAAATATTAAATTAAAAAAAAGAAATGATGAGGTAGAGCATTCTGACTAAAGGGAAAGGTCTTCCTATGTGCATGTATATATAGACACATATATACATACATACATGAACATGCATATATATGTATACATATATACACACATGCATACACATATATGGAGGTAGGAGTAAGGTTATGAAGAACCTTAGATACAAGGATAAAGTGTTAATATTTTATACTAGAAGTAATGAGAAAACATGAAAGTTTTTGACCAAAAGAGTGGGTTGGTCAGAGCTGAACCACAGAAAGACTATTCTGGCAGCTATGTGGAGGATGAACTACACAGGGGAAATGTTGGGTTGTCAAAGACTTCCTGTCAAAGGAGAGATTTTAGTTGAGACTTTAAGGAATTCTAGCGAAGCCAGGAGGCAAAGATGAGGAGGGAAAGCATTCCAGGCATGGGGGCCAGCAAGAGAAAATGTCCAGAGCTGAGAGGAGGAGTATCTCATTTGAGGAACAACGAGGAGGCCAGTATCACTGGATTGAAGAGTGTGTGTGTAGGCAGTGTAAGGTGTATGAAGATTGCAAAGGGGAGAGGTGTGAGTTTTGAATGCAAACAGAGGAATTTTTATATTTGATCCTGGAGGTGATAGGAAGCCACTGCAGTTGATGGAACACGTTATATGCTCAGATTTGCAATTTAGGAAGGTCACTTTGATGTTTGAGTGGAGGATGTTTGGAGTGGCAGGTAAACCCACTAGCTACTATTGCAATAGTTCGGGTATAAGGTGATGAGGACCAGAGTGAAGAGAGTGTCAGAGGAGGGAAGGGGGTGTGTATACACCTTCAGATGTTAGGAAGGTAGAATCTACAGGACTCGGCAGTAAAATTGGATGTGGGGGGTGGGGATGAGAGAGACTGAGGAGTGGAGGATGACACCGGGGTTGTGTGTGAGCCCAGGGGACTGGGAAGTTGGTGGTGCCTTGGAAGCAATGAGGAAGTTTAGAATGGGAAAGGTTTAGGGGGAAAATAATGAGTTGAGTTTTAGACAGGTTGAGTTAAGATGTCTATGGGGACATCCAGTTTGAGCTGTCGGGCAGTAGGAGATATAGTCCAGGAGATTAGGAGAAAGATAAGGGAAGGATAAGTAGATCTGGGAACCACCAGCAGTGAGATGAGATCATTGAAACAGTGGTCTCTTATTCCACTCCTCCCTGCTCCCACCCCCATCCCTCTGAGTCTGGCTATGTTGGGAGTTATAGAGTAGACAAAATTTATGAATGGCAGTCCTTATCCTCCATATTCCCCAAGTGGGGGAACCCAGCTTTAAAGACAGATAGCTATGCATGGAAAGTAAAGAGTCATCATTATTGTCACCCGTAGATTTCTACTTGCTTTGAGTTTTACTAACCACTGTACATGTATTATCTCATTTGATTCCCAGAACCACCCTAGAAGGAAGGTGCTGTTATTATCCCCATTTTACAGATGAGAAAACTGAGGTGAAGAGACTCACCCAGGGGTTACCCAGCTAGGAAGTGTCTGGGACTGGATTTGAACTCAGGACTTCCTGAGACTCCAAGTCTTTTAATTAACCACTGTGACACCTAGAAGGAGACACACAGCTGTCCCAAATTACTCCCCAGGTCTTAAAATAGCAACAAGTTGTTGTCTTGACACTGGTGGGTATTGTTTTTTGTGTGTCACAATAGCTGATCCTTGACTGTGATAGTGTGCTGAGAGAGGAGCATAAGGCATGTGGGGAACAGCGCTTGACTGGAGAGGTCGTGTTAGCTTTAGAGGAGAGTCAGAGGGTTAGTGTCTTGTTGGGAGAATTCAAAGCTGATGCAGAAAGTGCTGCTGTGAACCAGGAAAAATTTGTACACAATCACAGACACGTCGTGTGTGATGACCAACTTTGATAAACTGGACTCTTCTCAGCAATGCACAGCTATAAGATAGCTCTACAAGTCACAGGACAGAAGGAGATACCTACATTCAGAGAAAGATCTAGAAAGAACAGAGTTTAGATGGAGACTGAAGCCATCTACATGCTCTCGTTCTTTTCCATGTTTGATTCTCTTTTTTTTTCCCCATGGTTTACTCCGTTGGTTACAACCCTTCTATACAACCAGACTAATGTCCAATGTGAAAGTATTTGCAGATCCTATACTTGATTGCATGCTGCCAGGGGCAGGGAGAGGGAGGGGAGGAAATTTGAAACTCAAGGGATTGTAGAACTGAATCTTGTAAACAAAAAGTAAATAAGCAGATCAGCTAAATAAAATAAATAAATAAAAATAGACTTTCCAGGCCAAAAAAAAAGTGCAGCTGTGACTCCACAGATGAGAGATAACATTGTCTGACGGCGAGTTAGTGTGTGTGGTTTATGGATCATTTGTGTGGGTGCAGTTAACAAGAGCATTGGATTTGACCCTCAAGAGACCCTTAAATTATGGCCGGGTGGACAGAGCAGGTTGTGTCGGTGCTTTAGGCTCTGAGATGATGTGTAATTCTAGACAAGAGGCGCCAAAATGGTGCTACATATGGCGTATAATACTCTTGAATGTGACCAGAGCTAGATGAAAATTTTGGTTGGGAAAAATTGAACAAAATAAACAAAAGTACAATAATACATTTGTTGTTGTTCAGTCATTTCAGTCATATTTGAGTCTTCATAACCATGTTTGGCTTTTCTTGGCAAAGATCCTGGAGTGCTAAACATAGATAATATTAATATATGATTCTCTAAGTCAGCATATAGCCCATAGAGAACCCATTTCTATTTAAGTTTCACACCACTGGTCTTGGTTCCAGTAGGCTTCCATGCAGTGATGCTGTTGAGATTTAGGGGTGCTGGGACCCTGAAACAGCAACACACAGGTCCTGCCTGAATGAATTTGACCCAAGCTTTCTTTTAGTCAAAGTCAAGGTTTATTAGAACACCAACAGAAGGTAGGTAGGATTCTAAAAATCTCCCATATTGGCCAGACTCTTAAGGAATTTGAGCATTTGGATCACTAATGCAGGCAGGCCAGATTGAATCTGAGCACTTTCATGGAGGCAAGTTAGATCTTTTATATAGAAGACTGTGGGAACAGAAAAGGGGCTATCTAAGTTGTGGCCAGGTGAATGCCACGTAGGAAAGTCGAGGAACTCTTCCTTTTTGGGCTCCAGATCCCAAAAGACATGGTCTTTTCCTTTTGGAGGTTCAGATCCCATCTCCATCTCCATCAATGTCAGTATTTGGGGAGTCATGAGGAAGGAGACTTAATAGATATTATATCTGAATGGCAAAGTTCTGATCGTCTCAGTACTGGGAAAGATAATTTCTTGGAGGTGGCATTCAAGTACTCTATGCTTTGTAATGTTTGAAGCAAATGTGGTTTGGAGTGGGTCCATAAATCAAGGTTTGTGTCATGGAAATGGTACCAGGCTTGTATTTAGGAGATTTGAGTTTGATGATTAATGGTGGAAATCTTGGACAAAGTAGGAGGCAAGAGCTGCCTACACTATGGTAGGTGAAAAGGAGAGCTTTGGAGGGGAGGGAAAAGGTCTCCCATTGTAAGATCTTTTAATACCAGCCCTGCCTTGAGCACGAGGTGGTCATAGAAGTTACAGGAAAATGCTGATTGAGGCAAAGAGAAAAGTCAGTCTTCTTTGCTTTCCCCTCTTTTCTCTCTATCACCTCTCTTCTTTTCCCTATAACCCCCCATTATCTCCTTGTTTTTGTCCTGCCTCTCTTTTCAAATTCTTGACCCGATTCAAGTCTAAGTGAGATCAGGCTCATTTATGCCAGATTATAAAGGCTGTATATTGAGCAGTCACTGGGGAAAAATGATCTTTTTTTTCGCCTTTATTGAATTAGATGTCCAGGATGATATATTTCCAGCTATTCCTCCCAAGAGATTTATTGTATAAGACCCTTTTTATAGTTTCCATTGTGGTCTGACTTTCTCAATCTTCCCAGAAGGGACAATGGTAATTCTGTTTCAAAGTAGGTTCATTTGCAGTTTCATGTACTCTGAGGTATATGGAGCATAGCAGGGAGTGGTACCCATTTTCTCTGTTAATTTCACTGTTATTATGATGATGATTTTTGTTAATTATAAGCTTGAAGAATGGGTTGAACCTGGTAAGATGAAACAATGACGCCGATGAATGCAGTCATTTTTTTGTTTTACTGGACCTGAGATTTCATCTGCACTGGGAACTCTGAATGAGGAACTTAACCAACCCCGATCAACAGCTTTCTCTGAAACCTGCAGTCCTACAGAACTGCCTAGAGCCCTGAAGCCTGAGTGATTAGCCCAGTCACAGACAGGAAGGATATGGCAGGGGCGAGATTTTAACTCAGGTTTTCCTGACTCTGAGAACAGATTTTTATTAACTATGTCAGTGTCTTAGCATCTCTCCCTCCCTCTCCCTCCCTCTGTCTCTCTGTCTCTGTCTGTCTGTCTGTCTGTCTCTCTCTGTCTCTGTCTGTCTGTCTCTCTCTCTGTCTCTGTCTCTCTCTCTCCCTGTCTCTTCCTCTCTCCCTCTCCTAGGTGATACAACAGACAGTGTGCTAGGCCTGGAGTCAGAAAGACCTGAATTCAAATGTTGTCTCAGACACTTCCCAGCTGTATAGCCCCGGTCAAGTCATTTACCTCTGCTTGCCTCCGTTTCTTCAGCTATAAAATGGGGACAATAATAAAACCTATACTTCATAGGATTGTTGTGGGATAAAATGAGGTACGTGTATATATGATGTGTATGTATATAATGTATATATGTATATTACCATCTGTAAACATATGTAGGTTTGTGTGTGTAAGGGCAGGTGTTTTAGGCTGTCACAGATGACCATCTAAAAGGCACATCCAGAAAACTTCCTTGAAGTGAGTGTCAGGCCCTATTAGACCGTCAGCTCCTTGAGGGCAGAGACTGTTTTGCTTTTGTGCTTGTATCACTAACATTTAGCACAATGCCTGGTACATTGTAAGCTCTTAACAAATGCTTGCTGATTACTCGAAACACAGTGACTTCATGTAGTTTGTATTAGAAAACAAACACATCAGGATGGGGGACTTTAAGGACATTGAGAACACTAGATTCCTAGGTTCTGGCAGTATTAGGAACTGTGGGACACTAGCCTTTGTTTGCGTTGTTGCTGGGTGCACGGTGCCTGACGGCATAGTAGATATTTATTTAATTAACATTTGTTGATTACTGTGGAGTGGGGCAGCTACGTGGTACAGTCTCTGTCTGTCTGTCTGTCTCTCTCTCTCCTTCCTCTCTCCCTCTTCTAGGTGATACAATGGATAGAGCACCAGTCCCGGAGTCAGGAAGACCCAAGTTCAAACTGACCTCAGACACTTACCAGTCATGTGACCCTGGATCAGTCACTTAACCCTGTTAGCTTTAGCTTTCTCATCTATAAAATGCAGGAAATGGAAAAACCAGTTCAGTATCTCTGCCAAGAAAACCCCAAATGGGGTCATGAAGAGTCAGACAGGACTGAAATGACTGAATGGCAAAAAACAAATTGTGGAAGAACCATTCCAAATGAGTCCTTAGTTTTTAAAAAAAATATCAAAATTATAAATAATTTTTTTTTACTAGCTAGAAAACCTTGACTCTTCCCCAGGCGGTTATTTTCACTGTCTGCTAGAAATGTCAAGTAAGAACCAATATTGACTCTGACATTTGACTTCCAAACCAAAATGTCTCAGGAATACAGTGATACTTTTCTATAGCTGTCTTGAGATGCTAGTGTCAGCCTCGGGCTTGTATATTGCATTTGTGTTATATGGCTGTGCTTCACAAATGTCTTATTTGGGGACAAATGGCTCAGCATTCTATACATTTGGGGAAAATGTCCACATAGGAGTGACTTGCTCTTGTGACATAAAATAAAAACTTAATAAATGCTTGTTGGTTGATAGAAAAACATTAGAAAACCAGGCTCTTGATTGTAGTAGTATTATTAAAATCTGGATTCATTTTATGTTTTTTCCCTCATGCAGAGGTTGTTTGGAGGGCATTTATACCTGTCAATCAATTAATAATTATTATTAAGTGCCTACTATGTGCCAGACATGCTGGGGATACAAAAAGAGGCAAAGGATAATCCCAGCAGCCCTCAGGGAGCTTACAATCTAATGGGGGAGATAGCGTAAAAACAAATATATACAAAGCAAGCTACATACAGGATAAATGGGAAATAACATTTGTCAGCGTTGACTCAGGGTGAAGACAAAGCCTCACAGAATGGTAGCACTGGCAAGGAACTTAGAGGTCATCTATCATACCCATTACATTACAGAGAAATAAAAGCTTAGGTCCCAGCAACAAAGTGACTTGTCCACGTCACACAGTAAACCTGGACTAGAACCAGGTCTCCTAGCTCTTAGAATAATGGAGGGACCACAAGTCACCTTGTCCAACCCCTTCTTTTTAGGCACAAGACACCTGAGGGAGGAGTTTCAGTGATGTCTATAATCAGATTGATGCTAAGGATCAGAAGATTTGCATCAGTATTCTCTGACTCCAATGGTCTTCCTCCTGCACCAATGTCCAATGTTCTTTCTATTGTATCCAGCACATATACTGGCCTAGATTGTGATCTTCTGTCTTAGTAAAGTCCAGAAGAGTTCTGACCACATTGTAGAACTCCAGGGCCAGCACTAGCATCTCTTGAAATCTTCCCTGACTTTTCTACCTCATTACCTGGAGTCAAGAGTAGAAATGCATTTAGCCCCATCAGATCTGCTCAAAAGGCAGGATAAAAGCTAAGCAATTCGCTCAGGGGAAGGTATGCATCATGGCTTTTCCTGACTGATCCCTTCTAATGACCACAGGAGCAGCCAGCTAGGTTTTTAGTCTGCCATAAAGCCAGGTTGTTTCTGAATATGAGCTGACTGAAAGGGGTCCATGCCTCAGCACTTGTCTGGTCTCAGGCACCTCTGAGTCTGATTCCTCAGCTTGGAGGCCAGAGGAGGCGAGGTAAACTGCAGAATTCTTCCTGCCTGGGGAAAGGCACAGTCTGGAGTCTGCCAAGCTCACCACATGAATATCCATGATGCTCAGCCCGTAGCCAAGAAGCTGCAGAAGAAGAAATTGGAGTGTACAATGAGGTTCCCTGGGCTACCAAAGATTTTCAACAGCTGCAACAAAATGCTGTAGGCTCTGAAGTGCCTCAATGGGGGAAACATGGTAGGAATGGTAACAGTTGTTCAAATTCCTTTCTATTGATCCAAAATGGAAAAACATTCTGGGAGTCAGAGGGTCTGGATTCAAATCCTACTGTGCCACTTACTGTGGGAAAGTCACTTATCTCTCTGGTCCTGGATTGCTTCATCTATAAGATGAAAAGATTGGCTATAAGATCTCTTTCCTCTGGATCCACAATTCTATGTTTAACATTAGATATGAGAATACTCTTTTATGCAAGCTCTGTTTTTCCCTGGACTTGATTATGAAATCATATAATTACTCAGCAATGACAATGTCATAAGTAATAAATTGAGAGTTGGCAAGGATCTCAGACATCATCTAGTCCAAATCCCTTATTTTACAGAGCCCAGAGATGCACAAGGTCATACAAGTGGGAAGAGGGAGAGATACAATTTGAACCCAGGTTTTCAGACTTCAGATTTGCCATTCTTTCTACCATGCTATGCTGCCTTTCAAAAGATTTGATGATCTCTATGGTCTAAAGCTTCTTTTATAAATAGTTCAATCTATGCATGTTTGGTTAGGTACCCTTTCTTCTTCCTCTCCATCCTGAAGTTCCAAAATGCATCTTTTCAGTCATTTTTCAGTCATGCCTGATTCTTCATGACCCCATTTGGGGTTTTCTTGGCAAAGATACTGGAATAGTTCGCCATTTCCTTCTCCTGTTCATTTAACAAATGAGGAAACTGAGGCAAACAGGGTTAAGTGATTTTTCCAGGGTCACACAGCTAGTAAGTATCTGAGGGTGGATTTGAACTCAGGAAGGTGAGTTGACTCCAGGCCCAGAGCTCTAAGCTGCCCTTAGTCCTGTATCTTAGTTTTTTCATGACAAGTCTGTCTTAGCTACTCCCTTTTTAGTGACCCTACGTGCCCAGTTTCATCTGGTCTGTCATAGGTTTGCAGTTGAAGACACTATCAACCTGTGGAACTCTGGGTTTGGTGGAAAGTTTGTAAGTTTTGTAGTCAGAGTGCCTGGGTTCAAATACGAGCTTTCCCCCCTCCATTTGTGACCTTTACAAGTCATGTAACCTCTCTGGTCCTCAGTTTCCATGTTTGTAAAACGAGAAATTTGGACTAGATTATTTCTAAAGTCTCTTCCAGCTCTAGATTTATACAAATTTACTAATTTAATTTACTAATCTAATCCCTTTTACCCAAAACTCATTTTACAGATGAGGAGACTGAGACTTAGAGAGGTTATGAGAAGGGATTGTGGTACAGTAGAAAGCATGCTGGATATGCTATTAGGACACCTGGGTTTGAGACCCTCAGTTTGAGTCCCTGATCTTCTCTAGATAATCTTTCTGGGTCTCCTCTGTAAAACCAGTCATTGGACAGGATGACCTATAAGGTTCTGTCTAGCTTTAATTCTATGCTCTTAAATAATTTGCCCAAACTTAAATGGTAATGAGGAGTATTTGAGACAGTATTTGAACCCCAAACCTTTGATAAGTAAATTTGGCGCTGTTTCCATCCCATTCCATCCCACTGAGAAAATGCAGATTTTGCCAGTGTGGTGCAGACTATCTTTTCTCCAAACAGAGCTGGACCTACAGTAATCCTAATCTGGTTGAGGCAGGCTTGACTGAATTATAAAATTGGATTTGATGAGTTCTGAGTGGTCTTTGTTTTATTTTTCAGTTGTGACATTAGATTAGGCAACTAGGTGGGACAAAGAATAGAGAGGAAGGTTTGACAATGGAAGGACCCCAAAAAGAGTTCAAATCTAGCCTCAGACACTTATTAGATATGTAATCAGGTCACTTAACCTCTGTCTGCCTCAGTGTCCCTAACTGCAAAATGTGGATAATAATATTACCTACCTCCCAGGGTTTTTGTGAGCCTCAAATGAGATAATATTTGTTAAAGCTCTCAGGACAGTGCCTGGCACATAGTAAGAGCTATTAAAACGCTATAATTGTTCTTGTTGTGGTTAATGTTATAATTTTCTCTGAGCTATCTCTAGTCACCAAAGGTTGTTTGTAGAACAAGGATGTTGTAGAGTACTTTCCTGTTCTGCTATGGAAAAAAAATATCTGGATCCATAGCTCTCTATGCTATGTCTGGTGGCATTTTTACTAGGACAGTGGGGCTTTGTCACCAGGGGTAGGAAGACAGCAAGATACTTCTTAGCGGGAAGCAGTAATGATGAAAGAAACAAGATGTTTGTAGAGAGATTGAGAGTCAGGAAGCTTTAGGATAAGGGGAGGAGAACAAGGCGATCAATCAGCAACCAGAACTACAGCATCCAGGCTCAACTTGAGAACCTTCAGTGACTAGAGATAGCTCAGAGAAAAGGAGAACGATAACACCTATTATGGGGGCTACAAAGACCAAAAAAAAAAAAAGAAAGAAAGAAGCATTTCCTGCCCTCAAGGAGATCATACTGTTTACTATAAGCACATATATTCATATATATATGTATATATATATATACACACACACACACATACATAATATGTGTGTATACATATATACACACATATATGCATGCATTTTATGGGAAGAATTATATGTATATATACAAAGTTATATTATGCATATATACATGTCATTAAATAAAAATAAATATAGGGTAATTTTGAGGTAAAAGTGGTAGGAATCAGGACAGAGATCTCAGGTACTAAGAAGGGGCTGAGAATCCTCTCTTTGATAGATGACCATTGACTGGGTGCTCACAAAAGAGAGAGGAACTAGTTTAAAGACATTTCCGTAATAAAATTGCAAGCCAAGATTCTCATCAAATTGAGAGTGAACTTTTGACCTCATCAGTATATATACTTTCCATTTCTTTATCTCTATACATTTTGTTATTTTCCCCTCCCTCCAATAGAATGGAAGCTTCTCAAGGGCAGGGACTATTTGTGTAGCATCCCCAATTTGAGCACAGTGCCTAGCCAATAGTAAGCATATAAGAAATGCTTCTTTCATGAAATAGCCAGATAAGTCCCTGCTTCCTCAGTGACCAGATTGCTGATGGAAATAGCTCTGGCGCAAGACCAGGAGAGAAGTCAAGGTAGGCTGGAGCAAGATGGGACAACTGCAGCTTAGAAACCTGATTGTCATGTGAGTTCCATAGTCTGTGCCATTTGACAACAGGTAACAAGACAGAACTTGTGATTATCAACCTTGATTCGGTTTGTGTCACCAGGTCTAAAAATGGTTTTTGTGAGACTCTGATAGGAGGATTCTAGTGGAATCCCTCCCTATGTCACTTAATCAAGGGTATGTGGCTAGGAAGAACCTTAGAAATCATTGGATCTTCTCCTCTCCCCAACTCCAGCTTACTGAGGTGAAGCCCATGAAGATCAAGTGACTTATCTGAAGTCTTAGAACTGGCATGAGAATCTCAGAATCTCAAAGCTGGAATGCACTTTAGAAACCACCTGGTCCAACCCATACCCCAAAATAAAGTCTGCCTAAATCACTCTTGACAAGTGAAGACTTCCAGTGAAGTACTACCCATTCTGTCCTGAGGCTGTTCTTTCTACTTTTGGACAACTTTACTCTTTAGTATGTTTTTCCTGGAGTCAAGCCTAAACGTACAACTTGGAGACTTTTGCTTATTCTTCCTTGATTTGTCTTCTAGGGGTAAAACAGAGGAGGGCTGATCCTTCTTTCAAAAGACAACCCTTCAAATACTTGAAGGTAGATAGAGTGTTGCCATTTTTTTTCTCCCCAGAGTAAATATTCTTAGGTCCTTCCACTGCTCTTTATATGGGATAGACTGGAGGCCCCTTGTCATACTTGTTGCTCTTCTGTGGTTATCAATGCCTTCCTAAATCATGGCATCTCCAGGCTGCACATGCTACCCCAGATATTGTCTGAGCAATGCATAATAAAAGAGAACTACATTTTAGGGGATAGAAGCATAGTGGTAGGAGAAGGTCTTGGCCCATGGTGGTACAGGGAAGTTCCATGGAGGAAACTCCCTCTACTGATGCAGATCTGCTTCTGTTCAGCAGTTTATAGTCTTAGAGATTTTCTGGGGGACAATTAGAAATTAAATGACTTTCCTAGAGTCATACATGTAGCATGTGACAGAGGAGAAGGCTTGAACCTAGGATTTCTGACTTTGAGACCAACTTTCTATCCATTTCCCTACACTACCAAGAAATATGATTACGTCTTTATTCCTGCAAATGACACTTTCCAATTTAACCTGAGATCACATGACTTTTTGGTTGTCATATTGCTAATCTTACACTAACCTCTTCTTTCCCCTCACCCTAGGTCCTCTCATTGCAGAATAAATGCATCATTGTACCACATTGCTTATGGGATGGCTGTGAGGTAAGCACTTTGTAAACCTTAAGGTTCTATGGAGCACGTAAACCATCATTATGTGTTATACTGGGAAGGAGCCCATGGGGTGGGCAGCACCCAGTAGGGCAGCAAAGGTAAAAGACTCTGGACCTATCCCCTCATTATTTTTTATGATGCCATGGGAAAATTCTCCAAGGGAAAAGACTGGCTTGAGGTCTTCTGTTTGGGAATACCCTTAGCCCATTTTACTATACCATCCTCACCCATAAAACAATTATATTCATCAACACATCAATAACAATATCATATGGAAAATCATTTTACACATACCAAGTGATTTACATATAATATTGTAATTGCTCTATCATCTGATTCTTTTTCAAAAGGAATTCATCAGCCATGAAAAAGGCAATTATCATTCTGAAAATTTAAATGAAATATTTTATTTAAAATTAGCATTGAATATCAACCCAACCTACCTGAGCTTACTTAACCATTTAGTCAAATTAATTTTAATGAATAGAATATCATAACTTAAAATTTTTCAATGCCCATTTTACCTACCAACACATTTTCTCTCTTTCTTCGCCCTCCTCCCCCCAATCTCATTTTCCTATATGTAAAGCGAAGGCAACAATATTTGCCATACCTACTTCTTAAGTGTGTTTGTGAGACCATAAAAAACTGATGTTTGTAAAAGTACTTTGCAAACTTATATAAATTTAGGAGGCAGTTAGGTAGTGTACTACAGCCCTCAACTTGGAATTAGGAAGACCTGCGTTCAGATGCAGCCTCAGACATTTCTAAGCTGTGTGACTCTGGGCAAATCATGTATCCTTTACGGGCCTCAGTTTTTTCATCTGTATAATGGGCATAATAATGGTACCTCTCTCCCAAGGTTGTTGCAGGGATCAAATGAGATCATATATGCAAAATACTTTGTGAACCTTAAAGCCTATATAATATGCTAGCTATTATTGTTGTTAATATCAGTTATTTATTATTACTTTGGTCAAGAATTTTGTGGCATCTTATTAAAAATCATCATATATTTTACATCTCCCAAGGTTGGCAAACTACTCTGGCTTAATATAAAAAAATCTGTGTATAGAGAGAGTGTGGTTCAGAAAAAGCAGAGAAAATAGTGAAATTAAGGGGCCCAGTTAGGTGAAAAGCAGGGAATGTAATTTGAGGTCTATGACTCTGAAAAGGCTGCGTACAACTAGGCCACACCGAGTTTCTGAGAATCACTAGTGTTGCCTCTTTCCCCTTCCTTACACAGACCTCTTTTATTGCATGGCATAGAAATGCTGCCCTACTTTTCCTTTCTCTGGAACAGCTGAGAGTTGGGCATGGAATTAAGACCTACATATTTCAGGAAACTTTGTTCTTGCTGCACACATAAAGTCGACAGAAAACAAGGTGACTGCCTGAGGGTTTGAGAGGGAAGGTTCTAGAAAATATGCCCTTCATGACTCTGATGGTTTCATTTAGTGCAGTATTTCCAAATAAAAAGAGCAAGTCTGACCCTCTGGAGCCTGTTGTGCGGGAGGGACAGGGGTGGGGATGGGGGTTATAAAGGAGAGGGGAGGAAGGGGGAGAGAGGGAGAAGGAGAGGGAAGGAGAAAGGATAGAGATGTCATTTCCACCACATCTGCTTTGGTGATTTCACCAGGGTTCTCAATAAATACGAGCCATGTTGCCTCCTCTTGATCTCCCTGGTTCTCAGGATTCTCTCCTACCTCAAATAATGATGCCTGTTCTTGTCTGTTTACACATTTTATGCCCTCCATAGACTGTAAGCTCTTTGGGGCAAAGGAACATTTTTATAATTCTGCTGTTATACCTCTAGCACCTAGCCCAAGTTTACAGTCATTATGAGGCAGACCTGCGTCTTCTCCGTCTAAGGCTGACTGTCTATCCAGTTTTCTACACTGCTTATCCCAGCAAAACTATCACAGACAGCACAGCGGGTGCAATGGGTAGAGTCCTGGACTTGGAAATAGAAACACAAGATCAAATCCTACCTAGTAGCCATGTGAACTTAGACATGTCACCTACCCTCTCAGCCTCAGATTCTCCATCTAGAAAATGGGCATAAAAAAGGCACCCACCTCATAGACTTGACCAAATAAGATAACTGTAAAATACTTTGCTGGCCTTAAAGTGCTTTCTAAATGCTAGCTATCTCTATTATTATTCCTGGACCTATGTCTCTCAAAGAGACCTGTGTTCTCATTAGCTTTTCTGTTTGCCATATGACACAAGGAAGTACACATATGTCTGTATTTCCCCTTTTTTCCAGTGGGCTGGCAAATTCTAGTCTTACAGAGTTATCTGGGACACCAAGAGATTTGGTGACTCTCCCAAATTCACACAGAGAGTATATGTCATGGGCAGGACTAGAATACGAGTCTTCCTGAGTCCAGTTTTCTCTTCACTAGGCCATAGGATATGTTTAATAAATTCCAGTCAGTTAAGAAGGATTTATGAAGTGTTTACTATATACCAGGAACCGTGCTAAGTGTTGGGGATGAAAAAGCAAAAGCAAAAGCAAAAACTTGGTCCCTGGCCTCAAGGAGCTCTGCATCTAATGGAGTTAGATTCTACATTCTAAATACTTGTTGGATTGAATTAGTTTTCCTGCAGTCAGCACTTAAGTACTATGTAGTAATAATTAATGTATACAGTCCACAGGTCTGAATGATTTATATTAGGCAAGCTGCTGGATACTCTCTCCAAATGGTAAATGTGTTTGACCTTACTTCAAAGAAGATTTCCCGCCAGTCTGATTAGCCATCCCACTGTCTTTTTTTTCCCCCATGAACTTTAATTTTTATTTACCAATCCTTACAAATATTTTTTTCCAAACCACATGCCAAACATAATGAAATAGCCACCAGGATTCACAGAATTGTTTGATGTTAGTCTAATTATTATTGAGAAATAACATTTAGAAATTTACATTAAATATTATTTGGTCTAATATTAGTGTTATAATTACTTAGACTAATAATATTAGTCTTACTATTATTTCTAAATAATATTCAGAGTATCAGTTAGTGTTATAATTATTTAAACTAATAATATTAGTCTTAGTATTATTTATAAATAATATTTGGAATATTAATTTCTAAGTAATGATAAGACTAACATCAAACAATTCTATGGCTCCTGATGGCTACAAAGCATTTTACATATGTTATCTCGTGAGTAGAAGTAGGGTAATCATTTTACACTAATGAACACTCTTATAAGGGATGTTTTTTAATGAAAGGGAATGTACAATGCAATCCCAAGAACCTCTGAAAAATGCCAACCATCCATCCTGGTATGCCTCTGGAATCTGCTTGTGTTCTGTTGAACAAGTTTAGAGGCTCTTGTGGATCTGTCCTACTGGATAAGTGGGTTAAAAAAAACCCATTGGAAATAATCCCTACGAAATTTGGAGTATGATCAAAGGAGTATAACCCCTTAAAATAGCCTACTGCCAGTTAGGGAAACCATAGAAATAAATAGAATAATTGGAACAAAGTTAATTTCCTTACGCAAATATGGCAGTGAATTGCTTTTAAATTTTGAGTACAAGTTCATTGTTTGTAGGATTCAGAGCAGGAAAGGACCTTGGAAATCAGCTTTTTCTCTCCAAACACATTTTAAAGACAATAAAACTAATGCCTAGAAAAGTGAAATGATTTGTTCAAGTTCACACAGGTATTAATTAACAGGTGAACTCAAACCCAGGCCTTTTGACTCCCAATCTGATGATTTTATCACTGTCACCATTCCCAAGCTGTACAGCCCATACACTGGTCATCATCCTCATCCTCCTTATCTCTGTCCCACCAGAACCTTGGTCTCTATTCCTAAAACCACTCTGGGCTCTGAGAGATCTTGGGCCTTACCCTTGGAACCAGGTATTCATTCATGTTAGTTCTGAGCTCCTCTTCCTAAACCATGTGCTAGGGGTTAGTGCCCTACCCTAAGTCTTTCTTGCTCCTCTTCCCCTATGAGACTGTCATTTCCTTGAGGAAGGGATTGTCCTATGTAGTGGGGGACCAATCAATGGGAGCCCAGTCCTGGGAGGACATAGGTGAGACCCATGTGGTTGTTTGGCAAGCCTGCTTCCAGGCATCCATGATGAAGGGCTCTGCTCTCTGCTTCAGAGTACTAACAGGCATCCTATAATTATTTCTAGTCGCCTTTCTGTGTGCATTTTTTATTGGCTGCTAAGCTGGAACTGGGTCAGTCAATCAATAAACATTTATTAATCACTTCCTTTGTGCAAGGCATTGTGGTAAGCAGTGGGGATACAAAGACAGGAAAAATCACAGTCCCTGCCCTCAAGGAACGAGGTTACACAGTGAATAGAACTCTGGACCTAGATTCAGGAATACTTGAGTTCACATCCAGCTTCAGACATTTATTATCTGTGGGACCCTGAATGTGCCACTAAATCTCACTGTGCATGAGTTTCCTCATCAGTAAAAGGGAAGTAAGAGTGGCATCTACCTCCAAGGCAGGATAATGAAGAAGATCGTGTTCGACTGGGCTGGTTCACCAAGGGGTCAGTGCTGGGAAGGAAGGAGACTGTGGCCAGTGTAGGACTGACAATCCAAGAAAGAACTGAAGGGTGGAGGGAATGGAGGTCATACTGAAGGTGAAGAGCAGGATTAGGTGTTGTAAGGTAGAAAAAAATAGAATGATGAAAGATTTTGATTAGATAAAAAGAAATTCAGAATTCATGAACATAGAGATGGAACCCTTGGGAGTAACAGCAAAATCAAGGGTATGACCAATCTCTGTATGAAACTCATGGTGAGGGGGGAGTGGGTTGTGGGAAATGGTTAAATTGAGGAACTGGGAAGTTAAGGTTTTCAGAAAGCATCCATATGTATATTGAAGTCTCTTACTATGAGGAACTGGGATGGAGAACAAGAATGAGACTGTTGAACTAGCTGAGGACAGAAGGAGAATGTCCTGGGGGTCAACAGATAAGAGTACTGGAATCTTGATAGGGTTATAAATATGAATTCAATGAGCTTCAGAGGAGGAGTGGTTACTGAGTACTGGTGGTAGAGGAAGAGACTGAAAGTGGCAGTGGGTAACAAGGGCTATTCTGACTCAATTTGTAGTGGATACAGTGAGGTGGGGGGAAGGGAAGATATAAGTGACAGTACAACTGATACCAGAAAGGTTAGCCAGGGAGACTGTGTCATCAGGTGGGAACCAGATTTCAGTGAGAGCCAGAAAACGCAGGGAGTGGGAAAGGAAGAAGCTTAAGATAAAAGCAAATTTGTTAATGGCAGAGCAGGCATTCCAGAGAGGCATTCCAGGTTTGGGGGATGTGGACAGGGGAGGTTTAGAATCACAGGGATTGACCTTTGTCGAGGGCAGAGCCAAGATGGTGGCATAGAAGCAGCAAAGTCCCGCAGCTCCCACACTGCCACCCTAAACATCCATAAAATATGAGCCCAAACAAAGTCTAGGACTCTCAGACTCACAAAAATACAGAAAACACATCTCTCACTGAAGGCAGCTCGGCAGCAGGGGCTCATCCCGGCAGCCAGGAATGGAGGCTGGCCCAGTCTGAAGCCGAGACTGTGGCCAGGCCTGGGGTTGTGGGAAGGAGCTAGGCTGAGCTGAGCCGAGCCACGCCGCAGCCAGTCTTCAGAGGAGAGGATCTATAGCCTCCAGCACCTCCACATCTGCCAAGGCATGAGAAACGGGGATGGGAGAGGGGCAGCTTGCACCGGAGCAGAGACCGGCCCAGCCCAAAACTGCTGCCGAGGCCAGGCCAGGCCCTAGGGATGCCAGGAGGAGCTGAGCCTCCCAAGCCGCAGCTTGAGTCTACTTCAGAGAAAATCTAAAGCACCTGCATGAGGGGATCTTAAAATCCTGCAAACCAGGGTCAGAGACGGTTAGTGAAAGTGAAATGTTGAAAATTAATTTGGGGTTGGTAAAGCAGTTCAGCCAATCTGCCCCCAGGGCAAGGAAGCAGTGGGGGAAGGGAACTGCTGGAACCAGTGGCAGCCCCCACCAGGCTGCTTCAGAGCCCCTGGCCTGCGGATTCCGCAGGGGGGCTGAATCAATTGATCAGGTCCAAGTGCTCTTGCGTTGAGCGGCCTGGATCCAGATCATGGTCTTGGGCGGTGGTCCTGGCATGTGCTTTCAGCAAGCCAAAGCTGGGGGGACTTGCAACACCCCCCTAATAGCTCTGGCAGCTGGGAAAACCTCAGCACTTTGGAACAGAGTTTTCCCCCCTGGAAGCAGAGTTTCATAGAGCTAAAAAAACCCAACCAATTAAATGACTGGCCAAAATGAGGAAAAAGAAGCAAAATAAGAACAGCAATAAAACTCTAGAATC
>CM053593.1:341714338-341745023 GCA_028646575.1 Pseudocheirus occidentalis | reverse complement strand
GGTAGAGAACAGAACAAGGTGGGGGGAGGGATAGGAAGGAGAGACAGATGATCACTGTCACAATATGTCCACTATGAAGATGTCCTGTATAATCACACATCCACAGTCTGTATTGAATTGATTGTCCTTCCAGTAGGGGTGGGTGACAAGGGAGGAACCAAAAGAATCTAGAATTTAAAAGTTCTGCAATACCGGCAACTAGGAATTAAGATATACAGGAGCTGGGATAGGGAGACCCTCCCTGACCTACCAGAAAGTAAGAGAGCACAGCAGGGGAGGGACTTTACAGTGGGATTGCTGCTTTAGGGTTGGGGCAGGGGTAAGACAGGGAGAAAATTTGTAATTCAAAAATGTAATGAAAATGAATGATGTAAACAAGAAAACAAATTTAAAATATTTTAAAAAATAAAAAATAGAATTACAGGGATTCAGAGGGTGTGAAGGGGAAGAAGTGTTCTGGCTATTGTGGAATGAGTCTAAGCAGATGATTGGTGTCTGGAGACAAGTCCATTGAAGGAGGAAGGTGAATAGACTTTTTAAGAGATAATGTCTAACTTTGCCCCAGGTGTTGATGATTTTGGGTCCTCTGAAGCCCTGTAGACCCAACTGCTTTGCAGAAAGAGGTAAAGGTAAGGCCTGGGGGAGTCCAGGCAGAGGCAGAGGTTGGCCCTTTGAGGAAGGTCTGATCTAGGAACAGTTTCTGAAAGACTGGAAAAGGCCCCTGGGCTAAGATGGACAGTGCCCCCTGAAAGGTCTCAGAAAGAAGGCTGGGGGCCTGGATTGAGACATAAGTATAAAAAACCACAAGAGTAACTGGCTCACTTGCCTCTTTGGCTGCTTTCACAAGAAATAAGGACTTGTGTGGCCTCTACTGGGGGAGGTATTTACCATGGCAGTCATTGCCTTCTGCTGCCAGCTGCCCATTTCCCCAAATGGACAGTATGTGCTGATGAAATGGAGCCTGTTTCTTTGCCTCTTTGAATGTATTCTTCCCTGTTCTTTGGTGAATGAGCATTAGAGATGAAATGGACTAGACTAGAACTTTTTGAGATCTTGAAAGATCCAGGAACTAGTGTCCATACCAGAGTCCACCACTGATGCTGCTGCTACCTGTCTCCCTACCCAAAGGCTTACTATGTTGGAAAGAAGCCAGAGAGGAAAAAGACCATGGTACTCCCATGGGAAGTCTTTTGTGCCCACACCCAGTTCCAGACCAACATTCAATCAAAAAGGCACACAGCAAGTAAACCAGAAATAGACATAGACCACCTGTGCATACTCTGAAATATGAGGTAGGACCTTTAATTATGTAAGCCTGGAAACAGGTTCACCGAACATCTGCGGAGGTCACCTGCTGATACTTCCAGGGCTGGGTCCTCATTGGCCAGGTCCCCCCACTTGATTTCTTGTATTTGTATCTCCAGAGCTTAACATGGTGTCTGGAATATGGTAAGTGCTTAATAAATACTTTATAAATCATTAATTTATTCATTTACTGCCTCTTCAAAATTGGAATATCCCTTGGCTTCTATTCCTACGATTGGATTTCTTCTCTCTCTCTCTCTCTCTCTCTCTCTCTCTCTCTCTCTCTCTCTCCCCTCTCTCTCTCCCTCTCCTCTCTCTCTCTCTCTCTCTCTCTCTCTCTCTCTCTCTCCCCCCCTCTCTCTCTCTCCTCTCTCTCTCTCTCTCTCTCTTTCTCTCTTTTTCTCTCTCTCCCTCTCTCTCTCCTTTCTTCCTTCCTTTCCCTGTCTGTCACTGTCTCTCTTTCCTTCCCTCTCTCTCTCTGTCTCTCCCCCTCCTCTCTCTCTCATGCACACATATAGCATATATAAATGCGCAAACACTATATATGTGAAATAGATAATTGTATGCAGATATTATATATGCATATACATAGTATGTGTGCATTTGTGCATTTTATAACACGAGGAGAGTACAATGAAAACAATAGAGATCATGTTTCCTGTCTAATGTAGATATGGAGAGTCTTCCATAGACTCTCGGTTTTCTGTTCTGCTTCTGTGATTTTGGTAAAAATATCTAGTCACCTTCTGCCTCAATTTCTCCATCCATAAATTAGGAGGTAATGTTGAGGAATCACTTCAATCTCACTTGACAAGACATAGCATATGCTACATGAAATTCTCTCCTGGCTCTGCTCCTGACTCTGTGGGCTTCTAGCCCTTCCCTTTTTGTCCCTTTTTTGTGTTGACTTCTGCACTAGAATGTAAGTTCCTTGAGGAGAGGGACTGTTTTGCTTTTTGTTTGTATTTGTATTCTCAAATTTTAGCACAGTGCCTGGAACATAAGCCTTAATAAATGCTTGTTGACTTGACTTTGTTTATTTTCTTGTTTCCCTTACTAGCAGTAATTTCCTTGAGGACAGGAATGATGTTCTTTCTTTCTTTTTTTTCTCTTTTATTTTGTATTTTATTTTCCCCCAGTTACATGTTAAAACAATTTTTAGCATTCATTTTTTTAAAACTTTGACTTCCAAATTCTCTCCCTTCCTCCCCTCCCTCAAGGCAAACAATTTGTTCCATGTGTAGTCATGCAAAACATTTCCATAATAGTCATGTTATGAAGGAAAACACAGACCAAAAACCAAACACCTCAAGAAAAATAAAGAAAGTAAAAATAATGCTTCAATCTGTATTCAGACACCATCAGTTTTTTCTCTGGAGATGGATATAGTATTTTTCATCATAAACCCCTCAGAGTTGTCTTAGATCATTATATGGCTGAGAATAGCTAAGTTGGAAGGATGTTATTTCTTTGAATCCTCCCTATATAACATAGTTCCCTGTATAATCATAGAGGTGCCACAAATGTTCATTTTTTATACATGGCTCAAAAATGTCATTAATTAAAAGAATATTAAATATTTATTCAACTATTAACCTACTTATCAATCCCTATGGTGGTGCTACATTTTGCTAAGTTTTCACCTTTGTAAGGGCACGTTGGGTTTTGGTTACATTCAATTATAAGGGAAAAAACCTGGATTAACATAAATTCTCAGGGCATGGAATATCTCTCTCTCTCTCTCTATCTATCTATCTATCTGACTACCTGTCTGTCTGTCTGTCTGTCTAAGTCTATATATACAGAGTCTGTTGAAGCACCTTTTCCACAATGCATGGGACACAGAGAGCATCGCTAATTAAGAAAAATTCTCTAATCTACATTTCTCAGAGGACTGAATTTTTTTTTCCTAGAGAGTGCACCTGATAAAGACTCTGTGTGTGTAGAGGTGCTCTACAAGGAAGAAGGTTTAAAAAATAGGCCAGCCCAAAGTATGGGGGTGGCAGGTAGGGGAATGAGAAAGGCAAGCAGAGGGAGTAAAGTTGGAGGGGGAAGTAGAAGGGAAACTCAGGGAGTCATATGACCATGGCATCCTCAAACCTACAAGCTCTAGCTGGCACCTACTGACTACAGAATGAAGGAGAACCATTAACCATTCCTGTAATAACACTTTTAGCTGCTCTCTGGCTTACCTTAGGACTCCCACCATTTTCTCCCACTTCAAAGAAAAGAAAAGAAAAGGAAAAACCTTTCATAAGACTGATAGAATCCCATTCTAAATGATTGCTGGGGTCCTTAAGTGCTTACTTTGGGAGCATAGGAAACAGCACCTGTTTGTACATAGGTGTAGAGATTGTTTGTACTCTTTCATTCCTTTTGCTGTGATTTGCATTGTTTTATATTTCAATTAAATGTTTGTAATGGTAATGGGATTTGAAGATCTTCTATGCCCCTTGAACTTGCTGACGTAGCAGGAAGGGGTAGAGCAAGACTCATATATTCTACTGTGAGTGAGGCTACAATAGTGGGCTCATAGACTCCAGTAGCATGGCTGATCCTATATCTACCTTGTTTCTGGTTACTGTCTCCTTGCTTCTTGGCTTTTTGTCTTTCACCTTGTTTGCTAGATTTGTTTCCACAGGCTTGATACCCTTCATCTGTAGATGCCTGATAGCTTAAGCTGGATGTCACCCCCTGTCCACAACTGTCATGTGTCACCACTGGACCTGGTATCAAGCACATTCCAAATGCTGGCTAAAGAACTGACCTCTCAAATGGGACCCCTTGGGACAGGGACAGCTCTATGTCCAATTTCAGCAGCAAGTAGACATGGAAGAAAATACCTTTGCCCCTTACCCCGAGATTTTGGGACCCCATTTGTTTGGAGGGGGAATGATGGGGAGCTTGTGCTCAAGCTGCATCATAAAATATTGTTTTCTGTGTTTATTGTGTGCTATCTTTGTTATATTGTTGTAAAATTCTGTTGACACTAACTACTCCTAAAACTCCTGTTAACCTATGTAATGAAATGTATTGTTAATGCATTTTTGCCAAGTAAGGGCCATGAAAGATCTTGGGGATGATTGTAATGGTAATGGAATTTGAAGATCTTCCATGCCCTTTGAACTCTCTGATGTAGAAGAAAAGGGTAGAGCAAGAGAAAGCTGGAGCCAAGCTGGAGTCCATGCAGTGGTGCTTCCTGGAAGTGGCAGGCAGTAGCAGCAGCTGCAGCTGCAGCAGGAACTCCTTTTTTTTGAGCCAATCATAATCTCTGCTAAGGACTCCTGCTGAGGACTGCCAGGGATGGGAACTGTGAGGGGCCAGAGCTGCTGAGAACAAGCTGCCTGGATGCTGAGTAGTTGTTGTGAGTGAGGAGAGGAGAATCTTTGAGGTAGCCTGTCCTGTTTTGGAGGCTTGAGAATGTGGGTGTTTACTACATTAATTACATGTGCCAACTTCATAACTACTGTATTGGCTTTGACTTTCTGGTTTAGGGACTCAGTTTTCTGGTATTTGAATAAATGTTCTAGCTATATTTCTCATGTAGAGAGCCTGTTACATTTTGTGATTAATAACCATATCAGCATATTTATAGTTACTGTAGGCATCATGAAATTGCATTGTTGATACAATGCTTTATTACTGAATGCCTATGTCCTTTGTATGATATGGTAGTAGTAGTGACTAGAGTGGACTGAGGTCAGAGCCAAGAGTTACATGATTGCTTGGTATGTTAGACATAAGAATCAAGGAATGTCAAAATTGGAAGGAATCTTAGAGATCTTCTTATTTTACAGAAGAAGAAATCATTATATGTGACTGTGACTGTTATATGCAGATAGTTTAGGAGGTTACAATGAATGCATACTAATCCCAAGAAATCCATTAGATTTTTTTTGACATTTTTCCGTCATTTATTCTTGTTTTATTTTTTCTTAATTACACATAAACTAAAATTTTGTTATTTTTTTTCTTTGTTTTTTGGAGTAGAGAAGGCAGGGCAACTGGGGTTATGTGACTTGTCCACTGTCACAGGGCTAGTGAGTGTTAAGTGTCTGAGGTCGGATTTGAACTCAGATCCCCCTGACTCCAGGGCCATTGCTCTGTTCACTGTGCCACCTAGCCACCCCAATTTTTGCCATTCTTAAAAAAAAGTTTAGTTCCAGATTTTCTTTCTCTCTCCTTCCCCTCCACACTTCTCAAGAAAGCAAGCAATTTGATATAAATTAATACATATGAAGTCATGGAAGACATTTTCATATTAGTCATGTTCCAAAAGAGAAGGCAAACAAACAAAAAAAACTCAAGAGAAATAAAGTTAAAAGAGTACACTTTGATCTGCATTCAGACTCTCAGTTCTTTCTCTAGAGATGGATGGCATTTTTTATCATAAGTCCTTTGTCTTGGGTTGTTGTATTGCCTGAAACAGTGGTTCTCAACCTTCCTAATGCCACGGCCCTTTAATACAGATCCTCATGTTGTGGTTACCCCCAACCATAAAATTATTTTCATTGCTACTTCATAACTGTAATTTTGCTACTGTTATGAATAGTAATGTAAATATCTGATATGCAGGATGTATTTTCATTGTTACAAATTGAACGTAACCCACAAGTTGAGAACCACTGGCCTAGAACATTCAAGTTATTTACAGTTAATCATCATACAATATTGCTATTATATGTATATATTCTCTTGCTTCTCCTAGCTTCCTTTAACTCATGTAAGTTTTCTTAGGTTTTTCTGAAATCATTCTCATCATTTCTTATAGCACAATAGTATTCCATCATAAGCGTACGCTACGACTTGTTCAGCCATTCCTCAATTGATGGGGCTTCTCTTAATTTCCAATTCTTTGGCATGGTAAAAAGATTTTTTTGTATATATACATAAGTTCTTTTCCTTTTCCTTTGATCTCTTTGGAGTATAGACCTAGTAATGGTATTGTTGAGGGTATGCACAAATTTATAGCCCTTTGGGCATAGTTCCAAATTGTTCCCTAGAATGGTCAGAACAGTTTATAACTCCACCAACAGTACATTATGTCCCTATTTTTCGACATCACCTCTGGCATTTTCTGTCATTAGATATTTTTTTAATTGGTCTAGGACATGGTGTTTTGTTTTTTTTTTTGCCATGGGCTTCTTTCTCCAAAAAGTTAAAGACAAGAAAAAAAAGATTCCTAACTTAATTAAAAGTTAATTAATTTTAATTAAGATTAATTTGAAGTTAATTTAAAATCCTAGAATTTTGAAGTGTTTTCAACTCAATAAAACATGATAGATGTCTCATAATAACTCACATTTATAGGATGTTATAAAATTTACAATGTGCTTTCCTCACAACAGTTCAGTGAGATAGATTTTCCAGGTATTATTAAACTCCATTTTACAGATGAGATTGATGCTTAGAATGGTTAGGATAACATTAGTAATTGCAAAAGGTAACACAGGGAGGAATTGATGGGACTGAGAGACGAGACCAAATTTTCTAATTTGTAATCCAGTATTCTTTTCCCAACATCTTGATTTGTATTTACATGCTTAGGCATTTAGACTGACTGGACTGATGGTCCGAGTAGAGTACTAATTAGATGAAAATGCTTTAAAAAGGGATTAAAGTGAAACTTTCTCAGACATCTGGCAGCGACAGATTATTCATGGGATATACATTTATGATTCCATTAAAATTCCTATTCCAGAATATAAATGATAAAATTATGGGGAAAAGTGTGAAAAAATGTTTACTCCTGTTACAAAGTGGGTGATCACGTTTTCTCATCCCCACCCCATGGACAGGTTTGAGAGGTTCCCTTTGGCTTACATGTATGGGCAGGTAGGGGTTGAAAGAGGTTGAATGAAAAGTATGGTGATTAATACCATCTCTAAAAGGCACAGCTACTGTAGTGATGGGGGGGTAGGGTGGGTGGAGTGAGGTATAAGTTTTTGCTCCTGGATCTGATGATAGCATAACTTTGGTTTGATATAAACCCATTTTGCTTTATTTTCATCTGTTCTACCTTGACTCTTTTTAAAATTGTGAAACAGACTGCATTGACAGCTAGTTGAGAAACAGACATCCCATTTATGAGGCAGGGAGGCCTTGGTAGTGGCAGAGTTTCTTCATTGCTGTCCTGGCACATATGCCCTCTCACAACAAGCAAGGAAAGTCAATATTTCTTTACTGCCGGTGATGGGGTAGTGCTGTTTCTATGAGAACCCCTGCTTGGCCAATACTTCCATCCATAGTAACTGTTGGAGTGAATTCATGATTCAGATATGTATTCATTTGACATTGACCTAGAATTATCAGCATTTTTCACAGGGTAAACAGTCAATTAGTATTCTTGGCCTTTGCTTTCCCCCTCCCCCCCCCGCCCCCTTTCATCTTGGATTTGATTTGGACGAGAAATCCAAACTCTGCATGTCAATACCTGTCCAGATCAAGTAGGCTCCCTGTGGTACGCTTTGAAAAACAAGACCTAGGTCTGTTGAGAAATAACATATTAGTCAGTCATGTAATGTGCTATTGCCCCTAGTGACTCTTCCACATTTACACACTTACTCTGTGCTTTTCTCAGAGTAAAATCATAGTCAGAATCAAGGCAATTGGTATTTATTGACTGCTCTGCACATTGTTCTGCAGACTCTAAATAGGCAGCATTTCTGAGCCTGGACTCCATACCCTTTGAAGGCAGAAGGGCTTGGGAGTCTCAGAATTGGGTAGAGAAGAAGTGACTCCATAAGTAAGGTTCTGACAGGTAATCTATTCTCTTGTCCTTTGCTGTATGAATGTTTGCTTTCTGCAGTTTTTTTCTCTAATAGACAATAGTAATTTGTATCTATTTTTTCCTGCTATCTGGACTATTTTTCAGAATTATGGATATATTCCTCCAAAAGTCATATCTTTAGAAGAATATATTCTACAACATATGAAGACAACACACTGACCACCTGTGTCCATTGCTTTCTCTGCTGCCACCCAATCTCCATTGTGCTTTATCATTAATTGGCATCATTATGGTTATTAATCATAAATAAATAACTCTATGTGTGTTGGAGTCAATCAATGACTCAACTAAGCATCTGCTATGTGTGGGACACTGTGCTGGCATCTGGGGATACAAAGGCAAAACTGAAATTGTTCCTGCCCTCAAGAAGCTTATATTCTTTTACCTCTTCCACCACCCTCATCTTCACATCTTCCCTCACTAGCTCCTTCCATCTCCCTTCCAGCATCATCTGGATACCCATGTAGGGTCTTCCATCTTTCTTCCCTGCATCCCCTTTTGGTAAATGCCACTATAAAGGTTATTTATGTGTTTGTTATTTGGGTGAAAAGGGGGTAATCTGTAGATAGTCCAGGAATACTGTGTAAATTTTTGCAATAAAATAATGAAGATTAAGATTCCACCATATGGATGATTTTCACTGTCTATAAGAACCAGAATGGAGTGTATTGGAATTTCATTGCCTCCTGTTGCTAGTCATTATCCAGACATTTCAGTAGCACCTGCTTGTATTTTGGTTCCACCCTTAAGATCTTTGTGTTGTGTAATTCCCCCCCCCCCAATAGTATTTTAATTTTTCCAATTACATGTAAAGATAGTTTTCAACATTCACTTTTATAAGACTCTGAGTTCCACATTTTTCCTCCCCCCATCCTCAAGATAGCAAAGCAATCTGACATAGACTATACATGTACAATCATATTTAACATGTTTCCACATTAGACATGTTGTGAAAGAAGAATCAGAAACAAAAGGGAAGCACCACAAGAAAGAAAAAAAAACAACAAAAAAGGGAAAATACTATGCTTCAATCCACATTCAGACTCCACAGTTCTTTCTCTTTATATGGGTAGCATACTTGTCTTTGCTGAGACTACCCAAGTCTAAGTTGGTCATTGCACAATGTTGCTGTTACTGTGTACAATGTTCTGGTTCTGTTCACTTTACTCAGCATCAGTTCATGTAAGTCTTTCCAGGTTTTTCTGAAATCTACCTACTCATCATTTCTTATAGCGCAGTAGTATTCCATTACATTCATATGCCACAAATTGTTTAGCCATTCCTCCACTGATGGCATCTTCTCAATTTCTAATTCTTGGCCATCACGAAAGGAGCTGCTATAAATATTTTTGTACATGTGGGTCCTTTTCCCTATGTGTTGTATAATCCTATCAGGACTGACTTCCCTTCACACTTCCTGTTCCTCTTCATTTTTCAGGAGTTTGAAACATTCTGAAATGGGAGATGGCTACTATGAAAAGCTTTTCTACACTGTCCAGAAACTACTTTAAAAATTCTTACTCCTTCTTTAGACTTTGTACTTCCAAAATTCAAGACATTTCCATATTCAAGGAAATTCATAGATGAGTTGAATTTTATTTTTATATAAACTAGGCAATGCATGGTATTGCACACTAATAATCCCTGATGCTGGGGAGGCTGGGGTTAATGGATCATTTGAGCTTGGGAGTTCTGACTAGCCATGGGGCTAAACACTAAATCCAGCACCAGCATGGTGAGCCTCTGTGGGCAGAGGGACCACCAAGCTGCCTAAGAAGGGGCAGACTGGCCAAGATTAGACAGATCAAAGATTCTGTGCCAGTCAGAAGTGGGGTTTGGGCTCAGGAATGGCAACTGTACTTCCAGCCTGGGTGAAAGACACAGACATAGATGGATAGATAGATGGAAGGACGGATGGACAGACAGACAGACGGATGGACAGAGTGTGAGAGAGAGAGAGCTCAGGTTGGAGCATCCTTAAAACTGTTGAACCCAACACCAAGGTCACACGTGGACTTAGCCATCAAATCCCCATTAATTTACCTGCTTCAGCAATTTTAGTGTCTCAGAAATAAAGCAGTTATAAATGGCCCTCCTGGGGCTTTTTAGAGCAACATGGGGGATGCATCTTGATTTTATATGCATTCAGAGTGGCAGTATAATGTAGCAGTGGTTTTGTTTTTTAAATAAAAAGGAACAGAAGAGGAGGGGAGGAATTGGAAAGGAGAAAGAAGGGAAGGATGAAATTCTCACTTGGGATTTTATAGTAGATGGAAGAGTTGTTAAAGATGGGGCAGCCCAACCTTTGAAGGTGGAAACCTTCTGTTATTTGTTTTAATGTGATGAAAACAGCTGGACCAAGCTTTAATTCTTTCTCCTGGACATGCTGTGACTTTGACTGAAACCAATTAATTCCCACAGCCCAGCTGATCTTCATTATGTCTCTGGCATTTGAACCAATACTACCCTGACCATGAATCACAGCCTGGAAATGGAAGAGGTCTTGCTCTTACTGCGCCTCCTCTCTCTCTTCTGTGTATGTGGACACTGATTTCTCTACTAATGAATTGTACTTTTTATACTTCTACAGCAATTCTTTAACTATTTTAACATTAAAAAAAGGAAACCCAGTTTTTCAGCCCCCAATCTTTTTTTTCTCTACCTCTGCTTTTTCTTTTCTTCCTTTGAAGGCAGGGGAGGAGAGGAGCAGCTCTTATGAGGGGGATGGAACATTTTTCCTGAGAGTTCCAGGAGCAAGCAGCAAAGTCTCAACATGTTTCTGGTGTAGGAGGAAATTGAGAGAGAGAGGCATTTGCTGCCACATCTGGGGGAGGAAGGGGTGATGAAAGATGACAGCTGGGATGGGGGGAGAAAAAGATGATTTCCAGCAGCTCCCAGAGTCATGCAAGGGCCAGGCTTCTCCCTTATTTCATCAGCCCCCTCCTCTCAATGTTGCCCAAGTGACATTTTTTCAGATCAGTGGGTATTTGGCTCCAACTCATATGGCTGCTAAATGCAGCAATTGAGATGCCTTTTTGCCCCTTCTCCTTGTAGGAGAAAGATGCCCTCAGCAGCCCATAGAAAGAAATCCATAAATATGAGGCAGGAATTCTTATACAAAAAGACCACTTGGAGCTTTCATGATAAAAATAAAAGAATCGGATATTCCTGCTGGTAGTATTAAAGGATGCCCCTACCATTGATGTCAACAGAACAAGTCATTATTTTTTTTATAATCACTGTTCTCAATTCAACAAACATTTATTAAGCACCTATTTCGGTGCAAAGCGGGTAGCTACTTGATGGTGAATAGAGCCCTTGGCTGGGAATCAGGAGGACCTCGTCAGGAGTTCAAATCCAGTGTTAGATACTAGCTGTGTGACCCTGGGCAGGTCATTTAACCCCGTTTGCCTCAGTTCCTCCTCTGTAAAATGAGCTGAAGAAGTAAACAGCCAACGACTTCAGTATCTCTGCCAAGAAAACCCTAAAATGGGGTTGTGACAAGTTGAACACGACAAAAATGATTGAACAACAACAAGGTGTGCCAGGTTCTGGACATATAAAGATAAGGACAAAATAACTCCTGACCTCGAGGAGCTTACTCTGGGACAGAGAGTGGCTTTGTGTGAAGTTTGAGCTGATACTGGGACTGTGCTGTGAAGAAAGCTTCGATACAGAACTGAGGACCAAGCACAAGACTTAAGGAGACTGCCCACGCACCCGAGACCCACTCATGGTGGAAGAGCTTCCCTTCCAAGCAAGTTGTATGTGGATCACAGGTTTTCTGCGAACCTCCTGAGAGGCAGCTGGTGCTGTGGTGGATAAGAGCTCTGCGTCTGCATGGAGAGGATCCGAGCCCAGATCTTGCCTCAGACACTTACTTATGGGCCTGGGCAAGTCACTGGCCTACCTCCGTTTCCTCCACTATAAAGCAGGAGTACTAATAGCATCTGCCTCCCAGAAATGTTGTGTGGATTGAATGACGTGTTTGTAAAGCATTTAGCACAGGGCCTGGTAGGTGCTGAATAAATGCCTGCTTCATTCTCTTAATTTACTACTTTTGCATTCCAACCTCTCTGGTCTCTCTCTGACTGTCACTATTGCGATTTTTTGTCAATAGTCAGCCAGAACAGTGAGTTAAGACCTTGACTTTTCCACTTAAATCTACCTTTTAATCCCTGGAGATTTTCTTTCATGATTATGAAATAATTTATTAAATTGTGGAGTTGAGTGATGTGTACATGAGGTTGGAGTATTTAGGTCTCTGATTATAACTGAAAACATTCCCTTCCTTACTTCCTCCCTTCCTCTCTCTACATCCCTTTCTTCTCCCATCCTTTTCCATCTTCTCCTATCCATCTCCCTTCCTTCTTTCCTTCCTTCCTTCCTTCCTTCCTTTCTTCCTTCCTTCCTTCCTTCCTTCCTTCCTCCCTCTTTCCCTTCCTCCCTTCCTCCCTCCCTTCCATCCTCTATCCCTCCTTCCTTCCTTCCTTTCTTCCTTCCTATTTTCCTTCCTTCTTTCCTTCCTTCCTTCCTTCCTTCTATCTTCTCTCCTTTACTTTCTCTATCCTTTTCTTCTTCCTTTCTTTCCCTTCTTTTTTCTTTTTTTCCTTCCTTCCTCTCTTCCCTCCCTACTTCTATCCCCTCCCTCCCTTCCTTCCTTCCTCCCTCCCTTCCTTCCTTTCTTCCTTCCTTCTTTCCTTCCTTCCTTCCTTCCTTCCTTCCTTCCTTCCTTCCTTCCTTCATCTCTCCTTCCCTTTCTCCATTCCTTTCTTCTTCCCTCCTTCCCTCTTTTCTTTTTTCTTTTCCCTCTTTCCTCTTTTCCTTCCTTTCTTCCTCCCTCCCTTCCATCTTCTCTCCTTTCCTCTCTCCATCCTTTTCTTCTTCCCTCCCTCTCTCCCTTCTTTCCTTCTTTCTTTCCTTATTTTTCTTTCCCTTCCTTCCTTTTTTCTTCCTTCCTCCCTCTTTCCCTTCCTCCCTTCCTCCTTTCCTTCCTCCCTCCCTTTCCTTCTTTTCCTTCCTTCCTTCCTTCCTTACTTCTTTCCTCCCTTCCTTCCTTCCTTCCCTCCCTCCCTCCCTCCTTCCTTCCTTCCTTCCTTCCTTCCTTCCTTCTTCCTCTCACCTCCCCTCTCTCCATTCCTTTCTTCTTCTCTCCCTCCCTTCCTTTTTTACTTGTCAAGTAACCCCCTGAGGTCACACAGCTAGTAAGTGTCTGAGGCCAAACCTGAACCTAGGCCTTCCTGACTCCTGTCCCTAAGCTCCATTCACTACACAACCAGTTGACTCAACATCCAAAACATTTCTAAACTTCCTTAAAAATACTTTCCTGTCAGATCTGGCTGCCCTTGAAATGCTCTTCTGCCTAAAAGTATCCAAAACAAGTGTCAGAAACAGAAGTTTTTCTATAAATAAAAAAGAAAGACCTAATAAGGTACAGTCTGTATTTTGTTATAAATATAATAATCCACATTTATATTTAGAAATAAATTTTACAAAACATTCTTCTCATCATCAATGAATATTTATTAATCTCCTACTATATGTCAGGCCTTGTGCTAAGCACTGGGAGAGAACCTTATAAGAAGTGGCTATTCAAATGTTATTGTCCCCATTTTACAGATGGGAAAACTGAGGCTTAGAGAGGTTAAATGACTTAACTAGCTAGCAGATGACTAAGGTGGGATTCACATTTAAGTTTCCTGACTCCAATGCCAGCATCCTCTACACTAAAAATCCTGCCTTTCATAAGAGAAATCTAGAAATTTATCCCCTCTAAGGTCACATTTGGAATGTTGTGTTCAGTTCTGGGCACCACATTTCAAGAGGGTCATTGACATATTGGAGTTTGTTCAGAGTGAGGAGTCTAGGAAAACAAGGGATGAGCCATGATAGGCAAGGAACAGCTGGATAAAGTGGCTGAATTTAGAGAAAAGAATGAAAAGATATATATTCAAATATTTGAATTATTTTAAAGAATAATTAAACCGATTATGCACAGCTCCAGGAAGCAGGACTAGGAGAGGTTCAGGGCTAGATGAGTCCTTAGAGATCATTTAACCCAACAATCCTATCATTTTACAGATGAGGAAACTGAGGCCCATAGAGGTCCAAGGTCATGCAGATTATAAGGAACTGATTGTGAGAGCCTTCTAATGATTTGTTTTGTTTTGTTTTACACACAGATGCAACAACTACACAAAAATCCCTTAAATTATAAGGAGGCAGGTTTTTACTTAGTAAAGGAAGAACTTTCTAAAACTTAGCCACAAAATGGAGTGGGTCATTTTGTGTTAAGTAGTGGGCTACCTGACTGAAAGCAAGGACTTCCTGGATGATTGCCCATTAGCAAGGATATAGAGGAGGGAAAGGAGTTGAACTAGACATTTATCTCTTAATTTCCTTTGAACCTCTAGATTCTAGGATTCAAGGCAAACTGTTGGTGGGATTTCAATGGCGGAATCTGTGCTCTGGTCTGGTGGACTTGTTTGAGTGTAGGAATTTGCAGCATTTAGACACGCAAAGACTTGACTTTCCAAATGCTGCAGAGGGCTCCTGCCAGCTGGCAGCTCAGCAGAGCTTTCCAAAAGTTTAGACTGAAGCACTTAAGGTTGAGTTGGAAAGTCTTTTGAAGATGCCCATGTGTATTCCCCTCTACTTGCACTGATAACTTTGCCATGGGCAGCAAGGGCCTAATGTTAGGGAAGCCCGAAGCATCAGCCCAGTGTACCATCGGCTTCCTGTTTTCTCTATCTCTTGATGTGATGCAGGCTCAGCAGTTAGCTCTGCAGCCTTGGCATCATGCATAAATCTGAAGCTGTCTCTGTGAATTGGGAGCCAGTCATAAAAAAATCGTCTCCATGGTTCAGTTTGTCTAGCTCTTGGCTACTCTGTAAGTCTGGAGGGTTAAGTTTTATGGGCTGTGCTAGGTACTTTGTCTTGGAAACATCCGGACCCTTGATATTTCATTAAATTAACTCAATTAGTGTACCTGACCAAAGAAGAAAATCATTGCACGAGATGTTCCACAGCATGGAGGAATGGAAGAAAAGAATAAAAAGATTTTTTTTCCTTCTTCCCCCAAACATTTGAAGGGCTGTCATCTAAAGCATAATTAAATTTGTTCTATACAGCTCAAGGAAGCAGCAGCAGGAGTGGTTAAGGGCTAAATGAGTTTTTAGAGACCATTTAACCCAACACTCCTATCATCTTGCAGATGATGGAAATGAGGCCCGCAAAGAACTTTCCTTTATGTAATGATTTAGAAACTATAGGAATAGATAGTTTAGCTGTTCACATCCTTCTTTCCCTATCAAATTTAAGGATTTTACTGAATTTTCATGGATAATATAATGGAAAGGAAACTGGACTTGGATCCAAGAGGAGCCAAGACCATAGTCAAGGCACTTCAAATCTCCCAGACTCCATTTTCTTATGTGCAAAATGGGGATAATAATCTCTGATAATAATTCTGACTCCACAGAGGTATTGTAAGGATATCATTGGTCCTCTTTGACAACGAAGGATGAACAACAATCTGTAGAGATTGTAGTTTCATAGATTGAGGGTTGGAAGGGACCAGGGAGGAACTAGTCCAGATCTCTCATTGTACAGAAAAAGAAACTGGGCATTGAAGAGGTTAAGTGACTTGCCTATATGTACAGATGTAGTAAAGATCAGAGGTGGGCTTTGACCAGGTCTTCTGAAGCCACAGGCCATCTTTTTTTAACTTGTACCACCCTTCTTCCCAATGATGAAATGAGATTCTGTTAAATAAAGCATTTTGTAAGTCTTAGCTAACTAGGGAAATGTCAGTTATTAATCTTCTCATTGCATGAATTAGTACATACTTACATTTTTATCTGTTTTCAGAACACTCTACAAATTCTACTACTGAATGGCATTCAGTGGAGGCAGAATTATCTGGGACTGCAACCAAGGAGGTCTCCTTAGTGAAATATTCATTATAAGATATTCTCACCCATAAGGCAATATCACAATGTGAACCTCCTGGAGAGCATTTTAGACTGAGCCTGCCCCAGCCTGGCTTCCTACAATTAATAATGCATAAGTAGTTGAGAACCATCCTCTTTGTCAGCACTAATACAACCAGGTGGTCAGATTTCCAAAGGAAATATCTGAGTCCACTGCTAATGACAGCATGGTATTTACCTATATTAAGAGCATATGAAAAGCTTCATGAGGCTGGTATTTTTCTTCCATCAACAAGTAGTATTTAATAATTCCTCTTTTATTCACATTGCTGTCATGGGCATTACACAGAGACAGCAACAGACATAGCTTCTGCTCTGAACTGCTCTAAATGTCACGTCTGCCTTAGGCTTAGAAATAGCATTGTGCGATTAAGAGGATTTGAACAAGACATTCATCTTCATGTGACTGAATTTTTTTTTTAGAAAAAAGATTATTTTTCTCTAATATGAATTGCTTCCATAATTCATGAAATTTTTTAGACATCTTGTGAAGATGCAGCTGATTGTTGTCTTATAGTTAAATCTTTAAAAAAATTTTGAAATTAAAGGCAAAACCTTGGCTTAAAGCAGGCTGAGTGTTAATATCTAAAAAAGAAGGGAAGTGAGTTCAGAGATTGAGAACAGTGCATTTTGATGTCCTGCCTTTTTAAAAACTGTAGCTTTAGAATTGGGATCTATCACAAAGATCGTTGTTCTAGTAATAATAATAATAATGATAATAATAATTATTATTATTAGTATAAGGATGATGATGAAGAAGAAGACAGCATTTACATAGCACAATATTGACTTTTGTCTTGCCGCTGGTCTTCAGTGACTGGAGGAGACAATGAGACTGATGACTTTTTGAAGCTTTGCCTCACTTAAATACATTTCATGCTTAAGTCAAGACATTACCCTTGGGATGCTATTGGTCCTCTTTGAGAATGAAAGGCAAACACCAATAACATCTTATCTCATATGTACCAGGTACTGTGTTAGATGTTTTTGGTAATATTATGTCATCTGATCCTTACAACCACCCTGGGTGGTTTGTGGTTACTGTTGTATAATCATTCAGTCATCTGTTACTCTTCATGACCCCACGGACCTTCTGTCCTTCACTATTTCCCAAAGTCTGTCCAAGACCATGTTTGTTGCTTCCATGACTATATTCATCTCATCCTCTGCCACCCCCTTTTCCTTTTACCTTCAATCTTTCCCAATGGCAGTGTCTTTTCCAGTAAGTTTCAGCTTTGGTATTTGTCCTTCCAAAGACTAGTATGAATTAATTTATTGAAGTGTCGATTGATTTGACCTCCTTGCTGTCCACAGATCTCTCAAAAGTCTTCTCCAGCATCACAATTCAAAAGCATTGATTCTGAGGCACTCAGGTTTCTTTGTAGTCAAATTCTCACAGTTATACATTATTATTTTTTAAATTTTTTTTTTTTGCTTTTTGGAGGGCAGTTGGGGTTAAGTGACTTGCCCAAGGTCACACGGCTAGTTTTTGTGTTAAGTGTCTGAGGCCGGATTTGAACTCAGGTCCTCCTGACTCCAGGGCCGGTGCTCTCTTCACTGCGCCACCTAGCCGCCCCCCAGTTATACATTATTATTGAAAAAATATGAACCTTTGTTGGCAAAGTGATGTCTCTGCTTTTTAGTATGCTGTCCAGATTTATCATAGCTTTCCTTCCAAAAAGTAAGCATCTTTTATTTTCGGGTGGTATTAAAATGGGGGTAGCCCCACTTTACAGTTGGGGAAACTTAGGCAAACACAGGTTATATGACTTTCCTAAGGTCATATAGCTAGCAAGTATCTGAAGCTGGATTTGAACTCAAGTCTTCATTTCTCCCTAGCTGACTAGGGCAGTGGATAGAGCATCAGGCCTGAAATCAGGAAGACTCATCTTACTGAGTCAGAATCTGGCCTCAGACACTGACCTTGTCAGTGACCTTGGGCAAATCACTTAACTTAGTGTGCCTCAGTTTCCTCATCTGCAAATGAGCTGGAGAAGGAAATAGCAAATGACTCCAGGATCTGTACAAAGAAAATCCCAAGTGGGGTCATGAAGAGTTGGACTAAAAAGTGACTGAACAACAACAACTTCCTGACTCCAAGTCCAGTGCTCCATCTATTCTACCACCTACCTGTTAGGTCATCTAGACCAGTCTTCCTATTTTAAGAGACCCGGAGAAATTAAGTGATTTATGCACCATCACATAGTTAGTGAGCAGCAAAGCTAGCATTTGAACTTGGTCTCCCCCCTCCAAGTTTACCTTCCTTTCCACTGTGCTTGGCTCATTGATTTATGATCACAAGGTCATTGGTTTATAGTTAGATGGACACTCAAGAGTTCATCTCGTCCAACCTTTTCTTTTCCAGATGAGGAAGCTGAAGTCCAGAGAGTTAAGGCAGTTACCTAGGTGGAAAGGAAAAGAGCTGAGATTTGAACTCAGGTCCTCCCAACTCCAAGACCAGAACTCATTGCATTGCAAGATATTGATGCAGCTGACTTACACATCTACATCTGCCTTTGAGGACCAATTCTGTGGTAGATTTAAATGTTTGCATATTCAATCACTTAAAGTGTATCAGGGGGACATGGTAGTTATAGAAATGGTGAATTCTTTTGCAAAGCAAATTACAGCCTAATTTAGTTTTTATATATAGACACACATTATATATGTGTAATGTGTATATAAACATATATACATATATATGCATGTGCACAATGCAGATATAGGCATATATACATGTGTAGTAGATGTGTACATCATACAATGCAGATATAAGAATACATATATCTACATATGTGCATGTCATGCACACACAAATATATACATACATATACCTATATGTACACATGTATGTATGTGTGTATATGTGTGTATGTATATCTCCTGTTTTTGTTTTTCTTAAAGTAGGCCACTTGTATTTACTGGTAGGAGAGAATAGGAATGCCGAAGTTTTGTGAGATTTATTAGATTCAGGTTTATAAGCCTATGGAGCTCCCCAAAGGGAAGGCAGAAAACAGAAGACATCCTTTTTCAAATACAGGTTGCACTAGATGGCTGCCAATGTCAATCCGTTAGCTAAGAAGCATTTATTAAGCCAGCATCTCCTATGTGTCAGACACTGGTCTAAGTACTGAGGCTACATAGAAAGGCAAAAGACAGTCCACTCTCAAAGAGCTCCAAGTGTGATGGGGGAGATGATATATAAGCTATGAAGAGGATGAATGGGAATAATCGATAGAAGAAAGGCAGTAGAATAAAGAGGGCTTGGGAAAGGCTTCCTGAAGAAGGTAGAATTTTTGAAGTCTTTTAAAAAAATAATAATTACAATAGCTATTAACTATAATAACTAGCTAGCTAGAAAATAAGAACTAATGGCTAGCATTTATATGCACTTTAAGGTCTAAATTCTACAAACATCGTATTTAATTCTGACAATGATCCTGGGAGGTAGGTGCCATTATTATCCCTATTTCACAGATGAGGAAACTGAGGCAAACAGGTGAAGTGACTTGCCCAGAATCACACAGCTATTGTGTCCGAGGCTGGATTTGAACTTAGATTTAACTGACTCCAGGAGAAGCACTCTATCCACTGTACCACCTAACTACATTCATCCATTTGGTGAATATTTGGTGATTCTGTAAATACAAAATGCTACCAGTGGTATTATGTGATGGAAAGGATTCCCACAGAACTTCCAGAATGGACGTGCCTAGAATTATAAATCAGTTTACATTTCTGAGATCTATAGCGTATCACCAATAACAACCTGGTCAAGCTTTCTTTGTGGGATAGCACAACATTTGGTTTTCTTAATATGTAATAATAATATTACTTGCTATGTGCTAAGCACTGGCTCATTTGATCCTTACAAGTGTTATTATCCCCAGTTTACAGATTAGGAAACTGAGGCAGAGCTCAAGTGACTTGGCCAGGATCTCACAGCTAGTAAGTATCTGAGATCACAGTTGAACTCAGATTTTCCTGACTCTAGGTTCAGTGCTCTATCTTCCATGCAAAAGTAAATCTCAGCTTTAAGTTTTTAAAGCTCCTGGGGTTTCCACTAAACTTATATAATGAATGGACTAATTTAATTTAAATTGAGAAAAAGGTCAGAGAGTCAAGTCAACAAATATTTGGTAGAGTGAAACAAATCTTCTGTTTGAACTAGACTGCTGTTACATCTCAGTTTCTCTGCATATTTGTCTTAACTTTCAAAGGAGTGGTCATTTTGACTAGTTGGGGATATATTAACTGAAGGGGTGATTTATAATTCAGTTTCCCAGGATTAAACACAAGGATGGTGGGTCCCATGTCTGCAACTGGCTCTTTCCTCACCTTCACTTCTAATTTTTTTAATTTTAATTTTTTGCTTTTTGGAAGGCAATAGGGGTTAAGTGACTTGCCCAAAGTCACATGGCTAGTAAATATGTCAAATGTCTGCGGCCAGATTTGAACTCAGGTCCTCCTGACTCCAGGGCCGGTGCTCTATTCACTACTCCACCTAGCCGCCACTTAGCAACCTCCTCACCTTCACTTCTTAGAATCCTAGGATTCCTTCTAGGCATAGTTCAGATGCCAACGACCCCAGTTCCCGGATTGGTAATACTTTCCCTGATATTTCTTTGTGTTTAACTTTTTGAGTACAGGCTGCAGCCCTCTGGGAGACTACGTTTCCTGAGGTCAGTCTTTCCTTTTTGCCTTTTTAGCCTGCTTAGTACAGTGCCTTCAATGGAGCAGGCGCCAAATGAATGTTTCTTTAACTGAAATGAATTAAACAGGTAGCATGGTACATTGGAAATAGCCTTGGCTTTGGAGTTGGAGAACTTGAGTTCCAATCTTACCTTGGACATTTTCTAGCTGCATGACCCTGGACAACTTATTTAATCTCTCTGGGGCCTCAGTTACTTCATCTACAAAATCAACTTCTTTGACTCAGCAGGCTTAAAGATATATTTCAACTCTAAGTCTATGCTCCTAAACAGACTGCAGGGCAGCCTGGGTGGTACCATAGTGCAGAGAGCTCCAGGTCTAGAGTCAGGAAGACTCCTCTTGCTGTCTTCAAATCTAGCCTCAGACACATACTGGCGGCATGACCCTGGGCAAGTCACTTCACCTGTTTGCCTCTGTTTCCTCATCTATAAAATGAAAATGGCAAACCTCTCCAGTATCTTTGCCAAGAAAACCCCAAATGGGGCCATGAAGAGTGAGACAAGACCAAAAACAACAGAACAACAAAAAATAGAATGCGTGGTTTCTAATTTGAAAGACTTTGGGGAATGAAAGATCCCATATACAATGAACAAACTCCAGACACTAAGATATAACAGAATACACACTGTACAGTATAGATTTTAAGTTATGTGACATTTCAGACTAGGGAGAAGGCTATGTGAGAAGAAGTCGCTGCGGAAGACTTCATGGAGGGTGGGTGGCAGAGAGGAGGAGGGCAGAAGGTAGGGCTGGTAGGAGCGGGGGAACAGGACGGGAAAACTCACAGAGATGGGCACGAACGTGACTCGTTCTAAGGGCACTGAGGAGACTGGTTCGATTGGGGCTGAGGATCTCACATAAATCACCAACGTGGCAGTCCATTTTTTCCTTCTGGCCTTCCTGGAAAAGCTAGCCTTTATCCTTTTTACAATGGCCTTTTGAGTTCTAAACAACTTTATTAAAATGTCTCTCAACTTCTTGCCCATGATGAATGGTTCCTATTTGTCTTCTAGCCTTTCCTGGTAGTTATTACTTCCTAGCTCTTTAATCATCTTTATGTATTTTGCTGAACTGCCTTCTCATTTCCCACTTCTCTTTCTAGTTATAAAACCCAGGAGATGACATAGGACTATATGAAAGATTCAACCAGGTACTATGGGGCATCCAGGACATAACATGGCCCTGATCCCTTTATTAGCTGACAATCCAGGTGGAGAGCCAAAAGGCACACAATAGAAACTAGAGGGCAATTGAAACAACAATTAGCTGAGTTTGAAACTGCTTGAATGGCCAGACCCAAAGAAGAGTCATGAATGATTCAGCAGCACCTTGGAAGATGATCTCCAGTGCAAAGCCCAGGAGGCAGAGGTTGGCCTTGTGCTATTTAACATTTTTATCAATGATTTAGTTAAAGGCATAGATGGTATGTTTATTAAATTTGCAGAGGATATGAAGGATAATATTCTGGACAAAAGATTAAGGTTATTGAATAAGTTGGGCTAAATCAATTACAATTTAAAAAATTGACTGGACTAAAGTATAGAGAGGGAATTCCCCATAAGGAAATTCCCTTTACCAATGCAGATCAGCCCCTGCTCTGTGATTTATAGTCTTAGAGAGTTGCCTGAACACTGTAAGGGTATTGCCTTGTTTAGGGTCACGAAGCTAGCCAGTGTGTGTCAAAGCAAGACTTGAATCCAGTTCTTCCTGGCTTTGAGTCATTAAACTACGATTGCTTCCTAAATGAAATTTACTGAGTGTAAGAGGTTTGTGTGTGTGTGTGTGTGTGTGTGTGTGTGTGTGCGCGCGTGCGCTGCCCATATAGGTTATGTTTGTCCATGTAGATAGACTCTCTAGATACAGCCTGAAAGGAGGCATGAATAAATTGATAAATGGTCTTAAAACCAAAGGAGACTTTGATTCCTGCCTGGAAAAGATGCAGGAGATTGGCACCATAAGGATAGCCTCTCTGCTTTCCTCAGATAAAGATGGTAGCAAGCTAGAATTCTACTTCCTTAAATGTTGTTAGTTGGGGGTGGGGAATAGTTTTTAGGTTCAAGTTGCCCTCCTAATTGCTATCTCTTAATGGGAAAGAGATATCCTAAGCTATATATTCAAATACCAGTCACAAAAAGATTTCAAATAATAAAGAAATCCATTTATCTGAGCTAATTGCAAATAGAAATCAGAGAAGTTATATAGATAAGAACACATCAGACCAATACTCAGAGTTAATGAGCTCTTCAGTTAGGAGTGAAATATTCAGTTCATTCAAGGGAGAAAGTCCCAGAGCTCAGCCAAAGGGAAATTCCCCAAAGTCTCTCGTGCAATAAATTGGGCATAGGGACATGGTTCAGATGCCAGCTCCCTGATATATTAGCTTCTTCCTAGAGTCTTTCTCTCTCTTCAGAGACCTCTCCCTGAACAGAATCTGGAACTATGTGTCTTCTCTCTTGAAGCTGGAAGCAAAAACAGAATTTCTCTGTCCACAAGCTCTTGCCAACTCTGCCCTGCATGCAGGTATGGAGTACTGAGCAATTCAGCTCCGCCAAAGTGGAGCAATCCAACTCCACCAATGCAGAGAGTCTTACACGTCTGTGCTTACACCCCTGCTGACCAGCCTTAATCTCAATCTTTCATCACATGACTTCAAAAAATTGATTTAACAAGTATGATTCTGGGCAGGCCTGGTTAGACAGCGGTCTCCCTGAAAAAGATGAGGGTGAGTGCACTGCAAGATCAGTAGGAGTCAGCATTGTGATACAGTGGCCAAGAAAGCTTATATAATCTTTGTTGTTGTTGCTGCTGTTGTTCAGTTGTTATAGTCATGTCTGACTTATTGTGATCCCATTTGGAGTTTACTTGGCAAAGATCCTAGAATGTTTTGTCATTTCCTTCTCCAGCTCATTTTACAAATAAGGAAACTGAGGCAAACAAGGTTAAGTGACTTGCCCAGGGTCACACAGCTAGCTAGTGGGTATCTGAGGTCAAATTTTAACTTACCAAGATGAATCTTTTTCCAGGTCTGGTGCTCTATACACTGTGCCACCTAATACAATCTTAGACTACATTAAAAGAGTCTTAGGTCTCCAAATCATATTTGGAATATTGACCTCAATTCTAGGTAATGTATTTTATTCTAAACATTGCAAACTGGAGACCATCTAGAAGATGACCAGGATGGTGAGGGGGATCTCAATTTCACACCATCCATAGATCCATAGAAAGACCTATGGGTATTTGGCCTGAAGAAGATAAGATTTGATTTATGTCTTCAGATGTTTGTCATTTGGGGAAAGATAGATCTGTTCTCATTTAGTCAGCCAGAGGGCAGAATTAGTTGCCATGGGTGTAAATTAAAAAAAATAAATTGAAGTTTGCTATAAGGGAAATCTTACTAATAATTAGAGCTATGTAAGGGTGGAACAGGTTACCTTGTGAAGTGGGAGTTCCTCTTTACAAGTAAAGGCTGGATGGTCATTTGTTAGGAATGTTGGGAGAAAGTTTGTTTCTTTTTTTTTTTTTTAACATTTTCAGATGAGAGTTGGATTTAATGGCCTCTGATATTTCTTCCAACTCAGATTCTTTGATTCTACAAGAATCAAAGAATTCTATAATCAAGTGTCAATGATAACCGACATTTTTGTACTACTTGAAAGTATATAAAACTTTACATATTTCATCATTTGAGCGCACAACAGTCTTGTGGCATAGGTGCTGTAGAGATGATTGTCCCTGTCTTACCAGTAGAATAACTAAGGCTTGAAGCACTAAAATGGTTTTCTCATAGTTGCATGGCCAGTGTGTGTCAGAGGCAGGATGAGAACCCAGGTGTTCTGAATGAGTACTTTATGCACCATACCACACTGTCTTTCAAATGCCAGAGAGTGTGCCACTGACACTAAGTGTTATGGGAGGCCAGAAGAGGGATTGACCAATGTTGACCATAGGCAGTCACTCAATAAACATTTATTCATGTAATTATTTATTATTAGGTGTCGTGTACTATGCTAAGTGCTAGGGATATAAACAAACAAACAAACAGAAAAAGAGACCCTGTCCTCAGGACAGAATTTACAATCTAATTGGGGAAGAAAGCACACAACAGAAAGCTGTAAAGAAGGGAGCAGTGACCAGGTCTTCCTCCTTAGATAGAGGTTTTTGAATTCATGACTGTACCCTCCAATCAGAGGGATGGAGAATAGGAAGGAGGTGGAGTCCCAAGACTGATGGGACCTTACAGGAGGATGAGATTTTTTCTCAATGATATGCTTGCTGGGGCTGAAGTCCCAATGTAGTGTCACTGGGTGAGAAATGGGGAGAAGTCAGAAAGGATTTCACAGGAAAAGTGAGTGTAACTTAAGCTAGGAATTGAAAAATTGTATTGGTGAAATGAAAAGCATGTCAAGGGCAGGGAACAGCAGGAGAGCAGGTGAGCCCATGTCAGGGACAATAAAGGGATTGATTGGACCTAAACAGCATCTTACTTGGACTATTACAATAACCCCCTATATGGTCTTCCTGTCTCCAGTCTTCCCCTTCTCCAATCCATCTTCTCCACAGGATTCTACTTAAGTGCAAGTCAGAGCCTGCCACCTCCCTATTCAATAAACTCTAATGGCTTGTGTTGGGGAACAGTGGGGAATAAGGTTGGGGAGACAGCCTGGCTGCCATGGATTTGATAGATGAACAAGAGAAAGAGAATTATGGGGAGGCACTTAGGAGGACATTGCAGCAAATCTGGCATGTGATGAAGATATAGCAGTTAGAATAAAGGAAAATGTAAAGGACATTTTGAAGGGAAAAATGACAGAATTTGATAGTGATAGAACCACAGACTTTAGGATATTACACGTACAGCTAAAAGAACCGCTATGATTTTGTGATCACTAATGTTTGGTTTGGCTCTAAAGTCCTATGACATACAATCAATCTATGAGCATTTATTAAATGCTTACCACATGCAAGGCACTGTACTAAGGGAGAGATACAAAGAAAAAGCAAAAACAGGGCCTGTCCTTAAGGACATTATATTCTAATGGAGGGGACAACAAATGTATACATAGGTAGAGTCTATGGGGATTGCTTTCAATGTGGCACCCATTCCTCTCCCTTTCTTTATCCCTGGCCCTTTCATCAGGCTTAGTAACCTTAGCTGGCAAGTCTGGAAGATTTTCTGGGGAGTGGTAGGGGTTGGCCACGACTAGGACTATGCTGCTAACACTCAAGGCTCTCAGGGCTCTAGTGTTAACCTTTAAGTGGAGGGACTTATCACAATAGCTGCTGAGCCCCTATCAATATGTTTCCCATTTACACAAGATCAGGCATAGTAACAACATTGAATCAAACATGAAACATTTGCTGAATAGGGATAGGGACTGGATCTGTCATTTCACTGGTATAAGGAACTCCCAGGGGAGAGAACTCTGTCTGTCAATGCAAGTCAGCACCTTCTCTGAAACATAGTCTTAGAGAGTTAGATGGAGCACTGAGAAATAAAGCAATGCCCTAGGTCAAACGGCCAATATGTGTGAGGGGCAGTAATTGAATCTAGGTCTTCCCAGTTTTGAGGCTGGCCCTCGTATTTTAAAACAGGCTGCTTCTATTTACTAAATGATGAGGTGAAAATAAGAATAATAATAGCACTTACTACATAGAATGTGGTGCAGTGGGTAGAGTGAGCTTGGGGTCAGGAAAATCTGAATTCAAATCCTGCCTTGGATGGTTATTAGCTATACGACCCTGGGGAAGTCACTCAACCTTCTCACAGCTTTAGGTTCATCGTCTGTAAAATGAGCATAATAACAGCATCTAACTGAAAGGATTATTATGGGGATCAAGTGAGATAAAATACACAAAGTGCCTACAAAACTTAAAGCATTACATAAATGTTATATTATTATTATTATTTATATTTTAAAAGCAGGAATAATTGAAATATTGCAGTCTACACACAAATACGGGTCATTCTCTTCTACCAATGTGCATAGTATCTAATGTTGGGGAGGAGGAATAGGCACCCACTTGCAGAAACCTAGAGGTGAGACACATGAATGGGGAAACCCATGGGCCTGGGCCAACTTATATATCTGGACTGCAGATCTTACTTTCTTTGCTCTCTTTGGGGAGGTCTGTACCACACATCACTTGCTGGGCAAAATTCCTTCTCTGCCAGCTCTCTTGGTGTTCCCAACTCAGCTGCTGGGCAAAGCTGCTCTTCTGCTGCTCTTGGACTACTAAAGCGGCGCCACGCTGTCTTTTAGCATACAGTCACCTTTGGCAGGGTCTTGAAGAAGTGTTACACTCATTTTGCAGAAATGGATGAACATAACTTCCAGCAAAACAGTTGCAAAATCCTTCTTTCTCCTCCTTCTTGTAAACTCTATAAGGGAGTAAAAGTTTCCCCTTTCTCAATAGAACTAGGAAGGCAATAAATTCAGGCAACTCTTCACATAGCAGTGGGACTCAACTGCCCAAGGAGGGGCAAGTACTTTCAGAATCTATTTGACATCACCTTATCTCTCAGTGCCAGATCTCTCTGCTGACTCAGCTTTTCTCCAACCAATCAGCTCTCAGCAAAGCACTGCCTTTCAGTATGCCAATCAGCATGGCTCCCATCAAAGCAGCTGAAGAGTTGACTTGTCAGCTCAACTCCTGTCTAGCTTATTCCCACGCTCAGCTTCTCCTTCTTCTATATCTTTGTCTTGTCATGTCTCTCCAGTAGCTTCTAGTGCCTTAAGTCAGGGCCTTTATGTTCAGTGCTTCATTTCTACCTTACGATATGAAATCCACCTGTCAGATGTAATCCAAACAGCCCTTAGGCCTCTCCAGATTTTTCTTTATCTCTCCCCCTCAAAGTTCCTTGATTTGTAGTTTCTCAGTTATAGCCTTCAAAACTTTGAAAACAGTCATATGTAGATGAATTGATTACTACAGCACTAACTTTAACTCAGACAGTACTCTGCTTTTTAGCAGCGTCTCTCAAAGCATTTTTCTTTAAGGGAAGTTTTCTCTCAGGTCTCTCAATATATCTTTCCTCAAGCATTTTTGTATGATGGATTATGCTTCTTCTCAAGCTGATTTTATCAGTTGTCCCACACACAAATGTTTGTTTTCCTTCCCTTTCAGCAACCAAATTATACATACAAAAGGGTAGATTATAAACACATATGTGTGTGTATATATATAATATATATGTAATATATATATTATATGTATATACACACACACACACAAGAAAGATACATGCATCATAGACACAACCTTAGTGGCTTTGCTGGTGAGGTGTGGGGGGATGGAGAGGGAGTGGAGGAGGAAATAGGAAAAGACCTCTTGTGCTCAATCTTGAAGAAAGCTAGTCATTATAAGAGGTGGAGGTGAGGAGAAAGAGCATTCTAAACATAGGGATGTCCTTGAAAGGCATAACTAAAGGCAGAGAATCCAGAGATGGAGCATGGTATGGGAAGAACAACACATAGGATAGTATGACTGAACCATAGAGTATTTGATTTTTCAAAGTATTTGATTTTTCAAAGCTAGAAAACATAACAACAAAATTCATATGGAAAACAGAAGGTCAAGAATACCAAGGGAATTAATGAAACAATTATGAAGGAAGGTGACCTAGACCTCAGATCTCAAACTATATTATAAAGCAGTAATCATCAAACCAATCTGGTATTGGCTAAAAGATAAAATGGTGCATCAGTGGAATATATTAGGTACATGATACACAATAGTAAATGACCACATTAGTCTAGTGTTTGATAAATCCAAAGACCCAAGATTTTGGAATAAGACCCCACTATTTGACAAAAATTGCTGGGAAAACTGGAAAATAGTATAGCATAAAGTAAGTATAAACCAACATCTTACACCATTTACCAAGATGAAGTAAAAATGGATACATGATTTAGACATAAAGGGTAATACCACAAACAAATTAGGGGAGCATGGAATAGCTTGCCTGTCAAATCTACAGAAAAGGAAAGAATTTATGATAACCAAACAAGGAATAGAGAGCATTATAAGATGCAAAATGGATAATGCTGATTATGTTAAATTTAAAAGATTTTACACAAAGAAAACCAGGGCAACCAATTAGAAGGAAAGCAGAAAGGTGGAAAATTTTTTTTTACAGCAAGTGTCATTGATAAAGGTATCAGTCTTCAAATATGTGAGAACTGAGTCAAATTTATAAGACTGCGAGTCATTCCCCAGTTGATAAATGGTCAAAAGATATGAACAGGCAGTTTTCAGATGAAGAAATCAAAGCTATCTATAATTATATGAAAAAAATGTTCTAACTCACTATTGATTAGAGAAATGCAAATCAGAACAATTCTGAGGTACCACTTCATACCTATCAGATTGACTAACATGACAGACAAGGAAAAATGTTAGATGTTGGAGGGGACATGGGAAAATCAGGACACTAATACATTGTTGGTGGAGTTGTGACCTGATACAACCATTCTGGAGTACAGTTTGGAACTTGTCCAAAACATGTGCCCTTTGATCCAGTAATACTACTAGTAGATGGTATTTTTATAAAGGATATTATTTTTAAGAAAAGGAAAAGGACCTACATGTACAAAAATATTTATAGCAGCTCTTTTTATTGTGGTGGCAAGGAATTGGAAATTGAGGGGATATCCATCATTTGTGGAATGGTTGAACAAATGGTAGCATATGAATGTAATGGAATATTATTGTGCTAAAAGAAATGACAAGCAGGATGATTTCAGAAAAATCTGGAAAGACTTACACAAACTGATGCAAAGTGAAGTGAGCAGAACAAGGAGAATATTGTATGCAGTAAAAGCAATATTGTATTATAATCAATTGTAAAAGGCTTAGCTATTTTGAGCAAGACAATGATCCAAGACAATTGCATAAAGAAAAATGCACTCAGCATCTAGAGAATGAACTGAGTTTGTATGCAAATTGAAGTACATTATTTTTTACTTTATTTTTTATGTTTTTTTAATCTTCTTTCACAACATGACTAATATGGAGAAATGTTTTGCATGATTTCACATGTATGACGTATGCCAAATTTCTTAGTGTCTCAGGGTTCTGGAAGGGAATGAGTGAGAGAATTTCAAATTCAAAATTTTTAAAATTAATTTTTTACATGTAATTGAGAAAAATAAAATATTATTAAAAAGCAAACAAAAATCTAACATTTCCTCTGAAGGGAAATTCATGACTTCCAAAGGAACTAACTCAATTTTTAGAGAATTCCAATTGCTAAAATACTTTTTCCTCATATTGAGCTAAATTCTATCTCTCCTATAACTTCACTGGCTCTCTTTAAGACATCCAAAGCTACACAGAATAAGTCTAAAACTTATCCCTAAAATTTTCCATTATTTGAAGATAGTGATTATGTCCACATTCAGTCTTTTCCTCTCTAGACTAAGGAGGTAGATTCGATAAAGGAGGTTGGGGGAGGGATAAATTGAAGGTGACTTCATGGTACTTAGTTGGGGAGACTGGAAGGATGGGGATGTTATTAAAATAATAAGACCAAAGAATGTTAGAACTAGAAAGGGTGTTGGAGGTCTTCTGATTCAACCAAATATTACCTAAGCTTAAAGAGGCCAAGCCAGTTGCTGAAAGACACAACTACTAGTTAATGGCAGAGATAGGACACAAATCTTCTGTATTGCAGAAGTGGATTTGCAGTGGAATTGCAGGATCAGAGAGCCAAAATTAGAGGGGACTTGAGAGGCTATCTAGCTGTAATGTTAATGAAATCAGAAGATCTTCCATGCCCCTTTCTATTGGCACCTACTAAAGGCACTTAGCACCTCAAAGGCTTAGCTCCTTACTTCCAGTTAACTCCTTGGGAGTAATCACAGCTGGAGTTGAGAGGAGAGTG
>CM053593.1:341686240-341713838 GCA_028646575.1 Pseudocheirus occidentalis | reverse complement strand
TTTGATTTGCATTTCTTGAATCAATAGTGATTTAGAGCATTTTTCCATATGCTTAAAGATATCTTTAATTTCTACCTCTGAAAATTGCCTGTTCATATGCCCATTTATCAATTGGGGAATGACTTGTATTCTTATAAATTTTACTTAATTCCCCATATATTTTAGAAATGAGGCCTTTATCAGAGACACTGATTGTAAATATTCTTTCCCAATTTCCCACTTTCCTCTTAATCTTGGTTACATTGGCTTTGTTTTTACAGAAACTTCCAATTTAATGTAATCAAGATTATCCATTTTGCATTTTATAATACTCTCTAACTCTGCTTATAAAGTCTTCCCTGCTCCATAAATCTGACAGGTGAAGCATTCCTTGCTTCCCCAGATCATTTACAGTATCAGCCTTAATACCTAGATTGTGCACCCACTTAGACTTGACTTTAGTGTATGGCGTTAGATGATGGTCTATGCCCAGTTTCTGCCATACTATATTCCAATTTTCCCAGCAGTTTTTGTCAACTAGTGAATTCTTAACCCAGAAACTGGGGTCTTTGGGTTTATCAAACAGTATATTACTATAGTCATTGACTACTGAGTTAACCATTTTATTCTTTAAAAAATTATAATTTAATGTTTTATTTTTTCTCCTAATTACATGTAAAAACATTTTTAGCATTCATTTAAAAAAAGTTTGCCTTTTCAGTTCTCTTCTTCCTTCCTTCCCCTCCCTTCCTTCCATTGAGAAAGCAAGTAGTTTGATATAGGTTATACACATGCAGTTATGTAAAACATATTTCCAAATTAGTCATGTTGTAAAAGTAAATACACACAGAAAAAAACAATAAAAATAAAGAAAGCAAAGAAAAAGCATGCATTGATTTGTATTCAGACTCTATCCATTCCTTCTCTGGAACTTGATAGCATTTTTCATCATGAGCTTGTCAGAGTTGCCTTGGATCATTGTATTGCTCAGAAGAGCTAAGCCATTCACAAGTGATCATCATGTATGATATCGCTATTACTGTATATGATGATCTCCTGGTTCTGCTCATTTTATTTTGCATCAGTTCATGTAGGTCTTTCTAGGTTTTTCTGAGAGCATCCTACTTGTCATTTCTTATAGCAAGATAATATTAACCTCAATTTTCAATTCTTTAAAAGAACTGCTATAAATATTTTTGTAAATATAGGTCCTTTTCCTTTTTTTATCTCTGGGATACAGACCTAGTGCTAAATATTATACAAAAATATCTCATTTGATCATCACAACAATCCTGTGAAGGACGTGCTGTTATTATCTCCATTTTATGCATGAGAATAATTTTACAGATGAGAAAATAGAGGCAAACTGAGATTAAATATGACCCTTACCCAGGGTCATATAGCTAGTAAGGACTTGATGATGACTTTGAACCCACAACCAGCACGGGATGGAAAGCTTTGCCTCAGGTTATCAACAGCTGGGCTGAAGTGATCTTGGTGACCATTCTTTTGGGAGGGATTTGTGTACTCCCTGGGAGGGTGTACTTCCTGGTTGTAGCAACTACCAATACCACCTTTGCCTCACCATCTTTTGCTAGCTTTTTCCTCCTCCTGGATATGGTCATTAGGATGGCCATTTCCTGGACAACCTTCTCCCCTAAATCCCTAACCTTTGACTCTCTCAATGCAATTGTAATTGCAGACTGTCCTCTGCACCATTACTGGCCCCTGTTGCCTTCTCTTGTTCCTTACCTCTATTCAATTACTGTAGCTTCACATCTACAAATTCTTCATTATGGTTCTATTTCTTTCTATTTCCATACCAAACACAATAGAATATGCACAGTATGTATTCAACAAATTATTGCTTAACTAATTAATTAAATCAGACAGGATCTCATATCTCCAGAGTCTAGGAAGCCTTGATCACAAATTAGGGCTTAACAAAAAAAGTTAGCTATAGGTTGGGGATAGGAGCTAGGCTTGAGATTTCACTAATTTAGAGATCTCTTGGAGAAGAAAACTCCTACTGAAGCAGGTTGTCTCTGTCTTATAATCATGTATTAGATCTTAATTATATAGTCATAATTAGGTCATAATAACTTCTAATCTAGTTGAAGAGAAAAGAAAGATACACATGAAGCAGTACAGCTTCAATTCAACTTGAGTTCAACAAACAATTATTAAGCATCTACTATGTACAAAGCACTATGCTAGGCACTTAGTGTAGAAAGACAAAAATGGAACAGACAGTTGCTTTGGGAAGTAAGAGAGTAAATGATTTACATAGGGTTACTCAGCCAGTTTCTGATGGAATGGGGAAGAGTACCAAAGTAAAAATTGGAATTTTGCTGGGAGTAGATGGCACAGGGCTGGTAAATTCTTTTGCTTCTGTTTTTCTCTGTCAAAGTAACCTTTCCACTGGAAAGGACATAGAAAAGCTGGCAGACCATGGATGGCTAAGATAAGTAAGGATAGGTAAGAGACTGTCTAGTGGCTCTTGTTGCATTCAAATCACTTGACTCAGATGAACTTCATTCACAGGTACATGAAAGAACTGGCTGATTTGATTCCAAGTTACTATTAGTAATATTTGAAAAATGATGGAAAATGTAAGAGGGAACCATAAGACCATAAAATAAATAAGGTAAAATTTCTTGATTTTCAAAAATAGGAAGAGAACAAAATCTATAAAATATAGATTGGTGAGCTTGTTTTCAATTCCCAGAAAAAGTCCAGAATGGCTCATTACAGAGACGGTTCTTTAACATCTGGAAAGGGAAACAGTAATTACCAAGAGCCAGCACAGTTTCATAAAGAATAGGTCATACCAAAGTTACCTCATTTCTTTTTTTTTGGACAGGGTTAATAAACTATTAAAAGTTGGGAATGCTGGACATGTGATTTGCCTTGGTCTTAATAAAGCTTTTGATACAATATTTCATGCTATTCTTATCAAGAAAATGTAGAGATGTGGAGTAGTTGATAATACAAAAAGATGGATCCTATATTAGCTGATGGACAAACTTAAAGAGTATTTGTTAATGGTTCTAAATCATTTTAGCAGGATCTCCAGAAGAGTGCTTCCGGTAACTATCTGTCCTTTGCCTTGTAAATTTAATAGCTTTATCAGCCACTTGTATAGAGGTATAAATCGCACACTCATCAAATTTTCAGGTGACACGAAAGGGGATAGCTAAAAGACTAGATGATAGAGTTGGGATACAAAAAGACGTTGATAGGCAATCATACCTGGATGAATCTAATAAGATAAAATTCAATAATGATAAATGTAAAGACTTGCCCTTGAGTTCAAAATATCAATTTTCAAATACCTGGAAGGCTAGCTATGGTTAGATAGTTGTTTGCCTGGAAAAATAAGGGGATTTCACTGTCCTTCAAATTCAATATGTATCAACATTATGATGTGGCAGCCCCAAACTTAATCCAATTCTGGGCTATATTAAGAGAGATATAATTTCTAGGACTAAGGAGGTGATAACCCTTTTTTATACTCTACTCTTGTTAGATATCATCTAGAATGTTGTGTTCAATTCTGGAAAAACATTGCTTAATGATAATGATAAACTAGCGATTATTCTAATGAGAGCAACCTGGATGGTGAAATAGCTTGACTCTATGCCATATGCAAATTATTAGCTGAAGGAACTGGGGATGTTTTGCCTACAGAAGAGAAGCCTAGGGGGTAGGGGGGAGACATGATAGTTGTATTAGAGAATTTGAAAGGTTGTCATGAGTACAAAAGATTAGACTTGGTCTATTTGGTCCCCAAGGGCAAAAAGAAGAATAATGGATAGATAAGTGGCAAAGAGAGGCACATCTAGACTCAATGAGTGACAAAAGGTCCTACTAATTAGAGCTTTCCCAAAGTGGGATGAGCTGTCTTGAGATAGGTCAGATTTCCCTTTATTTCAGGGTTTAAGGAAGAAAATTGATGATTACTTTCCAGGTATGTGGTAATGGGGATTTCTTTTGGATACATATGGCTTGATGAAGGCCCTTCTAACTCAAAAACTGGTTAGATAACAATGCCAAGTCAACCCTGAGTGAACAAAGACACAGACAACTGAATAAATGAAGAGTACAAGAAATGAAAGGGTTGGAAAAATTATGGGAAGGACAAATTCTTTCTTTTTCATGTTCTGCAAATGACTGGACCCTACTCTGAATGAACTGGAAGACTTATCTAATTCCACATCCCCAGCCCCCCACTTTAGAGTTTAGTGGTAACAAATGGTCAGGCATTAGAATATTTCATGGATGGTCTCACTAGACTGGTGACTAAGCTAATTTCGAGCAGCTGGAAGGGCTTATCTCTCACACATGCATCATTTATGGTTCAAGCATTAAGGAGAAGAAAACCACCATGCAAAGAAACCTCTTGATGCCGCAGAGAGAAAAAGCCTTGAGAAAGAAAATGGACATTTTTATTAAACATATTTTTCTCCCAGTTTTGTTTTTTCTTTCTGTCTTCATGCAAGTATGTTATGCCTCCTGCCACTCCGCTTGATTCATTGATTATGTTTATAATGCCCTTTTGAGTTGATTTTATGTAACTAAATATGTTTTAAATGTTAACCGGTAAGATGTCTTTGTGTTGTATCTGGTTTGATTTCTTCTTCACATATACTGTTTACGTGCTGTATTTCTTAGATTAGTGGAGCTCTCTGTTCAGTGCTCAGTGGACCACATCAAGAGATTGAGAAGGGACCTGTCATTTTAGCGGCATAGGAATTGGGGGAGGAGGAAAGGGAGTTTCCTTTTTGTTACAATTTAGGGAATGACTTAGAGTACCAAGAAGTTAAGTAACTTATTGAAGGTCTTAGAGAGTGATGTGCTGGTAAATGTTTAACAACAGTTCTGGAGGGGAGGGTATATGTGGGAAATATTTTTAAGTTTATTATTCATTATTAACAATTCCTCCATCATCTTCTTAAGTCTAGATAATCACAAAGTAATAAATCAACGCTGATTTATAGTATTTGCTGATATCAAAGGTACAAATGCTGACACTGAAAATTTAATGATCAGCTTTCAATCCGAGGAGGGAAAGTAACACAAACATTTATTGAACACCTACTGTGTACCAGTCACTGTGCCAAGCTAGAACCTGACAAATATCTTCTTTGATTTTCATAATAGCAAAGTGGGTAACTATTTACATTTTACAATGGAGGAAACAGGAAGACAGAAGCTGAGTGATTTGTCCAGGACTACATTGCTAGTAAGTGTCTGAGGCAGGATTCAAACTCGGGTCTTCCTATCTCCAGGCACAGCACTCTATGCTTTGCCTCACCTAGCTACTCTTACCTCCAAAATACTTCTGGACATAACTAATATGTGCCACTTCAAAGAAAAGCTCATCGCAAATAAATCAGCAAAAGAATAATTAGATAAATAAATTAGTTAATTAACTAATGAATAAATAAATATTGACACTGTTGGGCACCAGAATTGTGTTCCACTGAGCATTTGATACAGTCAAGCTTAGCATAGTAGATAATTGAGAAGGCTAGTAGTATCATAAATAGGACACTGGACTTAGAGTCAGGAAGACCTGAGTTCAGATTCTGTTCTTAGACACTTACTAGCTCTGTGACTCTGGGTAAGTCACCTAATTTCACTTCCATTTTCTCATCTTAAAAATGAAGCAGTTGAATTTGATGGTCTCTACTGGCCCCTTCTAGCTCCAAATCTATGATCCAGTGATATTATGAAAGCATCACAGTTATTAAAGATTACAGGAATCAGAGTCCTTGAATCCCAGTTCTGCCATTCATGAGTTAGGTGACATCATGTAAATCATTTTACTTCTCAGAGCCTCTTTATCTGTAAGATTAGGGCAAGGGCAGTACTTAATATTTACCCTACCTTCCTCACAGGGTTGTTGTGAGGAAAGTACTTTATAAATCTTAAAGAGCTTTAGGTATATGAGTTAAAGTTATCCAATAGTCATTGTGTGGGTTTTTCCTCACAGAAGTTTTTCATAGAATCATTTCTTCAAAGGAACATGGAGAGATGATCTATTCTGTCTTCTTTTTTTCAGACTATGACCAAGGTTAGTCCATTCAAAAGAATAAAACTAAAACCAGATGCTGCTGTTTTTCAAAATCATCAGAGAAGTAGAACCTGGTTTTATACCCTCCCTTTTCTTAGACTTACTGTTTTATATTGATAGACCATAAGCTCCTTGAGGGCAGGAGACATTTCTCACTTTTCTTGTTGCCCTCTAGCTCCCAGCATAGTGCATTGCACTAAGTAATCATTTTATTGAAAGACTGAATTTTCAAAAAAAAGAAGTCTTTAAAGAATGGGCCAAGCAGTGGCTAATCATTTCCACAGGCTTATCCCTCATTCTTTATTTGCATTTTGGTGGTCATGGAGTTGGAGAAAGCTAGATAGCCTTATGAGTATGGAACATTGGTCTCTGTCCTTGGCAACATGTTTTAGCCAGCTGAGCTAATCGGTCATATATCACTTGAAGGGTGATGTCATTTTAGTTTTTAATCCCATAGAAAATTAACCAGTGCTTTGAAAAAAACAGACTAGAGCCTTAGGCCTTTCTCCTCTCCATCTGTATAACATCTGAATATGATGGAGAAATATTTGGATGGAACATTTTGAATAGGGATCAAATAGGGCATGGGTAACCAGTTGTCTTCCTCCAAGCAATTTTGCCAATGCCTATGATTTTGATTCTGAAGACTTAACTACGGAAACTTGCATCCAACAGAGATGGTACTGACATTAAAAAAATGGGGAGGGGAAGGCAGGGCAATTGAGATTAAGTGACTTGCCCAAGGTCATACAACTAGTAAGTGTCTGAGGCCGCATTTTAAATAAAGTCTTCCTGACTCCAGGGCCAATGCTCTATTCACTGCACCACCTAGCCAACCCTTGTATTGACATTTAAGAGAGCCTGGTTGGATTATACGTTTTGTTTTTTGTTATTAAAATGGATATTGTCTTTGTTCATTACCGAGAATCAAAAGGGATACCACGGGATCATAATCTAGAGCTAGGAAGGGTCCCAGAGGCCATTTAACTCAGTCTCCTCATTTTATAGATCAGGAAACTGAGGTCTGTGGAGATTGAATGACATGATGATACACATATTGAGCGTCAGAGGTAGGATTTGAACCCTTGCTCTCTAACCAGACAATCGGGGCTCTTTCCACTGTATCAAAAAATATTTTTAAAATGTGTTAAAACATAAGCCGGCTACATTCTTCTGGCTCCACCCAGACCCAAGGAATCCTTAACCTATCTACAGACATACTTCCAACTCACGACTTCTCAGATTCTGTGAAGGTGCTTCCTACTAGGAAGTAACAAGCACCCCCCCCCCCATCTGCTTTTGCATTCACTGTCTTGTGAAGGGTCTATTCTGTAGGTGGTTCTTCTCCAAGCAAGTATATTTTTGACATTCCTACTTTTTTCGAGGAGAATCCCTTAAGAAGAAAGGTGGTTCTTAATGCTGGACCTAACTTTTCACAGTATAATGCATGCTGTTGTCACCTTTGCTACTGTTTTACATTAGTTAATTGTAAAGGAGAATCTTATTTTTGCTGGTGCCAAGAAGGCACAACACTGAAGAAGATGTCTGCCATGATGAAACTTGTTGGGAGGTGGTTGGGGAATCAAAAACCATTTTCCATCATCATTCCCCTGAATGATTAGACACTGAAAAGGATGAGTCTGGACAGCAGCTTTTTGGGCTCCTTTTTACTTTCCTTAGAAAGTAAACAGGTGGCTTAAAAATGCTGGTGTGTGGCCACAGACTACCATCTGTACCCAGATGAAAGCAGGCCGACTTAATGAGAAATTCTAGCCAGCAGCCACATTTTCCCAGGTGTATTCAAAGAGGAGACAGATCAAAATGAAAGACCCAGATAGACACCACCAGCAGAATCCCATTCCCTTTGACTCAGTGTAACTCAATTCTCCCATCAATGTAATCAAGGGACATTGATTGAGACAGCTTGAGAAGCTTTAGCCTTTGGAGGGCTTCTATTACCAATGCGTATTGATTGCTAGTATTCACCAGTGGCTTGCAGCAGCTTCTCTCATTTTATTTTAATATAATCCTGGGTCATTTGCCATGGAAGCATAAAGAACCTAAGTACTGATGACTGATGGAAAAGGCTTTAAAGATGAGAAAAAACTAAGTGGGGCTTATTATAGTTATTTGAATTCTGTGCATTTCAAGAATTTTAAGAGTTTGGATGTGTCCTTGGGGTTATTAGTTCATTTATTCATTCATTCATTTGTTTGTTCATTTCTCTGAGGAAAGAAGGAAGGAAGGTAAAAGGAAGGAAGGATGGAAGGAAGGAAGGATAGAAGGAAGGAATGAAGAAAGGGAGGAAGGAAGGAAGGTAAAAAGGAAGGATGGAAGGAAAGAAGGAAGGAACAAAGAAAGGAAGGAAGGTAAAAAAAGAAGGAAAGATGGAAGGAAGGAACAAAGGGAGGAAGGAAGGTAAAAAGGAAGGAAGGATGGAAGGAAAGAAGGAAGGAACAAAGAAAAGAAGGGAGGGAGGGAGGAAGGAAGGAAGGAAGGTAAGAAGGAAGGATGGAAGGAAAGAAGGAACATAGAAAGGAAGGAAGGAAGGAAGGGAAGAAGGAAGCAAGGAAGGACGAGAGGGAGGGAGGAAGGGAGGAAGGAAGAAGAAAGGAGGGAGGGAGGAAGAAAGGAAGGAAGAAAGAAAAAAGGAAGGAAGGAAGGGAGGGAGGAAGGAAGGGAGAAAGGAAGGGAGAAAGGAAGGAGGAAAGATAGGAAGAAAGAAAGGAAGAAAGATAAAAGAAAGGAAAGAAAGAAGGGAGGGAAGGAAGGAGGAAGGAAGAAAATAAGAAGAATGAAAGAAGGAATTAGTATTTATTAAGTGCCCACTACATGCCAGTGACTGTACTAAGTGTTTTACAAATATTATTTCATCTAGTGAACAAATGCTTATTGAGCATACACTATGGATGAACACTATGTTAGTGTTCTCTAATCTTCAGCCACAATTCATATCAATAGTAATACTGGTACTGAACCAGATAAATTCATTTGATTTCTCTTCAATTCAATTTTCAAGTTTCTAAATTTGTGACTAGGGCCCTAAGTCACAAAAGAAGGATAAAAAGTGACCATGTAGTCCTCTCTTCCTGCTTTTGCCTTGACAATCTGAGATGTCTTGAGAAAAATGCTCTGTCCATATTAAAACAGTTCATAAATGTGAGCTATGAGCTTTGGGAGCAGTTTTCATTTTAAGTTGTTGTTTATTTAAATTCAACAAATATGTGTTAAGTGCCTACTATATGTGCCAAATGTTGTGCTAGGGATGGGGAAGCACAAATGAAAAAAAAGAGCCCAATTTCCAACGTACTGAGATATGTGTACACAGATGCACATGATACAAAACAGAAATTGAGATAAAATACTCTGAGAAACCTTGGTAATGGAGCCACATGGGGTAGGAACCAAGGGAAGTATCCAGAGAAGGTTTGATGGAGAAGATGGCACATGAGTTTTGCCTTGAAAGAAGACAAGGATTTTTGCAATATGATTATTTGAATCTTGTAAAGGAATTTTAAGGATCAAGGACTGCTTTGGAGAGGTTTTGGGGGCTCTTGTACTCTTTAAAACACAATCACATATAAGGCTGCCCTCATTCCTCTCCTTTATCTTATATAGCATTGACTCTACTTAACCAAGTTCCCTTAGATCAGTGGTTCTCAACCTTCTTAATGCCATGACCCTTTAATACTCGTATGTGGGCATATCTGCATGTGGGCAGACCCGCCTGGAGACAGATAGAGGAGCGGTGTCTTGGTTCTTAAGATCATCAGAAATATGTGTTTTCTGATGGTCTTAGGCGACCCCTGTGAAAGGGTCATTCAACCCCCAAAGGGGTCGTGACCCACAGGTTGAGAACCACTGCCTTAGATGGTATAGAGGGAGAAAGAAGAAATACAGGATCTTGTGGGGGCTAAAAATTGTGAGCGGTATTCCCATTTTTCTAGTACCCCAACTTTCCTAAAAACTTTCTAGGGTCATAGACATAGAACTAGAAAGGGTCCCTCTGAGGCCACTCAATGAATCCATCTCCCTCATTTTATAGTTAAGGTGATTTGATGTTTACCCTATTCTATAGGTAGTGTCTTTCTTTTCTGAGCACTCTTAGAGCTGTATATCTACTTTAGCTTCAATTTCTGCCTTCCCAGTATTCCTATATATTTCTCTTGAGATGTTTTCTTTTGAACTCACAATTGGCAGTACAAATTTGTGAAAGGAATTTAAAATTTTCCAATATTAGTTTAGGTCAATTAATTGCCAGTAAGCACAAGGACATCAAGAGGCTTAAGGGATGGATAGCTGAACTCACAGCTGGAAAACCTGAGTTCAAATCCTCCTTCTGACATAAATTGGCTATGTGACATTGCAGAAGGCATTTAACTTCTGTGAATCAATTTCCTCATCTGTAAAATGTTGATAATGATGACACCTACCTGTTGTTAGAGTCGAATAGAATAACATTTGTAAAGTGTTTTACGGACCTTAAAACATGATATAGGAGCCATTTAGGTAGTTCAGTGGATAGAGAAGAGGTCCCTGGAGTCAGAAGGGTCTGAGTTCAAATGTGACCTCAGACACTTACTAGTTGTGTGACCCTGGTCAAGTCACTTAACTGCCTCACAAACAAAAAACACTATATAAAACGCTTACTATAAAAAATGATGATGTAACTTTAAAAATCAGTGTCATTGTAAATAGTTTGGCTTTTATACAACAGTATCTTGAATGAAAGTAATTTGCTTTATAGCAAGTGACATCTCAAAAGAGGAATTTTCATTATTCAGCAATATCTTCAGGGCTTTGAATTGTCAGGAAAAAAAAAACCAAGCAAACAACTTTTCTGTGGTTTTTAACTTCTTAGTCAAAAGGTCGGGTAAAAATGTGCTTTGTTTCAAAGTTTTATAAAGACCGGAGTCACACAGTGAGATTTGGACAGAGGGTGAGATTTTTGGTCAAATTTTCACCACCCCTCCAAAAAAATATGAGAAAATTGTTATTTTTTTCCTGTATAAAGTGCAAGAATAGGAAATCATTAGAATCTTAGGACTCATCCAATAATCATACTTTAGACTTCTAGGCAATACTGCTGAATTTGGAGTCAGGCAGGCCCAAGTTCAATTCCTGACTCAGATAGTTACTAATTATGGGACCTTTGGCAAGTCACTTAACCTCTGGGTCTCAGTTTCTTCATCTGAAAAATGAGAATAATAATAGCAACTGAATCACTGAGTTGTGAGGATATAATGAAATAAGATACATAAAGCACTTTGTAACCCCTCATGGTGTTATTTGAATGCCAGCTGTAAACACTTTACAATCTACAAAAATATTTCCATATTCAGCGTTCTTAACAGTAACTGACAGTAGGTTTATTGCCTGACAGCATATAACAAATATATGCCTGACAGTCATTAGATCAATCAACCAATCAATCAATCAGCAAGTGTTTATTGGTCTACTATGTGCTAGGCACTGTTCTAGGAACTAGGCATACAAAAACAAGGGCGGCAATGTAGCAAAGTAGATACAGTGCTGGACCTAGAGTAAGGAAAACTTTTCCTCAGTTCAAATCTGGCCTCAGACACTTCCTACCTGTGTGACCCTGGGCAAGTCATTTAACCCTGTTTGCCTCAGTTTCCTCATCTGTAAAATGAGCTGGAGAAGGAAAAGGCAAACCACTCCAGTATTTTTGCCAGGAAAAGAGCAAATTGGGTTGTGATTAGTCAGACATGACTGAAATACCTCACTAACAACAAAAAAGGTGACAGCAAAAGAGGGAAATTAGTCTCTTACCAGTCCTGGGAAGAGTAAGAGATTTGACAGGAAGAAACTAGTAATTAGTGAAACTGGGACCAGAATATCCGGCTCCTAGTTCCATATTCTTTCTGTGCCAGTGGTAGGTACCTAAGAACTAAAAGCAACAAGACTGACTAAACATGGTTTAATTTGAATGTGATTGTAGAATATTAATCAGGGCCAATTTAAGACTGAATACAGGACAAATTTTAGTTTGAAGAATATAGTAGTTATGAGCTTTCTCCATTTTTCATTTTTAATTCTTTTGGAAGTGAATTTCTCTTACGTAAGTCTTATCCCATTAATGATTTAGGATGGCACAAAATAATAGCGTGTAGAAAATGTGAGGTTCCGAGTTTCCTGGAATTTCCAGAGTACTCAGTACTCTCACGCTCTAAGGCATGTCAGTGTACTAGCTTGTGGTTGAGAAAAAAGAAAAATCCACTGACACATTCCAAAGGATTAAGGCAGAATAAATGCAGTGGTCTATGAACAAATTGCCCTGCTACACCAATGACCAAAGCTCGGTGTCTACTAGAGCTAAAGACTGTGGTAGTCAGCCAGTCAATAAACATTTATTAAGATCCTACTATGTGATAGGCACTGTGCCAAGCACCTGTAATACAAAGAAAGGTAAGAGATAGTCCTTGCCCTCAGAGAGTTTACAATATGATGGAGAAAGACAACATATACAAGGTGGGTGGGATTGAGTGGCTGATATGGGAGTATGATGTAGACATGTAGCCAGGTGAGAGATGAAGAGATTGGTGGCCTGGGAGAACCTGGGAGGAACTCTCAGCTGTCTACCTTCTACCCTTTCCATAGGGAAGAAAGAGAGCCCAGGTGCTGAGGAGGTATGGATGCTGCCAGAAAAACATAGGTACTATCCTTGCCTTTAAGAAGTTTAAAATCTAGTAAAGGGAGATAGATCAGATCAACACACAAGTCAGATGTACTTCAGAAGAACTAAGACCTCCCGCCTTTCTTAGCTTGATGTGGGTAATTCTCTCATAAAAGAGAGAGGTTACTCCCAGATGGGGAGAAGATGGAAGGCTTTAAGGAGGTTGCATTTCAGCTAATTCATAAAGAAAAGGTATAATTTTAGTATACTGAAATGTAATGAAAATGCAATCCAGGTTGTGGGGGGAAGCAATGAGAGTAAAGGTTATCCAGTCATTTATTTCAGTAGGGGTCTTCACAACCCCATTTGGGGTTTCCTTGGAAAAGACTAGAGTGGTTTACCATTTTCTTCTCCATTTTATTTTACAGGTGAGGAAACTGAGGCAAACTTAAGTGACTTGCCCTAGGTCACAAAGCTAGTAAGTGTCTGAGGCTGGATTTGAACTCAGGTCTTCCTGACTCTGGGCCTGATTACCTATTCACTGCATATCCTTACTGCCCTGAGAGTAAAGGTAGGGAGGTTGAAAAGCACAATAGACATCGCAACCCATCCAAGTATAGCACTAGTAGGTGTGAGGTGACTGTGGAAGCTACTACAGTTTGCCAGCCAATACTGGATCCTTTCTGCTCCCTTCTCCCGCCTAGAAAAGGGAAAGAACGCAATTCTTCCTAGGCCTTTCCTCTCTCCTCTGGGGCAGTTTAGGCTATAATCTTTTTCTATTCATCCCCCTTTCTCTCTACCCGTTTTCTCTTCTTAGATTCAACCAGCCACAGTCTGTTAAAACAATTAGCTTGATTTTTATACAAGTAAATCTGGAAAGTCGTTTGCAACTAGACTGTGGAATTCCAAGTGCTTGAACTTCATGCAGTAGGCCATAGGGGACTATTAAAGCTTTTGAACTGAGAAACGATCCCTTCAGATCCCATCAGAGGTGTGCATTAGGAAAGTTAGCACTGTCTTAGTGTAGGCTGGATTAGAGAATAGAGCCGAGGAAACTAATTTGGAAGCTAATGTAACTAAGGACATGGAATAAATTATGGTAGTGGGAATGAAAGGCAGCTGGGTGGCAAAGTGGATAGAGCACTGGGCTTGGAATCAGAAGACTCATCTTCCTAAGTTGACATCTACCCTCAGACACTTAGGAGTTATGTGGCCCTGGGCAATTCACTTTACCCTGTTTGCCTCAGTTTCCTCACCTATAAAATAAGCTGGAGAAGGAAATGGCAAACCACCGCAGTATCTTTGCCAAGAAAACCCCAAAATAGGGGCACAAAGAGTTGGACATGACTGAACAATAAGAACAATATAGTTCCCTCAAATGTTAGCTACTAGTGACTGTTTTCTCAATTTCAACCAACAAATTAGCATCAATTAGCTTTTACAAAAGGATATTTACTTTGAAGATATAGCAAGCATAAAGTATAAACATTTTCCCCCAACACCTAGTAGGCACGCTCTCTTCTATGTCACCTTGGTCCTTGGCAGAGTGGGCTCAGAACTTAATACAGCTTCTACATAACATTGGTCTCACCAAGTGCTTGTCCAAATGTGGCATGGCTTCTGGATGAACCCTTGTTTCAGCTACTGATGAGTTGGCTCCCCAAGGTTGCTTTTGCTCCTCAGGACCCCCGAACCACACTGGTTGATTGAAAACTCCAGCAATGGACTCCATTTTAGCTCTATGAGTAGCTTGTTCTTATGGCTTTTGAAACTCACAAGATTGTAGCCTCAAATATCTTCCACCTAAAATAAAAGAACAAATACTGAGGCAAAGAATTAAGACCTGTGTTCATGGACCACATCTTGACCTTGGATGGAGAAAGCCCAAGACATCTTCCCTTGCACATGATTTTCCTTATATTGGTCAACCATCATTTTAATTTTTTAATTTTAATTTTTTGCTCTTTGGAGGGCAGTTGGTTAAGCGACTTGCCCAAAGTCACATGCTAGTAAGTGTGTCAAGTGTCTGAGGCTGGATTTGAACTCAGATTCTCCTGACTCTAGGGCTGGTGGTCTATTCACTGTCCCACTTACCCGCCCCATCAAACATCATTTTTAAGCACTTGATATATTCCAGGTACTTTGCCAAGTGCTGGTACCAGCATGGAAGAAATTTCCTGAAAAGAGAACTGGTTCTGGTAGACAACTTCCTTTTGAATGTGCTAATTTTGGTGATACAACCAAATATGCTCCTCTTCAACAGTGGCTAGTAGACTACGGCTAGTTAGGGAATGTCTAAGCAAGTTCTAAAATTCATATGAATTCATCAGAGATTCTCTGTGCTTGTTCATAATGACTGGGCACATCGGCCAATCCACCATTTCAAAAATAACAGTGGAAATTAAGGGATGCAAGATTGAGTCCCATCTCTGGCACTCATCGTATGGTCTTTGGCCATATTCTTTAGTTTCTAAACCTTACATTTCCTCACCTGAAAAATAAGAGGTTCTGGACAAGATTTCTTAAATATCTTCCAATGCTAATATCCTACAACTTTTGTCGTATTGTGTTGCACACTAACACTCTTAGCTGTATTAAGTGATGGAACTGTTTTGAGATGTGGAACAATGGGAACTAGCACTTGGTGCTTATCAGCTCTTCTTTTTCCCAAGGCTAAGACAGCACCTGTCAATTATCCCATTTCTTGAATATCCAATGAAGGAAAAGGGAGTAGTTAAATGGCATAATTAGTCAACAACAACAAAAAAGCAGGCCTGTAATTTTCCTGAGCCAGCTCGATGTGCCCCAGAATGCAGTGAAAGTACTTTATTTGGATGATACAATCTTTATCATATCATCTCCTTCAAATCTCCAGGCTTTCCCCCATGCCTTGAAGCATGCCTTCTTCATCTCTGCCTTAGTATCCTTCCCTTCCTTCAAGACCAACTTCAAAAACAAGATCTATATGAAACAATTCTTAACCCTCCCCCCCACCCAGCTGCTAATAACTTCCTTCCCATACTACCTTGCATTTAACTACTTTGTATTTATTCTCTTTTCTTCCTCATTAGAATGGATGCTTGGGAATCTCATCCATCCACTCTATTTGTAAGCCCTTCAGCTAGCATAGTACCTACCTAACCTGTAACAGGCATTTAATAAATGCTTTTTGGTTGACTGATTGATTTGTAGCACATGCAGGCTCTGGAGCTACCACCCTAACCCTTCTTCTCCAGGGGTACCAGCAGGCTTGGTGCCCAGAGCCAGGCTACTACTTATCTCCTTAGAATCTAAGGGTGGTCCTGAGGGTTGGGGGGTATCTTTCTAATCCTATAGTTCATGAGCTCCCACTGAAGTGCTTCTTCCTATGCATATCATCAATTAGACAGTGGGACTTAGGTATTACAAACAGGTATTTACTTCAGGGGTAGAGTTGGTTAAAAAAAATCCCATCTCTCCCTTCCCCTCCTGATCTCCAAATCTCTGAGTACATACAGAGTCTGGAAGACTGAACTGGACCTTAGAAAGAATATGAGGCAAAAAGGATAACTTAAAACTCTTGAAATCCTTTATCTGGAGTACTCATGATCTTCCTTCTTGGGTGTTATGTAGCTTTTCTGCTAGACTCTTTGGAGAACCTCTAATCTCTCTTCCTTAGTTTTGTCTAGTCTGTTCTTGGCTTCCAGGGTAAACTAATTGCTGCAGTCTTGGGGTTTCTGCTATGACACTCACAAAAAGTCTAAATCCTTTGGTCTGCCAAAGCTTAGTAGGTCCTCCTCTGTGTGGGGGTGGTGATGGGTAAAGAGAGACCAAGGACAGGATCGAGGTACCCTCATTTGTTCCCTCCTCCCCAAGTGGTTCCTTTTCAGAGGTAGCTCTTTCTCTTGGTTGCTGTCAGATGCTCGAATCTCTCAGTTCTGGAACTAGCTTAATATTTTCTAGCTGCTCCAGAGGGTGACCAGGTTTCCTCAGGCAATTCAAAAACACTTCCTGTGCAACATGACTACTGTTTATCTAATGGCTGAACTTTGTCTAAAGACTTTGATTGACACATATACTAATTCGTTCCTTTTTCAAGTTGGTTGGATAATTGATCTATCTCTTCACCTTTACAGATTATTTGATCTTTCCCAGCACATTGTGATTAATAAATGTTTATAGTCCTGTGTCTCTTATAAAGAGAAAAATTTAGGGCTGGTTTCAAGAAAAAAAATTCAAACAATTAGAGCTACAGAAAAGTCAATGAATGGGCTGCTTCTGGACATAGTGGGCTCCTTTCACTGGAGGTTTTTTTGTTGTTCATCCTTCATTTTTGAAAAGGATCACTGACATCATGGGATGATATTTTGACTTGAACATTGATCCAGAGTCATCAGAGTCCAGTGGCAAGACACAAGTTAGAACTAGTGATGATGGCCTGGGATGCAGTAGATGGCCTTGGTGTCATTGATGTTTTTTAAGCAAAGGCTGGATAATGACTTCTCAAGTATAGCATAGAGAGGATTTTTTTTTCAGTATGAGTTTGATTAGATGGCTTTGAAGTCCCTTCTAGCTTTAAAATACTGCAATTCATAATAACAATACTGATTCTAGTACCTTGAGGCTTACAAAGCATTTTCCTCACTGCTACTTGTGAGGCAGGAAGTACCAGGATAATTACACTCATTTTACAGATCAAGAAAAGGGGTTAAGAGCATTGCCTGGGGATACATAGCTAATGAGTAGCAGAGTTAGGATTTGAACTCACATCTCCTGAATCAAAGACGAGAACTTTAGACTTTGAACCCTCCCCAATCCACAATCCATCTTGAAGAAAGATTAGAGAGCTAGAGAAAAGGGGACAAGTTGGTTCATATTACACTTTGTTCTAACATTGGACTTTGGGGGAAGCAGCTGGTTTTGGCTTTTTAGCACTGGGCAAATGTTTAAAATAACACATTAATAGGAACCTACAAAATGGATCTGACCGCCCACTACCTGATATTGTCATCATTCTGGGGAGAGAGAATGTGGGACTAAAAGCAAGGGAAAAAGGCCCTCTGTCATTTCCTTTCCCAGAATGAACATGACATGGCCCCTTACTCCTGACTGTCTAAGGTCATTTAACATCTTAGTGAATTTGTTAATACCTCCAGTTAATACCTTCACAATCTTCTATTCTTTTGCTCCTTGACCTTCTGTACTGCCTGGACTGCCTAGAACAGAGTCTAGAACGCTAGAGTTGGACAGGACTTTAGAAGTTACCTCATCCAACCCTCACCTGGAGCATGAAACTCCTTTATGAAGGACTAGACCAATGATTGGACCAGCTAGGTGGCACAGTGGATAGAGCACTGAGCCTGGAGTCGTGAAGACCTGAGTTCAAATCTGGCCTCAGACATTTACTACTTGTGTGACCCTGGGCAAGTCACTTCATCCTGTTTGCCTCAGTTTTCTCATATGTCAAATGAGCTGGAAAAGGAAATGGCAAACTACTCTGCTCTCTTGGCCAAGAAAACCCCCAATGGCGTCACAAAGAGCCAAATACAGCTGAAATTACTAAAAAACAACAAAATAAAAATGTTCCACTTGCTCACTTCTACTAATAGTGATGCCTAATGCACCATTCATTTCTGTCTTTCGATACCTTTAATTGCCAAGTTCTTCCTAATCTTGAGTTAAAGGATGCATCATATGATGGAATGGACGTTCTATGTGGAGTCAGAGAACCTGGGTTCAAATCCCACCACTTTGAGTAACTGCAAGTTAGTTTTTGATTCAACAAGTGTTTATAGCTAAGTAACGTAACCTCTCAGACCTCAGTGTTCTCCTTTGTAAACTGAGTATATTGAATTAGATAACTTATAAAGTCACTTTTAGTTTAAAATGTATGATCCTATGAATATGGCCCTCAAGAACTCTCCTTTTTAGACGGAGGGAGGTAGGTCTTCCTTCTGTCCTCTGTATTGCACAGAATGCATCTAATCTCTTATCCTCACAAAAACTTTCCATATATTTGAAAAGTTTTAATATCTGCCCCCCCCAAGTGTTGTCTTCTAAAGACTAAACATTCTTGAAGTATTATGCATTAAAGGAAGGGGACAAGGTAAATGCAATTGATAGGGGAAAAAAGTGGAGTATAAATTTTCTTCACTCTATGGCCATTTGTGGAACACAGTGCTATTAAAGCCTCACCTACAAAATAGAGAGAGGTCGTATTTCTATCTGAAACAGAATAAAATAGACAATTACTTGCTTTTTACCACTTCTTTACAGAAAGTTATCTTTAGGCCAAGCTGTGGTCTGAAATGATGAATTATAAATAATGGGCTTTGTTTGAGAGAAAAACATATAAAATACATTATGCCTTATTTACCAAATCCACAGCATAACGGATATTTACATAGTGCTTTAAAGTCTGTAAAAAATATACAAGGACAAAAAACAGAAAAAAAAGTTCGGAATGGACATGAAAAGTACAATTTTGTGACTACTGTTTTGAAATGAATATACCCTTAAAATCCTCTTTTTTATTCTTATTTGTATGCTGAAAAATTGTCTCCATTCACACTGTATATATCTTGTATTTACAATCCCCCCCCCCACCTCCCCACTCTTTAAGAGCGGGGTTGCTGGATTGTTTTTGCTTTTGTTTGGTAGTGTGGTACCTGGCACGTAGTAAGAACTTATTAAATTCTGGTTAACTGACTGAGATGTTTAAGTTTATTGATGATCACACTCCTAACGAAACCTCAAGATATTAACAATGGGTATTTTAAAGTTCAGAAGACATTTTCCATTGATTATCTTATTTGAGCATCACAGTACCGCTGTGATGTAGATAAGAGCTGAGGATTTGTTTGGTGGCATAATTAGTCATTGTCGGGAGGGAGATTGTAACCTAGGCCTTATGGAGTCCCAGTCCAGTGGTCTGCACACTACTGCCACTATGCACAATGCTTCTCTTAGAGTCTAAGACTTACACCATTGATACCATCTGTATTGAAGGAAAAAGGAAATCAGTGAGGAAGGATGCCTGGCGAGGAAAGGAAATCCTCTGACTGATTTATTTTTAAGCAAGTATACATAGAATGCTAAAGTTGGCACATGCTAGAGAACAAAGACATAGTCCCCCATAAAAATTACAATATCAAACAATAAAAAAAAGGGGCTGGCTGGGAACCACACATATGCAGGATGCAGAGAGATATGTATGCAGTATCTTGCTAAACATAACATAAAACTTTGGTTGGGGGTGGGGAAGAAAGAGTGGAAATGAATGTAAGGTAATAGTAAGGTATCTCCCCAGAATTCTGATTTGCAGAATGCATAAGGCTCCACTTGAAACCACTAGTGTCTGTTCCAGGACCAGTAAATAAAAGGACAGCCTTAGTGTGGAAGCATCCAAGGGTTGCTGCTGGGTATGGTGTGCCCAAAAGTCTTTCTATTTGTACCTAACTCTGCTCTGGCTCATTTGAGAACACTCAGATGGATAGGGAAAACCTATAGGATCCTCTATATGTTATAGGTTTGGGATCTGCCTTGCTTGATCCAAACCTGGATTGTCATAGAAATAGGAAACTCCATCCACAAAACCGGGTACCAAATGAAATGTAGTTTATAGCGTTAGAGAACTGGATGGGGTCTAGCCCAAGATCATACAGATAAATATATGTCAAAAGCAGCACTTGAACCCTGATCTTCCTGGTTCCAAAGCCAGCCGAGGTTACCATTAAGGCAATTTCCCCTTAAATAAATTTTAATGGAATCATCACAAGAGAGGGAAAGACTAAGGGCATTTCAGAGCAAAAGAGACCAGACCAGCAGTGGGAGGACAAAATGAACCAGGTTTTGTAGTGAAATTGTTTCTTTTCTGTAGGGAGCACCCCACTGTCACACAATGAGTTTACAGAAGTCCATCCAAGTCAAGAAACATTTATTAAGTGCCTATTATGTGCTAGGCATTCCACAAACTGCTGGGGATGCAAAAAAGGCAAAAAACAAAACAAAACTCCAAACCCCAAAACCTCACCCCAGCCCTGCTCTCAAGGATCTTACAGTCTAATGGGAGAAACAATATGCAAACAAAATGTAGACAGGACAAACTGGAGATGATCTCATTAGCATTAAAAGGAATAGAAAAAGGCTTATTGCAGAAAGTGGAATTTTAGCTGAGACCTGAAGGAAGTCAGGGAAGCCAGGAGACAGAGATGAAGAGAGAGGGCATTCTCGAAAAGCTTGAGCGCTAACAGCTCACAGGTCAAAAGGGAGGAGGGGGCAGTATGTACGGTATAATTGCGGGAAGTCCCCAAGGACCCAGAGGGAAGACCAGGCACAGTGAGGGTGCTACTGCCTTTGAAACCACTAATAACCTGTTTTCAAGATCCCTGTAATCCAGAGCACCCGAATTTCCCTGGGGAGGGGGTGTGGCCCCCTATTTTCCCCACTGTGACATCTCTCCCTGTTTCCTCTCTGCCTGAGTGCACTGATGGAACTCGTCCACTGAATAACCTGGGGCGGAGGTCGTGGTGGTGGTTACCTAGTGGAAACTCTAGTCTTTCCTTCATAATTAGTTGTCCTAAGAGGCAAACCACCAAGGGCCTAGAGTGCCTGTCCACGGCCGTCGCTGAAAAGCAGGTCGGATGCTCCGACACTGACAGGTAGAAAGGGAGGGCTGGTGGGCCAGGGCTCATTGCCGGTGACACTTTCCCCACCGGCCGCCCTACTTTCTTCCCCAAACTGACGTCCTGCCGTCTTCCTCAGCTCCCTTCCACCCTCCCCTCCAGGGAATCCACAGACTGTAACGAAACTGGCTCTAGCTGGGGAGCTAGCTGGGCATGCTCAGTAGCCTGCTTGGTTTTGATTGCGAGTAGGAAGCTTTTTTGCACTCTACCGGGGCTGCTGCTGAGGCTGCTGACACCGGGCAAGTAGCAGACGGAAGAAAGCGAGCGAGCGAGCTAACGAGCGAGGGAGAGTCACTGCAGCTGCTGCGGCTGCTGCCGCCGCCGCCACAGCGAGCCGGAGCAGAAGCGTCCGGAGCTCGGCTGCGCTCACAGCTCTGCCCCGGTGCGCCGCTGTTGGCAGCCGAACCCTGCTTGACCGCCCCGCTCCAGGCAGGGGATCCCCGAGCCGTCCTCCACTGCGGCACGCACCTCTCTGCCTTGGATAGGGTTAGGCGAAGAAAGGGGGCGTCCGTAGCCCTCCGGCTGTGTCCCGGGAGGACGAGGAGGAGCAAGCCTCGGCAGCACCAGCATCCCTCTCCCTCCCAACCCGGCTCCGTCCCGGGCTCTGTCTGTCGGGCATGGAGCCTTGGAGACAATGCGCTCAGTGGCTCATCCATTGCAAGGTGCTGCCTGCCAACCACCGGGTGACCTGGGACTCTGCCCAGGTGTTTGACCTGGCTCAGACCCTCCGCGATGGAGTCCTGCTCTGCCAGCTGCTCAACAACTTGAAGGGTCAGTCCATCAATCTCAAGGAGATCAACCTCAGGCCCCAGATGTCCCAGGTAAGGAGAGGGGGAGCAGAGCGTCCCCTTTCTCTCCCTCCTTCTCACCTCCCCGGGCCATGTCTCCTTTCCTCTCCCGAGTTCCTCACCCCTCCCCTTCCTCCCGCTAGCATCCCCCATTAATCATCTGCTAATTTCTTTGTGTAAATGCAAAGATCTTGTAGGTGCTCCCTGCCTGCCTCTTATCTCTGTCCTCCCTCCCCCCTTCCCTGGCCACTCTTGGCTTTTTCTCTATCCCAGTAGCGAGAAACGGTTTAATCTCTAATTGAATTATCAAACTCTCCAAAGATGATATAGGAATTTGTAAAAGAGGGGTGGTACTATGAGTGTGAGTGTGTGTGAGAGAGAGAGAGAGAGAGAGAGGGAGAGAGAGAGAGAGATTTGAAAAATAAAAGTTGTCCTAAAGTGCATCTCATATATTCTCTCACTCCTAAAGACCAACAACAGGAATGAGGCAGGGGAGGAATGGGAGATAATGAAATAGCATTTTATTTCCCACTTTGCTCTTTGGGCTTGGCTAGGCTACTTCCCCTTGTTTTCTCGATCTGCATTTTTGAAAGAGGAACCATGTCACGGAGAGTGTGGAATCTAGGAAGTTGAACATGCCCAGTACCGTTATCTGTCCAGTGATTGCATGAGCCAAAAAAGAAAAAAAAAAAAGGTGGGGGTGGGGTCGGGTCATAAAACTGCTACTGCCCTCTGAAAGTCTCCCACACATCCCTTCACTGAGATGTTTAGTATTTACAGCTCTCTTTAAACCACGTGAGAAACATGAGTCCAGCCTCTCTCAGCAAAGAGACAGGAAACTACAAATTCAGGTTGACACTATTCACTTCTCCCTCCCCTCCACCTCCCGCTTCAGGTTTTGCTGAACATTTTGTTCCTGTGTCAGGGGACTATGTATGGCAAAGAGGTCCATCTCTGAAGTTGCCAGGGTTCAGGAGAGTCAGAAAGGGAGCTCCGAATTCCAAAGTATGAATGAAATCTTTTCCCCTGCTAGAACGTTTTGTCCAAGAAAGCACCTTAATATGATACTGTTTCAGTGTTCTTTGTAACAACTTTAAAGAACACTACCTAACTTCAAACGGTAGAGGAACAAAAAGAATAAGTTCCCATCATTGCCTTTTTGAAATCTCAGTCATTTGATGTTTTTAGAGTTAGTGGTATTGTGATCTATAGCTCAGGCTATTCAGCCTGTAGACAGCAGTAGCGATAGCATCTTTGTAAGAGGTCTGTATTTGCTGTGTTAATTGCCTATGGATTCTTAAGTAATATTATACATTCAGCTCTTTGAATTCCTGTGTCAGATTCGCATGATGGCCCCCCTGTAATCCAATCCCATGAATACCCTATTGATTGCCTTGGTTTTGGCTTCTAGGGGGCATAACCACAAGCAGGAATACAAGAGGGTCCCGTTGCCTTCCACTCTTTAACTGGAACTGTTTCATTATTTGTTAAACAGGGGAAATAACACTTGTCTGGAGTCAGAGGACGGTTCAAATCCCACCTCTGATGCTTCCTCCCTGTATGACCATGGACAAGTTGCTTAATCTCTCTGTGCCTCAGTTCCCACAACTCTAAAATAAGAGTGTTGGACTAGAATCTAAGTCTCTGAGGTCCCTTCTGACTCTAAATCTATGATTCTACGAATTACTTAAGTTTGAAGGATAGTTGTGAACTTTGTAAACTTAAAACGTTATATAAATGAAGGTTTAAGATTTTGTGATCCTTTTATGTCATATTAATTCACATAATAAGCATTTGTTATGTTCTGATACTAACTGCCATCCATTTCACCCCTGAGCCTCAGTCCTATCATCTGAAAAATGGGAATGATACTACTTATCCATCCCCAAGGAGGATTGTTGGGGTGGGGGGAGAAGAGCAGAACAAAGTACTTTGGGAACCTTCAAGTACTATAGAAATGTGAATCATTTGAATTATATTAGCAACTTCCAGAGCAGCTCTCCAGATTCAGAAATTCTCTGTGGAGCCCAGAAGTGCTCATCAAGTTCCACTGCTTAACAGACTACAATATTGCTTGAGCCATCTTTTCCTACCTTGCTGCAAGCCCCTTCTGGACAGCAAGGACTGTTGCATCAGAGTACATACCAATAGCGCAAAGTATTGTCCAGGACTCTGCAGAAACAGAGTCTGTATCTCCTGGGCAGTGGAAACATTTGAGTATTGTTGACTTTACCAGCTAGCTGAGGTTAATTTAATATTTCATAGCACAAAATTTCACACTTAAAAAAAACTTTTTAAATCAACTTCTTTCTAAGTTGTATTACATATTTCCTTACTTGAATAGAATATACTAAACCTAAATTAACTTTTCCTCAGTGATTCATGGTCATTAGTGTGGTATAGTTAAAAAAAAAAGTAGCAGGGCATCAAGAGATATGATAGTTGAGACCTAGCTTTGTCCACTGACTTGCTTTGTCACCTTGAACTAGTCACTTCTCTCAGCCAAGGAGGGAGCTGAATTTGATCTCTACTGCCCTTCTCAATACTGATGACATAAGTTGTTGAAATGGAAATATTGTTGGACAATTGAGTCAGAAAAATGGTTTTGAATCCAGAGGTGGAGAACCTGCATTCTTGAGGCCCTCTAGGACCTCAAGTGTTGCCCCTTTGACTGAACCCAAACTTCACAGAACAAATTCTTTGTAAGAAATGATGTACTTCACTCAAACCAGAGAAAAGCAGTTTGTAAACTTTAAAGGGAGAAGGTGGATCTCTATCTTCAAATTTTATTTTTTAAAATTTTATTCATTTTATTTTTAATTTATGTAATAAAACAAGCATTTCCATAATATAGTATAATTTTTAAAAGATGATTGCTCATGATACAGCAAATCTATTATGCACAACTTGCTATTCCTTTTAAATATATAATAAAGTTATTATGTAAATTTCTTTTCCATATTTTCATTCTCTCAACTCCCCATGCCCTAGAGATGGCTATCATTAGAAACAAATATGTATAATATGTAAATTTATTATATATCTATACATATATGTTTAAATATATGCATGTATTATACGTATAACAACTCAGCCTGGATTCTTTTAGGTCCCAACTAAAATCCCATCTTTTACTGGATGTCTTTCCCAAACCCATTTAATTCTAGTTTTAATTATTTCCTATTTTCCTCTTTTAATTATTTCTTATTTTCCTTTATATAGATTGTTTTGTATAGAATTGTATGCATGTGTCTCCCTGATTGGATTGTGAGCTCCTTGAAGACAGGGACTTTCTTTTGCCCCTTTTTGTGCACCCAGTGCTTAGGATGGTGCCTGGAAAGTAGTAGGCACTTAATAAATGTTTATTGATAAATTGAAATGTATGTATGGCTGTATATGTATATATATGATTATAAATAAATGTTTATTGATTGAGATATATGAATGTCTGTACATATATGTGATTATAGCATTTCTGATTTACAAAATATATTAATTCATTTTCCCTCATAACCACTTAATGCAATTCTATAGTTATTACAGTATATCCATTTTACAGAGGCTAAGTGTCTTGTTCATGGTCACGAAGCTAGAGTTAAGTATCAGAGGCAAGATTTGACTCTACTCTCTATTGGTTCTAAGTCCAGTATTCTTTCTACTATAATATACTGACTTCCATACTGGGATATATCATGTAATAATGTCTATATCAGTCTATCGACAAGCACAGGCATTGTTCTAGGCTCTGGGAATACATGAGAAGAATTCCCTGCCCTTAAGAAGCTTATGTTTTTTTGGGAAAAACATCATATATACACGTATGAGTAAGTACAAAATATGATTGCTCTAATTGCAAGCTGCCTGATTACTTATGTTGGATTAATAAAACAGCAACTCATTACTTGTGAGCTATTTCTACACTCAGGAAGCAGTGAAAACCACAATTGCTTCAATGTTGTTATTGCTTTATGAGACTTAAGTCAATGTGAACTTAAAAAAACCCAACTACCTCACCCCTCTCCCCAGACAAACAAAAAACCCAGGTGGATCTATTTATACTTTGTTTATTGTTCCTTCTTTTGGAATATTTTTCAAGAAAAGTGCACATAATCACATCTATTTTAGTTAATAAACAGTGTAACTATTCTGCAAAAAAAAATATTTTGCAAGTATGTATTTAAACATTGGGATGTGACTTTGATGAATGAATATTTGAGTAAGGTGCTGCAATGGATAGGACTTTGGACTTTTAAGTCAAGAAGTCCTGAGTTCAAATTCAGCCTCACTTGCTAGGTATGTGATTTGGGGAAAGTTACTTAGCTTTGTTGTTCCTTGGTTTCCTCATCTGTAACATGGGGATAATAATAGCACTTATCAGGGTGTTTGTTATGAGGAACAAATGAGATATTTGTAAAATGACTTGCAAACCTCAGAGTTCTATATAAATTATTACATTATCATTATTATACAAATCTATTATTCTTATTCTTATTAATTTTATAAAATGTCATAGTTTGTGTTTATATGTATCTTCAGGTTTACAAAGTACTTCCCTCATGAGAATCCCAAGAGATACAAAATACAATGATGATGATGATTGCATTTTATGTTTGTTGAATTTAATAGATGAGGAAATGGAATCTCAGAGAGATTAAAGGATGTTTGTATGGTCATGTTGTCACAAAGCTAGTTAGTAACTGAAGCAGGAATCCTACCTATGGTAGGCTTCTGAATTTCTGGTCTTGTGCTTTGCCTGTTCAGGGCAACTTCTCCTCTTGCTCTTCCTCCTCCTTCTTTTCCTCCTTCTCTTCCTCCTCCTCCTAGTCTTCCTCCTTTTTAAATGAGGAAACTTTTCGTTAATAAATTTAAAAAAAATTGACACTAAAAAAATGAGCTTCTAAGAGACCATCTAACGTTTGTTGAAAGGAAGACTGATTAGCTAATTCAATAATCCACCAGCTGGTTATCCTTCAGTTGTCAATCCTATTCTCTGTTTATTTGAACTGAAGTCTCCAAACTTCTTAGGCTATGAGTGATAGGGCTTTAATTTCCATAACTGTGTGGGATTTTCATGGGTTTTGAGAGTTCTAGTTCAGGTAAAGGGACTTGCTTAAGATAGCAGTTATCCATAGCGACTGGGGGCAGAGCCAAGATGGCGGTGTAGAAGCAGCAAAGCACCGCAGCTCCCACACAAACACGCTAAAAAAATTCATAAAATGAGACTCTAAACGGATTTTCAAGCTCCAAAACTCTCCAAAAGACAGAAAGCACATCTGTTGCTACAGGCAGCTCAGCAGGTGGGGCTCTTTGCAGCAGTCTGGGAGCCGAGGCTGAAATCCCAGCCGGGTCAGGCCCTGGGGCATCGGGCGGGGAGCCGCATCTATAGGAGAGCAGATTGGCTGCACTGGAGGCACAGTTACCACATTTATCAGGCCAGAAGACAAAAAGGCTA
>CM053593.1:341635911-341685740 GCA_028646575.1 Pseudocheirus occidentalis | reverse complement strand
ACTCTCCTCTCAACTCCAGCTGTGATTACTCCCAAGGAGTTAACTGGAAGTAAGGAGCTAAGCCTTTGAGGTGCTAAGTGCCTTTAGTAGGTGCCAATAGAAAGGGGCATGGAAGATCTTCTGATTTCATTAACATTACAGCTTGACAATGAGGAAAGGGGATCTTCCAGAGAAGAGGTCAGCCAGAGTAAATGAGTGGAAGCAGGTTGAGGAAGGATAAAACTGAGGATCCGTCTCATAGAGCAGCTTGGCAGCAATCTAGAATGTATGAAGGGGCAATTATGCGAAAGGAGGCTGGAAGGGTAGATGCCAAAATAATGAGTTTTATCCTATTCTCAGTTTTTTGGGAAGGTTTCTGAACATTGGGATTAGGGTATCAGACTATTTTGGCAGCTGTGTGAAGGAGGGATAGGGGAAAGGAGAACTTAGAAACATGGAGAATAGTTAGAAGGCAAAAACTAAGGGTCATGCCTAGAGATTATGTACTGAATGCATACTTTGCCCCAAATACAAAAATAGCACTGACAGTTTTATGGGATATAGCATCACCTAGTGAAGGTGATATTTGCCATCTTTCAGTAGATAAACTATTACCCACACAAGGTTTTTTTTTTAATATTTTGACGAATCAGTTATTAATATATTTAATTATAAATGTATTTAATATGCTATTTGATTAAAATAGTATTTTCATTATTTCATCCATTTAAAAAGTGTTGACAACAGACAGTAAATGAAGAACATCAGTACCTGCCCCTTGCCTTACTTGTGGTAAGGTGATCTTTGCCCAGTGATTTGAAGACAGGCTGGAAAGGCAATGAGACCTCAAATGATTTCTTCCTAATTCTATATGTTCTTTGGAAAGTAATTTAATTTCTTTCTGCATTTGTAAAATTAGAATTTGTATAAAAATCCTTTAAAGATACAGAACACTATATAAATGCTAAGTCCATTCTAGTTATTGAATATGCATTAGGATGCGTATTTTTGTGAATGTGAATTCATCATATAGTAAAACAGGCATAAGGAATCTCTCCTTACCATTCCCATCTTCCCCCACTCTCACTCCCATCAAGAGCTAGTGATCTCCTGGGAGAAAATCATTTTAGTACTAAATACAAGCAGTCTTATAAAAATCAAGTGTGAAGGATTTTGTTTGTTTTTTATAATTCCCCCCTCTGGTGTCTTTTCTAGGTTTTTAAGATTTTGTTGCAGACGTGAGTATTTTTCTTTTTTTTATAGAAAAAGGAATGGGCAACATTTGTATTCATATAACCTGTAAAAGGAGAAGCAGCTTTTATCAGTACAAAGGCAGAAGACATCATACTTGGAGCTGATAAGGGTGTCTGAACACACATTGGATTTGCTGTCCAGGAGCAGGCAGAAAGCAGAGATGCTTCCCAGGGAGTGGAGGGTGAACTTTAACAGACTGACCTTTAGATGTTCTTCTTTCTGAAACCAGGCTATTACAAGCACTGAAGTATTTATGAGAAGCTGTACCTCCGAAATCCATTCTTGGCTTTGTCTGTTTTTGATAAATTACAGCTGCCTAACTCAACCGCATTTCCTAATGCTGAAAGCTTTTGTTCCTATATCTTCAGGATTTTGTAGACTTATTTGAACCTCTGTGCCTTCCCCTTCCCACCCAGGTTTTCTTCTCTGATTATACCCTGGATCTAACTTTGGTGCTTCTCCCCCCCCACCAACATTTCATTTTCTGAGGATGTGATGGACAGGCTAGTCATAGAATCCTGGGAACTGAGAGAGAGCATGTAGAGAAAGCATTGCAGGTGACAATGGACTATAACAGCTGTGGCTGGTTCACTTATCACTGATGCAGTCCCAGGAGAGGAGCAAACTGCTTTCTTCTCCTCTTTATGCATGATGTTATTATCCCGCTCATGACCCCCACCCCATCCCCCACCCCTATCCCATGAAGGGGGAAACCTCTGAATCCATGGTTCTTCAGAGTTGACTCAGTCTGTGTATGAGGCACTATTTAAATAGTTAAGGTAAGGAAGAACTAGAATGACATCCTATCTTGGAGTGAAGATCAGAAGCGTGATATTTCACTGTAATATCCCTTAGGCAGCTCAAGGCAATAAGTAGATGTAGTAAGACAGAAAAAATTTTAACTTAAAGTAGAATTTATAAAAATACTCAGATTGGTGGAAAAGATAAGCCCCATGGGATAGATATGAGCCAGCCTAGCACAAAGGGGAGAGAAGATTGTTTTTTGGATACTCTAAGTATATCTCATCCTTTATTCAGTCAACATGGCTCCCCCATGCCTCTCTCTAGCAGCAGACTACCAGTAGAGGGAGAATTTTTACAAAATGAAGGACATTAGTTAGCACCTATACGAGTTACTAATATTTCTCTTATACAAGTTGGCCATACAGTTTTATGACTCTCTCAAGTGGAAAGAGAACTGTTTATTCCAGTAACATTTGGGGGCTATTCCATGATACTGCTGGAATCCCCAGCTCCCCAGAATCCTGAGACTAGTAGTAGTCAATTGCTCTTAGGGGACCCAACTTATAAATGTAAATACACAGTTAGGAGAGTGAGCCAAATGGAGAACCGAAAGGGAATAAAAAATTAAGTTTTGTACTCTTTTGATGTTTAGCTATTCAGTGCTAGTTTTCATTCCTAATTTCTGTATTGTTAACCATTCTGAGAAGAATATGGGATCACCTTGTTTGGAAATTTTTAAAAGGAGATTACCCATTTATTACAGTTAATTTGACATCATTCATACTGAAGATTAGATGAGGAAAAAGGAATGTGAACTTTGTGACCTGATTTTAAAATATCATGCTTAACATTTGGTTGTAATATTTTGGGAGGGACACCAGTTGTGGACTTGGGATGACAACAAGGAAGCTTAGATGCCTGTCTTCAGCTCCAAACCTGCTCTGCCTCAAGCAGCACTGGCAGACGTTAAGTAAGGAAACCTAAGGTTGCACTGCACTGACCCAATTTCCTTTTTTTGTATATAATTATTAGACTGGCAGACCAGAAACAGTTATATCTTGTTGTGTTTGTCCTTTCGAAGAGGACCATGGCAAGGTCACCAGCCTCACTTTCTCCTCCAGAGCCATTTGGATCCAGGGACCTGATCTGATATTCATCAGGATGACTGGAGATGGCCAAGGATGCAATGGGAGACCCTGGCCCTTTTAGGATAAGGCCTTTTCAGGTAATGAGGTAATGCCCATTCAGTGAATAGGCCTCTTTAAGAAGAGAGTCAAGGGATGGCCCCTTTAATTAGAGAAAAGAAAAAAAAACAAGATGGGAGAAGAAGATCCTCAGGGTTGCTGTTCCAAAGAGAAACAGTTACCATTGACATTAACTCTAAGCCAGGAGGGCCCAAAACAGAGCCATGAAGTGGAGCTTGGGCAGGGACCTATTGTGGTCCAGTTGATGAGCTTCTGAGTGAACTGGGTTTAAGGAGGAAGAAAGAAAGAGGGGAGGGGCAAGGAAGGGAGGAAGGAAAGAAAGTAGGTAGGAAGAAAGGAATCTAGCCAGTAAACCCCAAGTTAAGTAGCAGCTTATGGTCATCAAAATTTACCTTCCTTTAGAGAGGAAAAGGAGAAGGAGAGGGAGAGGGAGAGGACAAGCAGAGTTACCCAACTACTTGGGTCCCCATTCAGGCAGCTCGGTCTACTCACAGGTTGTCCTACACTTTATCTAGATGTTAACAAAGCCCTATCAGTGCTATCTTTATGACAATAGCAAAATGGAGAAGAGATGGTAGTACAACAGCTGGTGAAATGTCTGTCCTCAGAATGTTGATTTTATAGATCTATGTCTATTTAGAGAGAGGTTTTTATTATTAAAAATCGTGAAATTTGTGAGTTGGGAAGAACCTCAGTAAACATCTAGTTTAACTTATCCCCAAAGGAATCTCCGCTGTAACATATTTGATGAGTGGTCATCCAGTTGTTTCTTGAAGACATCCAAGGAGGAGAAATAGACCGTGTCTTGAGTCACCGTATTACACTTTTGAATAGTTCTGATTGTTAAGGACTATCTTCTTGACCTGAAACCTACATTTTAGTCTATTTGGGTATTGTAGATGTTTGCCGTCAGTCACATGCTGTCCAGTTTTTATCAATAGCTTCCATGAAATCATTGATGATATGTCTGTCAAATTTATTAATGACACAAAGCTAGAGAGATAGCTAAAATGCTGTATGGTAGAATCAGGTTCCTCACATGATCTCAAGAGCATGGAACACTGGGAGAAATTGAATAAAGTGGAATCTAATTAGGAAAAATGTAAACTTGCATGTGGAAATTTAGGTGCTTAAATTTAAGAGCTGTTGCATATAAAAGGCAGCTAGGTTGCTCACTGGATAGAGCACTGGCCTTGGAATCAGTAAGACTCATTTTCCTGAGGTCAAATCTGGCCTTAGATACTTATTAGCTATGTGACCCTGGACAAGTCACTTAACGCTATTTGCCTCAATTTTCTCATCTGTACAGTGAACTAGAGAAGAAAATGGCAAACCACTCCAGTATATTTGCCAAGAAAACCCCAAATGGGGTCACGAAGAGTCAGAAAGGACTGAAATGACTGATCCAATAATACTACATAAAAGCCTAGCAAACTATAAATTGCTTTGCTAGCATTAGGATCCATAGTAACTGCTGCTATTCCTAATCTAGAAGCCCTTGCTTGTGAACAGGTCAGGTGAAAAAGTCTTTGAATTTCCATTGGATTGAAAATTTAGTATGAGTCAACAATGCAACATGGGCAATAAAAATGTGCTGAAGTTAGTCTAAAAAATTAAGGTGACAATTCTGCTGGGCTCTGCCCTGGTCAGACCTCATTTAGAGGATTGTGTTCCTAATGCTCAAAGAAAATTTCCAATCTCTTAATTTTCCAAAGGCAGACATCTGTTAGAGTTTATTACTGCTTCATTTTTCTTTATTGTTTATATCAATGAATAAGCATTTATCTATCACTTACTATAAGCCATGCATTGAACCAGAGAAACAAATAAGAGATAACCCCTGCCCTCAAAGAGTTTATATTCTACTGGAATGATATATCATGTTCACATATAGGTAAAAAGAGCATGTATGTAAAATAAATACTGAGTGATTTCAGGCAAATGCCACCAAACTGAGTGGGCTGAGTCTTAAAGGGAGCAGGGAATTCCAACAGGTGGAGGGGAGGGAGGAGAGCATTGCAAACACGGCATCTAGCCTTTGCAAAGGCACGGAAATACAAGATGAGGTAATGTTAATTGATCAACGAGTATTAAGCATCTACAATGTGTCAAGTACAGTATTGGGTATTGGAAGTAAATTGGCAAAAAAGTCATTCCTTTCCTTGAGGAACTTATATACTACTGAGAGAACAACATGTACATTAACATATACAACATATATATGCGGTAAAATGTTTGAGAAGGGGGTGGTCATTAGCATCAGGGGAAATGTATTTTAGCCACAGGGGTCAGACGGTGCAAATACAGAATTGCGAGATGGAGGGTGTTATATTTGAGTAACGGCAAAAAGCCCAGGCTGGCTATGCCACAGTATATGAGAAAGGCAGTAATCTGTAATTAGACTGGAAAGATAGGTTGGAGGCAGTTATGAAAGACTTTAAATTTTGAAAGAGCTTTAATTTGATCCTAGGAGCAGGAGGGAGACATTGGTATTTATTGAATGGGAGAGTTACATGGATAGAACTGCACTTTAGGAAAATCCCTTTGGCAGGTGTGTGGAGGATGGATTTGGATGGAAACTAATTAGTAGGCTATTTTAGTGGTACAGGTGAGAGGAGATGATGGTCTTGTCCCACTGCCGATCATATCTTGCCAAACTCCCAAACTTGTATTATTCCTTCCCTCATTCCTATTTATGTACTGCTGAATGAAGCTGAAGAAATTCGTGTTCGCTGGGTCCACTCTCAGTTTACTTTACGTAATCTCAACTGGGCCCTCACTGTAGCAAGGTAATGCTTTTATGTGTCCCTAATGGATTTTTTTCATTCTACTTACTAGCTTTTCCAGACCTTTTCATTCTTCCTCATCTCTCCCTGGCTCCCTCTTCCTACAGCCTCTCAACTGAACACCTTGTATCATATTTCATGGGAAAAAATGAGGCAATTTGTTGAGTGCTCCCTCTTTTCCCACCCTCCTCATCTCCCATCATCCAGATGTCTCCATGTACTTTATGGTCTGGGTATTTTGGTCTGTTTGCTATTGCTTACACACAAAACTCTTCCTACTGACTCTTTGCCTTGTCACTGGCTATAACCCACACTGGAATATACTCTTTCCCCACATCCATATCTTGGCTTCCTTCAAGAATCAGCTTACGTACCATCTTCTGCAGGAAGTCTTTCTTGGTCTTCCCAACGACTAGTGTCTTTCCTCTAACATTACATATCTTGCAGTGCTGTCTTCTCTATGAGAATGTTAGATCCTTGAGGGCAGGGACTGTGTTTTTATCTTTCTTTGTAGCCCCAGAGCTAAGTACATTTCTTGGCCCATCTAAATGCTTAATAAATACACACTGACTTAATAAATACTCATTGAGTTGACTCAAAGTCTGTGACCATGTGTATAGAGAGAACAGAATGGATGGGGGATATATAATGAAGCTGGAAATGATGAAAAGTAGCAACCTGTTTGGTATATGGCGTGAAGGTAAGTGTGAAAGCAAAGATAATACTAATTTGCTACTTGGCATGGCTAGAAAGACTTAGGTGGCCTTTACAGAAAAAGGGCAGCTAGGTGGCCCAGTGAATAGAGTGCTGGGCCTACAGTAAGGAAGACTCATCTTCCCGAGTTTGAATCTGACCCTAGATGCTTATTGACTGTGTCACCCTGGGCAAGTCACTTAACCCTCATTGCCTTAGTTTCTTCATATATAAAATGAATTGGAGAAGGAAATGGCAAACCACTTCATTATCTCTGCCAAGAAAACCCCGGCTGGGATTGTCAAGAGTCAGGACCAAAATGACTGATCAACAGAAAATAGGAGGTTCTAAAGGGTGGTGAATTTTGGGGCAAAGACATTTTAGGGGACAACAGTTAGGTCAGTTTAACTGTATTGTGGAATACATGGAATGGATGTATTGTTTAATTATCTTGGAAAGTCAAACTGGAAGCAGATGGTAAAGAGCTTTAAACCCCAAACAGAAGTTTGTATTTTATCCTTGAAATAATAGAGAGTAAAAAATGAAACATCATATGTAGAGTAGGGACATAGTTGGATTTGTGTTTTAGAAATATCAATTTTACTATTGTGTGGTCTATTGCAATACTCCATGTTAGAGACAGTGAAGGCTTAGACCAGAATCATCTATCTCTAGGGTAGGGGGTCGGGGAGAAGGAGAGAAGAAAAGAAGAGAAATTTATGTGATAACTTTATTATTTATTTAAAAAGAATAGCAAGTTGTACATAATACATTTGCAGTTTCATGTGCAGTCATCTTTTTATTTATTATACTATGTTATTAAATTGCTTGTTTTATCCCATAAATTAAAAATGAAATTTAAAAATGTTTGTAGCAAAAAAATAATCTAATAATTAAGCAAGTATCCATGAAATGCCTGCTGTATGTCACAAGTCACAATAGGCACTGGAGATACAAAACCAGAATAGTCTTGGACCTCAGAGAGTTTGTATTCAGCACAGATAAATGTTACTTAAGCAAATTAATATTGTGTTGGTGTTCTTGAGAATGAAAAAAAAATGAAGAAAGTGGAGCTAAAACGTACTTAGGCACTGTTTCCAAAAGGAGGGTCTGGGTAGAACGTTAATTGAAAAGATCAGGCTATCTTTGATTAGTCTTGGAGCAGCTGAACAGAGAGAAAAGATCCTGTTTTATAGACTTTCCAGAAGAGTGTTTCAAAAGAGCTCAGGAATAAACCAGGGATGCTAACACATCAAGGAATTATTATTTCGCTCATGTGGGAACACTCTATAGAATACAGATCTCAACCAATCTATTGACATTACTTAGCAGATAAATCCCTGGGCATTGCCTGTGGCTCAGAGAGGTTAGAAATTGCTTTCAGCGGGGATCAGACTCCTAGTTTTTAATATATGTCTCTTATAAATGTAGTAGGCATGTCTATTCTATATGCCAAGTCTACTTTTGATGAAACACTTTAAAAAAATGAGCAGAACAATTTTGTGACTGCACCAGATTTTTCCCTCTATAAGGGGAAATCTGAATGTGTGTTATGGGAGGCTTTCGTGGGTGCTTTCTGTACTGTGCAATTATGTTTAGTTCCTGGGTGAATTATGAGCTGGGCACTTAATTATGTAAAAAATATTGCAAAGCTGTAGCTGTCCAGTCCCCAAGAGTGTAATTATTGTCTGTCTTGGCAGAATGTGGGGCTTTTAATCTGTAAATATGCAATTCCATGTTGAGGACCTGCATGCAGAGTAAGTCTGTGTAGTAAAGGCTTCTCATGAATTTTTAAAAAGTGAAAACAGTCCCAGTATATACTTTTATTGGCTGCCTAGCTGCTACACAGTGTTTATTGACACTCCTCCCACACAATTTTCACTACCAAGACTGGCATTTGTTCCAGTATGATCCTTCTAAGGAGAGAGAGAGAGAGAGAGAGAGAGAGAGAGAGAGAGAGAGAGAGAGAGAGAAAGAAAAAGAGAGAGAGAGAGAGAGAGAGAGAGAGAGAGAGAGAGAGTGTGTGTGTGTGTGTGTGTGTGTGTGTGTGTGTGTTGGAGGGAGGTGAGGATAGACATGCTGATGTCTTTTAGAAACCTGTTTATTAAAAAACAAACCCATCATACTATTAAGCAGATAACATCCTACTTGCTTACTAGAGATGACTAAATTCTATCAGGATGCTTACAATTCTAGAAAATCTGGAAAACCTTGTATTTACTTTCAAAAGTAGGCTGTTGAATCACTCATTGGTTCAGACGGGCTCATGAATACCCAGAAATGAATTCTGGCTCTACCAATATGTGAGTTGGCAAAAAGGAAAACCTGAATGGGGGTGTGTATTCATAATCATTGTAAACTAAGAATTATTCTTTTTTTTTTTCTCTTTCTCAGTTTCTCTGCCTGAAGAACATAAGAACCTTCCTGACAGCTTGTTGTGAGACCTTTGGAATGAGGAAAAGTGAACTCTTTGAGGCTTTTGACTTGTTTGATGTTCGAGATTTTGGAAAGGTAATTGAAATTCAGCTTTTTAGAAGCATTTTAGGGATACCTGTTAAACCTGTTAATTAAGCATTTATAATTTTATAGATTTTTACAGTAAATATTAAAACTGTGGTCAGGATTACTTTCAAATGAGAACAGTGAAAGTGGTTCCTTCTTTGTTAAATTCAGATTTTGCATTTCATTGATTTTATTCAACTTAAGTGAGGAGGTTCCATGGAGAAGGAAAATAACATCCTGAAATCCAGAGATGTTGTGTTTCTTCAGGTTGAACAATACGAATCCTGTGGGGAAAGTCTTATGTAAAAAAAAAACAAAACAACTGTCTGTTGATCATCCTTGTTGGATAAATATTTTATTTTATTTTATTTTATTCACAATACTTTTAAGCACTTTGACAATGGACCCGTAGGTTTCACCATGCTGTCAGAGGGGTCCATGACGCACAAAATTTCAAAAGTCACTGTTATGGAATCTTCCCATCTGAAGTTACTATTTGCTTATTCAATCTGCAGTTTGTATATACCTTAATATGTGTCTATTGTCTCTTTTACTTTTTTTGCCCTTGTTTTTTGGAGGGCAGTTGGGATTAAGTGACTTGCCCAAGGTCACACAGCTAGTTTTTGTGTTAAGTGTCTGAGGCTGGATTTGAACTTAGGTCCTCCTGACTCCAGGGCCGGTGCTCTACTCACTGCACCACCTAGCTGCTCCTGTCTCTTTTATAAATAGGTAAGCTCCTTGAGGTCAGGGAATGTTTTTCCTTCCTTTTTGACTCTAGGACTTTGTGCAGTGCCTGGAACAAAGTAAGCAGTTAAACATAAATGCTGGTTGATTGATTAGAGGAGGAAATAGCCTTGGCTGTGGAATCATAGGACCTACCTCTACTGTTTACTACTTGTATGACCTTAGGCAAGTCACTTAACCTCCCTGGGTCTAAGTTTCCTTATTTGTAAAATGACGAAGTTGGATTATATGACCTCTGAGATTCCTTCTTCCTGTAGATCTGTAGATCTTTGATTGATTTCATCTCAGTGATGTTTCTTGGCCTAGAGAATCAGCATAATCATGTAATAATTTCCTTTGAGATGTTGTTGGAATCTTTCCAAAAGTTGTAATCATTCATAACCGAGTTAGTTAGCTTATCATTAAATCTTTTACATGAATATTGGTTGGTTGGCTGGTTGTTGTCCTTCATTCTCAAAGAGGACCAAAACGATATCACTATACTCAGAGTCAAGTTACGGTGTGTCCGACTGTGGCTGGTCAATTTGCACATCTTGTGTTTCTTTTGAGCTACTTCAATTCTGTTTTGTTCCCCCAGCACAGCACCTTTTCTGAACATGAATATTAGCTAAGAATGAATAATAGTTATATTCGTGAACATCTGAATAGCATTTATATGAAATGCTTAATCTTGTTCAATGATGTATGTTGCCTTGACTATATGAAAACAACCCATTCTAGAATTCAACAAACCTTTAAGTACTTGTTCAGTTGATAATGGAGATTAAAAAAAAAAAAGAACAAAGTAGTCCTGCTGCTAAAGCAGCTGGTTTGAGCTATCTCCAGCACACCTTTGGATGTGACCCAACTTCCCTCCCTCCAGTTGGTTCATCACTTACCCACTGTGGTTATACCATGGCCTCCATTTTGTAGACCATTGTCCAACAGGAACATGAGTTTTTTCCTCTGGTGGTTGCTGTAGCTTAAACAGAGGAGTTTATAATATTCCCTCCTTGTTGCCAGAGGGTAATGACACATTGTATATGTACTTGGCCTTTACTTTTTCAAAAGGCTTTTACATCTGTGACTTAATCTTAGTTATTTGATGATTATTGGGGAGGTGAGGAACCAGAATTTTTCTTTCTGAGAAACTATTTGCTCTTGATGGGAATTAGAACCAAACTCTGACCTTGTTAGCACCCTACTAATCAAACCGTCTCCCCTACTAGTTTGTGAGCTTCTTGAGGATGGGGACTCTCATTTGCCTTTTTTTTTTTTTGTATTCCCAGTGTGTAGCATGGTTTCTGGTCTACAGTCGGTGCTTAATAAATGTTTAGCGAGTGGATAATTGAGTAAATGAATAAATTAATTGGTCCAATTGGTCCAACAAATTAACTGGTCCAAGTCCAGTATGTTACTAAGGTGGATTATACTTTATAGTGAAAATGTGGGTCAATTCAATCATGAACATTCCACAGAATTAATTTAATCAAGAAATAGACATTTGGATAAAGATATTCTATATTCAGTTATTGCTATTACACATCACTAAGTATGGGTATGAGTAACTGTGACTCGGTTTAAGAGAGTAATACTTGTACTTCATATATTTCTTTGGACCCATTGTGATTTTATCACAAACTTGCTTTTAATAATGCCTAGTCAGTTGTGGTTGTGATTTCTCTTTTGTTCTTGAGGAGGACCATAACATCAGGGAGATGATGACATGACTTGCAGTTAACTTTGATTTGAGTGAGGGAGAGCTGTGCAAAGTCACCAGTCTCACTTTCTCCTCCAGAGCCATCTGGGTCCAGTGGTCAGATATCAATCAGGACTTCTGGCGATGGCCCAGGATGCAATGGGAGGCTCTTTTAAGTTAAGGTCTTTTCAGGTTCTCATTCTGTGCCTGATTTACCCTAGAAATCAAAACTCTTTGTAACTAGCCTCGTGTTATGGAAAAACAGGCTCAGTTATATACTGTTGATGAAGCTGTGAATTGATCCTGCCTTTCTGGAAAGCAGTTTGGAGCTCAACCTCAACCCAACTGATGTGGGCAGATATGTACAAAAATATTAATAGCAGCTCTTTTCATCGTAGTAAAAAACTAGGAACCAAAGGAGTGCCTACCAATTGGAGAGTGGCTTAACAAATTATGATATAGGAATACAATGGAATATTGTTGCATCTTAAGAAATGACAGGATGAACAGTTTCAGAAGGGAGTGCCTAGACCTTTATGAACTGATGCAGAGAGAAGTAGGCAGAACTAGGAGAACAACATATATAATGATTAGAACATCATCAAAAGGTACAACTTTGAACAATTGTAGAACTCATTCATGCAATGAAAAGCCACAATTCCAGAAGATCAAAGATGAAGCAATCTATCCCACTACCTACCAGAGAAGTCACAGATTGAAAATAGAAAATGAAGCAGACATTTTAGATATGGATGGCATTAGAATTTGTTTAGTTTTACTATGCATATTTGTTAGGAAGATTATGTTTTTTAAGTGTTCAGGGAGGTAAATGGGAGAGAAAATAAATGATTGTTAATTGGGGAAAATAAGATAAAACTAAAAACAAAAGAATCTAGAATAGCATTTAACTGTGTGACCTTGGGCAAGGTCATTTTATTTTTCTGAGCCTGTTTCTTCATCTGTAAAATGGCTGGAGTAGATTACCTCTAAAAATGTATACCTCTGAAGTTCTGTGGGTTTGCACAAGTTTATTCCTGTATTAGATTGTAAACTCTTGGACGGGTGGAGAAGTTTGTTCTGTGAAGTTTGGATTCAGTCAAAGGGCCACACTTAAGGCCCTAGAGGGCCACATGTGACCTCGAGGCTGCAGATTCCCCACCCCTGCTCTTGGAGATAAGGTGCTATTTTGCATCTGTATTCCTGGAGCATATAATTTAATAATTTGCCCACAGTAAATAATAAATACTTTTTCATTCATTCACTTAAGTTGATGTCTGCTACCACATAAATTCATTCTTTGTCCTGCCTCTCCCACTCAGATTATCTAAGATTCCTAGAGAGTAGAGGAATACAATCTATGACCCTTCTTGCTTTGATCTCAGTGCTGCAAAAATGAAAGATAGTTCCTTTTTAAGACAAGACTGGATATGTCAGATAATGTCTTTGTCAGATATTCAGGGCTAAAGTTGCTACTGATATCTCTGAAGTAAGGGAGACCTGGGTTCCAATTCTGTCTTTTACTTTGGATAAGTCACTTCACCTCTAAGACACTTAGTTATTTCTTTTGTGAAATGAGTATAGACTTGATGCTCTCTGAGCCTTCCAGTTCCAATGCTATGAGCCTATGATCCTGTAAGGATTTGTCCATTTGGACTTCAGCAAAATTAAAGGTTGCAAAGGATAGACATTGATATGCCTTTAGCTGCAACATAAACAGTCTGCACCTTAGAAAGCATTTGAGGAGTCAGCAGTGCAATATCACACAAAGACAGCTAGACAAACAGTAAACTTGCCTCTAAGACAGAGTGCTTTCAGGTTTTTGATCTTAGCAGCTCATCTGAGTGAGGCTCCAGAAGTAATCTGGGAAGTGTAACTAGCTGATTCAGGATTAATCAACAAAAACGAAGAAAGAATTTCGGACTGACGAAGCTGACCCAGAATTAAGAAAAATTATCTGAGGAGAGAATAGACCTCTCCTACCACTTTAAGCCTTAAATTTGAGACCCAAGAGAATCAAAGAGGCTTCTGCCAGAATCAGTGTGGCAATATCAAAGAGCACTGTAACGCTCTGACCAAAGACAGTATAGTACCAACTAGGCAAGCCAATGCCTGAAAGTGGGGAAAGACTGTAGTTTGCTATTATAGAGCCCAAAGGAGTCCACTGAATTGAATCATCCAACTTAGATACGCCTGAGAAGAGCATAGAGATTGAGTAACCTGCCCACACAACTCTAGAAGTCATTGATCAGTGGTAGAACAGCCTGTCTGCTCTTGTCCAGCAGCAGAGTGGCCTGTCTGGTAGCAGCTATCTAGCATCCAAGAGACCTGACTGGCCCTATGGGGTAATAGCAGACCAATGACCCCACGATCTGTCTGAATGAGCCCAGCCACAGCCAAGCCCAGGAAGGAACCTGCTCAGCAGTTGAGTAATGTATTTGACCTAGCCTGGCAGTGGATTGACCTGTTCTGCCAAAATGCCATGTCTTGTGTGGACTGAGTTCAGCCGAGTCTACTCCTGGACCTCCCAAAACAACACTATGATTGACAAAAATCAGAGCAGTGTAGTGCTGGAGCAACTCATCCTTGACTGATGTCATACCTTAGAGGAAACCGCATGAAGACACAGAAGAAAAGTGGTCATAGAGGCGTTGCAGTTCTGGAATTGTAATTTGCTTTGGCCGGATATATTCCCTGAAGGTGTGTCTTGCTACTACTTTATTTTCTTTTACTCCCACCCCTCCAGTTCTTCCTTGGGGGTAAAAGCATTGTAACTCTTGTTTGTGCTATACTATATGAATAAATGCCTTTACTAAAGCATTGAGTCTGTTGGCTGATTGTTAAGGGGAAGCACACTGATGGGGCTTATGAGCTTGTTGGTTAAGGAGATATTCACTTACAGGGTTACACCCTAGCACCCTGACATTAGGAGCAGTGACTCCTCTGGGGGATGCATTCTGTTAGTATGAGTTGGTGGAGCGAGTCCAGAGGAACTCAACCAGAGGGGTGAGCCCAGTGGAGCCCAGGAGCATCAACTCCATGACCTAAGTTTTCATATTTACTCCTTTCTGATTTTCTTTGTGTGAGGGTGTCCCCCAAAAATATAGCTCATGTCTCCTCTGTGACTTAGTAGACAGTCATCAAGAATTTCTATGCCTGAAAAATTTCTTATCCTGCTTCTCATCTCATGATGAGTCTCTCTTGACTTAGAGATAATGGATCACTGGGCCTATATTGGAAAGGAAGGGAAGAGGAAAGAAAAGAATGGAAGGGAAAGAGAGGGAGGGAAGAGAAGGGGAAGGAAAGGGAAGAGGAAAAACGCCTTTATTGTGTACCTGTGTGTGCCAGACACGCTGCTAAGCACTTATAAATATTCTCTTGTTTCATTTATGCCACTGATTTGATTTGAGGGCTTCTCAGTGTCATAGCATCAGGTAATGCTCTCCCTGTGTGGCCTTGGAGAACCTCAGATCACATCAGTACCGTAAGGAGTTGTTGGAGAAGCTAGAATTCAACTTAAAATGGTAGTTTTGGGATGTGTTAGTTGTCTGTAGTTTCATGAGGAATCTATTGTGGTTGCATTTAGCAAATGCAAAAAAAAATTACATTCACAGTTTCTAAAACTATAGAATTTACTGAGTCATCAAGTAGATATTATCTTTTCATTTCCTTACATAAAACAAGAAGATATTTGAGATGATTTGGAGTTACAGAAATGTTTTGAAAAAGCCAGGCTTCATTCTAGTGGAATGCCACTGAGGACTAGAATGCTTTAAACATTGGGACTAAATTAGGGAAATGGAGATTATAAAGAAGTTTGTAAAGAAACTAAATGAGAGGATCAGAAGAGAAAAACCAACCAACGCGGCAGTTTTGTTATTACCTTGTTAGGTTTAATGTAAACGTATTTAAAACAAACTATATGTAATAGACATTCATGATTTCGTATGTAAACCTCTTTTTTCGTTCCTCGTCTATTATATTGTTTGTGGTTATGAGTCTTATATCTAGAATCACAATAATAATAGTAAAAAATAAATATATACATGTCTCAGCCCTAGAGGAGGAGAAATGCAGATAATTCAGTGGAATGAGTTAGTAGAGTATAGTGTTGATGGCATATTGTGTGCCTGCCTCTGCAGAGTGGGTTCTCCTGGTAAATTTCCTTTGTTATGATGCATGAATGAATGAAAATGCATTTATTTTTTGCTCTGTAAAATTATAGGGGTGGAGAATGGAACAATGTGATAAGCCACTGATGTATACCATGCAGAAACAATGGTGGTGTTTATCTCATTACAGTTCCCAAAGCAAGAAGTGGGGGGTGGTGATGGGGGACAAAGAGAAGGCTGCCGAGCCAAATATCAGCCTCTATTTAATAACAATAATGATGGTGATAATAGCTTACATTTATGTAGCACTTTAAGGTTTGCAAAGTGCTTTACAGATGTCATCTCATTATCTCTTATAACCCTGGAAGGTGAATGCTGTTCTTATCTGCATTTTTACAGATAAAGAAACTGAGGCAAGCAAAGGTTAAATTACTAAAGTGTTTGAGGTTGGATTTGAACCCAGACTTTCTTGTCTGTAGGTTCAGCACCTCTATCCATTGTGCCACATTTTAGTTTGCAACAGAATAAATACAATACACACTTTACTGTAAAGAGTGGTGGACTTTTAGGCAGAGGATGCAGGTTTGAATCTTGACTTTATGTCTTTGTACTTGTGTGATCTCAGGCAAGTTGTTTCACAGATTTGGGCCTCAACTGTCTTATCTGTAAAGTACAGGGGTTAGATTAGAAAACCTCTATTCAAGGACATGGATAAAACACACATATAGTATTGTATAATATGTATAGTATTGTATAATATGGACATATTTTATCTTTTAATGTCATAATAATTCGGAATTCTTCTCTGGTATGAAGGGAGGGCCAAAAAAAATTGCATGCAGATTTTCCAGATCATGGTGGGAGTTTGAGTGAGGCCTAACTCCTAAGCCTTATGATGTAGAAGGGAAAACAATACCTTAAGAGGTCCCTTTGCTGATACCCATCACAATAAAGTATAATTTATTAATATTTAAATATTAATATTTAATTAATTAATATTAATTTTAAAAATAAAAGATCATTTATTAAGCACCCACTGTATTCCAGACACAGTGCTAGGTGTCGGGCTTACAAAGACAAAGTCTGAAACGATCCTTACTCATAAGAAACTTAAATAGTTTGTCTTGTCCAAACAATTTTCTCATTTGGAGGCAAGCTTTTCTGAACTTAGCTCAGCTGATCCTCAGAAGACAGCCTCTTATTGAGATAATGCTCCAGACCTTGTCCATGCTTCTGTTTGTATAGGCTTTCAGAACCTATGGATGCCTCTTTGGCATGAAAAGACTCAGCATGAAGAGAACTTAGTAGCAGGAAGTTATTATGTAGGGTGTTCTAAAAGTCTTGGTGTAGCATGAAACTTTAATAACTTAAACAGATTATATCTATATAGCTATATATAGATATATATACACATACACACAGAGATTATATAACTACATATATATATATATATACAGATTACATAACTAAATATATATGTGTGTATATATATATATATATATATATATATATATATAACACTATTATATAACTAAAGAAAGCATGAAAGAAAAATGCCTAATTACAAATATGGGGTGAAATTTTAAGAAGTACCCTAAAACTTTTGGGATTCTCTGTATTTGTAATTAAGCATTTTTTCTTACATACTTTATTCAGGATTTTTCATGATAAAGGGTCGATTATACACAGATTTTCCAGATCATGGTGGGAGTTTGAGTGAGGGCTAACTCCTAAGTCCTATGATATAGAAGGGAAAACAGTACATTAAGAAGTCCCTTTGCTGATACCCATCACAATCAAGTATAATTTATACATACTCGCACACACACTATGTACATGCAGATAATAATTAGAAACAGCATTATACAATAGATAGAAGGTTGACCTTGAAGTCAAGAAGGATCCATCCTTCCTTCGATACTGCTAGCTGTATGACACTGGAGAAGGCCCTTAGTCTCTCAGCGCCCTGATCAACTCTCCAAGACTGTAAATTACAGAAAGGTTACCCATCTCTTTAGGCAAATGCATTGGCAGTTCCCCCCACATGGATGAAATCACAGGTTTGGATCTAGGTATACATATGCATATGAATATATATATTCATATATATATATCCTTCATATTATGTTTTATACTATTCCAGACCATATCACATCTACTTTTCCATTTGAACCTTGCAAAAAATCCTATGACCTTAATGAAAAGAGAAACTTGCCAACTCTTAGCTCTATCCAAAAATGGAATGGCTTCCTTGAGAGGGAGTGAGTTCCTGCTAACTAGAGGTCTTCCAGCAGATGTTGGGTGCCCATATGTCAGAACATTTCAGATGGGTGATTCATGTTTCACTTAGTGGTTGGACTAGATGACCTCTGAGCTACTTTTAAATGTCTATCATCCTATGATTCTAGGAGATGACAAAAGGAGGTATTTTCCTGTTTTAATTCATGGAGAAACTGAACCATGGAGATTGCCCAAAGCCGTGTATGTAGTTGGTGGCAGGGCCAGGCCTTGAACTCAGGTCTTTTGGCTTACAGTCTGTGCCCTTGCCCTAGAACCTCATAAACTTACCAGCCTGTTTTGTTTTGTTCTGAAGACACATTTTCCAAATGATTATGCCTTATACCCCAACAAATATGAACAGAAGACAATACCTCTGGTAAAGGACATAGAAACACATTGTAGAACTGAGGGGCAAAAGTGATTTGTCCAATTACTTCTGTGAACTGAAGAACAACTGGTTATTGTCTTATCGCTTTAAATGACTGCATGTTATACTCATTTTGCCTAGAGCCACGTGATTCATTTTGTGTGTGCAAACACTTGCCTTTTTTTTTCCCCCAAGTGCGTTGCTCAGAGCTTCCAATATGTTGGTCCAACTTTGCCCATATGTTCAGCAAATCTGCAGATTTTCCTTTTGGAATCGCAGATAGAATAGAGTCTCTTCTGTGATTTGCAGAATGCCTTTCAGAAGCATCAAAGCACACAAATAATGTTTAACTGAAGCAAGGACACCACAATAGAATTTGGGGGTAGTATCACAAATAGTGTTCTATTATTTCACAGTGGTATTCTCTCATTGTACCATTTGTTGTGGTTTTTGTTTGTCCTTTATTCTCAAAGAGGGTCATGACATCAGACCCAATAGTCATAAGTAGGCTCCATGGATTCATTTGCATACAAAATCATACTTCAACAGAAATGAGTTTCACTCTGAACTCACTAAATGATTCATTAGCTTGGTTCATAGAAGAGGCGTGAGGGCAAAGCTTAAGAACTTGTAGGGGGTGAAGAGTTTTAAAATCAAGGATGAGGATCAGCTGTTCTTTTTATTTCTTCTGAGGCCAGAGTGAGAGGAAATGTGTTTAAGTTTCTGCCTGGGAGCCTTAGGTTAAATATAGTTCTGACAGTGAAAGAGTTTGTAAAATATTGGAAGAGTTTATATGCAATTATTAATAAAGGGATCAATTTCCATATAAACTGCAATTGCTTGAATAGGGTCTTGTTCAGAGGCAAGAAAAAATGGCCTCTGAAATTTATCATTATGTGAATTTTTGTTCTTGTTTTTATTCCGTTTTCATGGGAACATAGCTCTAGAACTGGAAGGAAATCTCAGAGGTCATCTAGCCCAGTGCCGTCATTTTATAGATTAGGAAACTGAGTCTCAGGAAGGTTAGATATTTGCCCTAAATCCCATGGGAAAGGTCAGAGGTGAGTGGGGTTTTTACCCAGGTCCTCTGATTCTAAAGTCAGTGCTCTTTTCACTCTTTCAAATTGGATGTGATCATTTTATATGGCTTCTGCCTTGTTTCAAATATGAATTAATGGGATCTTGTCAGTAATGCTAATGTTGTCTCTCAAGAAGTACTTGACAGTTTATTGCTATTTGCAATGAGAACAAACTTTTTGTGGTATATTATTGGATATTGTTATGTGGAATCTATGATGCCACTGATTTCCATGGTGTGCCTAAGTGAACTTTCTATTATTTTGACTTCATTGTCATTTTTGGACTCTTAACTAGCTTCTTGGAAAAGTTTCGTGCTGAGCTGTCACTGACATACTTGAAAGACAGAGGCACATGGGATTTGACTTTAATGAGACCATTTCTAATGAGTGATAGCAGCTGTTAGGACCAGAACCCTGCTGCTTTACAGAAAAGTGAATGGAGATAGTTTCTTCCAGTGGTGGTTTTGTCTGGGTATAGGGCATCATTTCAGCCATATCCTTATGGTATTTGAATTAGTTTTTTGCATCATTTTCCAATCTGAAGGATAGTCACATAGATAACAGCTCCTTCCTACAATTTCTAGGAGTGACTAGGGAAGCTTAACTATATGGAGAAATGACTGACAAGAGAGTCATGTTTAAAGAATAGTTAAGTGGACTAGCCTTCCAAGGAAAGTCAACATTTGAACCTTAGGGATGGTTTTAGTTCTGCAGAAAAGAAATTGTTAGACTGAATTTCAAATTACTTTCATAAGTTATTTAATGTTCAATTTAGTTCATTTTAGGAACCATCTGTTAAATGGCTAAGATGTATCAGGTACAGGGTTAATGAAAAGAGGCCCTGCCCTCAAGAAGCATGACTTCTCTTGGAATGTAGAATGTAATATAGATTGTAGGATGCAATGGAGTGTACAGTGTTGAATGTAGAATCTCTCTCCTACATGGGAAAGAAACGTTGCTTATGGTCATGTATGTTTTGTCAAGGAAATGTTCCCAAAGAAGTTGGTGTTTCTCCCCTTGGACTGATTTTAAACCACTTGGACCCATTCTATAGCACACTGAGACCTTTGTTGAAATTGTGGGATAGTAAAGAAGACTGACAGCAATCTCAGCTCTACAAGTCTGTAAATAATTTGACTGTAATGTAGCTATCCCATTCTTGGAGGTTATTTTCAAATCATTCTGCTGCAGTCATCAGTGGAGGTAGTCTGCTGTAGTGAAAAGTATGTTGGACTTGACTTTGGAAGAGCTAGCTCTGCCAGTTACCACCTGTGTAACTTTGGGCAAGTCCATTAATTTCCTCAGTTTCTTCAACTGTAAATTAGGGTTGGATTAGTTGGTCTCCAAGGTCTCTCTTTTAGCTCTCAATATGTGAATCTACAATCACCTAGCCTAGGCCCTTGGGGGCCTAGAGTTCAGAGCTTCACTCTATCATATTTAAAAATATTTATTGGAATTTTCTACTCTTTTCCAGATCTTGGTCATTGGACCAGTTGAGTGGTAGAGCAAAACTGATATAAAGAACCTGCCCTCTAAGTTGCAGGGCTCCAACCCATTGATTATAGTTAATCTTTAATATTTTTCATCAGGCTAGTGGTCACCCCCTCTCATAGATCTTGGGGAACTCATCCTGTCAAGTCAGCACTTTTCCTCCAAGGTCATAGAGTGTCAGCATGCGACCTCTCCTTCAGAGGTTATTTCATTTAGGATGAAAAGTAGACCCTCTCTATATAAATATATCCATGTTTAATTGTAGCCTTGGGGGGCGGGAAGGGGGAAAAAGAAAAAAGTAAAAAGTGCACAACAGAGAACAAAAGAAAACTTACAAGGAAGCAAAGATGGGCAGCTCTCAACACAATATTTACTATTTATTATATTGGTTTTCTTGAAATGGAAATTTATTGCTGCATATTTTAAACCCTGTTTCATGTTTTGCTATACTCACAGCAATGCTTTTTTCTTTTCTTATTTTGTATTATTTTAGTTTGGTAGTTAACTTTGTTTCTTTTTTAATTTCATATTTTGTATTTAAGTTTAAAATAATTTTTTTTACCAAAAACAAAAAGTAGAGCCTCTATATGAAAAATGTTTAGGAATCCCTTCCCAAAGTCTATTCTACCAAGCTTGTGCCAGCTGTCAGGATCCCTAGGTCAGTGTACTAGAAATGATTTTCCAACTCAAACATTTCAGAATTTGTTATATCAAGTGGAATAACTACTAGTAGGAAATTTTCTTAATAAAGTACAGATCAAACTGGATGACTTTTGAGGGTCTATCTTTACCAAGTTAGCATTCATCTGAATGCTGATCCTTCATTATCTGTCCCTATTCTGTGGGGATTCTTACATCCTTCTCTTCAAACCAGGAAATGTACAGGACTTCACCCTGGTTGACGCATTACATTTTCCTCAATATATCTTTTTGTACTGCACTCAAGAACTATGGATGTATAGGTTAAAAATATATATAGCCATTGATAACACCTGTCTTTTCATCAATGATTCTGCCTTCCCTTGTGGGACAGGTGTGATTTTTCTAGCAATTTCTTCTTTTTCTCTGATAGTAGTAAGTCTGAAGAAGATTTCTCATGGCAGAATGGAAGGATAAGAATAATTTGTTTCAATGGCCATGAAGGTGGCTGAAACAGGTTCTGGGAAGCACTTAGAGCTTGGTCAGACATAGAAGACACCAAGGTCATACACTCCATCGCAGGCCATTGGCAGTTGTCCTGACTTTTGTCTTGCCAATGGACGTTGATGACTTCGGAAGAGAGAGTGAGGCTGCCAACTTGGTGCAACTCTGCCTCACCTGAATACAATTCATGCACAAGCCAAGATATCACTCTGTAATACTGTTGGTCCTCTTCAAAAGTGAAGGATGAATGCCAACAACAAAACTATAGTATACTTGATTTATAGGCAGATTTATAGGATTGTGGATATTGAGCTTGAAAGGTCCTCAGAGGACATGGAGTCCAACCCCCTCATTTTGCAGATAAGGAATACTGAGGCCCAAAAATCTGAGTGACTTCCCCAGGGTCACATGACTATGTGTTTGATACAGAATGGAAACTCAGGTCTTCCTGAGTCTAAATCCAGAGCTCTATCTGCTAAGCCATCTAGCTACTTTATAATTCTTCCCTTTATATCTGTGTCCTGAGCGTATATTTTATATATGCTTATGTTATGTTTAACATATATTATATGTTATATATACACATAACTCCATACATAGACATATCTATGTCTCTATATAACTCTCTCTATAACTAACATATATCTTATATATAACACACAACATACACAATAAATATAAAACATATAACATTATATATGTGTGTGTGTATATATATATATATTTATATATGTATTAAAGCAATATTTTATATAGAGGCCTATGTTTAGTTTCTTGGCTTGCTCTCTAAATCTCTACATAATTGTGTGCCTCGAGTGAATCATGGAGTCACAGAATGGCAGAGTTGTAAAGGATATGAAAAGTTGCCTTACCTGCTGCTTCAACATCATTCCTAACAAGTGGGCATGGTGCCTTTGTTTGAACACCTCTGACAAAGAAGAACCTACCCATCTCAAGGCAACCAAGTCCACTTTTAGAGAGATATTGAATGTCCTCTGTATTTTCTTCCTAGATGCATTCCTCCCTTTCCTTCAGTTGGGCCTCTTCAATATGATACTTAACTCTTGGTCTTTCCTCAATATTCTTTTATTTGAAATTTGAAGTAATATTGAAAGGAGAATCTTCATAGCTACATTTCCTGGCATATACCAAAGAGCTTTTGAGGGCATTTTGTCCAATTAGTTCTGGAAACTTGATTTTGTCATATGAACCATACTTTTTAGATATTCAAGAAGGTAGGCCGTGGTAGTGGTAGGCCACAAAAAGGTAAGCAAATGTTAAATGACTTCTCTAGTCTTTCTTAGAGAGACTATCTCAGCATTGCTACTATATCTTTGAAAGAGGCAATCTACCAAGCATATCTATTCCATGAATTGACACAATTAATTAGAAAATAATTTTGCTACATTTTTTCCTGTCTATGCAAATGCACTTTAAAGACAAAGAATTACAAATATATTATAATTTGACTTTGAAGTAAAATTTTAATCCTATTTTCTTTAGAATGTGCTAGTGTACTATGTCAGTTATACTACTTGGTTATCTAAAGTATTCTTTTTTAATTTTAATTTTTTTGTTTTTTCCCCAATAAATTGACTAATTTATTTTCTTGTTTACATCATTCATTTCTATGAGATTTTGAGTTACAAATGTTCTCCCCTTCTTTCCCCTACCCACCACCCCAAAACAGCCATCCCACTGTATAACCCCTCCCCAAATCTGCTCTCTCCTATGTCCTCCCCTATCAGCCCTCTGACTCTCCGGTAGGGCAGGATGGGTCTCCCTACCCCATTGCCTGCATATCTTAATTCCCAGTTGCATGTAGTTAATAATAATAATAATAATAATAATAATAATAATATATGTATATATATATTTAACATTTGATTATAGAACTTTAAATTGTCAATTCTTTCCCTTCCTCCCTCATCACCCACGCCCACTGGAAGGACGAGCAACTCAATATAGGCTGTATATGTATAATTACACAGAACATCTCCACAGTGGACATATTGTGAGAGACTGATTATATGTTCCTCCTTCTTATCCGGGTCTCCCCCACTGTTCTATTCTCTACCCTGTCCCTCTCTCTTTACAGAAGCGTGTGCTTCCAGCAACCCTCCCTCTAAGCCTCCCCTCCCCTCTGTTGTCCCACCTCTCATCCCCATCCCCCCTACTCTCCTGTGTAGCAAGATACCCAGTTTAGAGTTTATGTCATTCCTCACACACTTCAGTAAAGGGACAGGGACAGGGTAGAGAACAGAACAAGGGGGGGCATGGGATAGGAAGGAGGGATATATGATCAGATGGTCATAATATGTCCACTGTGGAGATGTCCTGTGTAATTACACATGCACAGCCTGTATTGAATTGCCTGTCCTTCTAGTGGAGGTGGGTGACAAGGGAGGAACCAAAAGAATCTAGAATTTAAAGCTCTGCAATACATGTAACTAGGAATTAAGATATACAGGGGCTGGGGTAGGGAGACCCTTCCTGCCCTACCAGAAAGTTAGAGAGCCGATTGGGGGAGGGGCTTTACAGTGGGATCGCTGTTTTGGGGTTGGGGTAGGGGAAAGACGGGGAGAAAATTTGTAACTCAAAAACCTCATGGAAATGAATGATCTAAACAAGAAAACAAATAAAAATTTATATTAATTAAAAAAAAGAAAAAATAGAGTTTATGTAATTCCTTCCCTAAGCCAAATTCAATGAGAGTAAGGTTGACCCTTTCCCTTTTGCCTTCTTGTTCTTTCCCTCCATTGTAACAATTATCCCTTGCCTTTTCTATATGAGATAATTAACCCCATTCTGTCTCTCCCTTTCTTCTCTCATTCTAATCGTCTCCCACCTCAGAATTTCACCTTTTAAAGTATCGTCTCTTCCTATTCAATTGATCCTGTGCCCTCTATGTACATATATATATATATATATATATATATACATGTACACATACAGACATACTCAGATTTATGTTCGTATGCAAATATAAACCCTCCTATATAGACATATGTGTATGTATATGTATATATACATTTGTAATCCCTTCACCTATCTTCATACTGAGATAAGTTAAGTTTCATAAGTTACAATTATCATTTTTCCATGTTGGCATGTAAATAGTTCAGCTCTAATAAGTTCCTTATGATTTCTTTTCCATGTTTACCTTCTCATGCTTCTTGTATTTGAGTGTCAAATTTTCTTTTCAGTTCTGGTTTTATCAGCAAGAATGTTTGAAAGTCTTCCACCTCACTGAATGACCATATTTTCCCCTGGAACATTATACTCAGTTTTGCTGGGTAGGTGATTCTTGGTTTTAATCCTAGTTCCCTTGGTCTCTGGAATAACATATTCCAGGCCCTTTGATATTTTAATATAGAAGCTGCTAGATCGTGGGTTATCCTGATTGTGTTTCCATAGTATTCAAATTGCTTCTTCTTCACAGCTTGTAATATTTTCTCCTTGATCTGGGGACTCTGGAACCTGGCTATAACATTCCTAGGAGTTTTGGTAATCTTTTTCAACAGGTGATCAGTGAATTCTTTCAAGTTCTATTTTGCCCTCTGCTTCTAAAATATCATGGTAATTTTCCTTGATAATTTCTTGAACGATGCTTTCTAGGTTATTCTTTTGGTGATGGCTTTCAGCTAGTCCAATAATTTTTAAATTGTCTCTCTTGGATCTGTTTTCCAGGTCACTGGTTTTTTCAGTGAGATATTTCACATTGCATTCTATTTTTTCATTTGTTTGGATCTGTTTAATAGTATCTTGATTTCTCACAAAATCATTTGCTTTCATTTGCTCCACTCCAATTCTGAAAGAATTATTCTCTTCAGAATACTTTTGAGATTCTTTTTCCATCTGACAAATTTGACTTTTTAAGGCATTCTTCTCCTCATTGGCTTTTTGGGCCTCTTTTGCCATTTAAGTTAATCTATTTTTAAGGTGTTATTTTCTTCAGTCAGGTTGTTGACTTTCTTTTCATGATTTTCTTGCATCATTCTCATTTTTCTTCCCAATTTTTCCTTCACTTCTCTTATTTGGTTTTTAAAATCCTTCTAAACTGCTCCATGGCTTGTAGGCAGTCTACATGTTTCTTGGAAGCTTCTGGTATGGGAATTCTGACTGTATTGTCTTTTCCTGTTCCATTCTTTGATCCTTTTTGTCCTCAAAATAGGAACCTAAAGTTCAGTTGCTGTTCTTGCTTTGTTTCCTTTGTCTGGTCATGTTGCTAGTCAATTATTTGACTTTTTAGTTCTCTGGAACTCTGCTTCCAGAGGGGAAAAAGCTCTGTCCCAAATCCCTGGGTTTTCCACAGCTCTGGTGTGCAGCCCCCACCAGCTCTGGCTCACTGAAAACCCACCCCAGGACCACCACCTAGGACTATGATCCAGATCCAGGCTGCTCAGTGCAAGAGCACTTAGTCTCTGAAAAATTTCTTGGCCCTCCTTCAGTCTGCAGGCTGGGAGCTTCTGAAGCAGCCATGTTGAAGTGGCTGTCGGGCTGCTGTTTCTGCCACTTCCTTGCCCTGGAGGCAGTTTGGCCTGACCACTTTTCTCCCCCAAATTTAGTTGAGTTCCACTGACCTTTCACTTAGTTCTTGTTTCTTATGGCTTGATAATTCTGGAAACTGTCACAGCTGCCACTGATCCACTCTCCTCAAGGCTCCAGCTGTGGCTAGTCCTGGCAGCCTTGGGGGCAAGCTGCTATTTCAGGCTTGGCTGGTTTCAGCTCCCAGCATACTGAGATGATCCCTTCCTGCCAAGCTGCCTGCAGCAGGAGATGTGTTTTTCTGTAATTTTGTGAGTTCTGGAGCCCTAAAATTTGTTTAGAGTCACATTTTATGGGTATTTGAGGTGGCTATATGTGAGCTGCAAAACGTTGCTGCTTCTATGCTGCCATCTTGGCTCTGCCCCTTTTCTCTAAGGTATTCTTAAATTCTTGTTCCTTCTAGTTAACTGTCATTTGGGAAAGACTAATTAGTCATTGTTTGAGAGAAACTCTGAGACAACAGAGAAAGAGGATGAGAGAATTTCTTTTGGAGATAACATTTAGCCTTCACCTTGAGAATGAAGGGAATTCTTGAGAAGAGACTATATTTGGTGTCTGGAGTGAAGTGAATGGTGGGAATATGATCAGAACTGAGAAGTCAGCAGTTAAAATGATGGTCAGAGGTTACTCTGGCTGTGATCTTTCTCAGAGCTAAAACATTGTAAATAATTATTTATGTCTTTATGTTATTCTTAGCCTAGTGACTTTGATGTTTATTTAAGCCTAATAAATTAGGGATGGTGTGTGTGTGTGTGTATCAACTTATGGGAAAGGAGGTTTCTCCAGTTTACTTTCCCAGGGTCACACAATTAGTATGTATCAGAGGCAGATCTTGGACCTATATCTTGCTGACTAAGGCTGGCCCCTCTATCTACTCTATACACTTAGGGTTCCATCATGCTGCCCCTAATTTGGAGGAAGATATACTTAAATTGTCTTCACTCGTTGAATCCCTTTACATGTACTCTGAAGGAAAGATCTGGGTGCATACACCTTTCCCACCTCCCTCAGATAGATCCTTAGTTCAAAGTATTGAACTATCCCAAGTTCAAAGTATTGCATTACTATCCAGACAAAAACAATAATCCTTGATCCCCCACCAGTACATTTTCTTTTTCTTTAGTCAGTCTGAGGACATAAATAGCTTGCAGCAAAATCTTTTAATGAACTAGCATAATAAAATGATTTGCAACTGGGATTCCATTCATTTTATAAATGAACAGATTATTTTCCCAGAGCATAAAGTGAAGCATTCCCAATGAGGACATAGGTTATTTATTAACAAAAATATTTGAACAGGTGCTATATGTAAGGTACTATGCCAGCTTCTACACTGGATTAAAAAGGAGACAAGCACACAAATGACTATCATGTAACTGTCAAGTGCCCTGAGGGGAGATCAGGAGAAAGTAGGACTGGGTTTGTACAGTCTCAAAACCTCAAGTACCATGTTCACTTCTGGGCACCACATTTTATGAAGGATAATGAAGGAAGGGGAGTCAATGTCAGAGGAAGGTTGATTAAGGAATTTGAACTTGAAAGAACCTGAGGACATAGAGTTCAACCCCCTCCTTTTACAGATTAGCAAAACTGAGGCCCAGAAAATTTGTGTGACTTGCCCAGGGTCACACAGCCATGAGACTAACCTGAATAAAGAAAGACTTAAGGGCTGCATAATAGCTATCTTCAAGGGTTGGAAGAGGATTTCATAGGGGGAAAGCAGAATTAGAATTTTTCTGTTTGGCCTCAGAGAAAGGGCAGAAATAATAGCAATTGGTGGAAGATTGAGAGGTACCGTTTGGAGCTCAATGAAAAGAGACATTAACAATCAGAACTATTTGAAAGTAGGGTGAGCTCTCCAGGAGGTAATGGCATATGATTCATCTGTGGTCTTCAAAGGTAACCATTTGTTGATACTGTTGTTGAGGAAATTTGGGGTCAGGCGTGAATTAAACCCAGTAACTTTTAGGGTATTGCAAACAAATTCACAGAATCTCAGGAGTTGGAAGGGACCTTAGAGGCCATTTCATCCAAAATATTTGTCTTGGTTCAGTCAATTTTTCAGTTGTGTCTGACTGTCTGACTCTTCATGACATCTTTGGGATTTTCTTGGCAAAGATATTGGAATGGTTTGCCATTTCCTTCTCCAACTCATTTTACAGATGAGGAAACTGAGGCAGACAAGGTTAAGTGCCTTGCTTAGGATCGCATAGCTAATACAAGTTGAGGCTGGATTTGAACTCAGGAAAATGAGAACTCCACTGTGCCATCTAGCTGCCCATCTAACATATACCTTATCCAAATTCCTCTCTGCTATATACCCAAGTGGTCATGTTCAGACCATATTATAGTACTTTGGTATATGTAGACCTATTTCATATGTGTGTGTGTGTGTGTTATGCCTACTATATTATATATAGATCTTTGTATATTACTTGAAGATATTCTTTCCATCTCTGTGTCTGGCATTCTGACATATTTCCCCTTAGACCTTCTATAGCAATTTGTTTTATAGCAAGAGTGTAATAAGAATAAGAATATAATGTAGAGGAATGAAGGAGACTACCTAAGAATACAATAGCGTGGTACAATGGAAAGTTTAGCAACTCTAGAATCTGGGGCTAGGGTTCCAATGTGACCTCTGACAGTTACTATCTGTGTTACCTTGGATCAGTCATTCCACATTGTTGTTAACCTCAGTTTCCTTATTTGTATAATGAAGTAGTTGAACTTAAATAGTCCTTTAGGTCCTTTCTACCTCTAGACCTATAAAACTTAACAGTTGTTTTTTTAAACTTCACAGACATATCTCTATGTCTGTATTTAGGTCTTATCTGAACTCCCATGAAGCTTAAATTGTAGACTTCTTGAGATCAGGAACCACATATGATGTGATCTTTGTGTATACCCCAGAATTCAGTACAGTGTTCCACACATAGTAAGTGCTTAATACATGTGAAATTAATTTAAAATTAAGATACCTGGGAAAAGAACAAGTGAAGATAAGGAGAAATTGTGAAGTCCAGAAGAAGGAACTTTGGTTATATGGCCTTGACTTCAGTAAAGCTTGAGGCTAAGATGGTCTTTGGAGAGTGAGAGGAAGGGTGGAATTGAAAGCTTGGCCAGAGATCATTGGGGCTTATTTGGACCTTTCCAGTTTGGCTGATTCTTCAGCTTCCTTAGTGTCCTGGAATCACTCTTCTCATGACTTCATTGACTAATTTCTTCTCTTAACCTATTCTCTACTCCCCTCTCCTCCCGCTGTGGTTGGTCTTTGCTCTCTGTCTCTGTTGACCTTTCCCTCTCCTTACTAACTCTACTTCCTTCCTCATCTGACTATCTTCATTGCCGTTTGGAATTGTTTTAAAGTCTAATTTAATGATTTAAGGAAAAATGAGTTTTCACTATTCAATTCCACCATTTTTGCAAATAATAATAATACTTTTATAAATCTTGAACTGTTTTTGTAAAGAAGGTACAACTGGCACATTTTAAGGTAGAGATTAATCTTCCCATAATTTTGCAGGTGCATACCTCATTCTATAAACTTACATCTTAACTTTTCTTCTTAGCTCATCTATTGCATTTCCAGTGGTCCTCTGCTAATTTGCCTCATGGAAACATTCTTTTAGCAAGTGGTGAGGGATCAACTTTGTCCACAGACTTTAGAGAGCTATAATTGGACTCTCTCTTTTTTAAAAAAATCTTCCTATTCTGCTGCTAATAAGTATATTATCTCTAGGGAATAAAGTTCTACAGTTGGTGAATTGAAGCTAAACAACCCTCTGCTGCTTAATGACCTCTCCTGTGCACTTAATCACATTCTAATTTAAATTATGTCATGGTGTATGTGTCTCTTTTCCCATTAGACTGTAAACTCCTTGAGGCAAAGTACTAGATCATTTTTCATCCTGGCTGCCCCCCATTTGTGCTTTGTGCTCAGTAAATGTTTGCTGAATTAGATTTTTTTTAAAGACTAAGCTGAGATACTCATCAGATAGTGCAATTTAAAAAAATATTTTAAAAAAATCTATGTTGATGTCAGGAGGGATATGGTATACATGTATGCACTTCATCATTACAACAATGATAATTATTATTATAACTTGCTTTACAGAAAGCTTCAAGTTTTGCAAACACTTTGTTCACAACAATGAGGTGATACATAGGTGATTAATATTATCTTAATTTTATGTGTCAGGAAACTCAAGCACCAAGACATTCAATGACTTGCTCAGGTTCACTCAGATAGTAAGTGTTAAGAGTTAAGACTTGAAAACTGAAGTCTGTTTCTGATTCTAAAGTCAATGGTGTTTTCACTGCCTGTCTGCCATTGCCTCCCTGAATGTGTGTGTGTGTGTGTGTGTGTGTGTGAGTGTGTGTGTGTTATACATATGCCTACACTGGTTCAAAAGTGTGCCTATTCTTAAAGAACATTCCTTCACCTTTGTCAGAATTTCTGTTCTCTCTTGTTGGACAGATCTGGAAAAACACCACCCACCCCAAATGACACTTTTTTCTTCTTCTTTTTTTAAAAAAAGGTAATCAGGGTTAAGTGACTAGCCCAGGGTCACACAGCTAGTAAGTATCTGAGGCCAGATTTGAATTCAGGCCCTCCTGACTCTAGAGTCAATTCTCTATCCACTGCCCCACCTAACTGGCTCTGAAAGTGATCTTGTGATGTCATGGAGAGAGCATATTATGTCATGGAGACAGAAGACCTCAGTTCAAATCTTGATTCTAATCGTTACAAGCTGTGGGAGCCTGTGCAAGTAAGTCACTTGCTTTTTCTGAGTTTATTTCCTGATCTATTAACTGAGGATAATGATGATCATATGTTCTATTTCACCCAGTTCTTTAAATAAAGTAAATTATTATTACTTTAAATAAATAATTGTAAATTTTATTAATTATTATTTACTTTATATAAAATAAATGATAATTTCTTTGCATCTATGTATGAGAGCATATACACACATACATACCATGAAATCAGTGTAGATTATTTAGAAATACTGAAGAAAAATGAATGGAAAACTGTGCTCAGTTAACTTTTTTACAAGTACAATTCAGTTAATGTGATGTTATAATACAAATCAAATTTGGGATGTTATATATATATGTATACTTATATCTGCTTATAGGTATACATATATATATATATGTACACAAACATTTACATATAAACACCTATCAATCTGGATTTATGATTTTATCTCTGTAAGGAGCTCCTTGCAACTGTTCTTCAATTTTTAATTTCATAGCTAGAATATGTTAGAGGAAGGACTGAACCCAAGTCTTTCTCAGTTGAGACCAACCCTGTATCCAGTGGCTTCTGCCTCTTTGCTGTTATTCATACCCAGCACCTCATCTCCAGACTCAGGGCATTACTGCTGGCCATCCCCCATGCCTAGAATGCTTTCTCTTCTCATGGACACCTCCTGTTTTCCCTGACATCCTTCAAGTCTACTAAAGTCTCACCATGTATGGTGTATATATATATATATATACACATACATATATATATAAAAAAATTGTATATATATACCACATATATACAAATATATGTATATATACACATATACACATATACATATGTGTATATGTATATATGTCTATCTGTCTGTGTGTGTGTGTACTCACACACATATGTATTTCTAACTGGCTCTGTTCATCATGCCTTACCACTTCTCCAATAATAATAGTAACAGTAGTAGCAGCAGCAGTGGAAGTAGTAACAATAGCTAGCATCTCTCTTTTTCTCAATCTGAGGTTTACAAAGCCCTCTACATATATTATTTCACATATAAATATGAGGTAAAATGCTTGAGTATTTTGAGGACATGTGATTTTTGTTGCTGTGGGTACTGCCTCTACCCAACACAGATTGTAACACATCTCACTTAGAAGGAGATCACCGGGAACTTCTGAGACTGAAAAAGTCATCCCTCTATGACCACTCTTGTGGCAGACTTTTCTGAATTTAGCTAGACTGGTTCTCTGGAAACAGACATCCAGGTCATCACTGGGATCTAGATTTGAAGGCTTTCTAGATTGGCAGGACCTTCCATGGCTTATGTTCCTTTGCCACTTAATCTCTACTGTTGGATCATAATCCATGTCATGTCCAATAGCCATGAATACACCCCAAGTCTCTGGGGATGTTCTCTTATTTCAAGATCTTATGAGCTCCTAGGGGGTCAATGAGCATCTCTCTGCAGGTGATTCTCAGATTTATCTATCCCCAATCTCTCTCCTGAGCTTTAGACCTTCATCATTAACTGTTTATTGGGCATTTTGAATTGGATACCCAGGGATATCTCAAACTTAAAATGTCCAAAATAGAACTCTGTATCATTCTTTAAAATTGTGGAAGGTACCACCATCATTCCAGGCACCCAGGTCATGGTGATATCTTTGACTCCTCACTCGGTCAGTCCATATATCCAATCAATTGCCACTGTCATTTTCTTTCAATCACATCTTACATCTATCCCCTTCTGCCCATTCAATTACCACTCTACTTCAGGCCTTCATCATGTCTTTTACCTAGACTATTGTGATTGCTTTTTAATTATTCTTCCTACCACAAGTCTTTACCCACGGCAATCCATCCTCCATAATATTGCTAAGGTGGTTTGCTTGAAGCATAGGTTTGCCCAGGCATTTCTCCTGCTCAATCAACTCCGTGATCAGGATCTCTGTGCCTTGGCCATTGCTGTCCTTGATGTCTGAAATGCTCTCTCCAAAACGTCCCCCTCCCTTTTAGAATCCAGTGACTTCTCTTCAAGACTCAGTTCAGACATTATGTTCTGTAGGAGGTCTTCCCAGGTACATCCAATTTACCCACTGCTAGTATCTTCTCCTACATTGTTGCCTTGTAGCTATTCTGTTTTCTATATGGCTATTTGTGTTTCTGTTGCCCCTTCATCAGAAAATAAATTATTTGAGAGCACAACTATATATTTTTTCTGGAACATAATAAATGCTTAACAAATACTTATAATTGATTCTAATCTTTTGTGATTTGATCTCTTATCTCTTTTAGCATCTTTTCTATCCTCATATCTCTATGTATCCCTATTTATCTGTCTATCTATCATCTACCCATCTACCCATCTCTATCTTTCTCTATCACTTCTCTTTCTCTTCTGTCTTTCTCCAAAATTTATGGAGATGCTCTATGGGTAACAAGGGGAGAAAAATGATATGAAAACATTAGAGAGAGGGAGAGGGGTCAACCTTACGTTTTCATTGCTAGAGGAAACTGGGATTTGGAAAGTCCGTCCATCAGTGCAGCTCAGTCCTTCTCTCCACCTCCTGTAGTTTTAGAGAGTTGCTTAATGCACTGCAAGTCTCAGTGTCTTACTGAGGGTCACATAGCCAAGATGTATCCAAGGCTGAACTGGAACCTGGGTGTTTGTAACTCTGAGGCCAACTTCTTAGACTCTCTCCACTATGACAAACTCCCTCTAAAAATATTAGAAGAAAACATCCTCCTCCTTTCCAGTTCTTTGCAGAGCTCTTCCAAACCAAACTGAGTCAAATATGTCTTAGAGGAATTTTAACCATTTGTTTTTTCTGGACTTTCCTATGTTTTATCCTATGTGGTACATCAGTCTCATATTGGCAAATAGAGGTGGCTTTGACCTTCACAATCTGAACAGAAATGGCATCGTGGAGGTTATGTCTTTTGAAACAAAAGCTCTTTCCTTGATATTGTGGGAAATGATAACTATTACTTATTGATCTTAACCGAAAGTGAGAATGTAGTTTGAGGCTTCACTGTTTCTGTTTACTGTGGCTTCTGTGAAAGGGGACGCTTACTGAGAGCTTGAGATGTTTTCTCTTGTCTTATCTCATTATTCATCCTTGTAAATATAAGACTTGTTCTGTTTTGACTTTACTGGAATGCTACATGTAGAAAGGAGTCATTCTCAGTAGGCAAATTTTCCTCACACAATTGAGGTTTGAATCAAGTTAATAAGCATTTATTAAGTGCCCTCTGTGTGCCTGGCATTGTGCCAAGGGCTGAGGATAAAAAGAAAGGGAAAGTATTGGTCCCTGCTCTCAAAGAGTTCCCAGTCTAATGAGGGAGATGGCGTGTAAATGACTACGTAAAAATAAGATGAGTTGGAGATGATCTCAGGAGGAAGACACTAAAACTGCATACATAGTTGTTTGCATGCTGTCTCTGCCCTTAGATTGCGAACTCCTTGAGGGCAGGGACTGTCTTTTTCTTTTCTTTGTATCCTCAGTGCTTAGCGTAGTGCCTGAAATGTAATAAGTGCTTAATAAATATTATTGACTGAACCACTGTTTTTTAGAGTACATTGAGCAATATGGAACCTTTTCTGGATCACTCAGGACTTCTACTATTGTGATGCGTTTTAATTGTGAAGATAATTGATTAAATACTTTAAGGTTTGAAAAGCACCTTGCTTGTGTGAACTCATCGGATCATCATAATAGCGATATAAGGTAAGTATTGTAGACGTTATTGTCCTTATTTTTTAGAAGAGGAAACTCAGGGGCTAAGAAGAGAATAAGCGGGGTCACATGGTTCATTTAGGGGGTGAAGCAAAATACCAAGCCAGGTCTTTCAAGCCCTGACTCTCAAGTTCAGTACTCTGTCTGATATACCATGCTTCTGTTTATGAAATTGTCATGAATATAAAGATAATAATGCTATTATTTTGTGTTATATAGCAATTGAAGGTTTGAAAAAAACATTGTACATATATTTTCATTTGACCCTCACAGTAACCCTGTGAGATAAGTGCTATTATTATCCCCATTTTATGGGTAAGGGCGATTTGCCCAAGGGTATACAGTTAGAAAATTGGATTCAAACTGCCGTCTTCCCGACTTCAGATCCAGCATTTTCCTCCTGCTATGAATAGGTGGACGAACAGTTCTGACTTCAGTAGCGACGAGGGAAATTGTTTTCTTGAAAAGTTACTTTCTCGTCTGGTTTTTTGACTCCTCATAGAGGTGGAGTGAAGGAAATGTGCTTAAATGATATCCCACGCATGTGTACAGTGCCTAACCAGTAGCAGTCACTTAATAAATACTTATAAGCTTATTGAGTTGGGTAGAATAACAAAGGTGCTTTTATGCAAAAGCAGTATGTCCATCAAAGCCTAAAGCAGCCTTTTCCCGAATGGTTTTCTTACCTTCCTGAAAGCTATCTTCTTCTGTACTCCTTGGTACTCTTCTTCCGTGATCTCTCAGTACTATCTGTGATTTTTGTATCACTAAGGCAACAGATCATAGGCACAGCTTTCCCAAATTGTACCCTCCTGTGGCAAAACCCTCAACCATTCTCTGGCACCTTGCCACATCCCACAGAATCTAAGAATTTGAAGGGACCTCCGAGGTAATCTAGTACAACCCAAGCTTTTCCAGTTTGGTATTACAGACGAATGGTAATCTTATGTGACCTCTGCATGATTTAATGGTGATTTGGGATTGGGTCAGAGATTCAGTTGGGGACTGTAGTCCATGGTGGCAATATCAGTTTCTGGCATTTTTTACGGGTTAGTTTGTGAGTTCGTATGAATAGGTAGCTTGTGTCTACGTGTGTTTGGGACAAGTGAGAGTTTCTGTAGAATTTTCACCAGTCTTATCTTTGTATGTATGAGAGAAATATTGAGAGACCTGAGTCAGTTGAAATAACTCAGGGAGCCACCCATGATGATTAATTGACCCTAGACTGGGTTAAATAGAAGATATTTGACTACTTGTTATTGAGATATTTCCCTCAGATGAAGGAAGTGGTGCTTGATGGTGACTTTTCATTTCCCCAACACAATGCATGCTAGTCATTCATCCTTCTACTGCTTCTCAGTGCCATTGATGATCTCCTTTTCCTTTTCCTTTTCCTTCTCCTTCCTCTTCCTTGTCTTCCTCCTTTTCCTACTCCTCCTTCTCCTCATCCTCTTCTTTTCATACTACTTGGCTTTAATACATAATACTGGCCTTTTTGAAGACATTCCCAACCAATCATAGTATTCTTTTCATGTGGTAGAGAACATAAATACTCTGGGAGTTCAGAAAATGGAGTGGTTAGTATATACTGAAGTACTCAGTGAAGGTCCAGTGGAGAAGTTTTCTCTTCCTTCTTTGTGTAGCAGGGTGTCTATGCCTTTATTCAAGTCTTTGATGAGAATGTTGAATAGATAAGCTCAGGACCAGGTCAGATGTGTATACTCCCTCCTGATTGAGCCCGGTATTACTCATTAGTAGATGTGTTCTCCCTCCAATAACGTGGATTGCAATCCATTGAAGCCTGCTCACTTGATACAATTACAGACCCTTTCCTTTTATGAATCTATGATAAGAGACCTAATATGCTAGGGTCTTTTCTCTTAGTCTTTTGCCATTGTATAGTTATCAGCAGAGCACAGAGACTACATATCAGTTAATCCATCCACTTGTGATTGTCCCATCTATTTTTCTGGTCATATACTTTTCTCATAACATCCTTTATGTTGCTTTTTCTATATAATTCCTCATTTGTTATGTGTTTCGTTCTGCTCACACCCACCTCATACTTTCCATCACTCTTGGTGTGATGTTTAACTTCCTATCTTCAAAAACTGAAGTATTTCATGGCTCACAACCAAATGATGTAAGTGCAACAATGATGATGATGATGATGATGATGATGATAGCAACCGGCATTTAGAAAGCTCTTTAAGGCTTGTCAAGCACTTTATGTTACCCCATTTGATCCTCACAACAGCCCTTTGAGTTAGGTTATTACCCCCCTTTTACGAATAAGAAAACTGAGGCTCAGAGAGGTTAAGTGAATTGTCAAGGGTCACATAGCTAATGAACATCTGAGACAGGATTCAGACTCAGGTAGTTGCAACTGCAAGCATTCTATCCCCTACACCATCCATCTCTGCATCACTTGAAATATATAATTGCTAGATAGATGGACCTTTTTTCCAGAGTGAAGCTTGGTGTCATTAAAAGTGCTGTAAAATTTCCCAAAGGTAATAGAGCCCACTCTCTTCCTTGTCTTCAGTTTTGGAAGAAGTTCATTGTCTATTTGTAGTATAGAAATATTAATAGATACACTGTTCATCCAAGTGCAAATCATAGTCTAGACCAGTGGTTCTCAACCTTCCTAATGCCATGACCCTTTAATACTTGTATGTAGGCATATCTGCATGTGGGCGGACCTGCCTGGAGACAAAGAGAGGAGCCGTGTCTCGGTTCCTAAGACCGTTGGAAATTTGTGTTTTCCTGTGGTCTTAGGTGACCCCTGTGAAAGGGTCGTTTGACCACCAAAGGGGTCATGACCCACAGGTTGAGAACCACTGGTCCAGACAACAAGCACTCTTTATACACTTTCCCTGCCCTGAATAGATAGTTACCTCAACTCTTTTGAGCATTTGTGTATCTAATTTAAGAAGTGCTATAGTCTTCTGGAAGCATTTGGAGGGAGGACCTTATCATCTATGATAATCACTCGTTTGGCTTCTGCAGCAACTACTCTCCATTATAGCAGTAGCCATCTTTGATGTGCAAATGGTTTCCTTGTTTTATTCTTCCAAGCTCTTATTGATTCTTTCAAGAATCACTGCTCTTTTTATACCAGTTGTTAAACCAGTTCTGGGTCTTTCTGATTATACTCTAATGCAGTCCACATCCTTCCCTCTTGTCCACATGGATAGTATGAGTAATATTATCCAATGTTTTGCTGAAATCTAAGTGTTCTCTTGGGACAGCCAGGTGGTACAGTGGATAAGAGTACCACACCTGAAGTCAGGAAGACTTGTCTTCTTCAGTTCTAATCTAGCCTCAGAGACTTAACTAGCAATGTAATCCTTGGCAAGTCACTTAACCGTATTTGCCTCAGTTTCCTCATCTGTGAAAGGAGCTGGAGAAGGAAATGGCAAACCACTCCAGTATCTTTGCCAACAAAACCCAAATGAGATCATGAAGAGTCAGAGATGACTGAAATGATGGAATACAAAGTGTTTGCTATCTTTGGTATTTCTCAAATCTGACAGTCCAGTAATAATTGTGTGTGTGTGTGTGTGTGTGTGTGAGAGACAGAGAGAGAGAGAGAGAGAGAGAGAGACAAACAAAGACAGAGACAGAGAGACAGAAAGAATAAATTTGGTTTGTCAAAGAAATGAGTTTAAATTGGCCGATTTCAGCTCTAGAATTATTGAAGGTTAAGACCCTGTTGTATTTTTAAAATTTGTTTTATTTTGCTTATTTGAATTAGGTCTTTTAAGGCAGTTGTTCTGTTGTTATATATTAGTATAATTTTTAAATTGAGTTTACTTTATCATTCCTCTATACTATATAGATTTTGTAGTTTAATTTGCAAACCATTCAAAGTATGCATGTATTTCACGCGCATTTGCATAGCTTAGGTTTGGTTGTCACTCAACTATCCTGTCTGGAATTTTCCTGCATTGCTATCACAACAACAACTCACATTTCTGGAGTGCTTTTAGGTTTATAAAGCATTTTCCACATAACATCCCTGTGAGGTAGATAGCACACGTATAATTACCCCCATTTTATAGATGAAAAACTGAGATTTATTAGTAAAGCAAAATAAATTACCCAAGAACACAGGTATTGAGTGTCAGAGTTAGGAAATTAATCCAAGTCTTCCTTTTTCCAAGACCAATGCCCATTCCATTTTACTTCATGTTGTACTCTCGTATTCTCATCTGGGATGATTCGGTACCTGCCTGGGAACTTCATTTTAAAAATTACTTTGTCCAGATGGTATGATAGTAGAATGCTGATCTTAGATTCAGGAAGAGATAGGTCTTCCTGACAACCTCTGACACTAGCTATGTGGCCTTGAAGTCACTTAACCTATCTAACCCTCAGTTGCCTCATCTGTATAATGGGGATAATAATAGTAGTTGCCTCCCACGGTTGTTACGAGAATATTATGAGACAGTGTATGTAAAGCACCTTGATAACCTTGAAGCATCATATAAATGTCAATAGTTAAGCACCTGGAACATGGTAGGACCTTTATAAATGTTTGATGAATGGAGGAATGAATGTTTATGCTTGTAGTACCACAGCTCTCTTGGAGTTAGCCACTTAGGGCAGCTGGTACCCACCCCCGGGCAGAAATCCCTAATAATAATGCTGTGTTTCAAAGGGTGGTTTGCTATTTCCCTGTTTATATAAGATGTGGGTGGCATTCAATCAGTGCATTTATCAGCACATAAATTCCTCTTTCTGAAATTGATGGGAGAGAGACAGTGAAAGAGAACTAATATTCATATGTACATGTATGTGCACACACATGCATACACATATGCCTATACATACACACATGTGTGCATATACACACACATAAAATATAATATATACATATACACATGCATATATAAATATAGATTTATCTATATATCCATCTTTACGTTTATATTAATGTTGAATAAATTGTTGTTCGAATAACTGAACTGGTTGTTCGAATGAAAATCCATGAAGTAAAACTGATGGCCTTCTGTTCTATGTGTGCATGTCCTCATGGTTTTCCTGTCAGCAGCATATCCGAAAAGAAGGTCTTTTCCTCTTCTTTAGTATTGGGTACATCTGCAGGGATAGAAGAGCTAGCCAGCCAATGGAGGAGGGTGGGTGGGAATAAAGCATAGAAGAGAGGAAATTTTTTGCAATGTGCTCAGCCAAAGGGATGTTGTTGGGTTAGAACTGACCTCACCTGCATGGGATTAGAAGCAGGAAGTGTGTAGTTGGAGAGAATGGCATGCACCCAAACAAGTACCGGAAACAATACACCGCTGACATTGCACGGGCTTGGAGCATCGCCATGAGGCTTTCCTCTGGACTGAATTCAGTGATTGACTCATTGGATCATAGGGTGAGGGCTTGAAGTGTCTTTAAAGGTCTTCTGGTCCGGCCCTCCTCATTATACAGATGAGGAGACTGAGGCAGAGGAAGACTGTACTGTACTGCTAGTAAGCAGGGCTATGTTTTAAAGCCAGGTCTTTTGGCTCCAGGTATTTCCATCCCCAGGGTAACCCCTTCTTGCCCCCATGGCACCTCTTCTCTTGATGGTGAATTTAGAGAATTAGGCATATAGAGTAGCAGAGAGTCAGTGGGCAGCATTGCTACTTCGGATCATTCTAATCTTACTGAATTGAGTGGGGAATAGGAAGAATGAGGTGATGGTTTCAGTTCAAGTACTATCAGAAGCCATCAGAAATTTGTTTGACGGGCTGTGGGAACACTGTAGGTTTGTGATGGGCACTTAAGTCATCAGGAAGAGCATGCCCTAAATTGATTGTTCTATGTGCTAAAAGGTGGTTAACCTCCCCTTTGTTAGTTTTCCAGTTGTAATTTCCAGTGGTTTACCAGGAAACAAAATAATAATAATAATTAGTATTTGTTTAGTAGTTTAGGTTTCACATAGCATTTGACATAGGGTAACTCATTTGATCCATACAATAACCTTGTGAGGAAAATGCTATTGTTATTCCCATTCCACAGATGAGGAGACTGAAGCAAAGAGAGATTAAGCAACTTGTTCAAGGTCGCACAGCTAGTAAGTATCTGGGGCAAGATTTGACCTTAGGTCTTCTTATCTCCAAGTATGATTGGTAAAGTTGTCTTTATTGTGATATCTTGCTGACTTTGCATATTAGCCTTCCTTCTCTTTGTAGTTCAATAATTTCCTCTTTTCAACATGTGGACAATTTAGCTATTGATTTCTTGTGTAGAGGAAAGAAAAGAGGTTTTTATAATTAGAAAATCTAGACCGGACTCTGGGTCCTTTGAGTTATATGATATTGAGGTAAATGATTTAACTGTTTCAGCCCTTCTGTTAAACAGGGGTTGGATATACTTAGACCATCAGCCACAGTAGGATCTTTGTGAGAAAAAAATATAGTAACATTTATAAAGTGTTGTGCAACTATAAAACACCACCTACATATGCGTTGTTGGGTAACCCCTTCATTCTGCTCACACGGACGTCACTGTTTCTGTCTCTCATCCCTCCTTACCTGAAATATTCCTATAAGCTTCTGATGGGTCTTCCTGCCTCTCATTCCTCCCTCCACTACTGTCCATCCATCTATGACAGCTGCCAAAATGATATTCCTAAACCCAGGTCTAACCTATCATTTTCTTCAATACACTCATAGATTCACATTACCCATAGGACAGAGATCGTTAACCTGTAGTGCACAGACTTCCAACGGGTCTGTAAATCGATTTCAGGAGGTCCGTGAATGTGGATGGGAAGAAATTACATCTTTATTTTCATTAACCTCTGATTGAAATTTAGCATTTACTTCAACAATCAGTGTAGGCAACAAACATTCTCAGCAGAGGTCCATGGGCTTCTCCAGATTGCTAGAAGGGTCCATGGCACAAATACAGTTCAGAACTCCTGTTTGAGAATAAAATACAAATTCCTCTTTTTAGCATCCATAGCCTTTTACAACCTTCATCCAGCTTATCTTTGAAACCTTTCTTCTACATTAGTCTTTTTCATGTATGCACCCTTTAGACCAACAAACTGGCCTTGCTTTTCCTGCCATAAAACATTTCATATTCCCCATCTCTGTTTCTTTACACAGATTAGTCTATGTGCCTGGAATGCACTTCCTCCTAATCTATACCTTTCAGAACCCCCAGTTTTCTTCAAAGCTCAGTTGAAGCACCATGATGCCTTTCTTAGTTTTCTCCCATTCCCTGTACACTGCTCTCGTACCCCCACAGAAATTACCTTGATTTTTTTTTGTATGCACTTATGTGTTCATATTGTCTGCCATCTTGGAATAACAGTTCCTTGGGGGCAGGATATAGAAATTTTTCTTTGTATCCCTGGAACTTAGCATAGTGTCTATAAGCTATTGTTTATTGATTAATTGCTATGTAACATATAATGGTGGGCAGCAGTTGGGTTGATCAGTGGATAGAGGGCTGGACCTAGAGTAAAGAAGATGTGTGATGTGCTAGATGTGCGACTCTTGACAAATCACTTAATCCTGTTTGCCTCAGTTTCCTCATCTGTAAAATTAGCTGGAGAAGGAAATGGCAAATCACTCTAGTATTTTTGCCAAGAAAATCCCAAATGGGGTCACAGAGAGTGAGACATGGCTGACAGCTGAAAGACATGTGATAGATATGGTTAGATACAGCTCCTAAAGACTGCAGAGTGGAAAGGAAGTTTTAAAAGGACATGAAAAGCCATAGCTCATATATTGGGGTTATGGTAATTTCATCGGGTGATTATAGGATCATGGATTTAGAACTAGTCAGGTAAATAGCATGCAAAATTCACATAGATGCTAAGTGGCAAAGCCAACCATCTGTTCAGACTAGAAAGCCAGTACCTTTTCCCTCTATAAATCTCTGTATGGTTTAATTTATTCATTTCAAAATCTCAGTTATTTTTTAAAGTATTTCATTAATGGTCTCACTGTAGGAAATACAAAAATCACTTAAATTTGTCTGCAGCAGTATAGGTGCTTATATGCATGAGGGCATGGACTCTTATATGCATAATCTGAAATGACCATTGATTTTTTACTATGATGAAAATATTCACAAATCAAAAGATGAAGCAGCATTACAAATCCAACAGGTTTATGTAACTATTGAAGATCCCGAGGAAAAACCTGGAAATAATTTTTCACCTGTTGTGACTTGTTTTTTGTGCTCTCTTTCTCTTTGTCTTTTTTCTCTATCTCTCTTTCTGTCTCTGTCTCTCAACCTCTCTCCTTCCAGCTCTCTCTGTCTCTGTCTCTGTCTTTTTCTCTATCTCTTTTTCTGTCTCTGTCTCTCAACCTCTCTCTCTGCCTCTCCCTCTTTCTCTTTCTTGCTCTCTTGGTCTCTTTTCTTCTCTCTGTTTCTCTCCCCAACATAGCAAGTTTTTTTTGTAGGTATATAAAATTTGTGTCTCTCTTTCTGCTTTGCTGTCTCCAAAGTCACGGTGTGTAGTCCATTGTTCCCTTCCACAAATGAATATATAATAACCAAGTTCACAAAAATCATAGAATTTGAAAGAGCATCAACACCTGTCTAGTCCAACTCATGTAAAAATGAGATCTCTATTATGATATGAAGAAAGAGCGATACCCAGCTTCTGTTTGACCTTCAGCAAAAGCTAACTCACCACCTTTCAAGGGAAGTCATTCCCCTTCAGCCTGCTCTAATTGGTAGGAAGTTTTTTTTTCCTGATATTAAGCCTCAGTGGATCTTTTTGTAGCTTCTAACTTGTTACTCCTGGCTCTGGCTTCTGAGATCAAATAGACCAAGTTTTTCAAATGAGAGCCTTCTAAGTACTTGAAGACAGCTGTAATGGCCCTTCTGAATCTTCTTGCCTTCAGGCTCAACGGGTCTGGTACCTTTAACCAGTCCCCATATGAGCAAGACTCGAGGCTCTACTAATGCTGGGCATTCTCTAGCTTATCAATGTCCTTCTTAAACTCTGGTTCCTAGTTCTACACACAATGCCCTATGTGATATCGAACAAGGGTGGAATACAGTGGGATTATCACCTCATGGTTCCTGGAACCTGTAGTCCTCCTAATGCAGCCCAAGATCAAATTACCTTTCTTGGTCTGCCGCATCGCAACGCTGACTCACAATCCACTAAAACTCTAAGGTCCTTGTTCAGGCCAGCTGTGATCTAACCGTGCTTCTTTCAAACTGGTTAAATTGATTTGATTTTTTTTTAGTTTTTATTCTTTAATAAGGACTTTGAACAACTTTTCTTGTTGTTAGTTCTATGATTTGTGAGCTTACATTCAAATAGGGAGAGAAAACACCTGTATAAGTACTCAAATACAACACAGATGAGAAGGCCCAATGTTCCATGGGTTGTGATGTCAGGCCAGATGGCAAATCTACTCTAGTCAGTTTGCATGTGGGTAAAAATTAAAATTCCAAAAAAAATTTTCTCAAGCCATTTTATAAATATTTCCTGTAATGCCAGAATTTCTGAAAGTAAATGAATGAAAAATCATTTGATAAGTGCCTACTATGTACAAAACACTGTGATTAGTAATAGATATGCAAATAGGAAAGCAATACATCTCTGACCTTCAAAGATCTTATATTCTAGTAATGATACTAATAACAACAATAATATAACTAGCATTTATATAGTACCTACTGTGTGCCAGGCGTTGTTCTAAGAGCCTTATGAATATTATGTCATTTGATTCATAGAGAGACAATACACATAGGAATTGTCAGGGGCCAGTGATACTTAGGGTGTGGGGACAAAACGGATCATAACACCCCTTACAAAGTGTTATTTCTGCTAATAAAACCGTATCCATATCTAATGATTAACTGTTTGACAGGGCCAATGACTTTGGTGGGTAAAACTTTCTTTTTCTGGATCAGACAGGGGTTATAGATCCTGCAGAAGTGTGCCAGTTGGCATCATGCCATAGATTGATTCTCTGTATGATGACCCTGGGGGTTGGGCTTGAAACAGGGCTGGTGGTCTGGAGCTTACTGTTGTTTATGGGGTTCTTGGACTGTTTCCAGCTGTTTGAGAGGAGGTAGTAGTAGTTGAAATTGTGGCTGTGGTTTGACTAGCCCGGCATGGGACTGTTGCAGGATACCCTGTTGTTTCAGCTAGGTTGGCTTGTCTGCCCTGTGTGTGGCAATTGGTAGAGATGGTTAGTCCTTTAGCCATAGAAATGATCCTCTCAATGATAGCTATGGTGTCTGGGCTGGAAGAGGGGTCAGTGATTTGGGGCATGCTGCTATTCCTAGGGCTCTTGGGCTTTGCGTCTTGGATGATCTCCACTGGGGTCTGAAGGGAGGTAGTAGTAGATATGAGAGTGGTGGCACATCCCATTTCTCTCTCTCTCATCTCTTTCTTTGTCTCTGTCTGTCTTTCTGTCTGTCTTTCCATCTCTCTCTCAGTTTCTCTCCCTCTCTGTCTCTTTCTCCTCTCTTTCTCTGTCTCTCTCTGTGTCTGTCTTTCTGTCTCTCTCTCCATCTCTCTCTGTCTCTGTTTCTCTCCCTCTCTCTGTCTCTTCCTCTCTCTCAACTTGTTGCTATAGTTAGGCTGATTTGCCTGCCTTAAGGGTTGCAGTTGACTTAAAGTTGGTAGCACTTCATCTCCATTAGTGAGTGGTTCTTAACCTGGAACCTGTGAACTTGTTTATAAAATGATTTGGATAACTGTGTTTCAATGTCATTGCTCTCTGTTGTAAAGCCTATGCATTTTACTTAATGTATTTAAAAACATTTTGAGAGGGGCTCTGTTTTCTTCACCAAACTATAGGAGTGGATCACTTGAATGATGACCGTGGAGGCTGGCCAGAAGCAGAGCTCCTACAATTTAAACTGGTCACTTTTGAGATTTCAGGAAAAAGAGGAGAAGCCACACCTCCCTTGGGCCCAACCACCAGGACTGTCACGCCACCTCCTTGGCCTGGTTCAGGGAAGAAAAGTGATTCTCCCAGGAAATGCAAGAAAACCCAGTCTGGGTCCCTGTTTGGTTGTCAGTGGCTCAGTGGTGTTAGAGGGTAGGTAGAAAGTAGTGGGATTTTATACTGATGCTAGAAAAGGGGATCAGTATGCTATATTCTAGGGTGAACCAAACTGAGCAGTCTCAGGATACTCTAATCATGAGTAATTTAGATGAGCTTAAACACTAGAGTTGGTAATGTTCCTTTAGAATCAAGAGCTGACTCGGTTCAGTGATAGGTATCTGTCACTCAAGCTGTCTCTGTTTATTTCTTCCTCTCACTCTGGCTCAGGGGGCTGATCAAACCTGCCTGCATCAATCATGACAATTGTTCTTATATTGCTTGTGTTTGGTGGATGTCACGGGAACTTTATTTGAGTTCTAATTATTAATTTTTTTCTGTTTTGAGGATTCATATTAGTCATTGTTTATTCAGTTCAGCCAGCATTTATTTTGCAGCCCCTGTGTATGGAACATAATATTAGGTGATGTGAGAGATTTAGCATTTAGATAAATTACAGTCCCCGCCTTCTTATTGTGGCATCTAGGTGACAAAGTGGATTAGAGCTCTGATTCTGGAGTCAGGAAGACAGGAGTTCAAATCTGACCGTAGATACTTACTAGCTTTGTGACCCTGAGCAAGTCTGAGGCATACATCACAAAATAAGTGATAAACATGTTAAAGGTAGTAACAGTGTTATGTGAGTTCTGACCAGGAAAATCTCAGATTCAGTTCACTTAAAATTTTATTCAGCATAGTACTGACTGTATATAAACATGTATATTGGTACTGACCTTTTAAAACAGGAATCATTTTTTAAAAATATATAAAATGTAGACTTCATGCTTTAGGTTGGACTAGATTATATAATTCTGTTATTCCAGGGTAGTGTGTGTGTGTATGTGTGTGTGTGTGTATGTGTGTGTGTGTGTGTGTGTGTGTGTGTGTGTGTGTAACAGAGTGTGTATGTGGGGGGGGGGGTCAGGGAACTTCTGTGCTGGAAATTCCCTTCACTGTTGTGGATCAGTTAACTTCTCTTAATTTTTAGTTGTAAAGGTTGCCTAGGGTACTGAGAGGTTAAATAATATATATTTTATATATTGGAGATGATATATTTTTATATATTGGAGATTATATAACCTGGAGATTATGGTTCCAGTAGCCAGACCATGAAGCCAGTTCTTGACTCGAAGGTCAGCTTTCTATCCACTATCCCAGGCTGTGTCTCTGATTCTGAGCTGTTTGTGTATAAATGTGAGATGCATGTAGATAGCAAAGTTAGAGAACTATTTAGAAATAAATGGGGAAAACACATAAACTATCCTCTTTCCCTTTTTATGCAACTCATGAGCAACTAAGATATTTATAGTAGGTCCACTCTCAGGGAAGATTTCTATCTCCTTGAAGAAATGAAATTATCTCAAGAGCTTTTAAACAATTTATAGTTTTTTCAAACATTTTCTTTTTTTTTTTTGCTTTTTTTTGGGAGGACAGTTGGGGGTTAAGTGACTTGCCCAAGGTCACACAGCTAGTTTTTTGTGTTAAGTGTCTGAGGCCTGATTTTTTAACTCAGGTCCTCCTGACTCCAGGGCCGGTGCTCTATTCATTGCGCCACCTAGCCGCCCCGCTTTTCAAACATTTTCAAAGCTCTGACATAGCTTTGCCTGGATGGGATGACAGGAAAACAAAAGAAGAAAGTTATGTATCATATTTCCTGCCCATGTGACTCCATTACCAAGGGAGCTTGGCCCATGGTTGTTAGATGTGACTCACACATCCTGGGGATTTTGAACTGGTAACATCATTCATGTCTTTCCTTTTTAAAGACTACATTAAAATGGTTCTTAAGGTTTGTCTCAGTGGGGTTCAGAATGGTTAAAATTTTGACAAATAACAATGTTGTGGTTACTGGTATGTGGTTAGAGAAATTTCTTTATATCTGTAGCATTACTACAGGAAACTGGAAACTTCTCTATGTCTTCTAGTTTCATTTACAGTGAAAATGTCAAGGATGGGTGTGGTCCAGTTTCTCAAGGAAGGTATTGACTCATTGGTCATTGATACAAAAATCTCAGAGAGCCAACAGTTAAATGATTCTCAGCACCTTCTTCATCTTTTTCTGTTGTCACTGTGGGCATCAGGTGCGAAGGCTGTTATGCATTTTTGGCTATTTCCTGGGTCCCCACTGAAGTTTCAGAATACTACAGGAAGACGTCACATTATCAAAATGAGCTCTTTTCAAATTCTGTTTTCCCTCCTTGCAGAGAAATAAAAGGATTGTCATTTCGATTGTTTTTCCCAAATTAGATTTTTAGATCCCTGATTTCAGTGACACCAGGAACTATTACTGGCAAAGAAATTCCCTCTACCAATGCAGATATATCTGCTTGGCAGTTTACAGTATTAGAGTGTTGTTTGGAGTTATTGAGAAATAAAGTGATTTGCTATGTGTCAGAAGAAAGACTTGAACCCAGAATTTTCTGACTTAAAGATCAGCTCTATCTGCTGCTCTCAAATGACTCTCTTTACTCTTTGAGGTTGTTGTTCAGTTGTTTCAGTCTTTGTGACCCTATATGGGGTCACAGAGATAGAGGGGTTTGCCATTTTCTTCTCCAGCTCATTTTATAGATGAAGAAACTGAGGCAAGGAGGGTTAAGTCATTTGCCCAAGGTCATACAGCTAGTAACTATCAGAGTTCATATTTAAGCTTAGGAAGATGAATCTTCTTTCTGCTCTCTCTACTGTTCCACCTAGCTGTCCATTTCTTTAATATGAGTAAAAAATGTCTCCACAGAGACCCCTCTGGAGACCTTCTTTTTATTGTGACTTAAAATGTCTTTTCTTTTAAAAATTGTTTTGAAACCATTAAAACATTCCTCATAAATAAATGAACCAGACTTGAATATGTGTATAGCATCTCTAAGAAAACCTTAAAGATCTACCCAATCCAGTCTTTTTATTTTATGTGAAATCAAAGCTCAGGAATTACTTCCAAGTATACTTCATACAAATGGCAGGAGGGTTATCATGAAAAGGGGACTGAGAAATGAACAGCTACTGGAAGGCAAGTGCAATGATCTCACCAGAATCATTTAATCTTAAGCAAAGGCCCTTCAAGGTCACAAATTCTCCTTTTCATCACTAGATTCCTACATTTCAGTTAAAAGCCACTTTTACTGGTAAAATTAATATTTCAGTATTTGATTTTGCAACATGCCTGCAGTTCAACTACTGGTTTCTTACACTTTTTGTGTAAATGTATAATTTTTATCTCCAAATAAAAGGCCTATGTAAGAATTCACAGAAGAAATTTACAGAAGAAAATGCATTGATGAAGGATTCAAAATACCTGGAAGTTGGTCCCAGCTCTGTTGCATACTCATAGTACCAAATAAGAGAAGACTAACTTTTTTTTTTCTTTTTGGAGTGGGGAAGGCAGGGCAACTGGGATTAAGTGACTTGCCCAAGGTCACTTGGCTAGTAAGTGTGTCAAGTATCTGAGGTTGGATTTGAACTCAGGTCTTCCTGACTCCAGGACCAGTGCTCTATTCACTGAGCCACCTAGTCACCCTGAGAAGACTAACTTAAAAAAAAAGATACTTCTCCCTCAAATCTTATTTTCTTTTTATTTTAAATTTTAATTTATTTTCTTGGTTACATCATTCATTTCCACAAGGTTTTGAGTTACAAATTTTCTCCCCTTTTTGTCCCTACCCCCCAGCCCAGAACATTGATCCCACTGTACGACCCCTCCCACAATCTGTTCC
>CM053593.1:341537375-341635411 GCA_028646575.1 Pseudocheirus occidentalis | reverse complement strand
AAAGCTCCTCACAGTAGCATTCTCTCAGAAATCTACTGCTGATTGGCTTTACACTCCCTCCCTCCCTCCCTCCCTTCTTTCTTTCTTTCTTTCTTTCTTTCTTTCTTTCTTTCTTTCTTTCTTTCTTTCTTTCTTTCTTTCTTTCTTTCTTTCTTTCTTTCTTTCTTCCTTCCTTCCTTCTTTCCTTCTTTCCTCTCTTTCTTTCTCTTCCCCTCTTTCTTTCTCTCTCCTTCTTTCTTTCTTTCCCACTCTTTCTTTCTTTCTTTCTCTCTCTTTCTTTCTTCTCTCTCTCTGGTCTGAGGTTCTATTTATTAGGCCATATTTCTATCATTCTTTATGGTTTGTGAATCATTTCCCTCCACAACACCATCAAGAATAAGATTGTATAAACATTATGATGTTCATTTTACAGAAAAGGAAATTGAGACTCAGAAAGATTGTTGAGACTTGCCTAAAGTTAGAAAGCAAATAAATGATTTGGATTCAGGTCTCCAGCTTCCAAGTCTAGTACTTTCTTTCCTCCAAATTGCTGCCTTTTCTTATTCTATGATTATATATTTGCTCCTGTCATATCGTGTTAAGAATTCCATTGTGCTCAGTTCATGGAGTAGAAGAGAATATAATTCTGGTGTCATACTTTGTAAGTCGGCAGCAGATAATTAAAGGAAAATTTCCCTATTGCTTTCTGCCTGTTTTTTATGGGGCCTTAATTGATATCAGTTCTTGAAACAGTTTATTTTTAAAATGTATTTAAAAAATCTTTAAATATTATTTTTCTTTTATTGTTGTTTTATTCTCCCCTGATTATATTTAAAAACAACTTTAACACTTTTTTAAGTTTTGACTTTTGAATTCTACCCCCCCTGTCCCCAAAGCAGTAAGCAATTTGATATAGGAAATACCTGTGCAATCACATAAAACGTTTTCATATTAATCATTTTGTGGAAGAAAACTTGAATCAAAAGTGAAAGAAAGGAAGTGAAAAATAATATGCTTCATCCTGTATTCAGACACTTATGAATTCTCTCTCTGAAGGTGAATGCTACTTTTCATCATGAGTCCTTTGGGATTGCCTTCTATCTTCATGAGATCTTTGGATCTATCTTAAAATAGCTAAATTATTCGCAATTCTTCATTGTATAATATTGCTGTTAGTGTGTATACTGTTCTCCTGGTTCTTCTCACTTCACTTTGCATCAGTTCATGGAAGTCTTTCCAGGTTTTCAGAATGGATTATTTTGCAAGGATTGCTGCGTTAACTTCATGCCTCTTAGATGGTCATTTACTTAACACGTTAGTAATAGTTTGTTTCTTCCTTAATTTTTAACATGACAAACTGCTAGTTCTATTAGAAACTTGTTAAAATCCTTGACTTCCTTTTCCATGTAGGCAGAGTGGTATAGTAGAAGGAAGAGAGATGTGTAATCAGAGAATCTGAGCTAAAATATTGTCTTTATACTTGCTATGTGACCTTGAATAAGTCACTTTATTCATCTAGGTCTGAGGTTTTCTCTTTTTCTCTCTGTAAAATAAAAGGGTTGTATAGTATGGTCTCTAAGATCCCTTAAATATCTAAATGATATAATCCTGCAAATTATGAAAGTTAGGGATATTTTGTAGGGATATATCTAGATATTATTACCATGTAGCAAAAAATGAGAGAGGAAAAAAAAACACTCTTCACAAAACCTGAAAATGACCGTGGTTGTTTGAGGTGGTGGCTAGTCCTGCATGTTGCACCGCTTCTCAGACTGGGATCCAGAGATCGTAAATGCTCCAGCAGAGGCTCCAGATGTCCTTCATCATCTCCTTTATCTTCCAGGCTTGGTGTCTTTTTTCTATATGTGTTGTATTCTTTAAGGTACAGGAGATAAATGTCTCCACTGTTTTGCGCCTCCGCACTCCATCCCGTCCCATTCTATTCCGCTCTGTCTCGGTTCACTTTATTCTACTCCATTCCATTCCATAAGTACTTACTGAGTGTTCTCGGTGCCAAATCCTGGGAAGTCAAGCCTAAAATGAAATGGTCCTTGCCCTAAAGGGACTTACATTCTTTCATAAGAGAAAGCTTGTACATAGAACACTAAATACAAAATGTATACAAGGTTGGAAATAGACCCTGAGCTGAATTTTGAAGGAAGATAGGGATTCCATGTGGTGGGGGTCCATAGGGAATGTATTCCAGGCATTAGGGGCAAACAGCCTGTACAAAGAATGGAGGAGGTAGAATGTCATATACAAGACAAGTTTGACTACTTGTATGACTATTACAGTGTAAGAAGGAGAATAATATGAAATAAGCTGGAAAAGTTAGACTGGAGATAGATTTTGAAGAGCTTTAAAAGGCAGTCAGAGGAACTGGTGTTTTATCCTGGAGCAGAGGTTCTTAATCTTTTCTGTGTTGTTTACCCTTTTGGCAGTTTGGTGAGTCCTATGAACCCCTTATCAGAATGTTTTTAAATAATTGAAGGAGACTCTCAATTTCAATTAGAAGCTAGGGGATAGTAAAGGTGAATTTTTCCCCATCCAGTTTCACAGACCCCTTAAATCTATCAGTGGATCCCTTGGGAATTTGTGAACCCCAGGTTATGAACTCCTGTCCTAAAGACAAGAGGGAGTCACTACAGTTTCCTGAACAAGAGAAGGATAGTCAGACCAGTGTTTTAGAATATTAATTTACAACTTTGTGGAGGATGTATTAGAGAAGGGAAAGACTGGAAGCAGGCATCTCAACTAGAAGGCCATATCAACACTACAGCTAAGAGGTAGTTAGGGCCTAAACAAAGATGGTGGCTATGTGAGTGGAGAGAATTGGATGGATGAGAAATATGTTTTAAAAGTATTGTAAAAGACTTGGCTAATAATTGGATACAAGTAGTGATGAACAAGGAAGAGTCGGGGGAGACTGCAAGGTTGCAAACTTGGATGATTAGGAGGATGACAGTGCCTTTAAAAGAGACAGAAAAGTGAGCAAAAGAGGAGAGTTGGGGGGGGTGATGGTAAAAATAGTGTTTTGTTTTGGGGCATGCATGTCAAATTTGAGATGCCTATGAGACATTCAGTTGGAGACGGCAAATCTGGAATTTAGAAATTAGGAGAGAGGCTGGGGTTAGACATAAAGGCAATAATTTAACCCATAAGAGCTGATGAGATCACTATAAGAGATAGGAGAGAAGAGGGTCTATATTAATTACTGTGAATGGGAAAAAACAGATTAACAGGAGAGGCAAATATATTCACTCATAGTCTATTTGTAAATAGTGAAAAAAATATAAAAGCCATGATTATATCAGAGAATAGATTAGTCTCTGAAGGCATATAGCAATTTATACAAGTCGTATGAAAAAAATAAATTATTATTTCATGGTTGTATAGCAGCCTTGACCAGCCGATTTCAAGACAGTAAATTAAAACCCAGTAAATATTAAGACCCAGATAGAAAAGAACACTTTTAGTCAGGAAAGAACTAAAGAATGTTGGTCTCAGAATCCAGAGTACCAGATTTGAATACCAGCTCAAATACTTAGCTGTTGTGTTATGTTAGACAGGCCATTTTATTGTCCAAATCAATTGCATAATCTGGAGATTATGCAGGAGAGGTGTTACCTACCACCACGGGATTGTTACAAGGAAAACTGTTTCTAATCATTAGCATGCTAGAGAAATGTGAGCTACCAGAAGAGTATGGGTTCAAATCTCAGCTCTGCTACTTGTTTACCTTGACTTTGAGTAAGTCACTTAACTTGGTTGGGTCTTAGAACCCTTTGTTATAAGGCAATAAGGTTGGAACAAGTGGACTTTCTAAAGTTATTGCATCCTCTAAATCTAAGATAGTATACGTAGCTCCCTCAGGAGAATTTTAGTAAAGCCCTCTGAGAGCAAGCTGCAAAGACAATTTTTTAAAATCCTGAGTTCACATAGCCATTGCTGAAGGTGATATTAAAATATTTACAGATATTTCTTCTGCCTAATTTTATGTCCCTTGGGCAATCACGTGAAGCTTTCAACATGATTTGTGTCCCCAAATGACACCGTTCTGGTGGTTGGTTCGATTATTGAATGTTTCAGCACGAGATGCTATTACTTTTCAGCCCAGGTTTCTAGAGGTTATTCTGATACTTGTTTGAGCATGCTTATTAGCACACCAAAAGCAATTACAGTCACTCATGTGGATAATTCTAAGGTCATATTTGCCTTGAGAATGTATATATTTCTTTTTCCAACTTAGAGATTGCATGACTGGTTCCATTTTTATATTAATAACTCCCAAACCTGTCATTTGTTTTGCCAGGCAGGGATTCACACTCTTGTGTAAGCCCATTGATTACCTAGACAGGACAAGATGTGAATGAACTCAACTATTACACAGGTTGAGATAAGAATGAAATTAGGTTGTAATTTAAATTCAGCTGCAGAGCAGTGATACTGACTTGCAGTGGCAATTTTTTAGGATTTCAGAGGGAGCAGGTAATGAACATTTACCATTTTGAGTATCTTTTGAAAAACAAATCAGTGCAAGTAACAGGAATATCTACTATCAACTTTTAAATAATGTTGCATTCAGTTCAAGAAGTGACATTGGCAGCTCAGTGCTCTCCAGATCACAGGTATTCCTTAGAGCTTTTTAGAGTTGTCCTCTGGGTCTATCTTTCATATGCTAAATCTGAGTCTGAAATCATTATTTTTATTATTTTTTTGTAAATCATACACCAAGATTCAGGATAATGTAAGCTCTGTGAGGGTAGAGTATGTTTTAACTTTTGCTTTTGTTTCCCTAGCACCTAGCAAAATTCCTAGCACTAGGAAACACTTAATAATGCTGGTCATTGGATAAAGATTATGTAGGTATTGTCTCTTCATTACAGAGTAACAGTGACAGTAAGGGGAAAGTATAAGAGAGCTTTTCTCTTAAACCAAAAAAAGTTGTATTTTCTTTTCTGACCAAAAGCCAGTGTTACAGTAAACTTCAGTTTAATTGATGATGAACAGAAGAGATTTAAATCTCTCATCCTGTTCCACTTTGCAAGCCAAGTTGCCTGAGGCATAAAGTTTTAGATGCCAACAAAAATGAAGTTAAAACGAACCACCAAATATTTATTCAGTACTTATTGCAAGGCACTGTACTAGGTACTATAGGAGGCACAATGATGTATGAGACAGCTAATGGCTTTAAAGAGCTCAGTGTCTAATTGGGAGATAAAACATGCTATGGGTCCTCCAACCTTAAAAAAATGCAATGTGTTCATGTGCAAGATATATGATAACCAGCTACACAGCTAGTTTAAGAGATCAGAGAATGTACAAATCTGTTTTCTATCTAATGTTGAATAGAGTCATAGTGGTTGTTTTCAGTGTCCAAAACGCAACATTTGACCACCCTGTAGAATTAGAATTCAAGCACAGACATGAGTTTTCTCAGTTGGATTGTTTGGTGATGTCAAGTGATAGATTTAGACAGTTTGTGCCCTTTGAGTCATCTCAACATTATAGAATTATTACCTTGAAATATGAGTGTTTTCAAGATGGAACACTTTTGACAACACTGACCGTTCATTTCAAATCAGTTCCTGTTTCTTTTTGCTTATTGTTACTGTGGCCTTTTCTTTGGAAACTTCTTGGGTCCTACTTTGTCATTAAAACAAAAGAGCTGTCCAAAATGCATTCTTATAAATGCCTGATATCTATAAATCTATCTATCTATCTATCTATCTATCTATCTATCTATCTATCTATCTATCTGAAAAAGACTGTGGTAGAACATTCAAAAGAGACAAGATTTGTCAACATGGAATCACAGAGATTAATTGGTGTCCAGATAAAATACCATCATGCAAAAATCACAACCTTTTTGTTGCCAGCCCCACAAGATGCATAGCCTCCTGGGAGTGGAAGATCCAGCCCATGGAGTGAGTTGCTTGGCACTAGAGTCCCTAGTTGCAGGCTTGATAAGCCATTTGTGCCACACAGACATGCCTTTTCCAGGAATCATCTGTGCTGGAATAAGACTTGTGAGTCCCCAAGTCATGCTGTCACATTTGACAATGTTTAGAATGATCTTCCTGTTTCATAAATTCAGGGAAAATGTAACTCTTTTAAAAGTCAAATTAAAATGCGTTCACATAAAAATACTCTCCACATACTCCTCCAGATAGCTTTCAGAAAGGCTTGCTTTAGCTTGGTATTGATTATCTCTTGGATGTCACAATTATGTTGACTGATGCATTTATTTGCATATATATTTATTTGCAGATGATATTCACTGATGACATAAAGTCCAAATCTAGCCTTGTTGTTTAATTTAGGACATTATCTCCTTCGTTCCAGCAACATCCTGACTTGGGCAGAATAATTTTCAGGGCCTCGTCTCTTTGAGGACAACATCCTGTGGGAGAATTTCTGTTTCCCATTGACTTCCTGTGGACTCAAAGAACATTTAACAAAGAGAAGGGCAGCCTGTAAACTCAGGTTTTTCTTTTGCAACAAAAGGTGGAAATGTTCCCCTATGGCTGAGTATAAAATGAATAAAAAGCTGTGAACTAGAGATGCGAGGAAGGCGAATTTCCAGCAAGAGGGAAAAAAAAAAGATGCTTGGTTCACACTTTAGTTCTCATCTCATCTCAACCATTCAATATACCTTGACCACCCACCATCATTTTATAAATTAAAAAAGTTTAGCATTGATTCATTTGTTTAATTCTTCCAAAGAAACTTAAAAAATTTGATTACTTAGTGATTTGGGCTCAATGAAATCCCTACAGATTATGCTGTGGCATTGAAAGCTAGAGACCTGAAAGTGCAACATTTGGAAAGCGTAAATAATCTGTGTTCTTTGCTGCTTTGCATTTCCCATTTCTGCTCATTCCATGCTACATAATAAAGAGGCGGGTTTTAATTCTTACCTCCATTATCTGCTGTTGGATGTGTTCAGCCAGTTCTGCCAAATTCATACAGACCACCAGTTTACAATACCTGTCTGTGACCTATCAGCTTTCCAGTCTGTTTTACAACGTGGTCCATTCCAAGAACGTGGCACCTTGTCACAGTGGGAACCACCTGTTCCAGATTTTATATAATATATAATTACATATAATGGTTCAGAATTGGAATAAGGACTTCTCTGACAATCTGCTCCTTTCTAGGTTGCCAGTATTTTTTGGTTTTCAAACTCCTGGAGGGCAGTGAGAACACATTTTTAAGGACCTTGAAACCAGGAATTTTATGAGGCATGGGGGAGGAAGGAGTGAATTTTAGATATGGTGGATAGCCTATGCAAAAGCCTGCAGTTGGGAGATAGAGTATTCTGTACAGGGAAAACAAGTAGGCCCATTTGGCTGCTATGTATAGGATGTGAGGGAGAGTAATATAGAAGCTGGAGTCATAATGTGAAAGGTTTTAAATAACAAACAGAGCAGTTTTCATTTTTATCGTAAATGCAGTGAAGATTGGAGATTTTGGGGTGGGGGAGATAATATGCTCAGATGCATGCCTTAGAAGTATCATTTTGGTAGCTATGTGGAGGGGGATGCAGTCTGGAGGTAAGGAGATTAATTAGTAGTCTATAATGAGTGTAGATAATGGTGATGAAGTGTATTTCCTGTGTCTGTTCCCTTCTCTCTAATCTAGTGTTATTTTATTTTTTAAGAGCACCTTTTATTTTGTTTTTTCTTTTTTTTGAGGTGGGAAGGCAGGGCAATTGGGGTTAAGTGACTTGGCCAAGGTCACATGTCTAGTAAGTGTTAAGTGTCTGAGGCCCAATTGAATTCAGGTCCTCCTGATTCCAGGGCCGGCTCTGTTTACTGCACCACCTAGGCACCCCTTTATTTTGTTTCTTATGACTGAAGTTGGTCATTCCATTTCTTTTTACTGTTTCCCTATTGCCTGCTGAGTGAAGTTTGAATTCTTTCATCTGGCTTTACTGACCCTTTAATAATGGATACATTTGATTGATTCTCTTTCCTACTCAACACCATGGCTTTTCCTAACCTTTTCATCCTTTCTCAAACCTCCCATAGCTTCCTCTTTTCCTTACCCTCTCAGCTGAGAACCTTGCCTGACAAAATTCTAGGTGGTCGGTCGTCAGGAGCCTCTTTCTTCCTCCTCATATCACTTCATTCAAATGCCTTCTGCAGCTGCCTTCTCCTTCATTTGTTTAACATGAAGAGGTTGCTCTTCTCCTTGCCAAGGCAAACCCCTTGGTCCCACCCCACCCCATCCCACCCCATTCCATCCCATCCCATCCCATCCCATCCCATCCCATCCCATCCCATTCCATCTTAACCAGCAGATTGACTTCTTCATCACGCCCCTTCTCTTACTAATCTTCAATCTCCCCCTCCTTACTAGATACTTTCCTACCTGACAACCATGTCCATATTTCCCTCATCTTTAAAAATCCCTCACTTGATCCATCCAGCCCTTACCGGTTATCCCTTTATGTCTTTCCCCCCTTTTGTGGTTAAATTCTTTGAGACATTAGTCTACTATAGGTGCCTTGGGTTCCTGTCTTCTTACTTTCTTCTTAATTCTCTACAGTCTGTTTTCCAACCTCATCATTCAACTGGAAACTGCTCTCTCCAAAGTTGCCTTCAGTTCATTGTGTCTGACTCTTTGTAACTACATTTGGGGTTTTCTTGGCAGAGATACTGGATAAAGAGATACTAACTGGTTTGCCAGTTCTTTCTCCAGTTCGTTTAACAGTGGAGGAAACTGAGGCAAACAGAGTCAAATGACTTGTAGCTAGTTAGTGTCTGAGGCCAGATTTAAACTCAGGAAAATGAGTCTTCCAGACTCCAGGCTTGGTCCTCTATACCACCTAGCCACCCAAAGTTTCCACTGATCTCTTTATGAAAGCCAGTGGTGTTTTTTCAATCTTCATTATTCCCAGTGTCTCTGAAGGCATTGTCTTTGTTAATCACCCTCTTCTCCTTGATATTCTCTTCTCTGGGTTTCCTGACACTGCTTCCTCCTGTCTCCTCCTATCTGTCACATAGTCTTTTTCTGTCCTCTTTGCTGTATCATCCAGGTCATGCCTGCTAATCCCTGGTATATCCCAAGGCTCTATCCTTGTCTCTTTACTCTTCCCCTTCTATTCCGTTTCACTTGTTCTTATTAGCTCTCATGGATTGAGTTATAATATTCATTATTCTATTCATCCCTCCCACCTTCCCCTGTACCTTCCCTCCCCCAATACTTTTGATGGTGCTATTGTAGTTACCTAAAAAGTTAGTAAGTAGTTACCTAAAAAGATGATCTCTATCTTTGAGAATATAGAAAACCTTTTGCATCTAGAAGTCCATATCCCATCATTTAAAACATCAAACTCGAATAGAAACAGGGTCTACTAATCTGTATATAAGGATCCCTGCAGTACACATCTTAACTTAGCTGTAAAATGTAATGTGGCATAGAGGATAGAGCACTGTGCCTGGAGTCAGAAAGACAAATCTTCCTGAGTTCAAATCCATCTGCAGACACTTGCTAACTGTGGGACCCTGGACATCTGTTTGCCTCAGCTTCCTCATCTGTAAAATGGGTTGGAGAAGGAAAGGGCAGATCACTCCAGTATCTTTGTCAAGAAAATCCCAAATGTTGTCTTGAGGAGTCAGACGTGACTGAAACAACTGAACAACAACAAAAATTGTATTTTTATTTTTTAAAAAAATATCTATTTTAATACGGTTCTGGTCACACTTGGGTGTATTGCTAGCCACATGCAGCATTTAGGGTTGCATATTTAGCATCTCATCTAAAACATAAAAAGTTATCCCATTGTAAGTCCCATGGTCTCCTGAAAGTCTGAATTGGTATTCATACAGGGATTTGGAAGCAGAAATCCATTTAGTTAGAATAAGCTAACCATGTATAAAAGTGTATTTGATATTGTAGATTCTATTTCCTTGAAAGCAACTTTTCTGTCTTTTCCATTATTCTGGCTCCGTTGTTATTGATTTCTGAATAATTTGCTATATGAGCATTTATAGCTGTGGTAAATGTCAAATGGTATAGAAGCTGTCTACAAAGTGGACACTAATTGCTTGATTGTATTTACTCACAGTAGATTATAGATGAATAATGAACCATCTGAAACCAAAATGCATGTTTGTGGAAATAGCCATTTTGGTTTCATACTGACACATTGAAGTTGGCTCAGTTAAAACAGTATGCAGATAACGCAAAATGCTTTGTAGCCTCGGCCTGAGAGGCTGATTTACAGTAGCAAAATACCCACAGCTTAGATACTTAATAATATTTTGTAGAACACAGAATACTTTCTGTTATTCAAAACCAATTATTCCTGTTTGTGAGCTAAAGGACTGTACAGTTTGCAGGGAAAAATGACTACTCCAAGGTATCTGTCAGGTTGTCACAAAAGAGGACCTTGTGTTACATACACATGTATGTCATATATATTATATGTTATATATAGGTGTTATATGTGTTATATTATAGTATGCATGTATTATATGTGTGTTATACACACACATATATGATTTCCCGATCATTTATACACACCCATATATGATTCCTGATCATTTCCCAATCTTGAATGTCATTAGGTATTTTGCCCATGTTATCCAATATACCATTATGATGAATAAATACATACTAAAACCCCAGATTTTCCCCAGGACAGATTGAGCAGTCCATGAGTATTGTCATTAAACAGATTTTCCTCTGGAAATAGGGAGAGGGACAGGTAAGCTATTTCCATACCAAATATTCATAATCACCATGTTGTGTAGTAAGAAAGCTACTGTGGGCAGCCGGGTGTTGCAGTGGATAGAATGCTGGGCCAGGAGTCAGGAAGTCCTGTAGTTCAAATCTGGCCTCAGACAATAGCAATATGACTCTGGGTAAGTTGTTTCCATGAGAAAATGTGCCATTTAGCTCACTTCTGATCAAGCTTAGGAAGCCAATACATTTATGTTTTGAAATTATCTGCCTTTAAGTTGTTGATGCAATATTTTAATTAACAAATATTTGTTAAAATGCCAATGATACACAAAGCAGTAGTCTGGAACATTCTTCTGTGTGTGTTTGTGTGTATGTGTGTGTGTGTGTTGTGTGCACGCAACACATCCACATGCTTAGAACTTATCTAGAATTTTAGTGAGTTTTCCCCCTCAGATTCAGAGATATATATATGTATGTATGTATTTCTTTACTACAGACTCAGCATCGCTGTGCCTATGTCTTGAGTTATGTGTGGTGATGGATATTGGAGTTGTGAAGTATTAGGGTCCATGGGGGGTAGAAAGGAAGGATACGTTTATACTATTGCCCTGTTTTTGTTGTTGGTGAAATCTGATTATTTTGAGCAACATGGGAATGTTTCCTTTGCCATTAAACAAAAGAACTAGCATTTCATGATTAATCAGTTTCTCTCCTCATTGTGCTCAGCACTATTATCATGGGATCTCTTGCTGTGTTTATTATTATAAGTCATTTACTTGTGAAGAAAGCCAATTGGATTTCAGGCTGAATTCTGGAATAATCCCTCAGCACTCTGTCTTTGTCAGACCATACCTGGGGTTTTGTATTCAGTTCTGGGAACGTTTTAAGAAGGACATTGACAAGCTGAAAACTAACCAAAGGAAGACACATTAGATGGTGAAGGGTCTCACAATCATGCTGTGATTAATTGAAAGAAATAGTTATGTTTATCTAAGAGAAAAAAAATTGAGGTGAGGAGGGATGATTGGTTTTCTTCAGATATTTGAAAGGCTCTCACATAGATGAGATAGACTTGTTCTGCTCATCTCTAGAGTGTAGAACTTGGAACAGTGAGTAAAAGTAACAAAAAGGCAAATTTAAGCTTGATGCAGGGGGAAAAATTTCCTCAAATTAGAGGGAATCAAAAGTGACGTAGGCTCCCTTGAAAAGGAATGAGTTCCTCTTCATTTGAGGTCTTCAAGCAAAGGTGAAATAAACACTACCAGGTATTTCATAGAGGGCATTCTCCTTCAAGTACTCATTGGATTGGATGGTACTGAGGTCTCTTCTAACTAAGGGTGTGCCAGAGAATGTTTAACAATAGGTTCTCCAAAAAAACCCAACGACTACACACAGGCACACACACACACACACACACACACACACACACACACATACGCGCTTTAAAGCTTAATGTGAATTATTTACATTTTCTCAATCACTTTCTTAAGTCTAAATCATCAATCAAACAATAGCCCAAACCCTCATTTGTACCATTTTCCCATTTCCAAGGTATAAATGTTCACAATGAATATTTAGTAAGTGGAGGTAGCTGACTCCAGCACATTTCTCTTCCCACTCTGTGACTTATGTCAGTATTGAGAACCAAACAAAGGGGACTATGTGATCCACATTATTCTTCTTCCATTTCTTTTTTTTTTAGAATGGAAATTTTTGTTTTCTAGGTATTAATTTATTTTCTTGTACCATGAGGCAAATTCTGTAGTTAAAATGGAGAAAAGAACAAGTAGAATTATTTCACAAATCAGTCAAAGGGTCACCAAAAGGTGATCACTGGGGAGAAGAACCACTTGGGCTCTCAGGAGAGGAAACTGTGCCAATCAGGAACCAGTATTACAAAGCTGCAATGGTATGAGTGACATTGGTGTCATCACAGACAAGAGGAAACGGATATTGCTGTCAGGCATGTGACTTTGATCCACTTCTGAATCACAACAGTGGGATGAAAAGTCCATAATTAAGTGAGGGGTGGGGGAAGAGAAATGAGTGAAAAAAAAGTGTCTGGCTCCATGAAATCTAATTTATTTTTCTGGACTAAAAGTGACTCCGGTATGACTTCCATTCACTATTTGCTTTCTATTCAGCTTTAAAGCAAGGAATAAAGGAGAGACAGTCAGTATCTGCTTTTTTTCCCCCAGTAATTGAAAGGGATGAAGGCATGGATTGTACCAAAGGGCAGAGAACTCCGTATCATTTATGTTCGTGGTGTGGATATACCTAATCTTTGTGAAATTCATTCTTAATTTAAATCAAGAAAATGCACTATTAAACTTGAAAGGGCCCAATTTCACCTTCTTTTGTGCCTGCCTTGTAATCACGGCAGCTTAAAATATATAGTCTCATCTCTCAGACTGAGGCCCTGTCCCAATGTAAACAATGATAGCTCCTCTCATACTTCCCCAATGCAACAAAGACAGAATCAAAATCATAGAGTTGGAAATGACCTAAAGAGCAGTTCGTTCAATCCCTCCATGAAGCACGGATCTCCTCTTGGACATTCCTGACATATTAGCCTAACATCTGCTTAAATTCCTCCAGTGTCAGGGAACTTAGTACATTCTGGACAACCCATTACTCTAATTGTTTAAAGATTCTTTCTTACGTTGAATCAAAATGAGTTATTCACACTCTGATTTATCCACAGCAAACCTGTTCTGTCACCTCTACCGATCCATCATGCCTTGCAGAATAAATTTAATCCTCTTTCCACATGTCAGCCTTTTAAATCCCATTTAAGATCCTATTCTCCAGGCTAAAGACTCCAGGAAAGCACTCACAATCCTAGCTATCCTTTTCTGAATGTAGCCTGACTTGTCAAGGTCCCTCTTCAAGTGTGGCCCCCAAAAGTGACCCAGAAGATGTCTAACTAGAACAGAGAACAACAGGATTGTTATTAAAAAGAAATGAACCCAAAACAAACGTGATTCTTTAATTAATGGAACCTGAGATTGAATTAGCCATTTGGGTACCTATGCAACACTGTGGACTCCTACTGCATTTTCAATCAAGCGGAATGCCAATGTCATTTTCAAAGGAATTGCCTTCTCACTTTGCTTCCCCCATCCTGCACTTTCATAGTAATTTTTAACCCACCTACAAGACATTACATTTATCCCTGATGAATTATAAGCTCCTTGAGGGCAGAGTCTGTCTGTCTGTCTTTTTTGCCTTTCTGTCCTCGGCTCTTAGCACAGTACCTGTCACATAGGTGCTTAATAAATGTTTATTGGATTGATTGGATTTTGTCATGTTTCAATTGTCATTTATTGCTTTTGCATCCTTTAAAAATATTCAAGTTATTTCCCTTACTTGGGTTGTAAACTTCTAGAGAGGGGAACTATTTCATTTGTGTCTTTTTATCCCATGTGACTATTATAGGCACATAGTAGACATTTAATCAATGCATAGTGATTGATCAAAAACTTTCCCCTCATAAGCTAATGGCTGTATGTAAAGAAGGAAGAAAAAGGAATAAAAAAGTCACCAGAATAAAAATCAGAGTAAATGTGAGCTGTCTGAATCTGACTGGGAGTAAGGGGAGAAAGGTATGTTATGGATAGGTCAGAGCTGTATATGAGTCATTTTCCATTAATGGACAATTGGTTGTACAGAAAAAAAATAAAAGTGATTTAACATGAAGGATATTTTGTTGCTTACTTAAGCTTTTGTTTTACTTAATTTTATTATCCTATCTATCTTTAAGTAAGGGAAATTCCAAATAGTGACCTTTTATGACACTATTTTTTTATCCTTTTAAAAAAAACCATTTTTTAATTTAAAGTTTTGAGTTCCAAATTCTATCCCTCTCTCACCTCTCCAGTCTCCCTGAGATGGTAAGAAATGAGATACAGGTTATCCATGAACGATTATGTGTAACATTTCCATATTAATTATTTTGAACAAGAAATCTCAAATAAAAGAAAAAATGAAAGTGAGAAGCAGCATGTTCCGGTCTGTATTCAAATGATATCAATTCTTTCTCTGTAGACAGATAGTGTGCTTTATCTTGAGTCTTTTGAGATTGTTTTGGATCATTGTATTGCTGAGAATAGCTAAGTCATCAAACAATTCTTCATCAAACAATATTGCTATTATTGTGTACAACGTTCTTCTGGTTCTGTTCACTTCACTATGCATTAGTTCATGTAAGTTTTTCCAGGTTTTTCTGAAATCAACCTGCTTGTCATTTCTTATAGTACAGTAATATTCTATTACAACCATATGCCACAGCTTGTTTTTCCATCCCCCAATTTATAAGCATCCTTTTCATTTCTAATTCTTAGCTACCACAAAAGGAGTTTTATATATATATATATATAATTTTTTTTACAAATAGGTTCCCCCCCCCTTCAATGTCTTTGGGATATAGACCTAACAGTGGTATTGCTGGATCAAAGGGTAAGCATAGTTTTAAAGCCCTTTGGTCATAGTTCCAAATGACTCTCCAGAATGGTTGGATAAGTTCACAGCTCTACCAACCAACAGTGCAAAACAGTCCCAGTTTTCCCACATCCCCTCCAACATTTTCCTTTTTTGTCATCCTAGCCAATCTGATAGGTGTGAGGTGGGTACCTCAGAGTTGTTTTAATTTAATTTCTCTAATAAATAGTGATTTAGAGCATTTTTTCATGACTATAGATATGTGACTCTTTAAATATGTATTATGTAGGTGAATAAAGACTACAGGCTATCATGTAGCTTGAAGGGCTTCATTTAAAGTGGTAAAAATTATTCTCCTTATAGTAAAAATGTTGTTGCTTTAAATTGAGCCCATTAAAAATGGTTTTCAGTGCACTGTTTCATTCCCCGGGGTCAGAAGGAGGGAAAGGCATTTCTAAAAATGCCTAATTTACCCTCTGGGAATATCAGGGGTCATTGTGAACTAAGGATGTTTACAATGTAGTGTTTTTCATTTGGAGCCCTCCTGGGTTATATTAAATGCTATGAGCTTCCATTAAGGCATTGTTTCTGTACTTGATTGAATTCTGATAATAGTAGCCATGGTATGGAATACAACAAGAGGTTGTAGTGTTTAAGTAGGCATGTTGTATGGACCTGCCTCCATCAAAGTTCTATCCTGGTGTGCTTCTTGAATGAAGACTATGTCAGGCAAGCCTTGGCAGGTTCCATAAAGCATTGCGTCCAATGGATGAATCCAATGACATCTGGAGCTTAAGTGACTTGTCTAGGGTCACACAAGCACGGGCATTTGAATCCAGGTCTTCTAATCTCAAGTCCAGCTTGATTTTCAAGGTATATGTTATCTTTGTAATTAAATCTTAGATAATTAAGCATTTGATATTTATTGCTTTGGCCAAGTGTCATATCTTTGGATGAATGAATATATATTATATATGTATATGAACTAACATATATTAAATATAAAATAGTAATATAAAAATGCTCAGAACATTTAAATAGCAAACAAAAATACTTCTTTCTACAATGAGGGAGATCTGCTCTCATGTGTGAGGTAAGAAAATGATTGAACAAGTAAATGTATTTTAGTATTTTCCTTTCAGAAGAAGCTGTTGTACTATCTTGTAACACGAGACAGAAATAACTAGCTGTGTGTAAAAGGTACTTTCCTATTTTGACTGTTAAATTTCACAAATTTACTGTGCTATTAGGAAATGTTTTGAAACACAAGAACAGAGCATCAGGTTCCATTTGCTGTTTTTAAGGGTCCTGAGTTTTGTTTTATGCCAACACTGTCAGAAGAAGGGAATTTCAAGTGAATCAAGAAATAGAAGAGAAATTACTCTATTAATATTTGATAAGACATCTCCATCTTCCATTTTTAAATTACACAGTCATTAGTCAATTGATAGACATTTAGTATATGGGATAGAAAGACAAAAATGAAACTATTACTGTACCTTGAGGAGTTTATATTCTTTCAGGAGACACAACTGTAGGGATTAGCACTTGATCTGAACTTCAGAGGAAGCTAGAGATTCTAAGAGGTTGAAGTGAGGGAGTCCATTCCAGGGATGGGTGAACGTCTTGTTCAAAGGCACCAAAGTGGAAGATAGAGCATTGTAGGTGGGACCCCCATGGATTACTCCCCAAATTGTACTTGTACTTGCAGTATCCTAGTACTAGCAACTATGACTTTCAGAGTTCTAAGAGTAATTTTTTGGGACTATGCTTGTAACACTGTCCCTCAGGAAGAAAGAGGAAGCGACCAGTCATTTTAAATACCTACTATGTGCCAGGCACTGTACTAAATAAGTGCTTTACAAATATTATCTCATTGGATCTCATAAACCCTTATTAGTTTACTTTTAATAAATAATAGACTAGGGGCAGCTAGGTGGCACATGAGTAGAGCACCAGCCCTGGAGTCAGGAGGACTTGAGTTCAAATGTGGCCTCAGACACTTGACACACTTACATGCTATATGATCTTGGGCAAGTCACTTAACCCCAATTGTCCTGCCTTTCCCCCTCCAAAAATGACCAAAAAGGCCCCCAAACACACACAAAAATAATAGACTAGAAGCCTCAACTAACTTACAGAAATAAAATATTTATGAAGATGATACATGAAGAATGATAGTTAACAAAAGTATTTCCCCCAGAATTCTGGGAGCAAACTATTCCACAAATACACACAGGATCCAAGGGGAAAAAACAACTTATAGTACAATGGTACTGAGATATATGGAAAGAGAACACATGTGGGAGAAAAGGGTAACTTACACCTTCTGGTGCTGGCAGGTTTTTAGTGCTCTGCTGGGCTCAGAGGGTCTGTGACTTTCATAATCCTGTAGGTGACATTTCTCTTCCACAGGGTCATGCTACCTGAAAATGTCTTTCCTCACAATTCCCAATTATGAAAGTTCTTTCTCTCTTTCTGGTGTCCTCATACCCCTTCCCTTTGGTGACTGTACTTGTCCTTCATGTGTCCCATCTAACAACAATAATAGCTAATGCTTACATAGTTTCTGCTATGTGCCAGGTGCTTTATAAGCCTCTCATTTGATCCTCACAAAAGCCTAGGAAATAGTGGCTATTATTACCTAAGTTTTATAGTTAAGGAAACTGAGGGAAACATGGTAAGGTGACTTGCCTTAGGGTCCCCTAGCTAGTGAGTGTCTGAGACTGGATTTGAACTCAGGTCTTCCAGGCTTGGTGCTCTATTCACCGTACCACCTAGTAACCCATTCCAATCTCTGTGATTCCATCTGGGATCAACTATTAGCTATTTTGTCTCTTCTCTATGATAATATTGTTAATGTGGGAAGGGGAGGGCAGAGAAAGAGAAAACTGTTTAGAGCTCTCCTGCCTCCTGCACTTGTCCCCCAGAAATTTCCTCTTAGGAGTCAAGTTCTAATTCTGGAACAGAAATTTTCAACCTCTTACCTAGAAGTCCTCCAAGCACTAGAGTGACTGCCATTCTTATTCATAGGTCCAGGAGAATGTCCCATTCTTTCTGTGAATGACAAGGTGTTTCCTGTGTGGCACCATCTGTGCTTTTCATCCAGTGACCCATTGCTTCCAGTTCTCTCCTGGGGGTGAAGGGGGAAGGGCCAGTTGCACGACTTTAATTTAAGAAGTTTACATAGTTGTTTCAGAGTGTTTATGCCTTGCCTCATCAATAAGATTCTGAATTCTTTTTAAAAATTATTATTTATTTTGAACATTCTTTTCTTTTTAAATTTTGAGTTCCAAATTATCTCTCTCCCTCACATCCCTCCCCCATCCATTGAGAAGACAAGCAAAATGACATCAATTCATACATATAGAAATTATGCAAAATATATTTCTGTATTAACCATATTGCAAAAAAGGTAAAAAAAATAAAGTGAGGAAATTATATTTCAATTTGCATGGTTTATCAGTTCTCTGTGGAGATGGCTAGCATTTTTTCATCCTGAGTCCTGAATTGTCTTGAATCATTCTATTAATCAGAGCAGCCAAATCTTTCACAGTTGATCTTTTTTTCCTTTTCTTTTTTTTTTTTTTTCCGGCATTGCTGTTACTGTGCACTATGATCCTGGTTCTTCTCACTGCATTTTGTATCAATTCTTATAGGTCTTGCCAAGTTTTTTTTTTCCTTGTCATTTCTTATAGCACAGCAGTGCTCCATCACAATCATATGTCACAACTTATTCAGCCATTACCTATTCAATGAGCATCCCCTCAATTTCCAATTGGTGATATTGCTGGGTCAAAGGATACACAGTTTTGTATCTCTTTAGTCCTAGTACCAAATTGTTCTCCAGGATGATTGGATCAATTCACAACTTTATCAACAGTTTATTCGTCATTTTTGATAAGTATGAGTTGGTACCACAGAGTTGTTTTGATTTGCATTTCTCTCATCAATAGTGAGTCAGGACATTTTTTGTCTGACAGTAGATAGCCTTGATTTCTTCTTCTGAAAACATACCCTGTGATCCTTTATTAATTGAGAAATGGCTCTTATTTTTTTTCTTTTTGTCTTATTTTTTTTTTTTTAGCAATTTAACTCAGTTCCCTATATATTTGAGAAATAAGGCCTTTATCAGAGAAACTTGCCTTTGATTTTTTTTTAATATGACTTCATTGTCTAAGTCTAGGCTACCTTTTAACAAAATCTAGTTTCCCTGATTATCTTTTTTAATTAGGTTTATTTTTGCTCATGTAAAATGTTACTTTTTACTCTCACTCTGACCTTTTCTTGTCTCTACTACTGCAAAATTTATTTCAAGGAGTTATTTTAAAGTTTTTTGGAGGGGAATATTGGGAGAGTTCAGCTGGGTTGCTTCCTCTACTCCTCCATCTTGACTCTGCCCCCAAGATTATGAATTCTTGAGCAGGGGGTCATGCTTTCTACTCTATCTATAAGGCAGGTAGTGAACATATAATTGACATCTAAAAACATATTTAACTGCATTGAATTGGATAAGAATTGAGCTGATTTTATTCTTTAGGTTTAAAAAATGGTGGCAGTGTTGATAGGAATGCTAACTTGCTCCAGTACTCTTATCAGTATTTTTTCTCTTTCTTTTACATTATACTGAAAAATCTATACAAAACAACAATAATTTTTAAAAAGTTGATTAAAAAATTCAGTTTTTAGTATGCATGGAAGCACCGATATCTCTAAAGCACATTTACATTATATGTTATGTCTGCAGGAGCACAGTGGTATTTATATCTTAATTAGAAGTTTATTAACACACACATACATTCTCAGATCCGTGATTTAATTAAAGGAAGGAGCCCCTGGTGATAAATTTTACCAATCAGTACAGCTTCTCTTTGCAGCTTTTAGTCTTTGAGTTTTCCGCAGTTACTGAAAGGTTAGGGTCATATTGCCAGTATGTGTCAGAGATAAGATTTGAACTCAGGTTTTCCTGACTCTGACACCAACTCTCTGTCCCCTGTACAAGTCTATCTCTAAACTGTAACATATGTCCTATATTAATATCTAATAATATGCCATTTTATTATATGTGTTCACTTTGCCTATCAAATTATATTCTACATATGAGGACTAAAACCCATTCGTTTAGTTATAGTAATTTATAGGATAAAAAAAAAATACTATGGCTAGCTGTAGGGCACCTCAGTCATATAGTAGAAGTAAGTGCTCGGCCTGAAGTCAGGTGAATCTGAGTTCGAATCTGGTCTCAGACACATACTAGATGTCTGACCCCAGACAAATCACTTAATTCTATTTACCTCAGTTTTCTTATCTGTAAAAATGAACTGGAGAAGGAAATGGCAAACCACTCTAGTATCTTTGCCACAAAATCCCCAAATAGGGTCATAAAGAATCAGAGGTAACTGAAACAACTGAACGATGACAAATTTATTGGAAGGAGAGTTACTATGGTGAAATGGAAAGAATGTTTTTGTCTTGCATGTACCACTAAATTTTGACACATTTGCGGACAGTTCCCTTCTCTCTGGGCCCTTTTTCTTCCTCTGTAAAACAAAGGGTTTAGACTAGATCATCTCCAAGTCACTTCCAGATCTAATAATGTTCGATTGGTATATGATTCTATGAATGTTAAACTGCATCAGCCTTTTTTTATGATTTATACGAACTTATCCCTAGCAGGGTCATTAGAGGGAAAGCACTTCATAGACTCCCAAACACAAAAAGTTGAGTTATCATTAGATATCATATAAAATGATCATGTGTTGACCTGACTGAGCAGCTGATCGATGCTTGAGTCTGAATTACAGCACACCAGAAGTGACTGCTGAGAAAGACTTACATGATATGAGATGATTATTGAAAAACCCAGAAAGTCAGATAAATATTACTTATCCCACTTTATCTGTTTCATTTAGGCCAGCATTGATAATCCCATTATTCAGAGGAGTTCTCCTTAATTTTTTACTTCCTTCATTCTGAGCTATGTCAAAGGCTCTACAGTTATCAAATGTGTGTGACCAAACACATGTTCACCTCCAGGGTTTAAAATAACATGCTTTTAATTTAAGCCTCTAGGCAAATACCAATAGTGATAATGAACTGATCAAGACAATAGATCCAGAACTGGAAGAGACTGGGGGAGGGGGAGTGGGAAGGAAGGAAACTGGTAGATAGGGAGATTAAGCAATTTGCCCACAGTCATGCAAATGGTAAATAACAGTGAGATTAGAACTCCGGACTCCCATGCCATAATCAGTGTTCTTTTCACTCCAGGGGTGGAGAACCTGTGCCCTCAAGGCCACATGTGGCCCTTTAGGTCCTCAAGTGTGGCCCTTTGAAAGAATTGTTTCCATTCAAACAAAGCCTGTACTTGAGGACCTAGAAGACTACATGTGGCCTTGAGACCATAGGTTTCCTACCCCTACACTATACTTAGCTGACTCCCACTGTACTAAACTTGGACTCTTTCATGTGGTTGGACCACAGCACTTTGACAATGAAGTTCACCCCTCATCCGATCATACCATTTACATACCATAGTTGTCTGAATATGGTCAGTCTCTGAATATAGTTCATGTTCATAATATGAGACTTCTTTGAAAAGGAAAAAACTATATATGGATATTATAATAAATTATATAAAAATAATTATACAAAATGACTGGATAAAATAAATATGTAGCATGTAAGTTTGATAGTTGGGAGGAGCCCCACAAGTTGTGCTGTTGGCTGGGGCATTGAGACAAGCACTATGGGCAGATTTACAAAGCTATGCTATAGTGGAGGGAAAAAATGGCAGAGATAAGTGGGCACCATTGCAAATTACACATTTGAACACCTCTTATAATAATAATATTATTATTATAACTAAGGGGCAGCTAGGTGGTACAATGGATAAGAATTCTGGGCTTGGAGTCAGGAAGATTCATCTCTGTGAGTTCAAATATAGTATGTGTAGACGTATACTAGCTGTGTGACCCTGGGTAAGTCACTTAACCCACCTTAGTTACCTCATTTACAAAAGGAGCTGGAGAAGGAAATGAAATCCAGTATCTTTGCCAAGAAATCAGTCAGACATGACTGATACAACTGAACAACAGGAAGAACTTCCTAACAGCAACAATAACAATAACACATCTGTAGCATCGACTGTGTCAGGCAGTGAGCTAAGTGCTTTACGAATGTTGTCTCATTGATCCTCAAAACAACCTTGTAGAGTAGATGTTATTATTATTCTCATTTTATTGCTGAGGCAAGGCAGTGGTAAAGTGACTTGCTCAAGGTCACACAGCTAAGTAAACATCTGAGGTCAGATTTGAACTCAGATCTTCCTGATTTCAGCTCTGATGCCCTGTCAACCACCTAACTGCTTTCTACCAATGGAAAGTAGAGGAAAAATGAATTAAAGTCACTTGGAGCAGCATCATAAGCCATACTTTGGTTTTGTATAGGCCTGATTTGGGATAACAACACAGCTTCACTTTGGACCAATATAGTGTATTCTTGGTAAGTCAGTCAGTAAACATTTATTTAACAGGCACCTTTCCATGTCCCAGCCATTGAACTCTTAGCGCTATGAGAGTTTCAGTCAAGTTTTACACAAGCTCTTCTCTTCCTGGGCACGCGTCCTGAGCCATTCCTCTTCCAAGTGCATAGGATGACTTTTAAAATAAATGTACAATACCTCAATAGCAAGCTGTGATGAAATTACAGGATTGCCTTTTCATGGCAGACAGAAGTCAGTTTGTGTTCTCAAATGTAAATGTTAACAAGAATCTATAATGATTCCTCAGTCAAGAGATAAATGGCTGAATGACTAAAAACCAGACAAAGCCAAAGGCTAGTTATGCTGAAATACCAGTTTAGGGTGTGATTATGGCTATCAAATGACAAAGGTAGAAGGAGAAGGGAAGGGAATAACTATTTATGTGGTGCTTATTATGTGGCAGGCACTGTGCTAAGTGCTTTAGGGATATTTCATGTTCTGGGGCAGCTAGATGATGCAGTGAGTAGAACACTGGTCCTGGAGTCAGGAAGACCTGAGTTTAAATCCTGCATAAGACACTTGATACACTAGCTGTGTGACCTTGGGCAAGTGTAATGCCAAGCAAAGGCAACTTCCAAGGTTTGGATTACCAGCATAGCAAACTCCATTTGTTTACAGAACAGAGAAAATAAAAATACAGTGTAACTCATTCATTTAGCAAGTAAGTTCTTAATTCAATTGCAAAGTGCCAAGGTCCAAGTATCCCACCCCTGGCTAGTAGTCGAAGTAGCCCACTCCTGGGCAGTACATTCATTTAGTCTCTTCTCAAATGGAGATTAGTTTCCAATCATAAACAAAATACATTCATTTGGTCAATCACAGAGCACAAAAAAAGTCCAACGTTTCCCACCCGTGGATCGCAACTGAATTATAACACCATCCATTAACGCCAAGCTTTAAACTACCATCTTTACAACCAGCTTTACCCAAGCTTTACAACACCATCCATAAATGCCAACTTTCTCAAAAGGGGCAGGAGAGTACAATATCATCACAGCATTGAGAACCCAAGGAAAGGCCCTTCCTTCATTTTGACTCAAGACAAGTTCTCAGCAATCTCAGTTCCTAGGGAGACAAGGCTTAACAAAGCCATTGCCAGTGTCCTCATCAAGTCACTCTCTGCCTGTAGAACAGTCCCAGAACCCCCCAAAACATCAGCAAGACCCTCTTCCAGGATTTCTCTAAACATACAACAAGAAAATCCTTCTTCAGGTCTTCTGAACCAACAGCAAGGTTCCAGGACCTCCATAACAGCAGCATTGTCCTTCACCAGCAGGTGAATCTGGCAAAACAAAATCAAAACAGACAGAAAATACTGGCATCACAGCCATGCCTCCTCAGTTCTTGGCAGCTCCAAGTGGCAGTTCTCAAATGTCCTGGGCAGCAACAAACGGCCCTCAGAAGTCTTTCTCTCAGCAATTCTGGCCTCCTCTGCTTGGACCTCCCTCAAAATCCACAGCTCCTCCCAGTTCAGCCCTTTCCCTTCATGTCAATAAGTCCATCCCACAAGTGGGATTCACAAGCTCTGGGTTTTAATGCTCAACTCAAAAACCACCCAATACAGGGGGATCTTTAAATTCCATTCCATTACAGCAAGTCACTTAAGTCTAATAGCTTTGCTTTCCCGCCTCAAAAAAAAAAAAAAAAGTTTTCACGCTCGTAACAGCCCTGGGAATTAGGCGGTGGTATTATTATTCTCATTTTATAGTGGAAGAAACTCAAGCAAACAGGAATTAAGTGACTTGCCCAAGAGCTAGTAATTCTCTGAGGCTGGATTTGATCTCAGGTCTTTCTGACTCCAGATTTAGCACTCTACTGTACCACCTAGCTGTCTAAATAGGAGCAAGAAGGGGGCATTTTGGTCAATTAAAAGAGGCTAAAACCAGATCAGAAGATATCTGAATATATGGAGCCAAGATATCAGGGCTAGCAAAGGTTAGGAAACTAGGAGTCTCAAGTTGTAGTTCAATCCAGTTGAATAAGCATTTATTTAGGTATCTATTACAAATCAAGTTATTGGGGCAGTTAGGTGCACAGTGGACAGAGAGCACCAGGCCTGGAGTCAGAAAGAACACAGAAACAGCAGAGTTCAAGTCTGATGTCAGATACTAGTTGTGTGACTCTGAGTAAGTCTCTTAACCCTGCTTACAACTGGAGAAAGAAATGACAGATCACTCCAGTATCTTTGCCATGAAAACTCTATGGACCCTGTAGGGTCACAAAAAGTCAGATATGACTAATCATCTAAACAGCAACAACTCATATCGAGCCATATGATAGGTTCTGGGAATAGAGAAACAATAGCTAGAAGCTTTCATTCTTCTAGGGCATAGGGAACAGTAGATACACAGAGCAGAAAATACAAAATACATACAGAATGAATATAGAGTAAGTTCAAAGTGTCTGTTGGGGAAATTGGCAATAAATGGGAGAATGAAGAAAGGCCTTTTTTAAGTACCAGGTATCATTGTAGCTGAGCTCTTCACGAAGCAGAGGCAGAGGAGAGGAGAGGGCAGTCAAGGGATCGCAGCTATGCAAAAGCCTGGAGGCAACAGAGAGAATGATGCCTCATGGAAAGAGCAAATTGCCCCGTTTGACAGCAACAGAGATTACATGAAGCCATGATAAATGCTTGTGGATCCATTGATAAAGTTGCTACCTCACAAGCCCATGGAGTATGTCATAAATAAATAATAAGATTTCCTTCTATGGACCTGGAAGCCTGTTTGTATGGTTTTGTAGACTGTAAAATATTACAACGAAAAATTTTGTGACTGTTGTGGGGACAAGCATTTTATAGCCTGATCTATTCCTCATTGAGATGGCAGATCAATTGGGCAAGAAATGACTTTGAAATCACTGAAAATATGAGACTGCTGTGTCCTCTTAAAAAATAATACCAGTGAATTGTCTAATTTTTTTCACTTTGTAATAACCTGATTTAGTGGCCTGGTGAGTAAGGATGAGTCTTTTGTGTGAGGTTATATTGGATTAAAATATGCAAAATGTATTGTCTAAATCAGTGGTGTCAGCCTAACATGGAGGCTGGCAATTCCAGAGTAGGCCAAACCAGATTAAAATGTAATTGATAAATATTTAACAAAATAAATAAGAATACAGCAAAACCTAGGTAATTAAAAGGATTAGTGCTTCCCATTTCTATTTAAATTCAACATCACTGGTATAAATGACCTTCATCTACAATAACCAGGTGCCCAAACTCAACAGAAGACACATTTTTCAATGAATATTTTTTTAGCAGTCATATGGTCAGTATAGAGATGCCCAGGGAGAAACTAAACTACTGTAGCATTTGTTGGGCAAATGTTCTTATGTTTGTAACTGAAATGGGTTGCTATAAAAGTGGCTGCCTGATTTTATGTTCAAAAGTAATGTTGAAATAATTTAACACAGCGAGTAGTAACATTTTATGTTCATTGGGGAAGCTAATGAAATGCAGATGGGGGCTAGCAGAAGGCATAAAAAAGGTATGACAGTAACTAGAGCCTATGGGTTTGGCAGAAGAACTTAACTTTCTTAGTCTTCATATGAAGAGCATTCAAAATGTAAAGTAAAATAATGGTTTCCTTAATTGACTTGCTCCCTGGTCTCTATCTGTTATAATGGTTAATGAGGGAGAAATGCACTTTTGGGAGTAGATTTAGAATCAGAGGTATAAGGTTTTTCTTTTTTTTAAACAATTCTTTAAATATAATTTGCTCATTAACAATTTGTGTGCCTGTGCCTGACTCGCAATTGAGCTTGAATAGCATAGGGTTCAGCTTGTTATAGCCAGAAGGGAATAGAGCTGCTGATTCCTTTCTAACCATAGCTCATACCCTTTGTTGCCCCCTTTTTTTGTTTGCTGCTAGTTCAATAATAATTTATTAAATTCCTTCTGTGTGCAAAGCACTGTGCCAGGTGCTGGGAATACAGACAAAATTAAAGAAAAAGTCCTCACATTCAAGTAGCTCATGCTCAATTTGGCGATAGTGAGTGAACAGAAAGAGTAATACAAGCAAGTTTGAAAAGAGAAAGGCTCATTTATATAGCCAAGGGATCAGAAGTCAGATGAGATATTTGTAGAGCAACTTAGCACAGTGTCTAGCATGTAGTTGGTGCTACATAAATGCTTATTCCCTTCTTCTCCACCTTCTCCAAGGTGGCATCTGAGCTGAGTGTTGAAGGAAGCTAGGAATTGTAAGAGGTGACTGGGAGAAGGAAGTGTACTCCAGGAACTGGGAATGGGGAAGAGATTATGCAAAGGAGAGACAAAACATAGGATGATGACTTGAAAGAACTGTAAGTTAGGTATATTTGCTTGGAAGATACTTTCAGTAAAAGAAAATGGAAGCTTAAGTCAGATAATGAAGGGTTTTAAATGCCAAATAGAGGTCTATATATATATTATCCTAGAGCAGTGGTTCTCAACCTTCCTAATGCCGCAACCCTTTAATACAGTTCCTCATGTTGTGGTGACCCCCAACCATAAAATTGTTTTCATTGCTACTTCATAACTGTAATGCTACTGTTAGGAATTGTAATGTAAACATCTGATATGCAGGATGTATTTTCATTGTTACAAATTGAACATAACCCACAGTTTGAGAACCACTGTCCTAGAGGCAATAAATTGGGAGCTACCGAAGTCTCTTAAGTGGAGGTTTGACTGAAGCTTTAGAGGGATACTTTGGCAGTTGTGTAGAGGATGGATTACAGAGTGGGAAGATTAGAAATGACCAATTGGAAGGATATTTCAGAAGTCAGGTGAGACCTGATGAGTGCCTGAACTAGGGAGGAAGAAGACAGATTTGAAAGAGGTTGTGGCTGTAGAATTGACAAGACTCAGTAATTCCTTGGAAAACCTGAGCTAACTTAGCTTCAATTCAGTATGGATGGGACTCAGTTTCACTTTCTCCTAGACCCACACACTACCTTATACATAAAGTTGGGAGAGTAAAGTCCTTCCTTCCTCCCTCCATCATTTCCTTACTTCCTTTTCTTTCTTTGTTCTTTCCTTCCTTCCTTTCTTTGGATTCACCCTCTCCTCCCCCCTATTTTTTATCTCCCAATTTCTGTCAATGGATGGTCATTAATAATATCTCAGGAATCTCTCTCCAACCCTAGCATCTTTTTCATTTCTCTACCTTAGGTTTGGGTGTTATTTTGGAGACTAGTTCCTTAGGTACTCACAAGGCATGGAAATCAGTTTACTCTCTTTGGATCCTGGGTGATATTATTTAAAGCAAGTTGGATGGCTTTTAAGTTTCTCAGAATCTCCTAAAAGACAGTAGCTCCTTGGGCCTTGCGATTAATTTTACTGACAATTAGGGGGATAATGAGGAAGACCCAAGTTTGGGATCCTTTTGGGCCTGAGCCTGTGTGTAAGTGTTCTAGTGTAAAATATATTTTGAGTAACAAATATTTCACTTAAAGACAAACCTTTCGAATACAGACAACTCTTTTAGAAACTGGGGATGGCCTGTGTCTAAAAAAGGCAATAATTTTTTAGCTAACTAGGTCACTCAGATGATTCTTCTCTTGGGCTTTGCTGTGTAGGTGTAGAGGGAAGGCTGCCCTTTCTTCTTAAATGAAGAAGGGCAAGATTTCTCAGCTACCCTTTTTCCTCTCAGACCTCTCAGGTTTGAAGGATGTTGTTTAACTTACCAGTCATGAATGAAATAAAGGTCAGTTGTTTTTGTTTAACCCCTGGTAGATCTGAGAAAAGGAAAAGACATTTTTTCCCCACTAACCCAGCTGTTCACACAGGTTTTAATCTAGCCATAGCTTACTTCTCAGTTTACTGATTAAGATCCTTGTAGGAAGTACTTAGATTGTTGACATCTAGAAAATACTTGGTATATACAAACAACCACATTTAAAAAAAAAAGGTTTTTTCCCTTTAGTACTATAATTATTTTAATATTTTGATGAGATTATACTATTAGATTGTTAATATTTTCATTATTTTAATGATGTCATATTACAACAGATGAAGTAACAGAATCTTAAATCTAGAGCTAGAAGGAATCTAGTCCATTTTTCTCATCTTACAGATGAGGAAAATGAAATTTGGAGAGATTGATACTTGAACTCAAGTCCTATGGTGCAAAACCAATTATTTCAAGTCCAGCCCTTTTTCTGTCGTGTTTTTTATATATACTCATTGGAACTAGAACTCCACAATTTTCTTAGTTGTAAGGAAATTAACTCTACCTTCTCAGCCTTGTTGGACCTCCACCCAGTCAAATTGGCAGTCTTGATGCTCTTTCCATACACGGCCATCTGGCTTGCCTTTAAACTGGATGCCTCCCATGCTTTGAATGCACTCACCTCATTTCTCCCTCTTAGAAACCTTAGTTGCCTTTAAAACTTAGTCAAAGCACTACATTTCCTGATTTTCCCCCAACTTCTTGTGCCTTTTCCCTATCCTCCACTGAAATGACCTTGTATTTATTTTGTACATACTTATATGTGCAAATGTTGTCTCCCATGATAAAATGTAAGGTTCTTGAAGGCAAGCCAGTATCTAGCATAGTGCCTGCTCATGAGTAATGAATGCTTGCTAATTGGTGGTAATTGAAAACAAGATTAGTGGTTTAAATAAAGCTTAGGGGAAGAGGCTCTGGGTCTACCCTATTCAGTTTGTTTGAAGAGAGTGAAATGAAGAGAGAAAAGCAGTGTCATTGATGGGACCAGCTGAGTGGTAGAATGGGTAGAGTGCTGGAGCTGCTGTCAGAAGACTTGAATTCATATTCTGCTTCAGACATTAACTGTGTAACCATGGGAAAATCATTTAGTAATAATTGCTGGCATTAATACAGCACTTTAAGGTGGGCAAAGCATTCTACATATATTACTTCATTTGATCCTTATAACAGTCCTGTGAGGTAGATGCTATTAATATCCCCATTTTTACAGACAGGGTAACTAAGGATGATAGAGCTGAAGGAACTTGTCCAAGGTTGCACAGCTGTATATGTATATATATGTGTATGTGTATGTGTATGTGTGTGTGTGTATGTGCATGTGCATGTGCATGTGCATGTGCATGTCTATGTCTATGTCTATGTCTATGTCTATGTCTGTATCAGGATTTGAATTCAAGTCTTCTTAATCCCAGGTCAAGTGCTCTACCCACTGCATCACATAGCTGCCTTCACCTACTCAGTCTCAATTTCCTCATTTGTACAATGGGGAAAATATTACCTGTCTCACAGAGTCATTATGATGGTCACATTATTTAATATATATTTATAATATATATTCATATATAAAATGCTTTATAAATCATGAAGACACATAAGTGTTAGCTACTGTGTATACTTTTACACCTCCACCACCACCACCACCACCACCACCACTACTGTTACAACTACTACTATCACTACTGTTACTACCACCAAAACTCCTACTTCTACTCCTGGCAGCTAGGTGGTTCAGTAGATAGAATATTGGACCTAAAGTCAGGAAGACCTTAGTTCAAATGTGACCTCAGATACATACTAGCTGTGTGACCTTGGGCAAGTCACTTAACCTCTGTTTCCCTTAATTCATTGGAGAAGGAAATGGCAAACCACTCTAGTATCTTTGCCAAGAAAATCCCATATGGGGTTAGAGAATTAAATATGACTGAATCAACTTCAACAACAACAACAACAACAACAACAACTACTACTACTACTACTACTACTACTACTACTACTACCACCACCACCACCACCACCACCACCACCACCACCACCACTACCTCCATCATTACTATACCCCCCTCTACTATTACTGCTACCACTGCTACCACAAGCACCACCATTACCACCACCACCATTCCTCCTCCTCTTCCTCTTCCTCCTCCTCCTCCTCTTCCTCACACTTCTACCATCATTGATTCTAATTGGTAATTGTTCTCATTAATATCTGGAGGAGGTGAAACAAGGAAGGTAAAATTCTCCTTTGGGAAAAGTTTGTCTGGGATGTTTCCATGACTTACTGTACCAATCCTTTCCATCCCATTCAGTCAATAATCACATATCAAGCAGCTATTGTGTGCTAGATGCTGTACTCACCATTGGGATACAAGGAAAGACAAAAGACAGTCCCTACCCTCAGGAAGCTCCCAGTCTAAACTGCAGTCAGTGATGCTTCCTCACATTTTCCTAATATTTCTTTGATTCTTCTTATTTTAGAAAGGAATATAATCAGAGAGAAATTGCAGAGAGATTTCAATGATTTTACCATATGCCCTCTAAAAAGCATTTCAGAAAACAATTGGCTTCATTTGAATAATCCTGGAAAGCTGGGTCAGTCAAAATTGCTGATGTCTGAGCCTTTGAAGTGGCAGGTTAATTTTTGGTGTCAGATTAAGAGAACATCCCATAGATAAACAAGTAGCACTTTTTCTTCCTGAAAAGATATCATTTCCTAATGAATAACATGGATTCACTTCCTTCCTTTTTCAGGTTCTTTTCTCCCCTTCCTTTTTAGGATTCAGTGTTCGTGCTGGTGCACATTTAGAGCAACTGCTTTTCCTTTTTATAGGTTGAGAGAAGTAGAGCTGAAAGAGGCCTTAAAGATCTTCTAAACCAGTCCCCTCATTTTGCAGATGAGTCAACCGAGGCCCAGGGAGATAAAATAACTTGAACAGGTAGTAAAGAAAGAACTAGTTCTCCGAGAGTCAGAAGCCTGAGAAGCAGGAGAGGAAATGTCAGCCAAGAAATAAAATGTGTGAGGGAGGAATAATGTCGAATTACTTTTGAAGGATAGTTTGGATACAGACTATGAAAGGTTCTAAATGCCAAAGACATGAGTTTATATTGTGTCAAAGAGGCAAAAGGGCCCCATTAAAGCAAGTGAGGTCTGGAGTGAAGTGGTCAGACCCCATACTCTAGGAAGATAATTTTGGCAATTGAATAGATAGAAGATTGATTGAGAAGGTTGCAGTTGAAATAGGCTGGGGAGGGTAGGAGAGGATCTATTTGGAGGCTATTGGAATAATCTGAGTGAGAGATGATGAGAGACTGAGCTAGAGCTGTGGCTGTGTGAGTAGAGAAAAGGGGACAGATGAAAACGATGTTATGGAGCTAGAATTGACAAGTTTTAGCATCTTGGGCATATGGAGTAAGGGAGAAGGATGATGGTCCCATCAATAAAAATACGGAAGAAAGATGGATTTAGGGAGAAAGCTGGAAGAAAGAGGAGAAAACTGCTTATATATTACTGTCCTGTTAAATACCGTAGATATCATCTGTCATGACAAAGGAAGAATCATAGAATTTTAGAGTTGGAAGGGATTTCAGAAGCCATCTACATCAATCCATACTTATATTTACCTCTTTGCCTTAAATCAGGTCTTGCTTGTGACCCACAATTTGTATATTTGTGTATAGACATCCAAGGCCAGGTAGTTTCCTTCTAGCTGTTTTCTTGGATTTGGTATAAAAGCAGCCATGGAGCAAGAGTTCGGAGGAACAGGTCTCAGTGGGAAAATCTAGGGCCCATATAGTATGTATATGTATACATACATAATGTATACATATACATAACCAATACATGAGGAAATTTATATGCACGTATACATGTGTACATGCAATGTTCAGTATAGGTATGCTTTATTGAACATGGATACATACACATACCAGGTAGACTCCAGATCTTGTAGCCTAGCCTGGTCCCCCTATATTCTTACTTCACATTTGCTTCCATGAAAAATACACACAAATATGCAAATACATAATACATATTTACATTTGTTAATGTGTGTGTATATGTATACATGTAGATGTGATTTTTATGAAGAGAATATAAATATTTATTTCTATAAAATAAATAGATGTATATTTATTGTTCCACTAATCCCTCTGAATGGTCCCTACTATTATTTAAAGTTTATAATGTATCTCTTGTCTTATCTACTTAAATATTCTCTTCCATGAACCACCTTGAAATTCTCTTATACCTTTACATCCTCTGTGACTCTTGCCCATGTCTTCTCACTGTCTTTGGTAAAAATACTTACCCTTTGGACTTGAGTAAGTCATTTAGGTCTTTTAATACTGAATGCTACCAGTTTGGAATTCAAACTGTTATACCTCCTTGTGACTAGTTAACGTGTGTGTTTGTGTGTGTGTGTGTGTGTGTGTGTGTGTATACTTTAGGAAGATCACTCTAGCACCTGAGTCATGAATGAGCTGGAGGACCTGAATGGGTACAGACTTGTGGCAGGGAAACCAATGAGAAGGTAATTCTAATAGTTCCAATATGAGGTGATGGGATCTTGCTACAGGTTAGCAGCAATGAGAGTAGAGAGAAGGGGACGTAGATAGAAATGAAGAGGCTTGCAACAGATTGGAGATTAGACCTCCAAATTTTCCATGAATTCTAGCAGTTTCTTGACTTGTTCTTTATAATCCGTTTTGACCTGATTTATGGAAAAAGATAGAGAAGAGTTAGAGGTTGAAAAGGAATGCATATCTTATGATCTCAACAATCTAAGGAAAGTCTTATTAGTGAAATCATAAATCTATTGAATATTAAACAGGCAGTAGAGCCCAGTTCTAGTGACTTCAGTGCTTTGTTAATTAGGGATATTGGGATAAGGAAGAATTTTATTTGGTAATTGTCAAATGTAGCTGTTGTTTAGGCTTCTGAGTTGTGGGCACATTTTTTTTTGTTCTTTTTATTGAATTAAGAGTTCATGATTTAAGTGGCTTCAATCATGGACCATGCTAAAAATAGTCTTCTATGCATGATACATCCTACCATATCCTTTCCTATTTAAGTTTGAGTAAGATAGAAGTAGCCAAGGACTGCTATGTTAGGACTCAGTAGAAAGAGTTGATTCTTGGAAAAATCATAGTAATAAGTATAATTATTTTTGCAGATGTAAGTGGTTTTCCAAGTCAAAATAAAATATGCTGTATTTGATGATTTTTGGTTTCCTGTCTTTTTGTTATAAAGTCATTTTCCAAAGTTGTAGGATAGCATGTAAATGAATGACATCTTTCATGGAAATGGGATGCCCATAGGGTTTATAGCATTTCTCTTTGAAGGTTTTTCAGACCCTATATCGTAGGCTCTCAAATCTGGGCTATCCTTCTCATGTTTTCATTGTTTGGAGTAGTTATGTTTTCCAAATCTAATCTCCTTACACTTTCTTTTCATTTCCAGTGCCTAGCATAGTCATAATGGTGTCTGTCTGGATGTATATCCAGATCCAGCTCCATGTCTATTAATGTCTGTCAATGTCTATATCTAGATTGATACCTATAACATATGTATGTATGTATGTGTATATACAAACACATATATGTCTACATTTACCTCTGTCTCTATCTACATTTATGTCTACATCAACATGCACCTCTATATCTTTGTCCATATCTATCTACATTGATGTCTGTGTCAGCGTCCATGTTGTTGCCTATATCTGTGTCTGTGTTTATGTCAATATCTAGGCCATTGTCTTTTTGGGATTAACTACCTTATACAAACTAATGCCTAGGATCATAGATTTAAAATACTAAGTATGTTAAAGTTCTTCTAGTTTAACTCTTTAATTTTATAAATGAGGAACTTGAGGCCCAGGGAATGTAACTGGTCATAGTCATCCAAAGGAGTAAGTGGATGAGTTAGAATTTGCACCTAGGCTGTCTGATGCCTAAGTCAGTATCCTACCTACTATATGATGGTACATAGAGTAAGTCTTATATTGGTATTTTATTTACTCTCCTTTTTTCCCCCTATTATATGAGCTTTTAAGAGATTTTTAAATGACCAACATTAGGATTTGTTTTTAATCCATTGCTTTCTTTGTAACTGCTTTTAACACCTCTTGCAAAGACAGATCACAGTAATACAGCATTGTTTTTCTCCCCCTTTGTGGAGAATGATATAAGCCTTGATTATGTTACCATTGAGTGGGATAGATTCAACTACTAACTTAGGTTGAGTTCTCTAGCTCTTGTAGTCTGCATTTCTGTGAAACATGATATGTTATTGGGGTATGCATTCCTCCATTCCGTGCTTTATTTTTTAAACCACACACCTCTTTTTTTAAAGCTTGTGATGCTTAATCTGTGGATTACTGGAATTCCTTGGTTTGTTATTCAGATGAAAAAGAACTGTACCTATGATTTCATTGGTATAGAGAACCCCACAAATGAAGAAACTCCCTTACCACTGCATGCTAGCACCTTCTCTGCAACTTGCAGCCCTAGTTGCCTAGGGCACTAACAGGGTAGGTTGGTCAGTCAATAAACATTTATTTATTGCCAGGAAAGGTAAATGACAGTTGCTATCCTCAAGGAGCTCAGAATCTAATAAGGAAGATAACATGTGAATAGCTATGTACAAATGAATCATCTATTGGATAATTATGGGTAGAAGGCTTTAGAATTAAGAAGGATCAGGAAAAGTTTCCTAAGAAGGTGGATCTAAATTTGGATTTAAAGGAAGCTAGGAAGAAAGACATGACAGGAGAGCATTCCACACATGAGGGGCAGCTAGCAAAAATTTCTGGACTTGGGAAGGCTACGAGGTAACTTGCTTTCTGAATTCAAAGATTTTTGTAAAAGAGATACTGATCATCAGCCTCATCTGTCTACAGAAGCCAGAAGAAATGACAGATTAAATCAAGACACAGGCAGCTTGGAGAGATGCACAGAAGAGCAGGCTTGGAATCTACAATAACCAGGGTGTTTTGTTTGAGATAAAGCCTATTTGTGACCCTGGGCAAGTCACTCTTTGGTCTGACAACTTCCTATGACTGAATTGTAGATGAGTTGCCAAACTGCATCAGGAGCATGAGTTTACACACGAGAAATTCCAATTCTACACCTGTAAAATTTAAGGTTAAGTCCCAAATAAGTCAAACACCTAAATACTAACAATGATGTTTTATGAATCCATGATTTTGCCATTGTGAGCATGTTCTTTTTTTTTTTTTTTGGCTTTTTGGAGGGCAATTGGCGTTAAGTGACTTGCCCAAGGTCACATGACTAGTTTTTGTGTTAAGTGTCTGAGGCCGGATTTGAACTCAGGTCCTCCTGACTCCAGAGCCAGTGCTGTATTCACTGTACCACCTAGCTGCCCCTACAAGCATACTTTATTTAACCAGGCCACAATAATTCTTCCCCTTAATATGCAGTATGTTATAGTCAACAAGATTCATCACAAAATGTCCAGGCTTTGTTGATGATCTCTTTTTCTGGTCTAATAAATTTCAATTTTAATCTTCTACCATAGAAACTACTTCTCTATTTTCTTTATCACATATTTTCTTGCATCCCTTTTAAAGAAGGATGACCAAATTCTTTGAAATTCTTGGTTAAGTCCATGAGTAATACAGAATATAGAGGAACTTTATTTCCTGACCCTTGATATGTATGCTTTTAAAAATTATCCCAGTGTCTTAAACAACCCCCCACAGTATTATGTGATAGATTCATGTGGTCATCTATGAATCCTAGCCTGGCTTTTTGCCCTATAATGAGATCAGTCATATTTCCCCCAACAAATACCTATGTTGTGGTTGAAGCCCCACAATTTTTCCAGTTGAATTCTCCTCTCTTTTTCTCATTTCTCCAGTTGATCCGTGTCATATAGAATTTATCATGGAATCATAGATTGGTACCCAAGTAGATGGTAAAACCTAGTTAGTTTGACTTATCATTTTATAAACGAGAAAACTGAGACTTGGAAAGTTTTAGTGCCCTACCGAAAATCACAAAAATAGTAAGTGGTAGAGACAAATTTGAAACCATCTTCTTTTGATCCTCTTCTAGTGAACTTTATACTGTGCCATACTACTTCTTACTACTTTTCTTCTAGAAGAGGAATTCTTTACTGTTTTTGACTGATTGGTTTTTGTATGTCATGGACTCCTTTGTCAGTCTAGTGAAGGCTGTAAACTGCTTTTTAGAATGATGTTTTTTTAAAAAGAAAATTTATAATTAAATGAATCCCTGAAATCTATCTACACTCCTGGGCATCTATGCTAAGGTAAGATCCCTTGTTCTAGAACTCCAATGTCCTTGTAGCAAACAAAACCCCTGAGTGTGACCTGAACCTATTAAAATATAATTGGGGAATGTTCAACAAAGTTAATAAAAATGCCATTCAACACAGCATTAATTTGTAATGTTTTAAGTTAATATGCAGCCTAAAGGGATCCATTTCTATTTCAATTTGACACCACTTCTCTAGAGTATTAACCATATTTAAGGTGTTAGCTAGAGATATGATGGATGTATTCTTGATTCTTTTCTTCTGGCGGTTAATATAGATATTGAATGGAATAAGTGCTTGCCGATCCTTGTGGGACATCACTTGAGATATACTCTTAGGTTGATACCTAATTGAAAACAGTACTCTTTGGGTTCAAGCCAGTTAGACACCAGTCCAATAGAAATATGATCCACTCCTTTCCTAGCTTTTTATTTTTTGAATGTCATAGGATAGTATAGATTTAAATTCCCTTCTGAAATCAAGACCAATTATGCTACCCCATAATTATGTGGCCTATCTCTTTTGTCATAGTAGCTGGTTGTAAACTCAAGACACTATAAGAATGTGCAATTGTTACATTGAAATAGATTTGTGTACAAATAAAATTAATTCTTCCCATTATAGAGAAATCTTTCCTGGATCTTACTGCCTTCTAAAATTACTATTTTCTCTCTTCTTTCCTCTATTACCAACCTTCTCACTATTCTCACTATTACTATTCATTTGAGATATTTTAAGAGTTTTTTTTAAATCAAGTTACTTGTCTTCTCACTTCAACCCATTTTGCATCCTGCCATAACTTTCTTCCTGCAGGACAGCTCTGATCAGTTCACCCTTCTCCAGTCATAAACTTTCAAAATTCTCCATTGCCTTCAGAAAGGAATTTAAACTCTTCAACTTCATGTTCAAAGATTTCCATGATTTGATCCCCAAATTTCTTATCTAGAATTATCCCCAAATCCACGTCCCCATATTCTTGCAGCTCTAGTCCATTTGAGCTACTCACTTTAAAAAACATCCGATCTTCCAGTTTCCATGTCTTTCTTTGCCTGCCAAGTCTCTTCCGTGAAGCATTTTCCCCTCCTTTTCAAGTCATTTTAAAATGTCCTTGACCTTCAAAGTCTACTTGAACTTTCCCCTCCTCCATGAAATATTCTTTGATCCTTTCCCATTTCAGTTGAAATTTATTTCTCTTTTCACTAAACTTCTGTAGCATTTCCTTGTTCTCTCTTATAGTCCTTTCACTATTTTCCTTATGCTGTAGTTATTTTTGCAAATGTCTTACATTTCTTAGAGGAATGAGAACTCTGGGAAGGCAAGGACCATGCCATATTCATCTATGTGCCTCTTAGAGCCCCTAGTCTGGGGCCTTGCACAGAGCAGGTATTTAACTGTATCTAAACATTTGTCTACCTCTTTATCTTTTGGAATTGGAAAGACTTTCTGGAGAAATAGGTTTTCTAATTCATTTTTTGTCTTTCTGGTTTCTTTCTACCCTTCTTGACTTTCTGTATTTTCTTTTCCTTATTTTTATCTTCATTTTGTCTTTTGTCTCTATTTTTCCTGTCCTCAGGAATGTGCTGGTAAATGTTTAAAAACCAGCTCTGGGTCAGGGAGTTGGGAAGAATGTACATAACAGCACACTTTTGAACTCAATCTGCATTATTAATATTTTCTTTATCATTTTCTTCAATCTAGACAGTCAACGAAACAGTAAATCAAGACATGATTTATGGCGTTTGCCAATTTCTACAGTGTGAATGCTTATACTGAAAATTTAACAGTTGGCTCTCATGAGCCAAGAGGAGCTGGCTCAAGCTTATGTCATACCTCTACCTGTGACCTTTGCCTATTTCCACTGTACTTCCTCACCATCCATTTTCTTCCCTATAATCCCTGTTTTTCACTCATTCTCTTTATAATGTTTAGCTTTATATTGTTGATGGCAGCTCTTCTTCCATTTTGCCTCAGGTCATCCCTTCCCAAAAGAGCATATAGACCTTTTAGGAAAAATCAATATTTCCAAGGCTTACAGCTTTGTTATCATTAGATGGAAATGTTTGCCCAGAAAGATAACATTTCCATTCTGCAGAAAAATGAAAAGCACATAGTCTACTGCATGAAAAAGGAACATCTTTAAAGAACAAATGTCACTCATAGGCTGCTAAGAAAATATTTCCAACAGTTGAGAGAAATGAAAAGCTTAATCATTTTCTACATTTCGAGATATAGCTCATATTACTTGTCTTTTTGCTCGTTGTATTCCAACCAAACTGGACAACTCTCTGTTCCCAAAACATACACTCCCATGCCCTTGCTCAAATTGTACCCTGTGCCTGAAATGTTTTCCCTCCCTATTTCCTTTGAATGAATTCCTACTAAAACCTTTGAAGTTCAGCTCATATACTAGCTCCTCCAGGAAGTTTTCCTTGATTTCTGTCCCTCCTTGTCTTGATTAAGGCTCTTCCTTCTCAGGCTTCATTGTGTCTTGTTCCTCTCTATTATTTTGTGCCATTATAAGTTATTCTTATTTGTATTATTGTCTTATCCACTCTGCTAGATTGTAACCTTCTTAAGGGGTCTTTTTAAACCTTTGTATCTCCTTAGCCCCAAGCAGAGTGCTCAGCATTTAGCTGATATTTGATAAATGTGTGTTGTTATTGTTTCTTTCTTTTTGATAATAATAACATCTAACATTTATGTTGAGTTTACTATGTGTGAAGCACCGGACTAATGGCTTAACTACAATAATAACTAACATTTGCAAAGTACCTGCTGTTTGCCAGATGCTGTGCTAAGTGCTTTACAAATATCTCATTTGAGCCTCCCAACTGTTATTCTCATTTTACAATTGGGGAAACCGAGGCAGATAGAGATTAAGTGGCTTACCCAGGTTTATACATCCTGTAAAGTGTCTGAGGCTGGATTTGAACTTTGATCTTCCTGACACCAGGCCTAATGTTTTATTTTCTGTGCCACCTTGCTGCTTTCAAATCAAAGGGAGAATCATGCGTCTGGTTCAAGCTACATTCACAGCAGTAGAAATTTCAAGTTGGAAGTGACCTCAGTAGCCACCTAGGTCAGCCCAATTCTCAAAATGAATTACAACAAACAACATTCCAACAACTGGTCATCAAGTCTTTGATCAAAGACTTCTTTGACAGGAAGCTTACTACCTTCATAGGTAGCCCGTTCCATTTTGGGATAGCTTTAATTGTTGGGAAGCTTTTCCTTATACTAAGGCTAAATCTACTTCTTTGACTCTTCCATTTACTGCTTCTGATTCTACTCTCTTGGGCCAACCATCATGAGCCTAATTCTCCTTTTCTTCTTTCCTTCTAATCCTCCTTCAAACAAGAAGACAGCCATTATGTGGTACTTTTAGAACAGGGTTTCTGTACCTTTTTGATGTCATGGATGCCTCTGGCAATTGACCCCTTCTTGGAATGATGTTTTAAAATGAATAAAATAATTTTTTTAGGATTTAGGATTACAGAGGATACAAATTCTACCGAAGTATCATTTTCAAAATAACTTTCAAAAAAGCAACAAGTTGCAAATCTCAGCTTAAGAACCCCTGGATTAGAGTCCCTGGATTGGACCCCTGGATTTGTACTCCATCAATGCCAGCAGGAAGAGCTATAGTTGCCCCCCAACTATATTAATAACACATTCATGCCCATTGAGTAGGTGGTTGGAGGAAATGACCTTTAAAGCCTCTTCCAGCTCATTCTATGTCACTGATGTAATGGGGTGGGGGGTTGTTTGTGGTAGTATTTAAATACAGGTTCTTAAAATACTGTTATGGAAAAGCTTTGTAATTCAATATTACTATGTAACGTCTTCCAACCATGTGCTATTTTGTTATGTATTAAAAAAAATCTTAAAAGTTTTCTAGAAATGTTTCCCTAGATAATGCAGACCTATTTCTTGATTAATTCTTACTACTATAGTTTCATAGAAATAGGAAGAAGTTGAATAAATGAGTTCCCCATGGTATATTATGGAAGATTTGTTTTGGCCTTTGCTTGTGTTCATAATAATATAATTGTTTGGATAAAAGCTGTAACCACAGAACCACTTTGATTTTTGCCACACTGGAAAAGCTGAAGATATCCTTAAGAAAGGGCAGTATTTTTCAGAATATCTCCGGTGTTCCTATGTCTTACCCAAGCCACCTCAAAACAAACAATACACATACATGTGCATGCACACACAGATGATATTTATTTGTGATTATCTGTAAGTCAGAGGAGGAACGTCTGACATCTGTCACCTACCACCATGTGTCCAGTGAAATCATGTTTGGCAGTGACTAGCAGTGACTGTGGGGAAAGTATAGTGACATCTAGCCCCATGCCCTAGAGAATTAAGGGAGGCATTAGCTCTCAGAGGCTGTAGTCCATTTTTCACAAGTTCAGAATTAACCGCACATTTGGCATCAACGGCTTGCTATGCAATTCCATCAGGGAGGTGGTCCAGCAAGGGCCATGTAATGACTTGGCCAGAATACATAGGACGTCCTGCTATAGTATTGTTAGGTATTCTCTGTACCTATGCATGCTCTGGTCACACATATTCCCTTCCAGAAAAGGTTTCTTGCCCAATGTGTTCCCCGTGTGCATTCCCTAGTCATGTGGGTTCCTTCTTATGTGTGCCCCTTCATGTATGTGATCCACTACATGTATTCCCTAGGTATCTGCTATTTCAGTCAATCCAGTATTCATTTATTAAGCACTTAGGATATGGCAGCACTCTGCTAAGTGCTACAGATACAATAAATAAAAAGAAAGATGGTTCCTGTGCTCAAAGAGCTTATAATATAACAAGAGGGAGAGATACCACACAAAAAGAGACATGAAAGGGCAAATGGGTGGGAGGGAGACCAGGGTATATCTTGTACCTTGGAGTTGAAGCCAGGAAGAGGAGTAGACCAAAGTATCATGAACCAAGAAGTCCAATTTCTACCATCTATAAAGGAAGGCATTGGGAGGAGTTTGGTACTCTGCCCCTCAGCCCTCCAGTCAGAGGGGAGAGGCGACTAAGGAAGGTGGTCAAGTCAAGGTTTGAGTTAGGAACATGGTGATGAGATTAGAGGTACTGGGCTTAACCTGGAAGGGGTACCTTGGTCCCTGCTGTTGAAACTGGGCAGGGCAGCCGATGTTATGTGGATTTGGTTCAGTGTATCCATCCTCCAGCTAGGTGAGGAAAATACTCTATTGTTGCTTTGACTATTATGTCATTTCCTTTGATGACTTAGCTTTGCATCTTTTGGCTGATCATTAAAAGCCTGGTACCTCAAGGATCAACACTTGTTTCACTCTAATTGTATTTAGAAAGGCAATGTGGCAGTCCATACAGTCCTAGTGTTGAGGTCCTGAAGGTATGCATGTGAATGCTTCTTCTGACCTTTTTTGACTGTGGGACTCTAGGGAATCACTTACCCCTCACTAAGCCTACTCTTTCTCTTCTTTAAAACTGGGAGACTAAGGGTCCTTCTCTCATCTGGAAGATCAAATGAAATTACATATAGTAATTAAAATGCCAGCTAGCATTTGTGAAGAGCTTCAAGACTTACAAATAACATGTCATTTTATTTCACAACTACTCTGGGGGTAAGGAGCTATTATCCCCATTTTACAAATAAGGAAACTTCTCTGTGGATAAGGCAGACAGAGGGTAAGTGACTTGCCTACAGTGCCACAGCTAGTAAGTGTCTGAGGCTGGATTTGAACTTCCTTTTTCCTTACTCCAGGTGCAGAGCTATCTTTACTGTTCTACCCAACTGCCTCATAACTAATATTTACATAGTACTTTAAGGTTTGCAAAGTAGTTTTTATATGTTACCTTATTTGATTTGATATGTAAAGTGCTTTGTAAACCTTAAGGCCTTATATTAAAATGAGTTATTAATTTCATCATCATCACTGTCATTATTGTCATTGATTTTTTCAATAAGATGATAAATTGGTGAGAATGTATAATACTTTTCAATTCTTGATATCAGTCCCCCATAGAATATAGTACAGCTCCTAGGTATTCAATAAAAACCGTTGGTTTACTTTGAAAGTATAGAGCAAAAGTATTCCCTACAGAATCTTAAGAATCTCAAATGTTGGAGCCGCTAGGTGGCGCAGTGAATTGAGTACGGGTTCTGGAGTCAGGAGGACTTGAGTTAAAATCCCACCTCAGACACTTGACACACTTAGTAGTTATGTGGCATTGGGCAAGTCACTTAAACCCAATTGCCTTGCCTTCCCCCCTCCAAAAAAAGAATCTCAAATGTGTTTAAATAACTATGAAATTTCAAATAAAAGACCAATGCCAAAGGGTGATGTAGGGAAAAAATACTGTTGATTTACCTATTTGGAAAAGTCATCTTCCTTTTTGAATGCTTTAAATATTTCTTTCCCTTAGTGGTCTCATATTTACTGGGACTTGGGTCACATTGATTTTTTTCTCAGGCTGTGAGGTCAGGTCCAAATATAGTTACAGGCAAATCCCCTAAATTTTGCTGGATTAATAATTGGTCTCCCATAACTTCAAAGGATAATTCTGAGAAATAGCAGAAAGCAGATTGTCTTTAAATGTCTCTTTTATTGTTCAGTTTAAACTTTAAAAAGGCATTGCTTAAGCTTTTACGGTGGGCAAAGTTCTTAGAAAAAAAGGTGGGGGTGGCTAGGTGGCTCAGTGAATAGAGCACTTGACCCTAGAGTCAGGAGGACCTGAGTTCAAATCTGGCCACAGACACTTGACACTTACTAGCTGTGTGACCTTGGGCAAGTCACTTAACCCCAGTTGCTCTGCCCTTCCCCCCTCCTAAAATGAAAAAGTATTTAGAATTTTTTTTGAAAAAGAAAGAGAAAGATGGAACACAACAATTCCTGTCCTAAAAGGTCCTACTGCCACATAGGGAGAATGCAACATGAAGACAAATAAAGTAGTACCCCCTGGCACCTACCACACAGTACCTGGAATATAGTAAATACTCAATGTACTCTTATTGATTAATTGACCTTTGTATATAAGCTAGTTCTTATGGGTTGAATAGGATGATCACTGGGGTCCCTTTCAATTCTGAAATTATGTGATAGTTGTGATTTAGACAATTCTGTGTTATCTTCTGAAGAGTCCTGGGTTGGGTGAACATATATAATGGGCAAGAATAATACAGAAGAAAATATGGATAGATTGTGAACTGCTTATCTGTACCAAAAGAGAAAATATACAAATGCACGAATGCATGCATGCATGAATGAATGAATGAATGAATGAAAAAGTATTTATTAAGCCCTTACTATATGCCAGACACTGTGCTAACAAAGTGCTGGGGACACAAGAGAAACATCACCTGCCCTCAAAGAACTTCTTTTCTAATGGAAGAGACAATACAAATAGAATGGTGGGCAGGGAGAGGTGAGGTCACGTGTTCAAAGAATGAAATCATAGTTTAATCTAATGTCGGTTAGGCATCTAGGTAGTGCAGTGGATAGAGTACCAAGTCTGGAGTCAGGAAGACTCATCTTCTTGAGTTCAAATCTGGTCTCAGACAATTACTAGCTGTGTGACCCTGGGCAAGTCACTTACAACCCAGTTTTCTTCTCTTGTAAAATGAGCTAGCGAAGGAAATGACAAACCGCTCCAATATCTTTGCCAAGAAGACCCTAAATGGGGTCAGAAAGATACGTGATTGAAAAATGATTGAAAATGTTGATAGCTTTTCTAGAAGCAGTGGTATTATTGATTTGATTACTGTCCCCAAGGCAAGAAGTGTGAATAATTATTTTCTAGCTCATCAAAAGTAAGTTTTCTTCTACCTCTCGCCGCTTTTTCTTTAAGGGCAGGCTTTTGGTGATCTACCTTCCTCGATTATTTTCTTCAAAGCATCAGGATATTTCGCTATCCTCATCTGTACCTCTTTGTTAATTTTAACATTACGCAATGGAACGTCATTGCAGCACTTACAGTAAAGGTTTCTTCACTCTCCATTTCTATTTTCTTTCAGTACCTTAAACACACATCAGTTGAAGCCTTGCGGGGCTAGTATAATCTTCTCATCCACACTAAATCAGTGTTTGCCGTATCTGAATTCCTGTTCATCTTGACCTAGTTGTATAAGAAACAACCCAGCCCAGACTCCCAGGCAGACCACTCTAGTAGGAGACTGAGTACTTTGGAGGCAACTGTCTGTGGCCTCAGCTAGGAGAGGCTTCATTCAGAAGGTGAGCGAGCACCCACATAAAATGTCTCTTTCCTAAAGCCTTCCCATATAGCTTCTCCACTTCTTAGCCTCTGTGGAGTGTAGAGTCATCACCCTACTTTGTGCTCTACTTAATTTTTCTAAATGCATTGTGTTTTTCTAAATGTATCCTTGAAAATCTATTTCTCAAAACTCATTTAGCTTTGTGTGGTGTCCCGACCCTGCTGGAGTTAAGAGGTGGGAGGAGGGAGAGAGGAAAGAGATTGGGGCCAGTGAATCTCTTTAGTTTGGGAGTTAGGTCTAAAGTCAAAAAAAGTAGAAGCAATAGGTTAAGCACTTATATAGTGAATGGAGGGCCACCGCAACGCCTAAAGAGCTATGGACCAGGCAAGGTTTGAAAAATGGAGCAAGATAAAGCTTCTCCATTCACAATCATCACTGGCATTAGCTTCTGAGTAGCTGTTATGCTTCCATCCTGGGGGAGATGAGGGAGACCTGAGAAGAAGGAGTTGGAAGAGGAGAAAGAAGAGGAGGAGGAGGAGAAAGAAGGGGAACAGGAGGAGGAAGAAAAAGAGGAGGAACAGGAGGAAGAGGACAAAGAGGAGGAGGAGGAAGAAGAGAAAGAGGAGAAGGAGGAGGAAGAGAAAGAGGAAGAGAAGGAGGAGGAAGGGAAAGGGGAGGAGGAGGAGGAGGAGAAAGAAGAGGAGCAGAAGGAAGAGGAGAAAGAAGAGGAGCAGAAGGAAGAGGAGAAAGAGGAGGAGGAGGAGAGATGGGGAGGAGGAAGAAAAGGAGAAAGAGGAGGAGCAGGAGGAGGAAGAAGAGGAGAAAGAAGAGAAGGATAAGGGGTGGGGAGGAGCAAGAAGAGGAGGAGGAAGGGTGGGAAGGAGGAGGAAGAAGAAAAATTCATTTGCATTTTAATTTAGAAAGAATGTGGATTACTGTTAATATTCTTTATTGCATTTTGAGATACCTTCTTGCCCATACAATGCAAATTTCTTATTGGAGAGTGACTATGGTCATGCTCTCCCAGTGGCTATTTTTGTAGCTATTAGTCTGGATTATGCAGCTGGAAGACTGGTTAACCTCATCTTTGCAGTAAAGAACCACCCCAAACCTTTGTTTTCCCGGAGTTCTTTCACTGTCTGTGTTCCTCAGCTGGTAAACTCATAACTTTGCAAAAAGCAGAAGTCCATTTTCGTCATCACCCTTCAGTGAAACATATTTCTTTGTCAGTGGTCAGCCCTGAAATTCCAAATTTTCTTTATGATCAGATCATTTATGAAGAAATGTAACAGAGAAAGTAATTCTTTCTTAAAAGATGATGTCTTTTAACGCGGTAACAAACCATTTCTACCTCCTTTTTTTCTTATTTCCAAAGGACAGTAAGACTTCTTTCTATTTAGCTATTTCCTGAACAGGCCACTGTACTAAAGTCTGATAGGTAATATATGTGCATCTCACATGCTTCACTCTGGCTACCTGGATCTTTCAGTGTTGGTTGGAAAAAAAAATCAAGGCAAGGGAGTCTAATCTGTCTCTCTCATCTTGATATATGTTTGAATTATAATATCTAATGCTTGCATACCATTAAAGGCTTATCAAGGACTCTCCACATCAGTACTATTAGTGCTATTTAATTAATGAGGAAATGGAGACTAAGAAAGGTTGAATGACATCATGCAGGTGGAAGGATATGATAAATTTGGATTTGAACCCCAGTTTGCTAGCTCAAATCAAGGGACAGCCAAAACTGATGGAGAAAGGGGAAGTAAATACCCAGTCTGGGTTTTTAAAAATAATATTCCTTTGGGGATATTTGTCATCTATACTCTAGTTCTAAAGCTTCTTTATTTAAAGAAAAAACAAAACTTTTTAAAATCATGAACTTGGGGCGGCTAGGTGGCGCAGTGAATAGAGCACCGGCCCTGGAGTCAGGAGTACCTGAGTTCAAATCTGGCCTCAGACACTTAACACAAAAAAATTAGCCATGTGACCTTGGGCAAGTCACTTAACCCCAACTGCCCTCCAAAAAAAAAATCATGAACTTGACAAACACAAATATGAAAATTTCTGTACCTAAAGAACAGGAAAAAATTCATAAATCTATGGATCAATGATTTATACATTGTGTTTTTTTAAAGTTTACATTAAATTTAATATGGTAGTAACATCACTTACTTGTTTGGGTCTTTTCCTTCTATTCTCTGGTGCATTTTAAAATGTTTCATTTTCACTTTTTCTTTTTTTATATCACTATCATTGCTTCTTCCCAGTACCTTTGTAGAAGCCTTACCTTGTAACAAATGAATAGTTAAGGAAACAAATTTACACATTGGTTGTGTCTGACAATACATGTATGTCTCATAGTTCGACACTTCTCTGCAAAGAGATTGGTAGTATGTTTCATTATCAGGTTTTGTTTTGTTTTTTAATGACAACCAGTCACGACTGGTTAGAATTCTTAATTCTTCCAAAGTTGTTTCTCTTTACAATATTGTAGTGATTGTATAAATCATTCTTTTTTGTTATTGTAACTTCCCCTTACACTAGTTAATAGAATTCTGCCCAGGTTTCTTTGAACCTGTACCTTTTGTCATTCCTTATGGCCCAATAATAATCCATTACCTTGACATACTCTAATTTGATTAGCCATTCTTCTGTTGATTGACACCCGCTTTGTTTTCTATTCCTTGTTATAATAGTAACAAAAAAATGCAGTATAAATATTTTTCTACATATAGTTCCTTTCCCTATATTTTTAGTCTCACTGATATCTATGCCTAGTAGTGCTGTTGTAGAATGAAGGGGCATGCATCATTTAATTATTTCTGGAGTATAGTTCTAAATTGGTTTCCAGAATGTTTGGACCAATTCACAACTCCACTATCAGCACATTACTGTATATTTCCTCTCATCAGTCAACTCCCTCCAATCCCTCCACTCCTAACCAATTAGTTGTTTTAAAAATTTCTTTGCCAAATGGATTGCTTCGAGGTGGTACCTCAGAGTTGTCTTAATGTACATTTTTATTATTCTTAGTGATTTGGAGAATTTTTCACATGGTTGTTGATAATTTACACTCTGTCTTTTGAGAACAGTCTGTTCATATACCTCAACCATTTATCCATTGGGGAAAGAGTTTTGTTTATGTATATTTGTATTAATTCCCTATATATTTGGAATATCAGACTTTTATGTAAGAAATTTGCTGCAGTTCTTTTCTCAGTTTACTATTTCCTTTATAATTCTAATTGTATTGATTTTGTTTCATTTCTGCAAATGTATTTCATTTTTTTTCTTTTTTTGGAGGGGTGAAGTAGGGAAATTGGGGTTAAGTGACTTGCTCAAGGCTAGTGAGTGTTAAGTGTCTGAGATAGGATTTGAACTCAGGTCCTCCTGACTCCAGGGTGGTGCTCTATTCACTGTGCCACCTTGCCGCTCCTATTTCAGTTTTTAAAAAAATCAGAATTGTCCATTTCATCTTCTGATCTTTTCCACCACTTATTTGGTCAAATATTCTTCTACCTATCCATTGTTGTGAAAGGTAACTCCTTTCCTTTTCCACTAATTGGTTTACAGCATGCAAAATTTCATCTGTAGGTTATGTATCCATTTGGGACTTGTGATAATATGGTGTGAAAGGCTGGTCTAAACCTCATTTCTCCCAGACTACTTTCCAAATTTTGCTCCAGTTATTGTTGACTAAAGAACTCTTATACCACTGGTTGGTAACCTTGGATTTATCAAAGACTGTTTTTCTTTTGATTGCTTTTGGGTGTTGTGTACCTAATCTATTCCATTGATCAAGTTTTCAGTTTTCCAACTAGTGACAGATTATCTTATTGATTATTGCTTTATAGTATAATTTTAGATTTTATACATACCTACCCCTCTTTTTTCATTATTTCCCTTGTGATACTTGATTTTTTATTCTTTCAGATTAATTTCATTATGTTTTTGTCCAGTTTTATGTAATAGTCATTTGGTAATTTAATTAGTATGATACAAAAATCTATTAATTATCTGTATTTTTGAGCTGACTCCATGCCCACCTGTGGCCCTGACTGATCTCAGGCCTTATTTCCCTTCATAGTGATATATAGGAGACTGACTGTGTACCCTGCTTGGGCCGTAAGAGTCAGGGCCAAGATCTTGCTGGCGTCTGACTCTGTTTATGAGACCTTGAACTGGTTTAGCACTCTCCTGACAGATCCCTGTTTACTAGAGATCAGGCTAAGTTCTCCCCTCTTCCACAACCAGCACCCTCCCCCACTCTTTCCTACCCACTTTGTCAGAGCCTGTCATGTTTTCAGATAGGTTTCAATCTGTTTCCTGGAGCTTTTGCTGCCTTCTGAATCCATTGGTCCAACTGTTCTCTGACTAACCCTAGGCAGTTTGCCTTTTTAGTCATGAATGGAAGAACTTAGTATGATTTTTCTTTGCTCTTCTTGATCTTTGGTCTGTATGATGCTCTTTTCGACCTTCTCTGTGGTGTTTTTTGGAGAACTTTGTTCCTTTGGATCTTTCACATCACCGTCTTAATCAAAAGTCTCTATTTTTAATTCCTGTATCTTACACATTTTTTTATTTTTGGATACAAGTTTAGATATTGAGAGAGCTGGTGGCAAACATCCTTTGAACTCAGGCTTCCTTGTGTTTGTCAAACCCATGGTATCTCCCTAAGTTACCAAATTAGAATTTATAGTGTAAGGAGAAATTGGAGTATAGAATTAGTCTCTAAACACACATTTTTTACCTATTAAAATCACACTCATTTCTAAGGGCCTGCCTTAGATGCTACTTCCTGTCCATCTCTAGACCTGCACTTCTTATCCACCAGATGCTTGGATTCTGCCCCTGAAATAACCCTGGACTCTGCTAAGTGGACTTTTGTCATATCATACCTGGATCTAGGCCTTCACCTCACTTCCCAGATACCTCTAGATTAATCTTCTGTGTTCTTTTAATGCCACTCCTTCCTAGCACTCTCTTATGGGTTTTCTTCTCCAGTTAGATATAATTTCCTCAGGATCAGGGACTGTCCTATGTGTGCTGGGCTGGCATCAGAAAAAGCTGAATTCAAATCTACTACCAATGACTAACTCTGTGACCCTGGGCTAGTCACTTTAACTTCTATGTGCCTGTTTTTTCATCAGTAAAGTTAAAGATACAGAACGTGAGAGAGTGGGGAGGCAGAAAATGTGGTGGTGAAGTCCAGGAAGTCAGAAGCATAAGCAAAGAGGAGAATGAAGGATGACTGGCCTGGGCTCCTCCCTCAAACGGAGGCCTTCAGTCCTAGAACAGTACTTGTACGCCCAGTAGATTCTCAATGAAGTTCGAATAGAATTAAATTGAATTAAGCGGACTTGAGATTCTGGAGCTATAAACCACAGGTCTCAAGTTTGAATCAGAGAGAAAATATTAAGGTAGAATTTTGTTTGTTTAAAAAAAAATATCAGAGAAGTCACCATCTTTGTATTTTCAGTCATGTCAGACTGGATTTGTTCTTTCTCTTTTCTCAACTTTATTCCCCAAATTCCTTTTTATGTGACTAATTAGTTTATCCTTTCAGAGAAGTTAAAAGAGGGGAAAAAAGGCAAAGCCATTCCAACCAGTCTACAGAAAATCTGTTGATTATATTCCACATTGTTCTCTTAGGGAAACTTTACCTGCTGAGTACTGAGTATCCCACGGCATGCTCCATGTTTATTAAAGCTCTTTCTTGCTCCCTGACTAATTTATTGTAAACCCAGTCTGATTTTTCTCAGACTTCAGGCCTGGGAATCGATGCTAATTCGTCTGGCTGGTCCTCACTTTTCTACAAAATTTATGTAAATGCTTTGTGTCCTTAGGAGGAAAGGCAGTGGGAGATAAGCATAACTAGGAAGAAAAGGAATAAATATGGGATCTCCCCCAAGTGTAGGGCTCATGATTCTTCGACTACAGTGTCTGTGATCCCCTATACAAATGTGTTATTTATTTGACAGCAAGAGCTGTCTTTGACCTAAACAAATAAAGCATTCCATTCTAGTGTGGAATGTTCACAGGTACTAAATTATGTCTTACAAAAGAAATTACTGGGATACTTGGCAGGGTTGACAGTTTTCTCCAAAGCTTGCCAAGCTGCATTCAAAAAAAAAAAGATAGCTACAATTGTTTTCAAAATGACTAAGTATATTTACACAAATTAGCCTCCAAACAGAATGTATATGCCTGCTTCCTATGTATCCTAATATCCAGATATTAAAAACTGAGCCTGGAGATTTCTTCGGGACATTTCTCTGATTCTTGTTCCTTTGTAGCACACAGAGTATCCATTAGAATATTATGTTTATTTTTTCCCCTTTTCTTCTGGCCCTCTTTGTTTTATTGTATTGTTGTTAGTGTGGCAGTTAAAAGTATTCTAAGAAACCAAATTCCTAATAGAATAGGAAAGGGATTGTTATAGTGGTAACTAGGTGATAGAGCTCAGGTCCTAGAATCAGGAATACCTGAATTTAAATCTGTTCTCAGACTTGTACTAGCTGTGTGATTCTGGGTAAGTCACTTAACCTCTGTTTACCTCAGTTTTCTTCTCTGTAAAATGGGAACGATAACATGTACCTCCCCGTATTGTTGTAAGGATCAAATGACATAATTATTGTAAAGTGCTTAGCCCAGTACCTGTCACAGAGTATTATCTTTATAAATGTTAGCTTTTATTATTATTATTAGCTATATTATGATAAGGGTTAGAATAATGGTGATAAAGATAATGAACTTGACCTATCATTTCTTTAGTCCTGAGAAACTCCATCTGTCAGTATAGGTTAAAACCTTCTTTTCAACTTACAGTTTTAGAGCATTGCCTAGAACACTAAGAAGTTAAGTGCCTTGCCCGGGGTCATAGAGCCAGTATATGTCAAAGGTAGGATTTGAACCCAGGTCTCCTTAGTTTCAAGACTAGTTTTTTTATCCTATATGAGTCTATGCCATAGTTGCCTAAATTACAATACACAGGAATAAGGAAACAATGAAAGATTCTTTTTTTATTTTATTATTATAATATGATATATATTATAACAGTGTGACATATTATAATATATAATGTATTTTATATTATATTATGTTTACAAAGGTACATTTTTAATATCAAAAATCCTCCCATGAATATTCCTTTTTTATTTGTGATAAATTCCTAGTGTAGCACCTTATTCTACTTCTGAACTAATTCAGTGAACTTCTCATCATCCCCCCTCTCCCTCAGACTCTGACTCTTGTATACTTCCATCATATTAATCAATCATTATGCCAATAACTCAGAAAACCACTCAGTGCCTCTCTGTCACCTAAAGAAGAAATCAAAATGTGTTAGTTTGGGATTCAGTCTCCTGACTCCAACCTGTGCCTCCGACATTTTCTCCTCCTTTCCTACACAAATCTTCCAACCTTAGTAATCTGTTTATTGTCCCCTTGCAGGACCATAGCTAGCAATCATAGCACTTGGGCAAATATCACTGACTGCTCCTGAAAGGCAGTAACATGAAAGGAACTTTCAAATCAGGGTATTTATCTTGTTTCTTTTAAAAATAAATCCAGTTGGTAAATTGGGGATTTTCTCAGAATTACCTTGGAACCCAGAATGCAGGTTGTGGAATAAGAGACCACAGGATCTTGCCCTGTGGAGGAAAATAGACCTTAAGATACCACGAGGGTGCTTCTGGGGAGGCCCCTGCTATGGAAAAGAGCCAAATGGGGCCATAGCTGAAACACTGTCTTTGGACTGCCAACTTTTACTAATTATTCTTGCTAAAAAAGTGTTTTTTGCTGATGGAGTATATGAACTATAAATGTTCTCTAGATTTCTGTATCCTTGGAAAAAGTCACAGTACCCCTACTCTAGTTACAGCCTTCTTGAGCTGAATATACAATGCACATTATTACCCCCAAACTTGTTATCTTTAGTGTTCCACTTTTCTTGAAAAGTTAACGTTTCTTGTTTTTTTAAAAATCCTTTCATTCATTAAACCACAATTCTGTTTTCATGTCCTCTGCGAAGTTTTTTCCTGTCTCCTTACACCATAGTAACCTTTCTCTCTTTCATTAAAACATTTTTAATGTTTACTACTCATTTGATATATATTGCCTTTTGTTATTAATTTTATGTGTATGTGTCATTAAAAATAACTTGAATTCAAATCTGACCTCGGACACTAGCTGTGTTACCCTGGGAAAGTCACTTAACCCTGGTTGCCTTGTTTCTTCATCTTTAAAAAGAGCTTCAGAAGGAAATGGTAAACCAGTATCTTTGCTAAGAAAGCCTCACATGGGGTCAGAGATTTGTACATGACTGAAATGACTCAACAACCCCAACCAAGTATATCGGTTTCTTCATCCAGATTGTAATCTCCTTGAGGTCAGGGGTCGTTTCCAAATCATAAAATCTTTGAATTGGAAGGAATCTAGCTCCCTAGCTCCCTTACGTTTAATGGATCTCAGAGACTTTGGGTGGAATCAGGTATCTTTATCAGGTATCTTATTCTACCATCTGAGTTTAGAAAATTCTCTTCAGATCCTTGTTCCTTCCAACAGATTGACTCCACTGGGTTTCTTTGTTCTTCTGGGTACTGTGCTATGATTAACCAGGTGAACTTGATTCCTAGCCTATACTTTTCCTTAGTCATGGCAACAATTCTTCCTTTTGACTCAACATTGAAAAAATTTCTGGCCCCCAGGCCTAGCTTGGCTGGGTTCTGTTGACCAGACGGTATGTCTCTTGGGGGTGGGATCATTAATATAGTCGACCTTCTCTAAGCCATTAACAAAACTACTCACTCTATATAACAAGTATGACATTTTTGTTCACAATTTGCAATCATCAGAGAGAATGTTGATCTTAAGCATAGGACCCTGTGCAGGAAAGTCTCTGAGCACTATATACCTTGGGTAGGGAGAAGGCACCTGATGGATAGTTATTCGGTGACAGCTACACATTGAGTGTTGCTTCCAATCTGGCATCCATGGGTGAATAAATTCACCATCTGCTTCCATAAGACGATAAGTGTGCAATGATAGTATACATGTGATCTTCCTTTACAGGTAAAGAAATTGAAACCCCTAGAGGTTATGCGACTTGGCCCAAGGTTACACAGCTGGTAAATGATTGAGTTAGAACTCAGATCAGCTATTCTGATTTGAAAATCTAATGCTCATTGCACAACCCAAAGCTGATGTTGGGAAATGTCAAACAAGCAACTTGAGGAAATACTTATGGCTGACAGTTACATTAAAAATTAAAAGTAAATTCAGTTTTGAATGCAGCTGTACATGGCAAAAACACAAAATCATAAGAAGGGAATGGCTCATATTTTTGAACCCTTCTAGCTCCTTCTTATTATCATCCTCCTGTCGCCTAGTGATAACTGTTGATTTTCTGGAAGTCCTGTCTACATGACCCTGGAAATCCTCCTTCTAGCTGTTAAACAGGTGGATAACATTTATCTAACAGGCACAACATTTATTATGTTCCAATAGGGTGTAGAACACATTTATTCCATACCCAAGATTTTTTAATCCTTTCTGAATTCTCTCTTTATTCCAGATAGTGGTGGTAAGGTAGAATGTTAGGGCTGTTATTAAAGAGATGGATTTCTCTGGGACACATGCAGACCCTCAAAGTGGCTGCACTTTACTGATATGCCAACAGAAATGAAGACAAAATTTAAAAAACAGAAATTATTGTGGGTATGTTGTATGAGTTTGGTGGTAGGGGTGGAAGAGGGTGGGGTGTTGAACTTGGAAAACAGATTCTTTGATTTTGACCCATTATCTTATTTTCTGGGCAATTTTGATAACCCATGAATTTTTCCAATTTCCCTACCTCACAAGATTTGTCCAGCTAATTCCAGATTACACAAACAAACTTTTGCTCTGGCTTTCTGGTAAGAGATACGTCACTTAAGAGAGGTTTGTGGTGCGATGGAACATCCAAGCGAATTGTAAAGGAAATCGTCCCCCACAACCTCAAATGTGGTGTTAGTCATTGCTGTAACTGTATAATGAGTAATCAGTGTTTGCCTGCTGGGCCTGTAATTAAACTCCTGTTCTTAGGATTAAAGATATTAACATTTTCACACATTCTCTGCAGTCTGTCTCTGTATTTTGTTCTGCAGCCTGGGAGAATGATTTGCAAACCTAGTTTCACACCTAGTTAAAACATTGTTTTCTTAGTCGTTGTTTACCAACAATTACATTATTACCTGCATCCAGAATTCCTGTGTTTTTCTAGATCAATGAAAGTTTAACAGCAGTAAGCATGAAATTTGCATTTCTCCTCATTTGGTAATTAGGACTTGTGTTTCAGGTATGCTAATTAGGCACTTGGTAAATCAGCTGTGCTATTCTCTGAAGGGTTTGAGGCCTGTTGGGTTGGTTGCCCTCAACCTGGTTTAGCCCGTCTGCCAGCGCAGTTTACCCAGGTGTGGCTGCCACACATGCTACAGCTTCTTGAGTCACAGGAGGGAGCTGGGTGAAAGTGGACACCAAAGGTGAATGAATGAGCAGCCCTGAAAAGGTCTCTGCAAGCCCTCACACCAGAGGGGCTAGTTCTCCTAGAGCATCCCATACTAGAAAGATAAGCTTTAAAGAGCCAGTGGTATGGTAGAGAGTTAGATTTGGCTCCTGGATCCTGCTTCAGACACCAACTAACTATATGGCCATGGTTAAAAGATAGAAGATGGAAACCCTCCTGTCCTTTGTTGAAAGGGGGATCATGGAAACCTTGTACAGAATGACATCACTAAGAGGGGGCACCTGAACCCAGAAGAGAAGAAGCAGAAACCCACTACCATATTGGGGGGTCTGTTTGGTTTAGGATAAATGTGGACAGTCAACTGCTTTACGTAAACCAGGAGAAAGATCCACTCTGAGGAAAAATAAGAAAATGGTCCCCTTTGGGTTGAGAATATAGAAATTGGAGTCCAGCAACTAGCTACTTTCCATAATTTCCTAATTTCCATGATCACACTTTGGCCTTCACATATAATTAAAATGGATGTATATAGGGGTGGCTATGTGGCACAGTGAATAGAGCGCTGGCCCTGGAGTCAGGAGCACCTGAGTTCAAGTCTGGCCTCAGACACTTAACACTTTCTAGCTGTGTGACCATGGCCAAGTGACTTAAACCCAATTGCCCTCCAAAAAGCAAGAAGAAAAAAAGTGGATGTATGTCACTAATGGAATACTACATGATCTTTTCTTGATATGTCCTTTTCTCATTTTAAAAATCCACTAATAATAATAATAATAGTAATGATAAAGTTATTATTAATACTAATAGCTAACATGTATATAATGCTTTAAGGTTTATAAATGTCATCTCATTTGATCCTTACAACAACCCTGGGAAGTTCTATTTTCATTTCCATTTTACAGATAAAGTAACTGAGACACATTTCAAGATTAAGTGACTGGCCCAGGGTCACACAGCTAGTAAATGTCTGTGGTCAGTTTTGAGCTTAATTCTTCCTAACTCCAGATAAAATTACATATCAAAATAGCAGATATCATGAAGTTGGGAGGGATTCCAGAAGATCTTTTCAAGCTATAACAATGAAGTGAAATAATATGAAATTTAAAAGGGATAAATGTAAAATCTTACCCTTGAGTTTAAACTATCCTATTTCAGGATGTAAGAGGAAGGGATAGACAGTGGTTCTTGTACAAAATCTGAGCTTTTTGTAGACTGACAAATCAATATGAACGAACAGTGTACTATGCCAACTGAGCAAGCTAACGTGATCTGGGGCTGAATTAATGGAGGAATGGGGTGTGTACAGGTCCCTTTGTATTATGCCTTTTTCAGAGCACATCTGGAATATTTTGTTCAGCACTTGGCACCACATTTTGGACAGTCCATTAAGAGGCAGGAGGAGATCCAGAGCAGAGTTAGCAGAATGGTGAGAGGATTGAAGATTGTGCCATGTGACAGTCAGATGGAGGAACTGGGAGTATTTAGTCTGTGTTTAGAAAGGAAATGATATTTACTTTCAGTCATTTGCAGAGATGTTATGTGAAAGTTGAAACATGTTCTTTTTAGCTCCAGAGAGCAAAAGTAGGACCATGGGTGGGAGGTGAAGAGGGGCAAATTTCAGCTTGATGGTCAGGAAAAACTTCCTAACAATTAGAACTAGCGGTAGAATGTGTTGTCTTTAGAGGTAGTGAGTTCTCCATCAGCCAATGTCTTCAAGGAAAGTGGTAATGGGCAGCCAGGTGGTGCAGAGCATAGAGCCTTGGGCCTAGAGGGTCAGCAAGACATGATTGCCAAGACTCACTCTTCCCAAAACTGAATAATTAATTGAAGCCGGAAGCTCAGCTCCAATGTCTATTTTTCACCTGGCTGCACTACTCTGAGACTTCACCATTGTTGTTATTGAATTATTTAGTTGTGTCTGACTTTTCATGACCCTTCCAGATCATTGCACTCCAGGGCTTGTCCATAAGTTTTTTTTTCCCTTTTATGGGCAAAGATACTGGAGTGGTTTGTCATTTCCTTCTCCAGTAGATTAAGGCAAACAGAGGTTACATGACTTACCCAGGGTCATACAACCAGTAAGTATCTGAGACCTGATTTGAATTCAGTCTTCCTGACTCCAGGCCCAGTGTTCCAGCTGCCTCCTTTCCACCAATATCCCCATTTGAATTACAGAATCTTTCTATGTCTAGCAAGAAGCACAAGTTCCTTGGCACATTTTAGCCTTCCAGTTGTCTCCTTTGGTGAGTGATACTTCCTTATTTCCCATTTAGATTTGTTGTATTTTTTCCTGTGTTTTGAGATTTATTTGAGTCTCTAAAACCCATTATCAGCTGACACAAGGTTAGTAAGCATTCCAACATGGTGACCAGCCAGGCAAAAGTAAAATTATAGGACAAATTAAGATAATAAACTCAAGGTAATCTCTTAGAACTCTAAGGGGAAGCACTGTCTATCATAGGTCTTTTTCAAGAGATCACATTAATGGATCTGTTTCCATCATTTACAATGCAGATTCCTTAGGATTTGAACCTTATATATTTTAGCAATAAAAGGCATCATGATATATTGAATAGTCATATGACATTGAAGACAGAAGTCAGAAAGATCTGGATTTGATTACTTTCTCTGATACTCCACAGATAGTTGGCCACGGGTACTTGACCTACCAATGCCCCAAGTAGATTTTTTTAGAGAGAAGTTTCCAGACAGGGGATTCCCTATATTGATGACATCACAGATTTGAACAAAATAAAATATTTAGTAGGTAATTTATTGATTAAAACCTACTTTGTTTCTCATAGCCTTAACACAGACTAAAGTTTCCTCCTTCCTGGTTTCAAATCAGAAGGGCTACAAGTCATGTGATCCAAAAGACTGGAAATTTGATTTCTTTCTGGTTTGGGGGAAAAAAAAAAGTTTTGCTGTTTTCAATTGACAAAAAAATCTCTTTTCTTTCCCACTTTTTATACCACTGAATAAAAATAAAGAAAAACAAATATGCATAAAAAAGCAAAGGCATTGGCCATGTTAAAATAACAACGGAGCAAACAAAACAAAACAAACAAAAACAAATCTCATTCTACACCCTGAATCCTTTACCTCCCCAGAAAAATACAGTTGCAGTATATTATACTGGGACTCATTGGAACAGACTCTGATGTTGGGAAAGATTGAAGGCAAAAGAAAAAGGGGATGGCAGAGGATGAGATGGGTAGATAGTGTCATGGAAACAATGAACATGACCTTGGACAGATTTTGAGAGCTAGTGGGGATAAAAGGACCTGAGCTTGGGGTGGCTAGGTGGCACAGTTAATAGAGCACCAGCCCTGAAGTCAGAAGGACCTGAGTACAAATGTGGCCTCAGACACTTAACACAAAAACTAGCCATGTGACCTTGGGCAATTCACTCAACCCCAACTGCCCTCCAAAAATCAAAATAAAAAACAAACAAAAAAAAGGACCTGCGCAATGGTTCATTGGGTCTTGAAGAATTAGATGCAACCAAAAAACTGAACAACAAAAATTGTACAGTTGTTACTGTTGTGCAGTAATATGAAAGTTATTGTATACTATAATGTAGTATTTCCTTTTCTCTAAGTTTAATTCACATTGAGCTTGTGGTCCATTTTTCACTTTTATTGTTGTATTCTACCTTCTACCCCCACTCAGTCCAATCCAATCCAGTAAATATTTATTAAGTGCCTACTATATGCCTGCCACTAAGTTTTGGGCATACAATTAGTAAAAAGATGGTCCCTATCCTCAAGAAGCTTGCAATCTAATAAATCCCCATTAAGATTACGGGTAGCAGCTGTATCTGTCACTTCAGTGATATAGGTGTAACATTTTCAGGCGAGGAAACTCCTACCAATATAGGTCAACACATTTTCTTTAACTTTTAACCTTAAAGAGTTGAACTGGAACAGTTGAGAGACTTGCCCAGGATCTCATAACCAGCATGTGTCAAAAGCAGGATTTAAACCCAGATATTCCTAGTGCAAAGACTTTCTACTAACTATAACACACTGCCTTTCCCAATCCTCTAAACCCCTTTAGGAAAAATAAAATCAAACATTCTTTCATAGGTTAAGTATCTTGGTAAGCTGAGAAGAATACTGGATGTTGTGACTAATGTGTAAGTATGTTTAGTGGGAATGTATGTGTAGACCTTATATCAGATTGCCTGCTATCTTGGGGAGGGAGGACGGAGGAGAAGTGGAGAAAATTTAAAACTTGTGGAAGTGAATGTCGAAAACTAAAAATAAATAAATCAGTTTTAAAAAAAGAATACTAGATGTGGGTTCAAATCTAGGCTTGTTGTGTACTATCAGGTTTTTTGGGTCTCACTTTCCTCGTCTTTAAAATAAGGAGGGAGCTGGACTGTATGAATGTCTATGGTTTATTCAAGCCCTAAATCTATGCTCTCTGATTTAGTGCTCATTTCTGTAGTGCTTGCTGGTCATTCTGCCTTTTCAAGAAATCCAAGGGTCTTATTAATTTTTGTGACTTTATTTTGAGTCAGAGAATGAGGCAAGTAGCTCAAATGGTTTATTCGGCCTTTATCAGCACATTTGTAGCAGAAGTTGTAGTAGAACTAGCACTTAGGACATAGTAGGCACTTAAATGATTATTAACTTGTGACTGACCGGACATACCCAAACTGATACACACTAACCACATGGTCATCCTTTTCATTGAAAAAAAATCAACAAATATTTTTTAAATATTCGTTGACTACTATATGTCAGGCACTGTGTTAAGAACTTAGGCTACAAAGACAACAAACAAACAAACAAAACCAACCAAACAAACAAAAAACCCAGTCCCTGCTCTCAAGGAGCAAATATTCTATTGAGAGCAAATGGCATCGAACAGAGAAGTGGCGTTCAAGATGAACTTGAAAGATATCCTGGTTTTTATGAAGTGAAAGTAGCAAAGAAGCTCATTTTAGGCAAGGGAGACAGCTTATGCAAAAAGACACGTAGAGGGGAGAAATGGAATGTTCTTTATATGTTGGGAAAAGCAAGCCCTGGGAATTTTGTTGGCACCTTGCAAACAGTTTTGTCACACTCCTTTTGGCATGGTGGCTTTTAAAAATTAACAAAATAAAATCCCAACAATAACTATACCAGAAGAGACACGAAATAAACACTGATCGAGTTTGATTTAGAGAAATAGTTATAATAGGGAGTTTGAGTAGCGTGGGGTATTAGTCTTCCATCTCTGGGAAATTTTGACAATCAATTTCATTTAATTAAGGAGTTAATGGAAAATAGAAAGTACAGAAGTGATCACAAGGCTTTAAAAATAATCAAAATTGAAAAAAGTAAATAGGGAAAGAAGGATCTATCCTACTGAATTTAGGAAGGAGGTGGGGAGAATGTGGAAGAGGGTTGTGATGAATGAAGAGACATTCCTTTCAGTAGCGAATGTTCATTATTAGATGATCTCTTTCTGTAAACACAAGTGTGACTCTCTCTCTTTTTTTTTTTTTGCTTAAACCCTGCCTTTGTTCGCCCACTTGCAACTTCTGTTGATGCCACTTGAAATGATTTAACCTTTGACATTTTAAATTCCCCAATTGTGAAATGGAGCTAATAATAAAACTTGTTCCCCCCCTCCCCACCCCTAGAGACTTTGGAAGCTTATGAATGGTCTATAATAACAGTGTCACTTAAAATGTTTTCTCTTTAAAACAAAATATCTGAAAATAGCAGTCTACATAGAGAAGAGTTTATTGCCATTTTTATCATTGTTTCCCAGAATGGCCTACCTAGACCAACAGAAATAAAATAAATCTTAGACTCTTTTTCCAATTTTTGTAACTAGTAATCAGAAAGTTTTTATACTTATTCACAAATGTGAAGGAAAAATGACTTTCATATTCAAGTTGAATAATTAAAAAAAACATCTTTTGGACTGATTTGATGTTTACACCTTCTTAAACTCAAGCACTATACTGTTTTTTTGGTATTTGGTATGTCACTGAAGCCTTTTTGAAAGAGCATGTATTTTTGTATAGCTAGTACTTGGGATTTCATATTTTATATATTATAATGTATTGTATGTCTTCATATATTCTATTTCAGGAAATTATTCAGAAACATAATTGTTTGGTAATGATAATAAGTGTTGGATTTTAGAGTAACAAGATCTGTGTTCAGGTCTAGCCCTGTCATTTAATTCCTGTGTGACTTTAGGAAAGTCACTTAACATCTCTGAACTCAGTTTCCTCATCTTTAAAATGAAAGAGTTGGGTTGGTAACATTACCTTCCAGTTCTAAAGTCTTGTTCCTATGCTCTATAAATGTTCCTATGACTGAACAACACAGAGATTCAATGGTTTCTCCGGTTCCTTTTTCTTTTGTAAATATTTGCATAGCCATGTTCTTATCTCACTGGGAGAGATCATATGTGATCACATGAGACCTGAGGATCCAGGATTATTTTTGGGACGCAGCCTGTTCAAAGTTCACTGATTGCCAAGATTTTCTGCTCATAGACCTTGAAGAACAACAAATACAGCCTTTAAAAACCCCCATTGAGTAGACCTTACATATTTGCCTTGGCAGCACTTATGTTTGATGTTTGGACCAGGATAGGGGAGAGACAGAGACAGATAGACAGAGATAGAGACAGAGACAAAGACAGAGATAAAAAAACAGAGACACACACAGAGAGACAGAGACAAAGAGAGATACTGAGCGGCAGAGTCAGAGAGACAGAGACTGGCAGACAAAGAGACAAAAGACAGAATGCTGAATAATGTGGCAGAACTTAAGGGAGGACAGAAGAGTTCATGTTTAAGATCACGTTGCAGTTCTGGGTTTTTCCTGCTTCTCTCACTGCACTTATTTCTTGTTATCACCCTATGTGCTCTACCCTCTCCCCGCCAACACTTCGTAGAATATTAAGAAATAATCTTTGGAAGAGAAGTTAAAGGAGTGAGTCTGAGCATCTTCCTCAGCAGGCTTTGCCTGCACTTATTAAGCAGAATTAAATGGTAAAACAAAAATAATATTCTATGAAATGGCTCCCTCTGCTGGTTATTTATATGAAGAAAAGTAATGTTTTCTATTTTTTATCTGGTGATGGGTGAAATGAAGTAAGAGTAGTAGAAACTACCATGTATTTGCAGACACCCTGCTATTCTTACAGGTGGTTGAGGAATCAGTCCACTCTGTGGCTGAGTGCCAACGTTAGGCTAGGAGAATAATATGTGATTTTTCCTAATGGCCTTATCATTGAAATGACTATTTTTTCTGAAGCTGAATTTTCGGATGTGTAGTCTGACAAAGTAGATTCCTTTTTGTAGAGTGTAAGTATGTCCAGCAAAATGTAAGCCTCCTGAAGGCAGGAACTGTTTCATGTTACCATCCAGGCTTCTCAGTATTTTTTTACAAATCTGATACTTTTCTATTTTTCATTTCAAAACATAGATAATAGGATTTATGTTATACTTATGATCATTTTCTTTTTTACCCTTTTTTTGTGATGTGGGTAGTGGGGAGGAGAATATTTGTAGGGGTTTTTGTCCCTTGTCCTTCTGCTTAAACTACCAACATATCCTGGCCACAAATAAGACCAATACGGGGCCTTAACTTCTCAGAGTCATGAAGAAATAGAGTGATTTTTATGAAGATGGTATCACATATGAGAAAAGAGAGTCCCATCCCGATCCAATGATCATTGCATCTTTTGGAGGAAGGTATGAGAGGTTGCTTCTCTTAGTGGAAAGAATGTTGGAATAGAAGTCAGGAAGACTATTATGGTATAGGGGAGAGAATGCTCAGTTTGCAGTCAGAGAACTTGGGTTCAAGTCCTGCTTTGGACCAATAATTTTCTTTCTCTGGGCCTCATTCTTCTCATTTGTAAAATGAGGGAGCTGAGTAAGAAGGACTCTGGGTATCCTTCCAGCTCTACATCTATAAACTTGATTTTAAGTCGATGCTGACCATAGTTCTATAGCCAGAAGAAACCTTAGAGATTGTAAAAGTCCTAACTCTCTCTTTTTTTTTTTAAAGATGTAGACACTGAGGCTCAGGGATTTTCATTCATATATTTGATCCAAAGGCAGTCAAGGAATCATCTTTACTGGAAATCTTTAAAATTAAACCTGATAATCTTTTTGAAAAAATGTTTTAGGAGCCTTCAGATTTTTCTATCTAACATTCACATTTATTTTGTTGACCTTTATTATTAGACTAAAAAACAATCATTTTGGGGAAAGAGGGACTTCAGGTTCTTGAAAATACGAATACAATGAAATATTTTCTTCTTTCCTCAGGTCATAGAAACACTGTCAAGACTTTCTCGTACACCTATTGCATTAGCCACAGGAATTAGGTAAGATTTATTGTTATGATGGTCCTGGGTCAAATTGCAGATGTGTTATTTCCAATTTGATGAGTATGCAGTAGGCGGCAACAACAATGAACTGTATTTTAAAACAAAAGTCACAAATGTTTGAATTGGCAAAAATATGCAAATATTCCCATTTTTTGTCATTCGTTGATCTAGGCCTCAGATTCTAAATCAACAGAATATAGGGATTAGACTAGATGGTTTCTTAGACCTCTTCTTAGTCTAAAATTCCGTTAGTCTTTTTCTTAATTTATCAAAATAAATACTACAAACTCAGTGGTTCAAATTAAAATACATGTGACTCTAACTGATTTCGGTTAAAATAGCACAAATTTTTATGTAAATATGTATAATATATGAATATATAATATATGTAAAATATAAAAATAGCAACCACATATGAAAGACATCTTTTGTCTGTGTGTATGTAAATGGCTTTAAGTTTGGGTGAGTGAATTAAATCCTAGCATGGGACTAACATGGTGTAAAGTTCAAATCCTGTTACTCTGTTGTGATTATTTTAGCTATATTGGGGTTTTTTTTGAAGCACTTACTTTTAAAATCAAGGAATTCAGTCAAGACAAAACCACCAAAAGGTCTGGAGAGGAGATAATGACATAGACCCACTCCCTCACGTCAGAGAGGTGGGGAACTGATTGGGATATACATTTATGTACCAGAAATCTTTGCTCAATTGTTTTTCTTTGTTATAGGAGGTGTTCAATGGCAGGAAGTCAGAGCAGTGTGTGTGAGAAATATAAAGACAAAAGATCTCATTAAACATACTTTTAACAAATGTCACGAAACTTAGCAGTACTAGCTGGTATTTCCTGAATTAGGAAATGCCAGCAGGTGGTTAGGGGGAGACCCATATGTCTGTGATACAGTGGAAAGAATACTGGGGGGAGAGTCAGGCATCTGGTTCCTCGTCCCAGATCTTCTACTTCCTGTGTGCGTGACCTTGGACCCATGTCATTTTTAACTTCTTGGCTCTCCAGTTTTTCCAGCACTAGACTGAGGGCATTGAACCTAATGTTCTCCCAGGTCCATATCAACTCTCAAGCTCCAATTCTTTGATTCAAAGCGAAACAAGTGATGCTGCTACAGACAAACTTGGGGATAGAAATCCGCAATGTGTTTAGGGGAGAGCCAGCCACCAGCAACTGCTACAGATGCTTAAATTAAATTGAACCTTATTGCATGGAGACAAATGACTGGAGCACTGAACTTCTGCTCCTGCCTCAGTCACTTACCAATTGTGTGGCTTTGGACAAGTCACTTAGCTTCAGTTCCTTCATCTGTAAAATGAGCCCTGCCTCCCAGGGTTGTTGGGAGGCTCAAATGAGATGATAGTTTGTAAAGTGCTTTACAAACCCTAAGTGCTGCATAAATGCTGGCTAGCTATTATGGTTGTTATTTATAACGATGCTTGAGCAGGGCTGTGGATATCCTTGACGAAAACTGAGTGCTCTGGAGGAGCAGCTAGTTGGCAGCAGTCACTGTGGGCACTTTGGGAATGCCTGAGGGAATACTGGCTGTAGTAATAGAATGTGATTTACATAGTAACAGCACACATTGTATATTTCGTTAATAATTATGTACCATCTAGTTTCCTTCCATTTACACTTTTTTTTCCTTTCCGCAGACCATTCCCTACTGAAGAAAGTGTCAATGATGAGGAAATCTACAAAGGCCTTCCTGACTTAATAGAGTATGTTAAAATTTAACCAAAATGATGACTTCCGCCTTCTTTGTAACTCACTGCTGACTTCCTTTTGTAAATGCTTTCTGTTGGAGGATGGGATGAGTTTGTAACTCAGAGCTTGTGGAGCTGGACAGAACAGGTTCAACTGGAAATGACCAAGAAGCTTCGAATACCAATCAATCAGTTCAAATGTATTGCATGGCTACTGTGTACCCAGAAGCATACTTTAGGTTTATCCCCAGATATCTTCAAAGGTATAATTTACTTGGGGAGTCAACACTTGAACCTACACACACACACACACACACACACACACACACACATATGAACACATACACGCGCACACACGAACGTGATTACCAAACAGTGCATGGTAGTAAGTAATGCACAAATGCTTGGTTTTGTCAGAGAATACAATAGATAGAGAAAGAATGCAGTCATTGCAGGCTGAAGTACACAAGAAAGGTATCATTGGATAGTGATATGTCTATATCTACAGCCCCTTTAGGTAAATTGAGGCAGGAGATGCAATTATTATTTATCAAAATCAAAAATCATCTATTTCTCCCTGTTGTTTGATTTGTATGTCTCATTTACTGATTGATTTATTAACCAAGCATTTTCTTATGAAGAGCCTATTATGTGCAAGATACTTTGAGAAGTACAAAGATTTATGACATTCTTACCCCTGCAAGTTTACAATCAAATAGGCATGATTGCGTAGACAAAAATAACTGTAATAAATGAAAGAATATGTGGAGTACAAAAAGCTATGTCTAAATGAAAGGCTCTAGGAAATTTAAAGGAATGAAAAATTTTATGAAAATGGTGGCATTAGAAATAGGCTTCAGTGTTGGGTAGGGCTTTGGAGAGTGGAGATCGGAGGGAGGGCATGTGATGATGAGGAAATTTTCTGGGCATCAGCACAGAAGAGGAGAATCTCAAAATATATATGAGGAATGGCAAATAGTCTAGGCACTATTGGCTTGATGGAAGCCTAGCATCATAGCCCAATAAGAGAAGTAATAGAAGGTAAGAGACATACAATAGGATGAGAACATATCAGAGAAGACTACAAATTCCAGTCTAAAGAGTTTGGATTTTGTTTGGTAAAAAATAGGGAACCACTGAAGACATTCTGAGTCAGGAGTAAGCTGTTAGGGAAAAATGTGTTGTTTCCAGTGCTCTAATAAATTGGTCTCTATTGGGGGGGGGGCAAGGGGAGAATGGATCTGTTTTCTGCCTACCAGAGTCTAAAGGTAGAAATGATGTCAGAATAGATTCTTAATTAAATTGTGGAAAATTGTGAGGGAATCTATGGTCATGCTGCTCTGAAATTTTAAATTATCACAGAAATAATAATAGTTTACTGTATCAGGATTGGGATAGGGACAAGAAGAGGACTTCTGTGCTCCCTCCCTCCAATTCCTTCCCCCACACCCCCATCAGAGCTGTACTTTAGGAAGATTCATCCGGCAGTAGTGTGTCGTGTGGTTGGTAGAGACAAAGTACTGGAAACTGGGATACCACTTAAGGAAGTATAGTGAGAATCTGCTTGAGACAATGTGATGTTTGAGACCTGACATTAGTAGTAGTGGTTGGAATGGAATGGAATGGAAAAGATGGAGGAGACGTACTGAGTAGATAGAAATGACAGAAAGAGACAAGGATGGAGATGTGGGAGTAATAGAATGGGGAAAAACTAGAGCCAAGGTGACAGTGTTGTTTCAAGTCTAGGTGAGAGGGAAGATGGTGGTGCCTATAACACAAAATTAAGAAAGTTGTAAAGAGGAAATATTTCTAGGGCTAGAATGATATGCTGAGTTTGGCGAATATTGATTTTGAATAGTTGTTTCTGTAGATATAAGTAACTGGAGATGAAAGAGAGGTCCAGTTAGAGAGGAAGATTAATGAGGGGATAACTATTCCTTAGGAGAGCTCTTCTTTAAATGAGCTCATGCAACCAGGTCTCTAGGCAGTTAGGTACAACAATAACTATAGTATTGGGCCTGGAGTTCTGGAAGATCTGAATTCAAATCCAACCTCAGAAACTTATTAACTATGTGATCTGGGGAAAGTCATTATGGGCTATCTGCTTCAGTTTTTTTCAGCTATAAAATGGGGTCAATAATAGCATCTATTTCCCATGATTATTGTGAGAATCAAATGAAAGATTTCATTTATGCTGAGCACAGTGCTTGGCACATTGTAGGCACTATATAAATGCTTCCTCCTCCTCCTTTTCCTCTTCCTCTTCCTCCTCCTCCTTTTTCTTCTTCTCCTTTCTCTTCTCCCTCTATCTCCTCCTTCTCTTCTTCCTCTTCTTGTTCTCCTTTTTCTTTTTCCTCCTCCTTTTCTTCTTCTTCTTCTTCACTCCATGGTATATGAAAAATAATCCAGAAATTTTTCTTTTTGTACTATACAATTCATGCATTGACTCTTGTAGGTTGAAGAAGAGGAAATTATGTATATAAATTATTTTTAGAGTTTAAAATCTTGGGCGGATAACAGTTCCTTGTGAATGGCTAACTGTGCAAGTAGGTAGCTGACGTGATCGTTGGACTCCAGGAGGTAAAAGAATTGTGAGGCCATCCATGGCTTTGGAAGGTGGTTGTTGAAATCAATGAAGAGAAGAAAGGGCAAAGGGTAGAAAGGAAGATTGTGAAAAATCTTTTTGAAGTAGCTGAGGAAGGACTACTCAGCTTTAACATTGAGGGTGGGGAAAGACTAATCTCAATTTACAGGGTGGATTTCAAAGGAGCTGTGTGAAATAATAGTTTGGAAACTACAGTGTTCCTGAGTAATAATAGAATGATCAATAATGGTCCTTATTTCTAGAACACTTAAAGTGCTTTCTTTACAACAACCCTATGAAGGTAGTCGGTGTGGTACAGGGGAAAGGCCAGTGGTTCTAGAATCAGAAATCTTACCTCTAATACTTATTACCTGTGGGGCCTTGCAAAAATCACTAATCTCCCTGGGCCTCCCTTTCATCTTCCGTAAAACGTTAAAAGTTCAGCTAGATTCTCTGTGGTCCCTTTCTGTTTCTTTTTTATCAAAGATCTTATCAATGGGTAGTCCTAGTATTCTCATCTTTCATATGAGGAATCCGACCGTTTGAGAGGTTAAGGGATTTTGCTAGGGTTACACGGCTGTTGTGTGTGGCAGGATTTGACCAGGGTCTCCGGATTCTCAGTCCAGTCTGTATTCCTGACTGCGGTTCCTTCCTCCTTCCCCTACTGTTGGTGACTGGGTGCGGGGGTGGAGAAGTGAGAAGACACATTGTAACACCTTAATCTTGGTGTCATTTTTTTCTTATTTTTAGTGACAAGGTTAATAAATGTAACACCTTAAAAAAAACAATTTTCACATTTTCAAAGCCAGTTTTGTCAGTTCTTGTCTAGAACTGCCCTTTCCCCTTCGCCCCAATTTTCTTCCATCACCCCACAACCCTACAAGGGATGCCAAGCAGGAGAATTTTTATATCTATCAAAGTGGAGAGTAATTTCATAATGTGGCTATTAGGTTAAATTGCTAAAACAAACAAACAGACAAAAAGTAAGCTGTTAGGGGAACATGTGTTATTTCTAGTACTTTAATAAATTGGTCTGTATTTTTTTAGGCAGGGAGGGAGGAAGAATGAATCTCTTTTCTGCCTACCAGAGTCTAAAAGTGGAAATGATATCAGAATAGATTCTTAATTAAATTGTGGAAAATACTGTCAGGATCTATGGTCATGCTACTCTGAAATGTTAGATTATCATAGAAATAATACTTGTTTACTTTATAGGGATTGGGATGGGAACAAGAGTATGATTTTATTCATACGAGGATAACCTCTCAGATGAGAAAAATTTCTCTATCAATGTAAGTCAATACCTTCTCTACAGTTTAGAGTCTTAGAGAATTGCTTAGATTATTGAGTGGTTAAGTGATTTGACCTGGGTCAAGTAGGTATAGGAGATGGGACATTTTTTGCATCGAAGGCCAGTTCTCTATTATAATAAATAAATATCTAGCCTTTATATAATGCTTTAATATTTGCAAAGTTGTTTACTTATGTTCTTTCATGTGATCCTCACGACAAGCTTGTAAAGAAGGTGCTATTTACATCTTTATTTTTTGAAGAAACAGAAACTGAAAGAAGCTAAGTCATTTGCCCAGGGTAGAGCTAGTAAGTATCTGAGAGAGAATTTGAACTCACATCTTACTGAATTGAGGTCCAGATATTTATTCACCCTTATTGCCAACATCATTGGTGTCTGACTTATATATTGTTCTAAATCAGTCAGTCAACAAGCATTTGATAAGTGGCTACTTGTATGCCAGGCACTGTGCAAACTGAAAATGCAAAAAATGGCAAAAGACAGTCCTTGATCTCAAGTTGCTTATTGTCTAATGGAGGAGACGACATGCAGACAATTATATACAAGCAAGATATGTACAGGATAAACTACAGAAGTTCTCAAAGGGAAGGCACTAGAACAGCCATTCTCAACCTATGAGTTGTGACCCCTTTGGTTGTTGAAGATCCTTTCACAGGGGTAACAGGGGTCGCCTAAGATCATCAGAAAACACATATTTCCGATGGTCTCAGGAACCGAGACACTGCTCCTCTATCCATCTCCAGCTGGGTCCGCCCACATGCAGATACACCCACATGTGAGTATTAAAGGGTTGTGGCATTAGGAGGTTGAGAACCACTGCACTAGAACTTGGGATGGAGAAAGGCTTCCTGTAGAAGGAGGGATTCTAGCTGAGACTTGAAGGAATCCAGGGAAACCTGGAGACAGAGATGAGGATGGAGAGAGTTCTAGCCATGAGGTAGTGAAAATGCTCAGAGTTGGGACATGGAACATGGCACCTGAGTATGGATGAACAAGGAGACCAATGTCACAGGATCACAGAATATTGTAGTGTAAAGGAGGAAGGTAAGATGTAAAGAGTCAGAAAGTGTGGGAAGGATTCAGGTTATGAAAACAGAGTACTTTATATTTGATCCTGGAGCTGCTGGAGTTTAGTGAACAGGGGTGGGAGTGACATTGTCAAATTTGTTCTTAAGGAAGAATAATTTGACCCTTGAATGGAGCACGGCCTAGAGTGGGGAGACAGGAGAGGTCCTTGCTCTGTCTTACTTCTGATGAATTGCCTAGGTTTATTCATCTGTAAGTTTATTTATCTAGCTTTATTTCTATGTAGTAATTTTGATTTTACATGTATTGACAACATCCATCCTCCAGTCTTTACTTTGGGGCTCTCTCAGACACTCCATTGTGTCTAATTCATGCTTTGCCCTCTTTTCATCCTCAAGTCCCCTTGCCCTCTTCCTGTTTTCTCATTCTGACACTCAACAAGCTTAATTCTGCTTTTGTTGGCACTCAGTTCTGTCTGCTTATTTTGTACACAGAGCAGGCCTTTGAAGCACTCTCAACCGGCTCCATGGAAAGTTTCAGAGAAATCAGACCTTGAACTGCTGTGAGAAAACAAAAGAAAAACAAGCCCAAACTCAACATAAAAAAAGTTGATTTCAGAGATGAGCGAGCAGAATAGGGTGACAGAACTGGTCAGTGTTGCAGCTATTTCTGAGTCAGGCAAATCCTCACAATTAGGGTTCATTAGAAGTGACTTCTCTGGGACTCAGACATTGCTGTTGTTCAGTCATTTCATTTGTTTCTGATTCTTCATGCCCTCATTGGGGTTTTCTTGGCAAAGATACTGGAGTATCTTTTTGCCACTTCCTGCTCCAACTCATTTTACAGATGAGGAAACTGAGGCAAACAGGGTGAAGTGACTTGTTCAGGGTCATACAACTATTAAGTGTCTGAAGTCAGATTTGAACTCAGAGAGATGTCTTTCTGACTCTAGGCCTGGTTCTCTATCCACCATGCCACCTAGCTGCCCTGGACATAGATATGCCTTCATCCAAATATAAAGAAAGATTGGCCTTGGCAGGCAGCTTGATGTTGTAGTAGATAGAATACTGAGCTTAGAGCCAGTAAGAAGTGAGATCAAATCCTACATCAGGTGTGAACCTGGACAAGTCACTTAACCTCTACTCAGTTTCCTCATCTATAATATAGGGATAATAATAGCACCTACCCCACAGGGTTTGTGGTTATGAGAAAATATTCATCCATCTATCTGTCCATCCATCTGTATTTCTGTTCTTCCATTTGTCTCTATGTAATGTTTTGTGAGCTTTAAGATATTGTAGAAACATTAGCTATTGTTAAAAGATGTATAATTGAGAGAATTCTGGATTTGAATTCAAAGAGTCCTTGGTTCAGTTCAGAGAGACCTTTGACTTATGGTGTGTGTCACCACAGGCAGTTCAGCCAACCTGTCTGACCTTTAGTTATAATAACACCAAAAGTTGCCTCTTCACACAAGGATCAAACAAGATAAAGTTGTGAAGCCTTTTGTGAATGTCAAAATGCTATGAAAAAATTCTTCTTATCGTTTTTATGATTGAGAAGCAACGTGGAAGAAATACCAGAAGTTCAGCCTTTGAGTCAGGAAGACATGAATTTGGGTCCTGCCTTTGACCTGACCAACTATGGCAAGCCACTCATACCACATGTCAGTACCCCAAAGCCCCTGTCCAAGACACGAGCTTATACAAGAACTATTGATCTCTGGGAGGACTTTTAAAACCTGGAATTCCCCACTGCGAAAATCACATGTCTATACTCCTACCCCATCATTATTATAAACACATTCAAAGGTAAATATTAATTATATTCTTTCATATGGGTCATTCTGGATTATCTACAACTCTTTTTTCCCCTTCTAGCTCAAGTCAAAAGGTGATTTTTTTAGGAGGAAAAAAAAATCTCTTTAGTATAGTGTTAAACAATTGCATAAGTATTTGAGTCAAATCTTTACTGGTTAACCAAAAATAATTGAACTTCTCAGATGCATTCAGGGAAGAAACTCTTTGCACTTGTCCAAGAGAAGTAGCCAAGGATCAGCCCATCCTGGGATCTGAGGAGAGTTGGCAAGCTCTCTAACTAGCTCAGAAAAGGAAAAACGTAGAGAAAAACACTGGGTCTTGAGCTTATCTAATTAAATAACTGCTCTTCTGTTAGAACATCTGTAATTGCCCTTGGAATAGTCATTCCCCAGAAAAGTCTTCCCTCAGAAACTCCTCTCAACAATTACTCCTTTTTCTCTTAAATTTCTTTTTCCTTCCTTCCAAGCAACCCCTCTCCTAACCACTGCTTCTGTAGTCACACCCACCTACCTACATTCACAGAGGCTCTTGTATACACCAACCAACACAAACACACCTATGTGGCAAAATGTTCCCATTTGGGAAAGTTACTGTGCTTTCTTTTTTTTATAAATATCAGTTTTATGATGTGGTGTCTAGCCTCAGGGCAGTGACTGAGGAATCTCTTTGAGAAAGTGAGGTTCATTTCGGGAACTGTATCCATGTTGTTCTGTCAACAACATGTCTAAATTAAATTCATCTTCGTTCTTTTTTTAAAAATTTAATATTTTATTTTTAAAGTAAGATATTTTATTTTTAAATTTATTTTTTTTAATTTTATTTTTAAAGTAAGATACACACACACATATATATACACACACATGTGAACTGGTTGTCTAAATCTATAAATACAGAAGTCAGTTTTCAAAAGGAAAAAAATCCAAGCAATTAACCACTACATTAAAAAATGTTTCAATTCCCTAATAACTGAAAAAATGAAAATTAAAGCCAGAGTGAGGCTCCAACTCACACCTATCAGCCTGGCAAAGATAACAGAAAAGGCAAATGACAATCATTGAAAGAGCTAAGGTAAAAACAGATATACCAGTGCACTGCTGGTAGAGCTGCAAAATGATTGAAGCATTCTTTTTAAAACAATTTTATTTGTATTTTATTTTTCCCCAGTTACATGCAAAATCAGTCTTCAGTGTTCTTTTTCAAAACTTTGATTTCCCAATTCTTGCCTTTCCTCCCCTCCCCCTCACTGAGAAGGCAAGCAATTCAATACAGGCTATACACGTGCAATCAGATCTTCTCCATTCTCTGAGAATTTACTCAGTTTTAAAGCATCAGTTACAGAACTCATAGAAGGGATGGTAAAATCCAACTTCATTGAGAGCAAACTGGAAGAAATAAGTTTATAATATAATATGAGAGGTATTGTTGTTGAAGGGATGGAGAGCCAACCTTGAAATTAAGCAGATCTGAGATCAAGGGCCATTTTGAAAACATGCTGGGGGCATGAATCTGGCCAAATTACTTAACTTCTGAGTGATCTAGTCAACTCTCTAAGACCATAGATTATAAAGAAGTACCAGGCTGCATAGGCAGAGGGAGTTTTCTCATTCAGGAGTTCCCTTTAATGATGGAATTGAGCCTGGGTACTATCATTAGCCCTTAGAGTTAAGTCAACAAATATTTATTAAGCATTTACTAAATACTAAGCATTGTGTTAAATGTTGGAGATACAAGAAATTAAAATAAAACAGTACCCAATTTCAAGGAGCTCGTAGTCTAACTTGAATGAAAACATACAACTCTAAATCTATTGTTTAGATTAAATAGAGAAGGTTCAGCATTGACTGCATCACCAAGGTGATCTTTAATGGTCTGTAAAAGTAGATGCTCAACTGTTGGGGATAGCTTACCATCCTTCTACTCAAAGAAAACACAAGGGATTATAATAGCTCTTCATGGATGTTTTTAATAGCAGTCATATAACCTTTAATTATGGGGAGTAGGGGGGGCAGAACTGGACAGTAATGCAATTTTTTCTGATTTGTTTTGGGGTAGCACAGAGAATAGAGTTTTTTCTCCTAAAAAAATCACCTTTTGATTACTTGCTAGTAGAAAGGAATAGAGTTGTAGATAATCTGAAACAGCCAATATGAAAGAAAATAATTAATATTTACCTTTGAATGTGTTTATAATGATTATAGGGTAGGAGTGTACTTGTGAATTTCTCAAGGTGGGGAATTTCAGGTACAAAATACACAAATGAATAAATAAATAGATACAAAATAAATTGGAGATAATTTCAGAGGGAAGATGCTCTCAAGGAGGACCAGGAGAGGTTTCATGGAGATTTGACAAGAGGAGAAGTCAAGTGGTGACCTGGTCTAGTGGTCAGAGGCTGTGGCTTCAAGTTAGAACATGTAGGTTCAAGACTTGGTTCTATCATTAGTAAATGCTAGCTGTGTGACCTTGGCCTAGCAGTATCATGGTGAAGTAGATAGAGGTCTGGTCTTAGTGTTAGGAAGACCTTTCTCTAAGGTCTGCCTCTAACGTATTCTATCTGTGTCAACAAGAACAAATTGCTTAAGCTTTTGCTGCTCCCAGGCAACTACAAGATTATAAATTGAGGAGCAATTGTTGATCTTTATCTGTGAAGGGAATCTGGGCATTTCCACACCGGGTGTTTCTGATGCTGATGAAATCATGGTTCTGAATGTGAGGTATTTAGATAAATATGAGAGAATTTCTGTACTGTGAATGTTTAGCATGGACTGGTTCAACAGTGGTCTTTAAAAGACAGTAAAAATTCTCAACTATTGGGGATAGTTTACCCATTCTACTGCCCAAAGAAAACATAAGGGATTAGAATAGCTTCTAATAGATGTTTTTAATAGCACTCATATCTCCTCATATATGGACAATGATTCTTTTGGAGCTAGCACAGAGCAGTGGTTCTCAACCTTCCTAATGCCACCACCCTTTAATACTCATATGTGGGTTTATCTGCATGTGGGCAGACATGTGTTTTCTGATGTGTTTTCCGATGTTTTCCTGTGGTCTTAGGCGACCCCTGTGAAAGGGTCATTTGACCCCCAAAGGGGTCGTGACCCACAGGTTGAGAACTGCTGGCATCGAGGATAGTGTTCAGACCCTTACTAACTGTGGGTCTGTCTGCCATAATTTCTTCATCTGTAAAGTGGGGGATAATAATATCATCTACCTCCTAAGGTTGTTGTGAAGATAAAATGAAATAATATTTCATTTGTAAAGCTCATCGTAAGCCTTAAAGTGCTATACAAATGCTAGCTATTAGTATCATTCTTATTATATCATGTAATTTCACAGATATTCATAGATAGAAGGCACCGCGGAGGTTATGAAGTCCAACCTTCTTGTTTTACAGATGGGGAAGCTTAGGCCAAGTAAACTGAGGTGACTGGCATAAAATCTTTCCCATTTTGTTAGGGTTTTACAACATTTTTTCTTTTAAATAATATTTTATTTCCCCCCCCCCCAATTACATGTTAAAACAATTTTAAAAACATTTAAAAAATATTTGAGTTCCAAATTTTTATCCCTTTCTCCCTTCCCTCCCCTCTCTCTGAGATGGTAAGCAATTCGATATACTTCATACATGTGTAATCATGTAAAACATTTCTACATTAGTCATTTTGTACAAAAAGATTCAAATAAAAAAAGAAAGCAAGAAAAATCATGTTTCAGTCTGTATTCAGGTGGTATCAGTTCTTTCTCTGGAGGTGGATGGTCTGCTTCATCGTTAGTCCCTTAGGCTTGTCTTGGATCGTTGTATTTCTGAGAATGGCTAAATCATTTGCAGCTCTTCATTGTACAGCATTGCTCTTACTGTGCACAGTGTTTCCCTGGTTCTGCTCACTTCACTTTGCATCAGTTCTTATGAGTTATCTATTATAACCATTTTTATAGATGAGGAAACTAAAGTTCAGAGAGGGACTCAGTGGACGTGGGGATTCAGTGACTCACCCCAAATCACCTACCCAGTATCAGGACTCACACTCCACTTTAGTCCATGAAACGAGTGACCCTGGGCCCCTTGACTACTAGGTGACAGCTCCTTCCATTTGTTCTGTCTTGTTTCTTCCTTTAATTGGCTGCTTAAAAGAATAACAAAATAGAGGGAAAGGTATTTCCGTCTTTCATTACATGTTTTGTATACTAGAGATTGACCTTTACAATATTTTCCCTTGCTTTTAGTGAAACTCGTGCAGATGATGAGGAAGACTTGTATGACTGTGTTTATGGAGAAGATGAAGGGGGAGAAGTGTATGAAGACCTAATGAAGGCTGAAGAAGCCCAGCAGCCGGTACATTTTTACTATTTTTTTCTTAAATTACAAGAATGCTGATTAGCAAGTAAATTTATGTCGTTGGGACCCCCAGTGCATTAACTTCCTTTGATTTACTCTTTTCGTTCATTCATTAATATTTATAAGAAGCATTTTTTTTGGTAGTAGTTTGAGGGTTTATTTAACACAAATAAAAATGTGCAAAGCTTTTTACTCATTTTCTTCACTCCTCAGTCTGACATTTGGATTGGTGATCTTGATGGCTAGCTGAGCTGCTCTCTCAACAATAACTTTCCGATTCTTAGAGGAAACATTGTGAGCAATCTCAGCACAGTACAATTGGTTGCACATCAGGAGCACTTCCAGCTCTTTGACATTGTATACCAAAAACTTCCTGAATCCACTTGGCAGCATGTGTTTTGTCTTCTTATTGCTTCCATAACCAATACTGGGCATCAAGATCTGGCCCTTGAAGCGCCTTTGCACCCTGTTGTAAACCCTCTTGGTTTACGCCAGTTTCACTTGATCTTGACATATCTGTCTGACTGGTGCCAGATGAACTTCTTGGTCCTCTTCTTGACGATCATAGGCTTCACGAAGGGTCTGAGGGCGGGCATGGCGCTGGTGAAGAAACAGCGGCCCCTCCACGGGAAGCGCCAACAGAAAGAGAGGACAAGAAGCATTTTTGAGCCCCTACTATGTTCAAAACACTGTAGAACAGTATGTAGCAAATCAAGGTTATTGCATTTAAAACCATATCAAGACAGTTACAAAATTTTGAAGCTAGATGGAACCTTATAGATTATTTAGTGTATTCCCCTTGCTTTGTCAGAGGTAAAGGGCTTTAAAGTGTAGGTAAAGTGTTTTGCAAACTCTGTGTAACCCAGAAATATTTACTTCAAAAGGTATAATAGCAAATATATAAATTCACTCCCCTTAACACATAGGAGCAATAATCCTCCTTTCCTCTTATACCTCAGTCTCTGGGGAAGGGCAAGGATTAGATTCATAGCTTAACTCAGTTCCCATAGAAGACAGTTCCAAGTTCCGAGTCCAAAACCCTCCTCAGGCTCAAGTCCCAGATACCCTAAGCTTCCATGCCAGTCTAGTTGGTTGTACCATCTAGCAGGTAATCCAGGCTCCAAGGTCACCATGGCTCTAATCACAGGTATGGCACATCTTTTCCTGAAACTGAATATAAACCAAACAGAACAGAAGCAAACACCACCAGACCCATTTCTCTGAGCTAGGGTAAAAGAAGCAACTCCTTCCTCTCTGCTCAATTTAATTCATGGCATCCATGCTGGTACAATACGCATTTTTGAGCCCCTACTATGTGTAAAACACTATATAACTGTATGTAGCAAATCCAGGTTATTGCATTTGGAACCCTATCAAGATAGCCACACAATTTTGAAGCTAGAAGGAACCTTCCAGATCATTTAGTCTGTGTCCTGGATGCAGCAGATAGGATAGAGCATAGTTGAAAGATAGTGGAAAGGAGAGTAAATGGTGCCTTCTCACTATTTTTAAATGCTTAAACAGCCAATAAAAGGACTTTATCACTTTTTTGTGAAAACAAAATACCCAATAGCTTCTTAGGATGAGAATACTTGTTCCCCAAATCCACAAGTAGCTGAAATTCTTTACCTCATCTCTACCTACTTGTCTGATGGGCAGGTTTGCAATTCCATTTGACTTTCACAAATGGCAAACAGTCTAGGTCTGCTTAAATGCCAAGAAGAACAACATGAACATTTCTATTACACAGGAGTAACCTAGTGATTCCAGATTTCTCAAAGCAAACTTAATACCAGGACTTATTTATACAGTGTTCAATAACAGAACACATCAGTATACCACTCCATACACAGAATTCAATAATACAAGAAACAGAAGTATTTAAATCATACAGCAATCAAATAAAAAGTTGAGAAAATTGCGCCAATGGAATTGACTTGGAAGAGGACACTTCACAGAAGACAAGTCAGCAGTACATTGAGACCTTAAAAAACATCACCAAATTTCTTAGGGGCGGCTAGGTGGTGCAGTGAATAGAACACTGGCCCTGGAGTCAGGAGTACCTGAGTTCAAATCTGGCCCCAGACACTTAACACACACACACACAAAAACCAAAACTAGCCGTGTGACCTTGGGCAAGTCACTTAACCCCAACTGCCCTCCAAAAAAAAAAAAAGCAAATTTCTTTAGGATCTCTCAGTCTAAGAGTATATTAAAAAAAACAAACAAACAAACCAACAGCCACCGAGTTGTGGGCAGAGAATCTCTCTATTGATGTCATTTAGTTGTGTCTGACTGTGACCCTTTATGGGATTTTAGCAAAGACACTGGAGTGGTTTTCCATGTCCTTTTCCAATGAATTAAGGCAAACAGAGGTTAAGTGGCTTTCCTGGGGTTACACAGCTAGTGAGTGTCTAAGGCTGGATTTAATCTCAGGCTTTCTTGATTCTAGGCTCAGCACTAGCTGCCTCAGTCTCCCTATGGTATGAGTTCCTATAAAAGCAAAGATGGGGCCCAGTACATACCATAGGACATTTTTTTTTACAAAGTAATTTTTGCTAGAGGAAGCATGATAAAAAAATAAATAAGCTTTCTTCCATAATACATGGGAGCCATAATCCCCCTCACCTTTTGTACACCTCATTCTTTGGGAAGGGGAAGATTAGATTCATAATTTAGCTCAGTTGCTCTAGAGGGTAGTCCAATTTCCAAGTACCAAAACCCTCCTTGGACTTGAGTGCCTAAGAACCCAGGCTTCTTAGGACTTCTGCATCAGGCTGACTGACTGTGCCATTCTGCCTGGCTCCAAGATGCTTTTGGTTCAAACCTCTGAACCCTGTGTAAGTCACCACCAGCCCCTGAAACTGACGACAAACAACACAGGCAGAAACAAACCTCTCCCAGGAGAAATCAAGTCTTTCCCTTCTCACTGGTTGAGTTCATGATATCACAGGAGCTAGGAGCTACCAAAAAATTATGGGAAAAAAGAGAGTGGACAACTCAATTTCTCCAGTTCTAAAGACTCAGGAAACTTATCAAAAGAGGTTCCCCCAACCTGTGTGGCAGGGAATGCAACAGATTCCATGTTAGGCAAACTGAGGAATGTTCAAAAGGTCCCATGTTAGAATTGAGCATGCCCAGAGGTGTCCATATTCTACTTAAAATGCCTTAAACCTTAAATATCTTGAGACTGGGATAGCTAGGTGGTGCAGTAGGTAGAGCAGTAGGTCTAGAACAGAAGTTCCCAGAATTATTTGGCCTACCATCCCCTTTTCAAAATAAAAAAAATAAGTGCCCCCTTGGAAATTGACTTTCTTAAAAACCTTTCAATTAAAAAATGGTGTCATTTCAAAAAAAGTATAATTAAAAAAAGATGCATCTTAAATTTAATAATTTATTGTTTAATATGTGAGGTTTTTCCTACATTGAAAGTCTGGTAATGCAGTATTGTGTCATGTAACCTGTAGTGTTGTATTGTAAACAAGTCATTACATGCACAGATTCCTCCTGTTGCATGCTGGACTTCTGGACAATGCTGGACACACGTGGATGCCAACACTTGTTTGTTAAGACCTGTTGGAGTACTTGAACACTGATCGGTTATAACTTGCATTTCGTGTGTTTATTTGGAAAATAATGCAATCACTATGACTTTAACTCTGTTACACAGCAGAGGAAACATGTATGAATGGTTTTTCAAAATTTTCTTTTCTTCTTTCTTTATGCTTCCACCTCCCCCTTATTTTTATTCAACACCTCCCAATTGCACTGCAGGCTACCACTGCCCACCTGGATCATTTCATTCCAGTGCTCTCCAGGGGGAAGTATCATCCACTTTGGGAACTTATGGAGAGTCAGACCTGAATTCATACTTGGCCTTAGATACATATTATCTGTGTGACCCTGGGCAAGTCATTTAACCCATGTTTGCCTCAATTTCCTCATCTATAAAATGAGTTGGAGAAGGAAATGGGAAACCACTGTAGTACCTTTGCCAAGAAAACTACAAAATAGGTCATGAAGAGTTGGAAACAAATGAAAATGGCTAAACCACAACACCAATACCTAAGTCCATAGAATTAGTTAATGGTGAGGTGAATCATAAAAATTATAATGTTATTATAGTAAGTGAGAGGGCAGCACTGCATAGTAGATTAAGAGTCACAGAAATAGAGTTAAGGGAAGGGAGAGGATGATAGAATTAGAAATGTAAAGGCCCTTATAGGTCAATGAATTGAATCCCATCATTTTACAGATGAGGAAATGGAGTCAAAAGAGGCTATATGGCTTGCACAGAATTATTTGGAGAATCTAGAAGAAAATATTTATAAAGTACTTAGCTTATAGTTGGCACTTAATAAATGCTTTTTCCTTTGCTTTTCCAGTGGGTATACAACTCTCATATTCTATGAACCTGATTCTTGATTTTACTTACATTTATCACAATAAAGAAAGGTAGGATTGAGTCAGTTGCATATTTTACATTTTCCTTAGGATAACTGTAAGGATACGAACGAACCTCAAAAGACCATTACTCAGCCATCTAAGTCTAGTCGCAATGCTGTAAGGTAACTCAAAAAACATGGCTGTTGACTTCTTTTCTCAAACTATCCTAGGAAAGGGATTCCATATTGTTTCTTAGGAAAGCATTTACCTAGAAATTAAATAGATTTGTAAAAGCATTTAAAGACAGCATTGTTTATGTTATTTTAGAGAAAAAAATACTTAAATCCTCAATGATGTGTGACCTTATTGATGTAAACAGAGCCCCTCAGATACACATAAGGGATTAAGCACCTGCTCTGTGCCAAACAATGTGCTAATTACTCTCTCTCTTTATATATATATTGCTGCTTTTTGGAGGGGGAAGGTAGGGCAATTGGGGTTAAGTGACTTGCCCAAGGTCACACGACTAGTTTTGTGTTAAGTGTCTGAGGCTGGATTTGAACTCAGGACCTCTTTACTTTAGGGCCGGTACTCTATTGACTGTGCCACCTAGCTGCCCCCTCAGTACTTTATAAAGTCATTACATTTGCTCCTTACAATAACACTATGAGTTGATACCATTATGATACCCATTTTACAATTGAGGAAACTGAGGCAGATAGTGTGTTAAGTAACTTGCCCTGGGTTACACAGCTAAGTGTCTGAGACTGTGTGGAAGTGTCTGTCCTTCCTTTCTGACTAGGCCTTCCAGACACTAGGCCCAGTATTCTACCCACTGCACAACCTAGCTTTCTAGTGTATAGTTTATTCATCCTATGTGATTCCTATTCTTTGTTTTACCCTCAGTTTTCCATAGGGGCTCACCTAGTATTCTGGGAACTTTTGTCACTACTCCTTGACATCACAAGGATTCAAGTAGACCCCATGGGCTCTCTATCTATTATCCCTTGCTCTGTCCAAATGACTGACACTAGCCCATATTCCTTTTTGCTCATACATTGTTTTAATGACTTCCTTTACTCAGATTCTTTTTCATGATTCCTGCTCACTTTCATCCTCCTCAGTGCTCTTTAGGTAATACTTTAGTTATTCAGAATTTGTAGTGTCCTTTAACTCTCAACCAAATTCCCCCAAACAAACAAAAACTTGCTAATGCCGTTTCACAAAACTTATAATGTTCAATTCAACCTTTTTAACCTTCCCATTTTCTTAAATATGAAGGGAGCCATTCTAGCATGCAATCATTAAATTAAAATATTTGAGAATTCTTATTATGTTGCTACTAGTTTTTCTTTTCCTTCCTTTCCTTTCCTTTCCTTTCTTTTCCTTTCCTTTCCTTTCCTTTCCTTTCCTTTCCTTTCCTTTCCTTTCCTTTCCTTTCCTTTCCTTTCCTTTCCTTTCCTTTCCTTTCCTTTCCTTTCCTTCCTTCCTTCCTTCCTTCTTTCCTTCCTTCCTTCCTTCTTTCCTTCCTTCCTTCCTTCCTTCTTTCCTTCCTTCCTTCCTTCCTTTTTTTCCTTCTCTCTCACAGTTCAGTTCACATAAATTCAGTTTTTTTAATGAAGTCTTTTAAATGGGAACTCTCTTGAATAAATGTTAGTAAATAGCATGACACTTACTTTTTCTTAATATGTATTCAATATACCAAATAATTCAGACTAAGCTTTAACATATCATTAATTTCAAGCCTAATTGTTTTTAGTGGCTCAGTCTTCCTTAGAAACTATTATTTAAGCCCCTTCTCATTAAGGTAATTTTCTCCTATTATTCTGTTTTTGCTTCTTTTGTAGACTATTTCATCCTAAATCATGCTGAGCTTTTTTTTAAAAAGCTCCTGAAAAGAGGTTCATCTGTACCATTAATTTCAGATAATCATCAGTAATTTAAATATTCATTCACTAAATACTTACTAAAGGTCCATGGAAATGCAAAGCTAAGTAAGACAGTCTCTATCCTTTATGAGCATTCAGTTCAGAGGGGATCTATTCATACATAAATGATCTAGTCTACCTTCTTCCTATTCACTTCTGGAAGAAGTTTATGCATATTTGCATTGCCAATCCAAGCTATATGCACAAATGAATTGATTCAATGGGATATCCACCTAAATTGACATCATTACAGGCATTGTGAATTTTTAATTGATTTGCTTTTCCCCAAGTGAAAAATGATTAGGTTGATATCTTTTTTGAATGGCCCTGGGTCCTATTGAGTAGGGTCTAAGTTTTTCTATGAATTCATAAAATCCTCACATCTTGTCTACAGTCAGGAACATCTGGAAAACTTTATCTGTAGGGAATCTCTCACATCAGCATGATCATAGGAACTTTTAAGATCTGACATTGCATAAGAGAGGTATGAAAACAAAGTATTACTTTAGATGGGGAATCAGGAAAGACTTCCTGAAGGAGGTAGCAATTGACATTTCAAGGGTAAATATGGTTGGGGAGAGCATGGCTGGCATAGAAAATTAATGGTATGAGCAAAAGTATGATAATATGAAAGCTACAGACTTGTTAGGGGCAGCTAGGTGGCACAGTGGATAAAGTGCTGGGTCTGGAGTTAGGAAGACTCATCTTCTTGAGTTTGAATCCAACCTTGGACTCTTAGTAGCTGTATGACCCTAGTCAAGATATTTTATGCTGCTTGCTACAGTCTCCTGTAAAATGAGCTGGAGAAGGAAGTGGCAAACCACTCCAGTATCTATGCCGAGAAAACCCCAAATGGTGCCATGAAGAGCTGGATGTGACTGAAGTAACTCAACAGTAATAAGCTTGTTTAGGGAATGTCCAGTGGTCCATTTTAGCTGGAGATTAGATAGAAGTCATAAGAGCAAGTACTCTAACGAAGAGTAGTTAGTTGAAATCATGTTGTGGCTACCTTAAAACACCTCCCCCTCTTTCCTGCTCCATGCCACATTTCAGTGTTACTAACCCATAATACTTTTGCGTGGCTTAACTGAACGCCTTCCTATTCCTATGTTACTGGAACTTGGCCCACCTGGGAAGATTGTTCCAATGGCCTACCTCCCTCTATTTCTAAAGGCAGGATTTACTCGTGTGGAACAGGCAGCATAAGTGGTCCTCTAAGTAAGACATGGAAGAAGTCAGAAAACAAGATTCCAGTTCTTGGAAAAGTACCTGAAGTTTTCATCTTGTACAGTTTCTCAGTATTGCTTTGTTTGGGATTTCTAGAGGCAGTCATCATGCACATAGAGAAGAATGCCTGGAAAAGCAAGTTGCTAATTGGCAATGGTTGTGGATTTCCTAAAAAAAATATGTAAGAAAAGGAAGTTTTCTTAGAATCATAATTTCAAGGATTTGGAGCTAGAAAGGACCCTTTTTTTAAATAGATGAGGACACTGAGACCTAGAGAGGTAAATGACTTGCCCAAAGTCACACAGATAGCAAGTGAAGGATATGGAATTCTAACCTGTTAGATAATAGATTTATAGCTGGGAGTCTTAAAGATCATCTAATCTTCTCACTCTCTACCTCCCCATCATGCCCCCAACACATGTTTTACTGATAAGAAAACCAGTTGATCTTTAGCTGTGGTTCTCAGCATAAGTGGGTTATGTTCAAATTGTAACAATGAAAATACATCCTGCCTATCAGATATTTACATCACGATTCATAACAGTAACAAAATTAAAGTTATGAAGTAGCAACAAAAATAATTTTATGGTTGGGGGTCACCAGAACATGAGGAACTGTATTAAAGGGTCGCAGCATTAGGAAGGTTGAGAACCACTGAGCTAGAGGGATGAAATGACTTTCCCAATATCATACAGTACCAGAGCTAAGATTCAAGCCCTAGTCTTCTGTCTTCAAATCCTAATTTTTTTTTTCACTCTCTACCAGGCACACTCTTTAATTTCAAAGGAATATATATTTACCTTTCTTCTTCTTCCTATTGTTGTTCTTAATAATGATATATCACTTTATATACATTAAATCCTTTACAGTTTGTGGTTTCACATAACAACCTCATGAAGTCTAGAGCATAATTATGCCCATTTTACAGATGACAAAAGCAAACTCAGATAAATTCAGTTCTCCCCTACGATTTAGTTAGTAAATAGCAGAGCATTCTGGATCTATGCTTCTTCTACCATACTACCCAGTTCTCTCACTTTTTGTTATTTGCTCTGTTTCAAAATTGAAAATCAATTTCTGATACCCTACAGTTGGTATTTAGTATCAACTACGTGTCATTTTTTTTGAGTTGGAACTTTGAACACTTAAAAATAATCATGCTTTTTCTTGATCTGACCAGATCACTGAATTATAGTGCATTAAATAATATTGTAGCTTTATTCATTTATAATTGCAGAAGTGTCTGGAAAATGACATCCGAAGCTGTTGCCTCGCAGAGATCAAACAAACAGAAGAGAAGTATACAGAAACATTGGAGTCAATAGAAAAAGTAAGTGATTAACATTTTTGTGGATGACAAAATCCTGGTGTTGATAGTGTCAAAACAAACGCAAATTATATTGTTCATTGATCTAGTGCTATGCTTTGGAAAATAAGACAGAACAGATCGGTTATTAAATATTTTTTTAAAATCTTACTTTCTCCCAGAGACCAGACCAGCAGTTTTTGTAACCAAGGAGTTCAACACCAGAGGCTGCTGGGTGGGGCAGGTGATAAAGTGCTGCACCTGCCCTTAGGAAGACCTGAGTTCAAATCAGACTTTATATGCTTCCTAATCATATGACCCTAGGCAGGCCACTTAACCCCTTCCTCAGTTTCCTTATCTGTAAAATGAAGATAATAAGAGCACCAACCTCACAGTGTTGTTGTGAGGATCAAATGAAGTTCTTATTACTATTTTTATTATTTGTAGTAGATAGAATATAAGAAGTAGGATAGAGCTAAGGAAAAAGCATGCCATAAAGTAATTTCTTATCTATTTTTTAGTAACTTCTTATCTTAGCTACTATCCTTGCTAACTGGGGGTTATACTCTATTGTTTCTACTTTGAAGAACTTTAAATGCTCTTGGTGACTTCTAAATTTGTTGCTCTGGTACAAAGCCCTGATCACCTCACCTTAGTTTTACATCTGTTTTATTTATTTACACTTACTACCCTACTCATTTTGCCCTTACAATATACTTCCATATGTTGTTTGTTAACTTTCCATGTGTACACACCCTGTGTTTTCAACTAGATTGTAAATCCCTAGAATATAGGTACCGCATCTCATGCTTTGGCAATCCTCATGGGGATTAATAGCACAGTATTAAATATACAATAGGTGCTCAATACCTAATTGATGGTTGGATGGTTGATTGGAAAAAGTATCATGTGAAATAGAAAACAGGAATCCAACATAACTGTAGCATCTGCATTGTCTCATTACAGTATTTCATGACACCGCTGAAAAGATTTCTGACAGCTACAGAATTTGATACTGTATTCATCAACATTCCTGTAAGTAAAGATTGTGTAGTTTAAATTGAAGACATGAATAAGCTTTTAGGATATGTCATGAGAAACACATAAAACATGTCAGTTGGGGAATAAGTTTATTTCTTTTTGGTTTCATTTTGCTTTATTATACTTTCTACATTCCGGTTTGTAATTGCAGAACGTTTTGGGGAAAAAAGATTTATGTTCCATATCATTCTTCAGAGAATTTCCATCATCCTAAGAACTTTCTAAGGAAATCAGTCCCTATTCTGTTTCATGCCAAGGCAAGAAAGGTGGTGCATTGGATAGAGTGTAGGATCCGGAACTAGGAAGCCATGAGCTCAAATTCAGCCTCAGTCACTCCATATTATGTGACTCTAGGCAAGCCGCTTAACCTCTATGTCCCTCAGTTTTTTCATCAATAAACTAGGGATAACAATAGCGTGTAACTTCCAGGGTTGTTGTAAGGATAAAATAAGATATTTGTAAAATGCTTTGCACACCTTGAGGCACTCTACAAATCTTAGGTGGTAATATGGCTAAATATTTTATCCATTTTTGTATTACCTTATAGTTATAAGATTTTCCTTAAATTTTTTAAAGAAAAATTTTAGTCACCATTCAGGCAAAGACTAAGTGAATAGATATGTATTCAATTATTATAGTTTATAAGATGGTGAACTTCAATAAAGATTCCCTCCTCTCTGGATGAAGACCGCTTTCTCCTTTTCCCTTTTTCCCAAAAGAAAGAAAGCATTCAGAACGTATACTCCTATTCGGTGGTGTATGTTCTCTATCCATTGTAAAAGGAATATAGTCTATGAGATAACCAGACATGCCATTTTAAAAACATTTCTTACCTTTTTCTTCATCCTTACCTTGACCCAGACCAGCCTAATCTCCTTGTCCACTGTGTCAGCTGGATTGTCCCAATACCGTTTTCTCTCCCTCCTGCTCTCTGCTTTGCCACGTCCATCATTCAGATGTTTGCCTTCAAGTTCTAGGCAGATCCCAAATACCTTATCATTGCACATAATATTTTAGTAGTAAGACTGCCCAAGTGAATTTATTTAGAGGAATGGGTTGGATTTTCAGGTACTTTAACAAGGAAATAGAGGAAAATAGATGACTTTCTTAAAATTAATCTCAGGAAGATGCTTATTGTAAGAGCCTCATAGTATAATGAGTAGGGCCAGGAAGGCCTAAGTTTGAATCCTCCCATGGGTACTTAGTTGTATGTGCCTGCAAAGTTATTTTACCTTGGTTTCCTTATCATTTACCTTACATTGTTGTTGTGGGCAACTAAGCGGCATAGTGGATAGAGCACAGGGCCTAAAGAAGACTGATCTTCCTGAGTTCTAATCTGGCCTTAGACACTTACTAATGGTATGAACTGGGGCAAATCGCTTCCCCCCTTTTGCCTCAGTGTCCTCATCTGTATAATGAGCTGGAGAAATAAATGGCCAACCACTCCAGTTTCTTTATCAAGAAAACCTCAAATGGGGTCATGAAGAGTCAGATATGACTGAAATGACTGAACAACAAAATTAAGGTTATTGTGATAATCAAATGAAATAAGCAATTTGGAAACCTTGAGGTGCTGTGTAAAACAAGACTCTATCCAACAATTTGCTAATATATCAACGCCCACCATCTCTCTCTCCCAGAGAGCCATCCCTTATAAAAAGGATGAAACACTAGGGAGAGGTAGACGGACAATTCAGTAAAATCAATGAAGACAGAGAGAAGATGTGATATGTGGAGGGTTCTACACTGATAGAAGCTGGGGAGGTCTTTCCTTGTTCCTTCTGTGGGCTCGAGCTTGGTTGTGATGATTTTGTGGTATTCAGTTGAAGTTATTTTGTTGCTCTTTGCATTTTCATTGTTGTCCTCATTTCATGTATTGCTTTCCTGGTTCTGCTTACTTTACTCTGCCTCAGTTCATTGATGTCTTCCCATGCACACACATCGATTTTTCGCATAGTGGGCAGAAGTATTCATGATGTCAGGTTGCCTTTCAGCATTCAAGAAATAATGCTTGTCCTAGAAAGCTCGGGATGTGCGGAACTTCCAAGATTACAGCTTCTGATCTTAGGAGCCATTTGACATTTCAGTTATTATGGATTTTACGGTTATCTCAACAAAATGACAAGGATAAATAACTATGGTTTTATTTCCGTTCTCCTATGCAAAAATCCAGTCTTTTAAGCCAAGGTATACTGAAAGGTACCAAGGAGAAAACCGAGTCCTTGATTCAAATAGAGGAGGTGTCTCTCTCTTCCCAGTTATGACATGCATTTTCTGCCTGAAGCCTAGAAATTATTTGCCTTTCAGAAAAATTGTGAACTTCTGCCTGTTGAGTAGCTCCACTCAACTATTTAGTCAAATTTATTAGCTCCCTTTCTGCCATTAACTGTCTGATGTTTTGAGCAATTTAGTGTGACTGCTATAAGCTTAGCAGAAGGATACCACTAATTGACCAATGTACAAATCTAATTTTTCACACCCGGGGACATAATCGTTACTTTCTCTTGTCAATAAAACATTAAGCACTTGACTAATTTTATTTAAAAATTATAAATGATTACAAAGTGGATAAAAAGCAGCCACACATATTTTTTCATGGTGGATAAATTAGCTCTTATTAACTAATGAGTTAATTTCTCTTTTCCCATGGACACTGACATTTCGAGGCAAAGTCTGCTATTTTCCGTGTGTGATTTAATTCTTTAAAAATATATCCACAACCCTGATATTGGCAGATTTATGTGGGCCGATAAATCTACTCAGTGATGCATAGGCAATTCCAGCCACAGTTTGGGTTCTGTATTGTTGGGGTGTGGGTGAAAGGGTGGGCTAAGGAAGGTGGGCTCTTGAAGAATTTGATTATTAATGTTCTGTGATATTATTTTGTTTTTCAAGGAACTGGTAAAAGTTCACCGAAGTCTGACGCAAGAGATTAATGACTCCATTGTCAACAAAAATGACCAGAATTTATATCAAATTTTCATTAACTACAAGGAAAGGTAACTTTTTGCAATTATTTTTTCCAGTTAACAAGCATTTTTTTTTCTTTTCCCTATCTCTTCCCCAACTGGAAACAAAAGGAAGAAAAATAAAACCCTCATAACAGATAGACATAGGCAAGCAACATTAATTCTCACATTGGCCATGTTTGTGAGTCTGTCAGTTCTCTGTTAGGAGATGAGTAGCATTTGTCATCCTCAGTTCCTCTGGAATCATGGTTGGCCAACATATTAGTCTGAGTTCTTAAGGGAAAAGTAACTGTCAATGTTTTTAATCTTTGCATTACTCATTTTTCCGGACACAGGCAGCTATAGGAAACATTTGTCCTTTATGCCAGGGCTGAAATGACTATCCTTTATTTTTTAATTAGCCTTCTCTAGATCTGATTATGTTGTAGTTACTTAAACACAAAATTCTTAATCTCAAGATAATGGATTCTTTTTTTTTTTTTTTGAGAAGGAAGGGCAAGGCCATTGGGATTAACTGACTTGCCCAAGGTCACACAGCTAGTAAGTGTCAAGAGTCCAAGGTCAAATTGGAACTCAGGTCCTCCTGACTCCAGGGCTGGTGCTATATTCACTGTGCCACCTAGCTGCCCCAGAATAATGGATTTTTACAGCTTTCTGGGCACATATTTTTTTTTCCTTTCAGTTTCACTCTGGTATAGGGTAAAGAGCAGTGGAAGGAGAGCCAGATGATTTGGGCTCTAGTCCTAGTAGCTTTCCCATAAAGTGAACGTGTGATTTTTAGTCCTTTATCCCTCAGTGCCTCACTTTCTACATATCAAAAAGCAGGAGACTGGTTTAGATTAAACTCAAGAAAACTGATTACAGTACCTACTATGTGCATGATACTGGAATATAGTAGTCAGTCAGTGAATCATGATTTTTAAAAAAATGCCTATTGTCTGCCTGGCACTGTGCTAATTACTAGGGGACACAATGAAAAACAAAAGACAGACCATACTCTCAGGAAGTTCAACTTCTTGGCTTGCCTTGTTGAATAATTTCAGTTTTAAAATTTAGGGAACTGCACTTTGGGTCCTAATACTTTCCAACAAGGAGAAATTGGTTGGTGATGTGCAAACCATTGGAAACTTGAGAGGAAGGGACATATCACCTTAGAGTTAAGATAGACAAGGAAGGAAGTCATAGGCAAAGTTTGACATGTTACCTAGACGTTGGGAGAGCAGATTCAAAGGAGTTCAGAGAAAGGACAAGTAGGGGGAACTCAGAGTTGAAGAATCTAAAGGGGAAGTTAGCTGAAGAGAATTAAGATATTCTCAAGAATGAAATCCTTCTATTAAGGAAAAAAAAAGTTGTCCAAAAAACCCAGTGTAGCTCTACAGGGAATCCACTGACCATCCCTAATGCAATGAATAAATGAATGAGCACTAAATGCATTGCACTTAGGAAATAAACATATATGTGAAGATAGGCCTTACCCATATAAAGTTTATATTCAAATAAGAAGAGAAAACACACTCTGGGGTGGTGGCCAGGGAGAAGCCTTTTGGTCTGGTGAGTGGGGCCCCAGAGAAATAATCACAATAGCTAACAATGATGTAGTACTTTTAGGTTTGCAAAGCACCCTGCATTTTATCTCATTTTATCCTTATGTGAGGATAGATGGATAATAGGTTGATGATGGACAGCTGTTTATTAAGTGCTTACTGTGCCAGACCCTGTGCTAAGGACGAGGGATACAAAAACAAGAAAACAAGACTGTCCCTGCTCTTAAGAAAGGGGGGGGGAAGACAAGACATAATGGAGAAGTAGAAAAGAGGGGATATGGGTAGAATCACTATTATTGTCAAAAATATATAAAAGGACTGGCTTCTGTATCCCAGAAAATGATATCTTTATCTGAATAACATCTCTAAACATTGGCACGCATAGGTTAGTAACATAAAAACAAACTTCTGTATTAATAGGGAGGTCTCATGATAATTTACATTTACACAGCACTTTGGTGTTTGCATAGGGCTATACAGATGCATTAGATCATCACAGTAACCTATAAGGTAGGTGATACTAAGATCCCTATTTTGCAGATAAGGAAAGCAAAGTAAAATGACAAAATATCTCAGAGAGGAGGGGAGGATTAGAATCCTGAACAGAAGACTGATATTCTGTCTGTTTTGTTGTTCAGTTGTTCTTTAGTTGTGCTTGATCCTTCAGGACCCATTGGGGCTTTTCTTGGCAAAGATACTGGAGTGGTTTGCCATTTCCTTCTCCAGCTCATTTTATAGATGAGGAAACTGAGGCAAAGAGGTTAAGTGACTTGCCCAGGGTCACATGTACATTTCTGAGGCCAGATTTGAACTCAGGAAGATGAAGCTTCCTGATTACAAGCCCAGTGCTCTATTTACTGGATCACCTAGCTGTCCTGCATCCAATATATATATATATATATCATTCTGATTTTGCAATTAAATCGCAAAATTTAATTGATTTTGATTTTGAATTAAATTGAATTTGAATGATCTATTTAACTCTATTTTTCCCTCTTTAAAAATATGTGAAAATCTAAACACTTCTATAAATAATGTCACTTGGACATTCTTACTGGGGTAAGCTGTCAGTCATAGTAAGCTACCTCTCCTTCTGAACCTCCCTTTATTTTGGACAATGCCTTTTTTATGCTCAAGGAAAATAAATTCTTTATTTTTTAATTTTTAAAACAGTATTAATTTAAAGTTTCCAGTTCTTGGAAACCTTCTTCCCCCTGCCCAAGATGGTAAACAGTTAGATATAGGTTAAACATGTACAATTGTGTAAAACAGTTTCATGTTAAATGAAAGTGAAAAATACCATACTTCAGTCTGTATTTAGTCAATATTAGTTCTTTCTCTGGAGGCACACAGTATGCTTCATCTTCAGTCCTTTGGTATTGTCTTGGATATTGTACTGATAAGAATAGCTAAGTCATTCACAATTCTTTGTTGAAAAAATATTGCTGTTACTGTATACACCACTCTCCTGGTTCTGTTCACGTCACTCAGCATCAGTTCATGTAAGTCTTCCCAGGTTTTTCTGAGCTCGTCCTGCTTTTTATTTCTTATAGCACAATAATATTCCATTGCAACCATATACCACAGCCTGTATAGCCATTCCCCAATTGAAGAACATCCCTTCAATTTCCAGTTCTTTCTCACTGCAAAAAGAGCTGCTATGAATATTTTTGTACAAACAGGTCTTTTCCCCATTTTTATGGATGTCTTTGGGAGATAGTCCTAGAATTGGTATTGCTCAATCAAAGCATATACACAGTTCTATAGCTCTTTGAGCATAATTTGGACATTGCCTTTTATTCGTTTTTAAAATAAGAACAAGAAAGTCTCTATCACTTACTTTATAGGTGACTTGGGAAATAATTGGTAAACTTGACAGCTCTTTAGAAATGTGAATTCTTCTTATTCATATCATTACTACTCTGGGATTTCAGTGGTTCTTAGATTGAAAGGGAAACCAGTCCAGAAGCCATTCTTGAAATGATTTAGGGTATACTTTTCATTTAGTGCATTTAATTAAATTGATCAGATCTGAACTAAATCCCTGTTCTCGTCAGGATATGATACTAGGTATGGGTGACAGGAGCCTGGTTCTCTTCTACTTGGTGTCCTGTTATTGATGGGGGCTACAACCTGCTCCTTGTCATGGCTAGCTCGTTGCCCACTGAGCAGGGGAGGATCCTGCAAAGGGAACATGTACTGATTCCATCTTCTCTGACCTTGATCACGTTTCTAGTGTCTGATTGGTCTGTGACTTTCTTCTCAGTCTCTTCAAATCAAAACCTGAGCTTGATCACTCACTCCATAACAAGGGTGAGGGGTCTGCTTAACAAAACTCCAAATGAGCCTGTGGTAAACAGTATCTACACAGAGAAGCAAGTATTATATGTGTAATGGTAATAGTAGAAAAGCAACATGGTACAATGAATGGAAAGCTGGTCTCAGTTGGAAAGAACTAGGTTCAGATCCTGCCTCTGATATGTACTTCCTGTGTGACCCTGAGCACTTAACTGTTTCAGTGCTGTTCCCCACCCCCCAACCCTCAAAGTAAGAGCAGGTTTTGATCTACAGTGGTAAGGGGAGCTTCCTGTGCAGGAAATGGGAATTTCCCATGCTAACAAAATGACTAGTCTCTTTCCTTCTTTCTCCCTCCAAAATAGAAAGCAATATACTATAATATCACAAATAAAATGTACTAGTAACTGATAGGATGGAGAAAGGTTTTATGAAGAAGGCTGTTAATGAGACATGATTTGAAGAACTCTAGGTACAGGTGAGTAAGGGGGGTATAATTCAGACATGGAGGGTCCCCTTTGAAAAGGCATGGATGTCAACTGCTGAGCTATGTAGGAAAACTGAGGTTCAGATATATCACAATTAAAGTGACTATTAAAAGAATCTCAATGCTTACTATACCTCTGATAATCAATCAGTAAGCATTTATTAAGTGCCTACTATGTGCCAGGAACTGTGCTAAGAGCTGGGTAAAGCTGATAAGCCTCCAATTATATTAGGCCAAATTCATGTTTTCACATTCATAGATATATAGATACTTTCTTATCTTTACTATGGCCCTCTAACTGGCAGGAGAGAGGGAGGCTAAGAGGTAGCAAGGGAAGGAATAAGAACTTATTTATTTATTTTTTGCTTTTTGGAAGGGGGATTGGGGCTAAGTGACTTGCCCAAGGTTACACAGCTAGTAAGTGTTAAGTGTCTGAGGCTGGATTTGAACTCAGGTCCTTCTGACTCCAGGGCCTGTGCTCTATTCACTGTACCACCTAGCTGCCTCAGAAACAAGCATTTATTAAGCACCCACTACTATGCACCAGGCATCGTACTAAGTGCTTTAGAAATGTTATCTCATTTGATGCTCACAGCGACCCTAAAAGTGAAAAATAGATGCTGTTATTATTGCTATTTTACAGTTGAGGAAACTGAGGCAAAGGAGATTAGGCAACTTTCTCAGGGTCAGACATCTAGTAAATGTCTCAGTCTGGATTTGAACTCAGCTCTTCCTACCTCCAGGTACAGGATTCTAACCACAGAACACCGCCTAGCTACTTCTAATTGCTGCCTCAGAAGGTGCTTAATAAAGACTTGTTAATTAGTTCATTAGTTGTTATTTAGTGGTTAGTGCTAACTTGATTAGTAGCCAATTAATAGATTGTTTAGAAGTTAATTGTTGTAGGTTTTCTTAATTGTGGTTTTCTGTAGACAGATATTCTGTCTCTGCCTTCCATTTCATTCTGGTCCTTTGTTATTCATTTCTCTCTCTTTGTTTCCCCCTTTTTGTCCTTTTTTTTACCTTTCAGATTGGTTATTTATGGGCAGTACTGCAGCGGAGTGGAGTCAGCCATCTCTGGGTTAGACTTTATTTCTAAGACAAAAGAAGATGTCAAGTTGAAACTCGAGGTGCCCATACCTTTTTCTTTTAATGTCATATAGAAAAGAAATGAACCTCTGTGAAAATGTTTATGATACATACAACTTTCTGGTATATACAACGATTCTGATATGCACAAATAATATATTAAAATAATTTATGAATATATAAATGATAATTAGAAAATAAGGCTTTCTAATTATTCTCATTTTAATCTAATGTTAAGATCCTGATGATTTTTGATGAAGCTGCTTTAGAAAACAGATACACCTAATTTTATGTAATAGATATATTCAGGCAGCAAACTTTGATTGAGGCCTACTACTTGCAAGGCTGTATGCTAGGCTTAAGTGGAAAGTTAAAGTACAGTTAATTCATTTGTCCCGTAATCCAGAAGAGGTGGTTTGCATGTGTGTGAGATATATATATATGTTATATATAAATATATATATATACACACATAAACACACATACATATATGTATATACATATGCATGTATATATATTTATATATGCATGTATATAGATATATATGTTGTTGTTTGGTTATTGTGCAGTCATATCTGACTCTTCATGCTCTCTATTTTGGGTTTTCTTGTCAAAGAGGCTGGAGTGGTTTGCCATTTCCATTTCCATCTCTTTTACAGATGAGGAAACTGAGGCAAGCAGGGTTAAATAACATACCCAGGGTCACACAGCTAGTGAGTGTCTGAGGCCAGATTTGAATGGGTCTTCCTGGCTTGAGGCCCTGCACTCTATACACTGTACCACCTAGTTGACCTGTCCCCTACATTAGGTTAGATTTAAAATATTTTAGGGAGTGGGTACAAATATGATATATCTGTGATCCTCATCTCCTAAATTCCTGAGTATTTTATAGTATGTGGCTGTGCTTTGCACTTGTCCCTGAATCTAGCAATTCATTTAAAGAGTTAATCTATGATGATATAGTAACTCAGATTCAGCCTAAGGTCCTTGTATGATAATTCTATAACATACTTCTAGGAATATGTTTGAGAGAGCCTTAGATGTTATAATACTTTGAGTTAAATAGCCTTTTGTGGCCTGGTCTGGGGAAACTAAAAAAGGAAATTGAAAATAGGAAAATCAGTTCTGAATTCCAAACAACAAAGATAAAAATGCACTTTCAAGATACAACTTTTTCCTAATTTCAAGTTTTCTTGTATCTCTTTCATTGTTCAGTAGAGAACTTCCATCAGAGATGAACAGTAGAACGTAGAATCCTGGTATTATGTATAGTATTTCCAATAATCTCATTTTACAAATGAAAAACAAACAAACAAACAAAAAAAACCACACCAAACACCTGAAGCTCATGGAATTTAAATGATTTGTCCATGATCACACAGATAGTAGTGAAATCAAATGTGGGACTTCTAACTGAGTTAAGTACCATTGTACTCTACTCTGGACAGACTTCATCTGGAATATTAATGTTGATTTCTGGATGCCATATTTTTAAAGGGTATTGGTAAGCTGAAAAGTATTCAGAGAGAGGTGAAAAGTATATGAATATGGAGAGGGGCCTCATATGAACTATGTCTTATGAGAATGGGTTAAAGTAATAGAGAGTATTTAGTCTGAAGAGGAGGAAGCTTTGCTGGGATTGTGATAGCCATCTTTAAGAATGTGAAGGGTTGCCATGAAAAGAGACTAGATAATAATCAGTAAACACTTATTAAGCATCTACTGTATTTCAGGCTGTGTTAAGGCTGGGGATGAAAATAATAAAAAGAAATATAATCCTCGGTGTCTGGGAGATTATAATATAAAGGGGAGAGATGATGCAGAAAAGGAAATTGTAAAGGATGCAGGATCACCAGAGGGTTCCCATGTCCAGGCATGATGTTCAGCTGTGGAGTGTGCTATTAGTGGAGTCAGAAGCAAGCAGAGCAGCTGATGGGAAATGGAATTAGCTGGACAGTCCAGAACTCTCTATAAAGGGAATTTGGGGAGGAGTTTATCATTCTGCCCTCTACCCCTCCATCCGAGGAGAGACACAGCTGAGGGTACTGAGGAAGTGTTGAGTATCAAGGTATTGAATCAGAATAGGCTTTTCTGTTTGGACCGAGAGGGAAGAATGAGAAGTCCCCAGCCAAAGCTGCACAGAGGCAAATTTGGGCTTGATTAGATACTCCGTAAGTGGCAGGAGGAACTTTCTTCAAGTCAGAATGATGCAGAAAGTGGAATAAAGGGGGGTGGAGCCAAGATGGTAGTATAGAAGCCAGAAAATTCTGTGAGCTTACTCCATAACCACTTCAAATACCTATAAAATATGACTCTAAACACATTTTAGAGCTACAGAACCCACAAAGTGACAGAGAGAAACAATCTCCCACTAAAGGCAGCCTGGCAGGTGGACAGGGAGGGTCCATCACAGCAGGCTGGGAGCCAAGCCCAACCCCACTTGAGCCCGCAGTTTTAGCCCTAGGGGGGCCATGACCAGCAGTGACTGGAGCATTTGGGAGAGTAGATCACCAGCAGCTGTAGTGGTTTCCAGAAATATCAGCCCATAAATGCCAGAGACGGTAAAAGGTCAGTATAGAACTCTTGTTGGAACTCAAGGGGACAGAGGTGTGGTCTGTCCTCTGCCCCTGGAATGAGAAGTGGTGGAGGCTCTGTGGCTCTGCAGCTGTCTCCATGATGGCTGCTCCTGAGCTCCTGGCCTGCAGATCATAGGGTGGGCCAAATGACCATTCAGAGGAGTGAACACTCTTGCTTTAACCTGCCTGGATATAGATCACCATCTTGGGTGTGTGACCAGTGAGCCAGAGCTGATGGAGGCTGTAGTGATGCACCCTCCTAAATAGCTCCAGCAGCTGTGAAAACCTCAGCAATTTGGGACAAAGTTCTCCCCTCTGGAAGCAGAGTTCTACTGTGGCAAAGAGCTCAAAAGTCAAGCAATTGACTAACAACATAAACAAGCGAGGAAGCGAAGCAATCTAACTTTAGATTCCTTTTTGGGGGACAAAAGGATCAAAGCATGGAATGGGAGGAAGACAATGAAGTCAGAATTCCTGCATCAAAAGCTTCCGAGAAAAATATGTACTGGTTACAGGCCATGGAGGAGCTCAAAATGGATTTTGAAAATCAAGTAAGAGAAGTAGAGGAAAAATTGGGAAGAGAAATGAGAATGATGCAAGAAAATCATGAAAATAGAGTCAACAACCTGACTGAAGAAAATAAAACCTTAAAAAATAGACTAACTCAAATGGC
>CM053593.1:341504062-341537275 GCA_028646575.1 Pseudocheirus occidentalis | reverse complement strand
TCATTGGAAAAGCCAATGACCTGGAAAAAAGATCCAGGATAGACAATTTAAAAATTATTGTACTAACTGAGAGCCGTGATCAAAAAAAGAACCCAGAAAGCATCCTTCAAGAAATTCTTGAGGAAAATTGCCCTGATATTTTAGAACCAGAGGGCAAAACAGAACTTGAAAGATTTCACCAATCACCTCTTCAAAAAGATCCTGAAAAGAACACTCCTAGGAATATTATAACCAGGTTCCAGAGTTTCCAGATCAAGAAAAAAGTATTACAAGCATCCAAGAAGAAACAAGTTTAATATTATGGAAACACAATCAGGATAACACAAGACCTAGTAGCTCCTATAGTAAGGCATCAAAGGGCTTGCAATATGATATTGCAATATGAAGTCAAAGGAGCGAGGATTAAAACCAAGGATCACCTACCCATCAAAACTGTGTATAATGTTTCAGGGCAAAATATGCTCATTCAGTGAAATAGAGGACTTTCAAGCATTCTTGATAAAAAAAAAATCCAGAGTTGAATAGAAAATTTGACATTCAGATACAAGATGGAAGAGAAGCATGAGAAGGTAAACAGGGAAAAGAAATCATAAGAAACTTTTCAAAGTTGAACTATTTACATGCTCACATGGAAAAATAATCCTTGTAACATATGAAACTTTTCTCAGTATGAGGATAGTTAAAGGAAATATAAATGAATATACATATGAAACTTTTCTCAGTATGAGGATAGTTAAAGGAAATATAAATGAATATATATATATATATATGTATAAATACATTTGTATGTCCATTTAGGAGGGTATATGTGCATATGAATACATGTGTGAGTGTATGTATATATGTATACAGATATACATAGAGGGCATAGGATCAACTGAATAGGAAGGGATGATATTTAAAAGGTGGAATTGAGAGGTATGAGAGGAGATGGGGAAAGACAGAATTGGGTAAATTATCTCATATAGAAGAGGTAAGGGATAACTTGTACAATGGAGGGGAAGAACAGGAGGGCAAAAGGGAAGGGGTCAACCTAACTCTCATTGAATTTGGCTGGGAGAAGGAAGGACATACACACTAAATTGGGTATCTTGCTCTACAGGAGAGTAGAGGGGAAGGGGATGAGAGGGGGGATGATGGAGGGGAGGGGAAGTTGGGGGGGAGGGTAGTCAGAAGCACACACTTTTGTAAAGGGACAGGGTCAAAATATAGAACAGAACAAGTCGGGGGTGGGATAGGATGGAGGGAAATATAGTCAGTCTTTCACAATATATCCACTATGGAAATGTCTTGTGTAACTACACATGTACAACCTATATTGAATTGCTTCTCTTCCCGGTAAGGGTGGGTGAGGAGGGAGGAAGGGAAAGAATCTGCAATTCAAATTTTTAAAATCAAATGTTTTTTTTAAAAAAATTGTCATTGTTTTTTACATGCAACTGGGAAATAAGATACACAGGCACTGTGGTCCATCTTGGATCCATCTTTCCCTACCAGAAATTTGGTGGGGAGATGGGGGAGGATATAGGAGAGAGCAGATTGGGGGAGGGGGTATACAGTGGGATCACTGTTTTGGGGCCATGGATGGGGAAAGATGGGGAGAAAATTTTTAACCCAAAGTCTTGTGGAAATGAATGATGTAAACTAAAAATTATAAAAATTAAATTTAATTTAAAAAAAAGAAAATGGAATGAGCCATGTGAGTGAGTAGTAGGTGTTCCTTCACTGAAGATCTGCCTTCAGAAGCTTGATGAGCATCAGTCACTCAGTAAATAAACATTTATGAAGGGCCTACTATGTGTCAGGAATTGTGCTAAAGGTTGGAGATACAAAGAAAGGCAAAAGACAGTCCCTGGCCTCAGGGAGCTCCCAGTCTATTGGGGGTGACCACACTTAGACAACTATGGACAAACAAGATCAATATAGGATAAATTGGAGATAATCAACAGGGGGATGGAATTAGCGTTAAGGGGAATAGGAAAGGCTTCCTGTAGGTGGGATTTTAACTGAGACTCGAAAGAAGTCAGGAAAATCAGGAAATGGAGAAGAGGAAGGGGAGATTTTTAGGCATAGGGTGTGGGGAGCCAGAGAAAATTCCTGGAGATGATGTATCTTGTGTGCGGAATAAATAAAAAGGAGGCCAGCATCACTCATCTCAGAGCAGTTATGATACAGAACTGCTACATGGCACAGTGGTGAGTCCATCCGAGTTCAAATTTGGCAACAGAAACTTACTAGTTATGAGACCCCCAGCCAACCACTTAACCTGCATCTGCCTTAGTTTTCTCAATGGTGAAATGGTAATAATAACAACGTCACCTGCTACCCAGGGTAGTTGTGGGAATCAGATGAAATATTTGTAAAGTTCTTAGCACAGTTCCTGGAACATAGTAGGCACTTAATAAATGCGTTTCTTTTTTTTTTCTTAGACATGACCAATGTGGGAATTTAATTTGACAATTAATATTTGTTACAAGGAGTTTTCTTTAGTGAGAGGGATGTGGGGGAGATAAGAGGGAGAGAAAATAAATTCTCTTTAAATTTTTTTAACTTAATTAAAAATTGTTTTATTTATTTTCTTGTTTACATTATTCATTTCTACGAGATTTTGAGTTACAAATTTCCTCCCTGTCTTTCCCCTACCTACAACCCCCAAACAACGATCCCAGTGTAAAACCTCTCCTCCAATCTGCTCTCTCCTATGTCCTCCTCCAACGCCCCTCTAACTTTATGGTAGGGCAGGATGGGTCTCCCTGCTCCAGTGCCTGTATATCTTAATTCCCAGTTGCATGTAGTTAATATATATATATATATATATATAAATATTTGACTGTAAAACTTTTGGGAGGGGGGATAATCGCTTACTAGTTAAATTAGATGACCCCTTCTAACTCTGAGATTTGCTGTTATATCCAGTTACACTATTCTGTCCACTTAACATTTCCACTTAAGAGAAATAAAATTAAAATCAAAGTCTTAGTAATATTAGTATCATGTTTGATACAAAGGAGAGAGGAGAGAGAAATTCTTCTTTACAATAAGGTTTCACTATTATCTTTGGATTAGATTTGTTTGTTCATGCATAGCAAGAAACAGGTAAACAGTGTGGCTTTGTCTCAGCATTCAAATGCAGTCCTCGAATTTATAGTATGTTAATTGTCTCCATTCTGTATACATCCTTACTGTATCTGTGGCCTTCTTGAACAGACCTGAAAAGACCCAGATCTATTTTTCTGCAGTTAGCCTCTTCAAATTTGTCTCTCTGTTAACAATCAGGTAGCTACATTCGATCTTCTGCATCATCCATTGAAAATGCTTAAGCTACTCATTTTCAGGGGAATGTGAAAAGATGGGATCTTGGGCCATTACAGTGAATTTTCTGTTGATTTAAACGTATTAAGTTGTCAGAAATGTGATTATAACAGAGGTCAAATCCCATTTTGAGAAATAGCATTTGAATGGGAATTTCTGTAAAATGCAAAAATAATCAAGTCTAGGCCCATGGCCAGCTTATTTTCAACAGGAGCAAATACAATGGAATTTCAGGGTAGGAAGAATTGAGACCATTTCTAGGAGTTTATTGTAATGGGTTTTGACCTGCAAAGACTTAAAAAAAGTGTAAATGCCCCAACTGAAGTGGTTTCTAGTGCTGATTTCTTAGAGGAAAATATCCTTTGTGAGATGAATAAACTTAGAACCATTTCCTAATTCTCATTTCCCAGCCTGCTTGAAGAGTTAATTCTCTTTATTCAGATAAGCCAATTACCTACCAAGTGATTCATCTTACTAAGAAGGCCTTGTAATACATACCCACTTGTGAAATGGTTGTACTATATTTTTACTTATTAAGGTCCTACTGTGTGTGTGACACACTGCTACATGCTGAAGCTAGACAAAAAAAGAAAGAGAGTCACTTAGTTTGTATATGTCAAACAGGGAGCTTGAACCCCGGTCTTTGTGACTCTGAGGCCTGCTCTAGGTATACCATGGTTATCTCTAAGACTATTTCTTAAAAGAATTAAAAATCAAAGCCCTTTTATTTTGTCTTAGCGATATTAGTATCATATTTGATACCAAAGGAGAGAGAATAGGGAAATGCTTGGTTACAATAATGTTTCACTATTGTCTTTGAGTAAAGTTTTTGTTCATGCATGGCAAGAAACAGGTAAACAATGGGTTACGACAACAAGGTATGTATTACAATTCTTCTGTTTAACTTAGAATAGAGGTTGCATTTCCCCATCCAGCCTCACACTTCTGGCTCTCTATCTCTTAGAGGTGTAGGCCTAGTGGTGATATCACTGGGTCTAGCTCTTTGTGGAGCAGCTAGGTAGTGCAGGGGATTGAAATCAGGAAGACCCATCTTCATGAGTTCAAATGCAGCCTCTGACACTTATTAGCTATGTGACCCTTGGCAAGACACTTAAGCTTGGTGGCCTCTCTTTCTTCATCTTTAAATTGAGCTGGAGAAGGAAATGGCAAACCACTCCTGTATCTTTGCCAAGAAAACTCCAAATGAGGTCACAAAGAATCAGGCAGGACTGAACAAAAACAATTACTTATGTTTATTCATTTGAGCCTAATGGTCAACAGTAATGTCTTACCTCCCAGGCAATGCTTGGGAAAACAGTGTACTAGGCACTATATTTCCCCAAAGACCTATGATTTCATTGGTAAAGGGAATTGCTGATTGAAGAAATACATTTTACTAATGCATGCCAGCATTGTATCTGCTTATAGAGATATCTAGGGAACTGTGAAGTGATGTGATCAAGGTGCCTGTTACTATTTTTAATTCATTCTTGTCTGTCTGCATACTATGTCTATACTGGAAGGAGAAGCAGTCTCCCCATAGACTGCTGTGTGGAAGACTTTTTGAAGATGAACATTGTGAATTCTTTTGTTACTTAATGCTAGGGAAATGGCTATGATTACTTAGTTAAACTTTTCTTTTTTCTGGTAGAATTATCATCTTTTATTTTGAGGGGAAGGGAATTATTCAGTATTCCTGGTATCTTAGGTTGGGACTGGATGGTTATTTGCCAACCTGTATATTCCCTGGTCATCAAACTCTTACCTGTTTAACTATTCTTCCTCAATCCCCATTTAAGGATCATCATTCATTATTCCCTCACCTCCCCATTTCACCTCTTTAGTGAAGGTGTATCCTGGACTCTCTTGTCTTTTGCTATTTCATAGCTCTTGTGCATTTGTTGAACTCCCAGATCTGTATTTTTTATTGTTTGTTCTTCATGTTTCTTGGCAAAAATACTGGAGCGGTTTGCCATTTCCTTCTCCAGTTCATTTTACAGATGAAGAAATTAAGCCAAACAGGATTAAGTGACTTGCCAGGGTCACGCAACTAATAAGTGTCTGAAGCCAGATTTGAACTCAGGAAGATGTCTTCCTGATTCCAAGCCCAATACTCTACCCACTGCATGACCTAGCTGCCCACATAGCTATATATCTAACCCTAATTTTTCGCCTGAATTCTGGTCATTATAAATAGCCTATTGATGATCTCCTTCTGGATTTCCCATAGATACTCAAATGCAGAGTATCCAGAACAGAACTCTTCACCTTCCCCTTAAACCTACTATTTCCAGCCAGACTTCCCTATGTCTGTTGAGGGCACTGCCAACCCTTCCCCTTCTTCCCCTTCCCCTTCTTCCCCTTCCCCTTCTTCCCGTTCCCCTTCTTCCCCTTCCCTTCTTCCCCTTCTTCCCGTTCCCCTTCTTCCCCTTCCCCTTCTTCCCCTTCCCCTTCCCCTTCTTCCCCTTCCTCTTCTTCCCCTTCCCCTTCTTCCCCTTTCTCTTCTTCCCCTTTCCCTTCTTCACCTTCCCCTTCTTCCCGTTCCCCTTCTTCCCTTTCCCCTTCTTCCCCTTTCCCTTCCCCTCCCCTCCCTCCCCTCTGTTCTTCTGACTCCTGTTACTGGTTAGTTGAATTCTACTACTCCCTCTACTCTTAATGTCTGAATTCCCCTTTTATACTGCCTTTCCCAACCCTACCTTTTCTCAGCTTTTACTGTTCATGTGAAAGAAGGTTCAGTCATCCATCACGATCCTCCTGGCTGGACTCAGTTCAGGTCCCTCCCAAAGCAAGGCCATAAGAACCAACACAAGAGAATTTTATAAGAAACTAGGGGCCTGGGGTGATATTTTGATTTCTCATGGGAATACTCTGCATCTAGTTAGCCGGTGTCCATTGTTCCTGAGAGAATTTCTCAGGGATGTGCTGGTAAATGTTTAACAACTGGCTCAAGAGAAATTTTTTTTACACAGGACATACTCTTAAAAAAAATAATTGATTTGTATATTTACTTTTAGTTTACAAGATTCAGTTCCACAATCCCTTGAGTTTCAAATTTTCTCCCCTCCCTCTCCAAACTACCCCCCCCCCCCCATGGTGGCTTGTCATCAAGTATAGAATCTGCAAATACATTAGTCTGGTTGTATAGAAGATTTGTAACCAAAGGAGTGAACAATGGGAAAAAAGAAAAAAATCCAAACGTGGAAAAGAACGATAGCATGTAGATTCTTCAGACTCCGTTTAAACTCTGGTCTTTCTAGATCTTTCTCTGAATGTAGGTATCTCCTTCCATCCTGAGACTTGTAGAGTTGTCTTATAACTGTGCGTTGCTGAGAAGAGTTCAGACACACTTTTAAGTTTAATAGGAATAGACATTTTTCTCAATTACTTTCTTTTGGTGTCAAACTCAAATAGAAAAGGGGACCTCTAAACCATACATAATGTTCCCTGCGGGCCTTATATTGACTTGGTTACAAAATGTAATGTTTTCTATGTTTTATTGGATTTTTATTTATTTTGTTAAATATTCCCCAATTACATTTGAATCGGGTTACTTGGGAGTTGATACCTCTGGGCTACATAATCCACAGAATAATAGCTCAAACCCTCATTTATAGAATTAGGTGAATTCCAAGGTGCAAATGCTTGCACTGAAAATTTAACAGTGGACTGTAGGGCCCCAGCTGGTGCCACTGCACTCCTGGAGCTTCCTCATTTTTATCCTAGCTACTCTTAGAAGCTTTCCCAGGGCCATTGTGTTGACAGAGATAAACTTGTAGGGACCCGTGGCAGGTTTTTCTGAAACACATATCTCCTTCACACTTATTTCCTGTCTCTGAGACTCCTTAGAAATCAGTCAAACACCAGGTCTATATTAAGTGTCCATGAAGTATCATCTGTCATAGTATAGGAGGTAGTTAGCAGGATGTGCTCATATTTCTTTTTTCTTTTTTTTCCCTTCCTCTTGAGGGTTGCTAGGATCAGGCAGCCCGCAGTTTGCTCAAGTGGCCATGAGATGGCACTCCAACATCCTTGGAAGCCAAAACTGTCTATGCATTGATTCATTGGGCAAGAATTAAGTGTTTATTGTATTGCAAGGGCCTCTGTGTGCTAGGCTCGGTGGGGCACAGAAAAGACGAGTAAGATGCACTCCTTGGCCTCAAGAAGATCACAGTCTAGTGGGAGAGATCCAGAGCACACCAACTTACTACACAGTGGAGTGGGAAGGGTAGCTCAAAGTGCTCTAAGCATGCAGGAGAGGGAAATTCCTTCTGATTGTTAGGTTCCCTTCAGGTGAACAGGATTTAAAGATTCAGGAACCTCCTTTGGAAACAAATTCAGATTTTCCTTAACAGAGTAAAATATGACGATGTGCATGATTCAATTCAATAAACAGCAGAGTGCCCCCAGTAGCAAACAACATAGACTCTTTTTTTTTTTTTTACTTTTTTTTTGGAGGGCAGTTGGGGTTAAGTGACTTGCCCAAGGTCACACGGCTAGTTTTTTGTGTTAAGTGTCTGAGGCCGGATTTGAACTCAGGTACTCCTGACTCCAGGGCAGGCGCTCTATTCACTGCGCCACCTAGCTGCCCCAAACAACATAGACTCTTAAAGGTCTTCCCAGAGTTCACAATATATGTAGTGTTTTGGGTGTCAGGGATTGAGATTAGTATTAGAGAAATACAGTGTGGTATGGTGGAAAATGCACCGGAAAGGATCTGAGTATGAATCCTACATCTGACACTGACTTTATGATCATGGTAAATATTTAACTTCTGTGTGTCTTGGTTTTATCAGCAAAATGGGGATAATAAATAAAAAAGCATTTAACTGCTTTTTGTTATCCTTAAGTCATGTCCAACTCTTTGTGACCTCATTTGGAGTTTTCTTGCAGAGATACTCAAACAATTTGCCATTTCCTTCTTCAGCTCATTTTACAGATGGGGAAACTGAGGCAAACAGGATTAAGTGACTTGCCCAGGGTCACACAACTAGTAAGGGTTTTGAGGCTAGATTTGAATTGGGAAAGATGAGTGAGCCTCCCTAACTCCAGGCTAGACACTCTGTTGGCTGTGCCACCTAGCTGCATCATTTAAATGCCTACTTTGTGACAAGCACAATATTGGAGAATTTCCTGCCCTCATGGAGATTACATTCTAATGGGAAGTAGTAGCTAGGGACAGGTGTTTTGTTTGGGAAGTCACAGAGACAGGGTAATCCATTGGCAAGATCCTTGCAGAGGCAATGAGAATTTTAATTGGATTCAGTTCTGAGAGCAAGAGGTGGAAAATGACAGGGTATTTTGCTGTAGTTTAGAAGTCAGCTTGGTTGAAGGAAAGGATTCCCCATCCCAGAAAACACAAAACTGGGTCTCTGTTTGCTACGTACCTTAAAACAGTATGTGAGGACCAAATAAGAAAAGGTATCTAAAATGTTTTGTAAACCCTTGAGTACCATAGTAACATGAGCTAATGTCTTTTTTTTTAAATTAGGAAATGAATAAGTATGTTGGTAAGGTCAGACAGAGGATATAAGAGTCATGCCTTGCTGGAAGAATTACTTTGTTTTAAGAGATGAAGAGAAGTAGAAGAAATATCACTTAAAACAATTTATATGGGATAGGAGAAGAAGAAAAAAAAAGGAAAGAGACTATCCTAAAAGCAGACAGTTTTACTTACAACCGAACATTTTGTGTCGTCCCATTGTAATACTACCTGAAATGTTTCCTACTATTCTTTTATACTGTATTACAGCTCCTTGTGTGGTTATCATTTCTCCTGGACTGTAAGTTTTATGGGGAGGAGGTTATGGCTTCTTTTTTTAATCTCTCAGAGCCTGGCAGAGTTAAGTCAACAGCCATCTATTAAAAATTTAGTATGATCCAGTTACAGTGTAAAGCATGGGGAATACAAATTCATGGAAAAAGGAGTCCCTGCCCTCAAGGAGCTTACATTCTAATGGAGGAAGATAGCTCATAAAAGGGAGCTGAAAAGGATGAGAGACAGAGAAGCAATTAAGAAGGATGACTGGCTTGGGCCCTTTCTCAAATTGGAGCTTCCAGGAGGAACTTACTAATGGGAGAAGGGGGCCTTAGTGGCAGAGGAATGGCCCCCAGTGAGAAAGCCAGATGGGATAAGGAAACTTCAGCAGAAGAAGACAATTGAGGCATGGCGGGTAAGTCTGGAGCATCAGAAGCAGAACCAGGAGGAAAGATAAGAGGGAATTTCTCTCTGAACCTCTTTGTAGAATTGAAAAGAATCTAGTTCAATTTTTTGATTCACTCCCCCCCCTTATTTCACATTCTGAGACCACAGGTTCATGCCTTTAACTAAGAAATAAATCCTTGTACTGCTTTGGCCCTTAGAGAGTGGCCCGGATATTAAGAGTTTTGGGGACTGGGCACAGGATTTAAGGAAGTGAGGGTCAGTTGAAAGAATTAAGAATATTAAACTTGAAGTAGACCAAGGGAAATTATTATAGTTCTCTTCACATATTTTAAGAAAAACTGCCATGTGGTAAAGAAATTAGACTTTCTGTTTGACTCCCAACAACAGATCTGGGAGGACGGCTGAAGTTAACAAGGGGCAGATTTTGGATCTTTATGGTACATGGGTAATTTTCCTAATCAGTAGCAATGGCCAGAAATAATATGCAATTGCTTCAGGAAAGAGGGAAGTTTTGTTTTTTGTTTTTGTTTATAGCAGACTGGATGGCTGCTAGAGCATGGATCTTCATTTTGCATATACCTTGCATATACTTGTATAGATTTTGTATCTATTTAAATGTTGGTTTCACCTAAATATAATCTCCTTGAAGACAGGGACTGTCTCATTTTTATCTTTGTTTTGTGAACAGGTAGCACAGTGCCAAGCCCATCACTTAACAGATGCTTACTTGAATCACTGAATTTTATTAGGGTTCTACCATGGGCAAATCATGTTTCTAAGCACTGGGAATACATATTTTAAAAAAAAGGCCCTGCCTTCAAGGAACTTATATTCTACTAAAAAAAAAATTTAGAGAGGATTTTTGTTCAGGTACATGTTATACAAAATAACCTTGGAGGTCCCTTCAAATTCTGAGATCCTGTGCTTCTGTAAGTCTGCCTGGAAAGCTTCAGATGTTCTTGGATTTTTGTTCTCTATAGAAAACCCAGTACGCGGAGGCCTATATCCCAGATGTCAAATCTTTGATTAGAGAGCAACCTACTTTATCAAAACTCATTGGTTTTTTGGTACTTCTCTCTAATAGCATATTAAAGACCTGGGGCTCCTAGCCCTCTCCTAGCTTCCATTCAACAAAGGCTCATTTTAAGATAAGAAACAGACAATTTAAAATTTTACTTTTACTTTTGTAAAATGTTCTTTTGTAAATCACAAAATATACTTTTGAAAAATTTACTTTTTGTAAAATTTTACATTTTACTTTTTCAAAATGCCTTGATTTAGGTGTGCTTATTTTTCATGTCTATCCCTTATTTTTTTTTTAATCTTTTCTTTTTCCTATGCAAATGAAGAAAAGTCCATATACCTTGTCCGGGCCCAAACCTAGTCCATGATGTTTTTATCTGAGGCATGATCTATTATTCTGATGAACTACTTTTAGCAAAGTAATTTCTGTTCTTCCTGTTCTTTCTTTTTTCCCTTTCTTTCTTTCTTTCTTTCTTCCTTCCTTTCTTTCTTTCCTTCCTTCCTTCCTTCCTTCCTTAAGGGGGAAGGCAGGACAATTGGGGTTAAGTGACTTGCCCAAGGTCACACGACTAGTAAGTCTTCCAGTTTTTTTCAAGAAGGAATCTTTCACATTTTTCTCTCCCACCCCCTTTTCTATTCTACCTCAGGATAATGCCAACTATTGCTAGCTTGAGAAGAACATGCTATATAACAAAGGTACTCATGGTGTTTGGAATACAAAATCAGATGCTGATTATTTAAAGAACACACTCTGCCTCATACCCCCCATCCCGATTTGAATGTTAGCGTTACACTTTCAAAAAGAGGTACATTATTAATTAACAAATCTTTCATTAGGAATGTTCCAAGAGGGCCAACAATGGGAAATTCACTCTACGAGATTTGCTTGTTGTTCCTATGCAGCGGGTTCTAAAGTATCATCTCCTGCTCCAGGTATGTAATTTGAAATGACTCCCCTATCTGCTCCCAGTTTTTGGAAGAAATTGGGTGTTGCTAGAGAGCTTAATATACACTTAGGTTTCTTGTTGTTGTTTTTCTATAAAGTCAGCAGGGCATTTTATCTCTTGGATTCACATTATCCTTTTTCCTTGCTATTTTGGGGAACTTTGTAAAGCTGATTATTAAAGGAATTCAATAAACCCAGGGCCCCAGACTAGGGAAGAGTGTTTTCTCTAACCATCAAATCATATAGTATACTCTTAACAAACTCCCACATAACTTCATTTGCCCTTTTCCCTCACACCCTCCAGAGCAAACATTGCTCAAAAATTAGCTTATCTTTGTCTGGATGAAAACTACTGTTAAAGTAAAAACAGCAAGAAACAGGACTTCAAAGAGCAGAACAGCTGAACAGGTAATAATAGGATAGAGGAGGCAGGGATAAGGTTGAGTGGTGGGGAAAAGGAGAGTGGGGAAATTTACTCATTCCAACAGGGCTAGGAGGCAGGCACATTTTTCAAGGCAAATAGCAGGTTCTGTCCAAGGAGATCAAAACCAAGTTGATTAGCAAGATAAGCATGGATCCAGCTGCTTCTAATTATAATCACTCCGGGATAATTCAGTCCTTCATATGCCATTGCCCAGGGTATCATGTCCACACTCCTTACTGGAAACTCTAGAATTCCTGGCTCCACGATCTGGCTTTCTACAGTCCTTCAACTTCTCCTTCAATCTGGGAAAACTCACCTTTCTCTGATCCTGACGAGGGCCTGTATTCCTTAAAAAAGAGAAATTGCTCTACTGAAAAGAGGCATTAATTATTAATTCCCATTTCTAGAAAATGCTTCCTTACCTATACTTCTTAGAATCTTGGACTTCCTTTAGGGTTTGACAATTGTTCTACCTCCTATGGGAAGCCTTCCTTGATTTCTCTATTAGCTGTTAATATTCTCCTCAAAATATCATGTGGAAGGGGATAATGGTAGATGAGGTGAATCACTGATAAAATAGAGGAGATTCCTAAATCACTCTATAAAATTATAGGATATATTGGCAATTCCTGAGCTAATTGAAGCAGTTCTGCAGTCAAACTGATGAAACTTACAGGATGTTTGCCCGTGGAAGAAGGCAAATATGGAAGGCCTAGTGCTTGGCTCCTTCAGGATCAACAATACCTCCTTGTGGCCTGTGAATAAAGTGCCTGTTCATTCTTTGGAGCTCTTAATTACAGGAGTTGCTGTTTCTTTGATAGGTGTAAAAACCCAAAGACAATTGGGAAAGGAAAAAAAAGGTAAAAATAAAAGGAAACAGCCAAAAGGAAGAAAACGGTTAAAAGGAATAAAACAAAAATCACAGCATCCTTTCATTCTCAGAGCTGAAACCTGGTACCAGATGAGCTCCCAACGGTTGTTGGTCTCTTCCAAAAGGGATTGGGGCCTAGAGTTGATCGCATATTACCTTCTTACTCTCCAGTGAGAAACAAAACTATTCCAGGTGAAAATTCCTACAGTGGGTCCCTTCAGCACACAGGGATGATCCATACATTTCTCCAGTATATCGCTGCATATCCATCAAGTATTCTAGATATTTCTCTAGTCTCTATAAGACTATGTCTCTATGTCCTATAGACATAGATCGATGACCTGTGTAAAACAGAATATATCCTAAATGTTGGTCTGACTTTGCACCACATTATGACAAGCAAACTAGCTCATAAAGGAACTCAACAGACCTGTTGATGAGCCCCAAAGATGTATGAGACTCCCAGAAAGGGGTTACGAGCTTGGGATGGGTAGCAAATCCACCCTTCACATCCCCAAACCTCTCACAATAATTAGGATCGCTATGGTACCACCTTATCAGAATGGTGAAACTAAACCTGTCTCTAGGTAATCTAAACCCAAGCAACCTGATCAAGGACTAATAGTCCTATAATTTTACCAGACTGCTTAGGAAATTCCTCAATTTTATAAGAAATTCTTATGATCCAACCAAATTCCCCCTTCCCAATGCATATAAACACTTTTCCAGTTATGTATTCTTTCCTTTCTCCACTCCCAATAGAATGTAAGCTCCTTGAGAGCATTATTTTCACTTTATCTTTGTTTTCTCAGTTCCTTATACATAGTAGGGACTTAGTAAATGCATCTTGGATGGAGTGGAATTTGACAAATTCTCATTCTACTCATGACGATTCTCTACCTGTCAGCAACTGAATGGGACTGTCAGTCACACCTCTTCCTGCCCTAGTGCACACCTAAGATCTTGCTTATTTGTAGCTTTAAAAACAGATGGCGAACTGAGAGTTTTATGAATTTACAACATTAGTCTCCTTCATTGATATAAACTCAACTGGACTCTGCCATCTTCTGAATTGCTTTCTGCTATATTAAACTACAATAAGACCTATTTATTTTAAGATGATTCTTGTTATAACCCACAAAGCTCTTGGTTTCCACAGTTAGCCCTGTAATGAGGGTGGAGAGTCTTATAAATTTAATTTGATAGCTGTGCCAAGAGACTCATTAGCTCTGCTCCAAAGAAATGCCTTACTGTATTAGGCCGTCAGCCTTGTTGATGGTTGTGAAATGTCATCTTAAAAAGATCTGCCACCTGTACGGGAAATATAATTTTTGACTCTGCTTTGCTTTGTACGTCTTGTATATTAAATTTCTTGAAGTATGTCCATAAAAATATTAGTCATCTATATTTTGTTCTACTGAGAAATCAGAAAAAATCCAAGTCTTGATTATTTCTTAAAAGTGCGTTAAAACATTTATGAGCCCCAAACTGAAGGCAACATAATCAAATTGTGGTTTATGAAAAAATGATTAGGAATACGCAGTCAATCAGTGCCCAAGGCATCAGAGAACTAAAAACATGTCCAGAGGAACAAACTGAGAGGTTCTTTTATAACTTTGGAGTTATCAAATCCCTGCGCAAGTATGGGGAAGGGGTGATTTTTTTTTCGAAGTAAGCAATACTTTAGCTTTAAAAAAAATTAACCTAACATTTTTTAGTGTAACATATGTTAGTATATATTTTTGTCTTTAATATACATTTTTTAAGTTTTCAGAATTTTTTCTTGATTTTCCTATGAAAAAGAATGGTCAAGAAAATCCACTTCACTATCCTGGAAATATGTTGTAGGAAATGCTTTAGGGTTTTTGGATTCTATATATGGTTCATTACATTTTTAAAAAACTGACCATTTTAACTTGCCAAGGGGAAGGAAAGTGATAATAAAATGAAATCCCAGTAGGTTCAAGATACTTATAAGTTGGCAGACCAGAAAGGAATGCTATGGCTTTTTAAATTTGTATTGCAGAAAACGACTTCTTATTTCAAAATGAATGTGTGTGTGTGTGTGTGTGTGTGTGTGTGTGTGTATCATCATGGCTTTTTAGGTTAATGGGTTTTCCTATCACAAAATACATTCAACATCTTTTGGTCATTGTCCAAATCTTTTTCTGCTTCTATTCATGATTGTTACAATAAGAATTATATGTAGTCCTTTCTTTAAGAATTGCAAAAGTGTCTTAGTTATGTGGTCTCATTTGATCCTTACAGCAATCCTGGGAGGTAGGTGCTATTATTATGTCCATCTTGCTCCTGAAGGAACTGAGGCCGAGAGGTTGTGACATGCCCAAGGTCACACAGATTGGGATTGAGATAGCATTCAAATGCAGCTCTTGACTCCGAGCTGAATGCTCTAAGCACTGTCCCATCCCACTTAGCTCTCTCGACAAGAGTGATCCCTTTTCTATGTATTTGTAGAAGGGGTTTTGCTTTTATATCTAAGGGCTTTTTTGCACTTACAATGCTATCATTTGTTTCGAGAGTTGTTTTAAGAAATAGCAATGTCTTCTATATAACAGGAGCTGGTGAAACACACGACTGATCCCGTCGAGAAGGCAAACCTCAAACAGGCCCTTGATGCAATGAAGGTAAGTAAAGGGCTTCAGATCCTTGCTCTCACCCCATGATATGGGATTACCAACTTTAAGCAGAAGTAAACCTTAAAAGTCATCCAGTCAAACATCTTCGTTTTACAGATGAGGCAACCTTCACCCAAGGTCACTTATCTTATATGTAGCAAGTGGCACTTCCAGGAAGTGAAGACTTGTCCCTGGCTCTAATTATAGAGATCTTTCCAATATACTTCCAATGTTGCTCTCTTGAAATGTCCTTTTCTCCCCTTTGTATTTATTGATGGCCTAGGTGTTTGTAGTAGACTTAGAAACTTTTAGATGGATTGATATAATTTAGTGAAAAACATTAATGTCAATGGGGACATCTTAATAACTTCCATTAGAAATGGAGCTCCACAGAAAGTTTCAAAGAATGTCCAAGTAATGTAAAGCAGATTATTTAATGGTGAAGTTACTTTGACCAAACTTAAACCTTTGGGAAGAATGAACAGTGATATAAAAATAATTTGATTTGTGTTGCAAGTTTTGGCAGGATTTACATTGGCGGAATTACAGAATTTCCAAGTTGGAAATGATCATCTGTTTCAGCCCGTACCTGAAAAGGAATTCCCTTGACACATATACACAAGAAGCTACCCAACCTTTGTTTGAAGCCCTTTAATAACATCTTCAAATGCCCTCCCGAGGCAGCCCATTCTACTTTGGGATAGCTTGAATTGTTCATCATTCCTTCATGTCAAGTGCAAATTTGCCTCTTTCAGCTCCCAGCTGTTCCTTCTAATTCTATCCTTTGGAACCAAGCAAAACCAGCCAAATCCTTCTTCCATAGGATAGCCTTTCAAGTACTCAAAGGTATCTCTTATTGTTGTTGAGTCATTTCTGACTCTTTCTGACTCCATTTGGGGTTTTCTTAGCAAAGATACTGGAGTGGGCTTCCATTTCCTTCTCCAGCTCATTTTACGGGTGAGGAAACTGAGGAAAACAGGGTTAAGTGACTTGCCCAGGATCACACAGCTAGTAAATGTCTGAGAATGGATTCTCATTCATGGAGATGAGTCTTCCTGAATGCAAGCCTAGTGCTCTATCCACTGAATACCTAGCCACCCTTTTTCTTCAGTTTAATCATCCTCATTCTCTTCAATTGATTCTCAATGGTATGAACTCAAAGCTTCGTTTGCTGTTGTCCTTACTAAAATATGGTGCCCAGAACTGAACAAAATACCTTACTTGTAGTATGTAGTAAAGTACAGTGGAATCATTAGCTCTTCATTCCTTGAAACTTTCTTTTTATCATAACCTCTTTAAATTAATTTTCTTGGCTGTCACATTCACACTGTTGGTTCACATTGAACTTATGGTCACCTAGTACTCTCAGCTCCACTTTTTTAGACAAATTCGTGGTTGAGCTATGCCTTTCTCAACAAGCAAATATACTGTTTCATATACTTATATATGTATATATGTTTAGAATTATGGTAGTTAAAATGTTTATTTTAAGTAAATTAAAAATCTGACAATGTAAATTAGATGTGCTAGAGAAACAATTGAAATGAAATTTCATTTCAAAGAAGAGCTTTGTTTCTTTCTACTTTTCTCAAATACAGCTTAAGTAAGTATAAGTTGATATGAGAGCTAAGCAAGAATACTGAAAATTATTTTCCAGTTATGCTCGGTGAAGTGCCATTGGAGATCTCAGTTGTATGTAACCAAAAAACAATACTAATATCAGTAGTTGTAATTCACATGTGAAATGTGACTTTTGTTATAACATCAGGCCAAGGTTCCCTTCTATCACTTCTTATGGGATTCAGTCCTAGTTCCTGCTGTTCTTTTTAATATCGCCATGGTGGGGGGAATTATAAAAGACACATTTGTTTGTTAACCTTTAGGGTATACAGATTTCCTGTTCATAAACACATTGTTTTCAATATGGAAATTCAGTCATTCTAAACAGAGCTCAGGAGTGTTTTCTATCAGAGACCCGCCGCTGTTCCAGATGAATTTAAGATAGAAAGAGGGAAGAGAAGAACTTAGAACACAAGAAAATCTAGAGCAGATAAAATAAAAATAGCTAGGAACAGTACAGGCAGATTAGCTAATATTGTTTTCTCCAAAATAAGAAAAGACATTTTTAAATAGGTTAAGGCACATGGAGAATCATGGTAAGTAGGCATTTGGGGTTCATCTTTATCCACGTGAATGCCTTTTAGTTTCTGACCTCTCTCCTTTTTTTAGATCTGCAGAATTAAATTTTGTTTTTTGACTGGCTATTCCCTATTGGTTAACTAGGAGAAATAAGTAGTTGCATAATACAGCTCAGCTCAAGTTCTTTTCCAAACTTTTAAGTCATTTCTTTGTGTGTTTCATCCCCTCCTCTCTCCCATGCCCATTACTTTTGTAAAAAGTTTAATTCTGTAGAACCCAGTTTTTAACTCTTGTAACTGGTCCTGCCGACCTATTTTTCTTTTCTTTATTCTACATCGCACCCCTCTAAAGGCAATGATATTTTTGGGTTTTACAGAGATGAGGTAAAGGATAACTTTGTAGGTCCCCAACTATACCATAGATATGTCATTTTCTAAAAAGTCCCCGTGAGATGCCTTATATATGAGTGGTCATTGGAAAGTAACAGTGATTATGCTGATTCCATATGAAGTCAGAATCATTCAGTTTTAAAAAATGCATCTTTTCCCCATTTATCAGAGTTGGTGCTCTTTTTAAATCTTTCTTTGTTTTCTTTAGGACTTGGCACAATATGTAAATGAGGTAAAGAGAGACAACGAAACCCTCCGTGAAATAAAACAGTTTCAATTATCCATAGAGAACTTGGTAGGTGTTTTTTTTACCTCCAAAAAGATGGGAAGGGGTCAGTTGCCTGGAACTGCCTTTAGAGCAATGCATTTCCCGGTGTTCTTTCACTATTGCTAGTTTTCCTTAGTTGGCCAGTTTGATTGACATCTGCTTTGGGGAAACAGTTCTCATGATTTTTAATCATTAATCAGGTCAGCTTCAAAAGCTCCACCTTTTCAAAAGGAAATAAGCTTATGTTTTAGATCCCATGTAACTTATATTCTTCTGATCTAATCCCCTTTTTGACCTGGAGAGAGATCTGATTTTCCCACTAAAAGCTCTACTTTGACCTAGTCTTCACAATGGATACCCCAGCATTAAGAAAGGCAAATTCATTTTCGAATGTATTATTTGGTCTCAGGTTCTCTGGATACCATGCTTTTATAAAAATGTAAAATTATTTTACTGCCTGTATGGTAAACCAGTTGGTCCTGGGAAAGGTGGGGAGGGATTTTCCTTCTTCAAGTCTCATTTCTGTTTGTGTGTGTTTATGTAAGAGTGAAACCCACCTTTTATGTTTTTAGAATCAGCCTGTCTTGGTGTTTGGAAGACCTCAGGGTGATGGGGAAATCAGGATAACAACCCTAGACAAACACACCAAACAAGAAAGGTGAGGGAAATGAAGTCATATATGTCTTAATAAGAATGAATAAGTAAGCATAGAGTAAAAGAAAATAAAAAGAGGAAAACCTTGAAAAATTCCTTTTGCTGGGTAGGGGTGGGGAAGAAAATGAAGAATAAAGATCATCTCATAATAATCTATTTAGTAATTAGTTCAGCAATATTCTAAGGACAGACAATCTTTCCTCTCAGTGGTCTGTTTTCTGTTGCTTGAGTCTAACTCAGACTTCATTAGGGAGGAAATAGGTTTTCAATGTGGTGCATGGAAATACAGCCATACCATTCCCATGAATATTTAAGGACCAGGTTACCGCTCTTAGAAGTACTCCAAGTGGTCCATGAAGTGTTTATAATAGCTTAACACTGCAATTTGTAGACCCTTTCTACAATGATCGTTGGAGGTTAGAGCAGACAGGCTTGATGCGAAGGTCTTGTTTAGAGAACAGCTCACCTACTTCCAGGTGATGTTGTATCATTTCACTTTTGTTTTGTTTTTCACAGGCACATCTTCTTGTTTGACTTGGCAGTCATCGTGTGCAAAAGGAAAGGTGATAACTACGAGATGAAAGAAATAATAGATCTTCAGCAATACAAAATTGCCAATAATCCCACAACTGACAAAGAAAACAAAAAGGTGCTGTCATTTTAGAAGCTGACAAATGTTATCAATGGGAAATTTTTAAGTGATATGTATAATGTCTAAGATGTGAACCCCTGAGACCTTGTGACATTGTTGTGACATGGTTGGATGCTGTCGAAGTACATGGGGTTCCAGTGTAAACTATTGATTTTAATTGATGATGATACATATTCTTGAGTGTAAATAAAGACAGGCCACAGCTCTGACTGAAACAACTGAACAGCCGTCGCGTGGGTGATCACATTAGTTCAGAAACCTTAAGAGTTAATGAGAACGTCTCTACAAATGGTTTGACTGCCGATGTTGGTGTAGAATTGAGGCAGCTGATGGTGGTGAATCACAACATCATAAATTTAGAACTAGAGGAGCTTTTAGAGACCTTTGAGGCCAATGGCCTTATTTTCTTGCAGGCAAACTGAGGCACAGGGCACAAAGGCACACTGTCTTGCTCAGGATCACTTAGTTATTAAGTACAGTCATGAATTTGGAGTCAAGGAGACCTGGGGTCGAAACCTGTCTCTGATACTTGCTGTCTGGGTGACATGGGCTGAGTCATTGAAGGCATCCTAGCCTTAGGTTCTTAAACAGCACCTGCCCCACTAGGTTGCTGACAGGATTGAATGAGATAATGTATGTAAAGCATTTTATGAGTCTTAAAGCAGGGTCATCGACCTGAGGCTTCATAGAAGCTTGGAGACCATCCAAGTTCAGCCTCTTCATTTTACTGGTGAGCAAACTGAGGCCCAAAAGGTGGAAGTCATTTGTTCAAGGTCACACAGGTAGTAAGCAGCAGAGCTGATCTTTTGATTCAGGTCAGTAAGATTATAGGGACTGAGCATCATCTGGAAAGAAGAACCTCAGAGGCCATCTAGTCTGACTCCTCCAGAGGCCCAGAGAAATGAGGTGACATGTTCAAGGTGACACAGCCATTAAATGTCAGAGCTGGAATGTAAACCTGACTCTAAAGTCACTGAAGCAGCTAGGTAGAAGAGTGAATAACAGAGTGCTGGACCTGGAGTCAGGAAGACCTGAGTTCAAATCTGACCTTAAACGCTTACTAGCTGTGTGACTCTGGGTAAATTACTTAATCTCTATTTGCCTTGGTTTCCTCAACTCCACAATTGATATTATAATAGCACCTACCTCTTATTTGTGCTAGTGCACAAATTTGTGCTATAACCTGTTTCAGGTGTATAGAGAACTTAAAGCAGGGTCATCGACCTGAGGCTTCATAGAACCTTGTAGAGCATTTTTAATTCTGTGTGTTATGATCAACTATGCTGCTGCTGCTGCCACTGTAAATGGCTAAATCAGATGGTCATAGGGGGCACTTGTGGCCAAGTATGTTTTTTTATTATGTTAGTGAGATTCCAGTGAACATGAAAACATAGCATTATGTATTAATAAGTAAATTAATCATTCATTTCCACAGTGGTCTTATGGCTTCTACCTCATCCATACACAAGGACAAAATGGACTGGAATTCTATTGCAAAACAAAAGATTTGAAGAAAAAATGGCTCGAGCAGTTTGAAATGGCACTGTAAGTATCCGTGCCTCCAAAAGTATCTCCCTTCCCTGCTTAACACCATTCACAAATCATGTCCTAAGCAATAGGTCTTCTACCTGGGGTCATCCTTGCAGAGCCTGAGGATGCTTCCTTCCCTCTAACCTTGGAGGCAGCCTGTCTGCTTGCTGGCTTCAAGTGCTCATAAAGAAGGGCCTTCCCTGAACCACTCTAAAGAAAAGAAAGAGGGAGCCACAAGCTTTCTTTTGAAGGTCCTCTCCTCTGCTGGGATTGTTTTAATGCTTCAGATTGCCACAGCCTCTGAAAATATCAAATGTTCAACTCATAAAAATTGGCTGAGATTGTGACCTTTTAAAGCTCTGTCTTTGGCCCACTTATTGAAATATCTTTTTTAGGAGAGAGATAGAGGTGCTGACTTTTTCCTTGGGCTTTCCTCCCTCAACTTATCCCCATGTTATCCCAGGTTCTTAAAGTAATTTATCATTCAAAATGCTTTCCATTCAATGTTCTTTCCTGCCATAAAGGAGAAAACTCCAATACCTTTTTTTCCAGCCTTGTTTAGAAATGATAAAGCTCAAAGAGATATAATTGTCCCATGACTCAGGCATTTCAGATTCATTTTGGCATCTGCAGCCTGAAAAGTACACAGTACGTGTGGAGGCCAGGTTAAAAGTCCAGGCTGCACAATTTAGAAACACTATCATCTCCTCCCCTTTGCTTTTTGGCTTCCTTCAAGTCTCAGCTAACATCCCACCATCTGCAGGAAGCCTTTCCTGATCCTTCTTAAGGATAGTGCCTTCCAAGATTATCTCCAATTTATCCTGTACATTTCTTATTCATACTTAGTTGTTGGCCTGCTGTGTCTCCCATTGGGTTGTAAGTTCCTTTGAGGGCAGGGACTATTTGGGACTCTTTGAATCCCCAGCTGCTAGCATGGTTCTCGACAGGCACAGAGTAGGTACTTAATAAATGATTACTGGCTGACCATGTGAAGTCATCAGTGAGAAAGATGATAAATCTGAAAATGTGGTTTTGGGATCAGTTCCCTTTGGGCACAGAGGTCTTTTAGGATCAAAGGAAAACTGTGACTCTTTTATTGGAGTTACTTATCAATTAGAAATGGATGCTTTTACTACAGTTTTGATGGGGGGGAACAGTGATTTGTTTAATAACTTACACACCATTTTCTTCTATATATGTTTCTTGATATGAATACAAGAGTCTAATGCAAACATAAATGCATGAAGCAAAGCCTTGGGTGTCAGCCAGGGAACCATTCTACTGTCTGCTTATCTTTGTAAAACATAATTTAGTGTTCCTTGTTATGATCATTGGAAATAACATGAGAGGTTATTGGTTCAGTGAATTAGTGCATCAGCTAGTCCGAAGGGACCCTTTCTGGTTTGGGGCACAAAAGGTCATGGTCAGGTGGTTTGGCCATTCATTCTATGAGAATGGTGAGCCATATCATAAACCCACAAGGCTATTTAATCTGGCTGTATATGATGGTCAGTCACAGGGGCCTGGCATTTGAGGTTCCCCTAAGCCAGTGAGATTTAAACTTAATGAGCCAACTTAGATCTTTCTATCATGGAGAAGAATGGCATCAAAAGAAGGGTGGCGTAGTGACCAGAGTGGGCTGACCCTGGAGCCAGGAAGGTCTGGGTTCAAGACTTGTCTCTGTCATGAGTGACAAGAGACAACTCACCAAAACCTCTAAATGTCTCTAGGCAGCTTGATAATACTGTATAAGTAAGTAAAAAAAGAGTCTGAGATCTGCATTGGTGAAGGAAATTTCCTAACTGGTAATTCCTAACATAATTCATATCTTATGATATGAATAGGAATTGAACATGAATCCTATGAATGATTAGGAATATGAACACATAGGAAAATATCAGATTTCTCATACATATACCCTATACATACATATACACATATACATACATACACAAAGAAGGGCCTTCCCTGAACTACTCTAAAGAAAAGAAAGAGGGAGCCATGAACTCTTTTTTGAAGGCCTTCTCTGCTGGGATTGTTTTAATGCTTCAGATTGCCATAGCCTCGGAAAATATCAAATGTTTATTTATAATACATATTGTATATTTATGTTATATATATTTATGTGTTTATATATATTTGTATATGCATATAATTATATATGTCTATTTCTACATCTATCTATTGTTGTGAGTAGATAATTGACCTCAGTATCAAGAAAACCTGGGTTCAGATTTCACCTCTGACATATACTGTCTTTGTGATCCTGGGCAAGTTACTTGACCTCTTGTGGTGCCCCAGGAAAATCTCTTAAAACTAAAGTTGCAGAGCAGGTGCTGATCTGCTTTGGTGAGTAAGATTTCCTCATCAGGAAAATGATTCCTTTTGTGGATAGATTGGATTGGAAGGCTACTGTGGTCTCTTCCAGTTCCCAGATTCTGTGATACAATGAGTTTCTTAACCAGTATCCTTACATACATATGTGCATACTTATGTATATATACAATGCTATGTAAATGCATTTACATTATGCATACTAACATGTGATGTGTTTGTACATATGCAATATGGAGAAATGTGGTTTTATATCTATGTATATATAACATATGCATGTATATAATTATATGTGTGTATATGTTATATTACATGCATACACACATATGTACCTACATATACATATAAACACCCAGAGAAAGGGAGAGGGGATGGGGAGGGAGGGAGAAATGGGGTGAGGATGGGCATGCCTTTATATATGGTTCCTGGTCAGTTCAGCTAACATCCTCTAATTTTGACCTAGAGAAGATGTAGCTTTGATGCTAAACTCTAACCCTGAAAGTGCCCATCACCTGAAGCTGCATTAAACAGTCCTGTGGGTTTATAGTTTAGACTACTCATCACTAGAGATGAATAATGAAACTACCAACTTCATCATCATTTCTTACCCAGACCAGAGAGGATATCTGGGGACCACTTGATTCACTTTGATACTGAACCTCCAAACTTCTTAACTATGTTCAATTATCATAATACCTATACATACAAATGCATACATAAACATATATTTAAACTCTTACTTAAAATTATATATGCACTACATATTTACATGTATATATGTATGTACACATATACACACACAAATAAAGAATGAACTTGACTGGTACAGTGAATTTATTCCAGATCACATTTTAATTACTAACAAGAAGTGGTTGAATGGGGGTGGCTACGCCCTGGAGTCAGGAGGACCTAAAGTCAAATCTGGCCTCAGACACTTAACACTTAGTAGCCTTATGACCTTGGGCAAGTCACTGAAGCACAATTGTCCTACTTTCCCCCCTGCAAAAACAAACAAACAAAAAACCACAAACACACAAAAGAAGTAGTTGAATGTCTCTTGTGTGCCAGAAATTTTACAAGGTGCTTTCCTATCCCTCTCCTTGGGAACTTTAGTTTCTAATTTTCAAGACAGCATCAGTTGCTAATAAGACTCCATGGCTGATGAGATGAACCAGAATAGGGATGGTTGAGATGTGAGAACGAGGCAGATCCATCTAATTACATTATGTAGGAAGGTCTCCCCCATTAGGAGGACATCAGGACAAGTGGGAGGTCACAGTATAGTGTGGGAGTAACAATCAGAAGGTCAGACCAGTCAGAAGCAGGCAAGTGTGATGGAGGGCAGGGGGATTGCCCCAGCATGGGCTGGAACATGGCATTTGGGAGGTCCGGCGTCAGGGAAAGATTCTGGTAGATAGGCAGGTGGTATGAGAGAAGCACTGTGGGATGTAGCAGGAATAAGTCTATAGAAGCTGCCTCTGTTACCAAGGCATCTGCCTGTCAACCTTATTGAATTCATTTTACTCCAGATTAATATGCTTACTCACAAGTATAATTGTATTGCTATCTCACCTTCCCCATTCCCAACAAAATCAATTAAAAGTTCCTTAGTCTGGCATTCGAGGCTCTCTACAATCTCTCACCAGGTTGATCGTTCGAGCCTTTGTTCTTGTTCAGTCACGTCTGACTCCCTGTGACCCCATTTTGGGATTTTCTTGGCAAAGATATTAAAGTGGTTTTCCATTTCCTTCTCCAGCTCATTTTACAGATAAGGAATGGAGGGAAACATGGTTAAGTGACTTGTCTAGGGTCACACAGCCAGTAAGTGTTTGAGGCCAGATTTGAACTCCGGGAGATCAGTCTTCCTCCCAGTACTCTATCCACTGTACCATCCAACATTATTACCTACCACACATTGCAAACTCCAGCAAACCTGGAGCCTTTCTCTGCATGCCTCCTATCCTTTCCAATTTCCATCTCTTTACTCAGACAATTTCTTAGATCTACAATCCTCCCATTGAAATTCTGACTGTTCTTCTAAACCCTCCCCATTCTTCTCTCTATTAGCTATGGGACCTTGGGCATGCCCACTACCTTTCCCACTCTATCCTTATTCTAACAGAATTAGAAAAAAAATCATGTTATTCCAGCTGTCAGGTACTCAATAAAATAACAATTGTTCCAAAATTGGGAGGTTAACTAAGTTCTCTGGCCAGACTGTAAATAATCTCTCAAAAGAGCCAGTCAGGGAACTATGTGGTTCAAATCCACATGAACTCTGATAGTATCTGAAATGATCTGATTCCATGGTTCCATATTTCTTAAGATTTCATTATTTTATTAAAAAATATCTTTTCAGTTCTGAATTCTCTCTTTCCCTCCTGTTCTGCCCCCACTTATTGAGAAGGCAAGAAATATATCCATTATACCTATAAAGTCATATAAAAGGTATTTCCACATTAACCATGTTGTAAAAGAAAAAAAGTCAAGAAAAACAAGGAAAGTGAAAGAAAAAATGCTTCAATCAATACTTATAATTTATTATTTCTCTTGGGAGGTGCACAAAATCCATATTTTTAAAAAGATAGTTTTATATTTACATATGTTTTAAAAATATTTTAAATAAATGCAGCTAGGTTGCACAGTGAATAGAACACCACGCCTAGAGTCAGAAAGACTTGAGTTCAAATCCAACCTCAGATACTTACTGGGCAAGTATATTATCCTCTATCTGCCTCAATTTCCTCAACTGTGAAAATACGGATTACAATAGCACTGACCTCCCAGGGTTGTTGGGAGGTGAAATGAAATATTATTTGCAAAGTTCTTAGCACAGTGCCAGGCACATAAGTGTTTAATAAATGCTTGTTCCTTTTAAAAGGCCCTTTGAGGGCTTACAACTGATCTTTTATTCCTTGCAGTCAAGATGAATTATTTAAATTACTATGTTCTGGTTATGAATCTTTAAGGGACAACATGTCTCTGCAGGAAAGAACATTGGTCTGGATGTCCGAAGGTTGGTACACTAGCTCCTCCTCTCACCTTGCCTTTAAGAACTGGAAAGGGGGGGGGACAGCTAGATGGCACAGTGAATAGAGCACTGGTTCTGGAGTCAGGAGGACCTGAGTTCAAATCCAACCTCAGACACTGAACACTTACAAGCCATGTGACCTTGGGCAAGTCACTTAACCCCAATTGCCCTGCCCTCCCTCCTCCAAAAAAAAAAAAAAGAACTGGAAAAGGGCTTTGGGCATCACCTAGTTCTAACCATGGGACTTTGAGTATTTTGCTTTTTGGGGTTCGCATATGTGTGTGTATACACATGCACATATACAAACATATATGAGGAGATTAAAAGTGAGGGAGACATGCATATACATGTATATGTATGCGCATATATATATATATATATATATATATATATATATATATATATATATATATATATATGTGGGTATATGGGAAGGAGAGTAGAGAGAGAGAGAGACAAAGAGACAGAGGAAGAAAGGTTGAATTAGGAGATCTCTAATATTCCAACCGGATCTAACAGGCTGTGATCTCGTGTTTTTAAGGTGATTAGGATGTAGGAAAGTGTGTGGAAGTTGTATGAGATTCTAAAAAGAGGGCCGGCTCTCCCCCAGGCAGACCTGGTTCTTTTGGACTTTGTCTCCAAGAAGGAATATGATTATTTTAAATAACAAGCAGAGTGTATTTTCACATACATAGCAGTGGTTATTTGTATTTCAGACTTCCATTGACAGCACCACACAGATGGTGAGAGGGTGGAAATACCTTAATTCAGAGTTGCTTCAAGTAGAAGTTGAGGGTTCCCGCAAACAGGAAAAATGCCATGTATGGTAAATCAAATCAGTGGGCATTTCATCAGACTCAGAACGTTCCATTCCTTTTCTTTTTTCTTTTCCTTCTCTTTTGAAAGCTCATTAATGCAGGGCATACCTGACAGTGCCCAGCTTCCGGCTTTGTGCAGCAGCCCAGGTGCCTTGTGCTGCTGCTGATAGAACTAAGAATTAAGTTGAGAAACTTGGGTGTTTGCCTTTGGTGGTGCTGTTTGTTTTTCCAGTGTTACTTTGCCCATCGTGCAGAATTTCAATATTCTGATTTAATACCCTATGGGGCATAAAATAATAATAAGAAAACCTTCCATATCTATGCAATATATAAAAACAATAAAAAATGTTTCCCTATAGGCAGCCTTCATGCTTTGGCTCTGATCCACAGCAGTTTTGACATCAGTACTATGAGATCTCTTCCTGTTGTAGGCAGGAGGAAAAAGGCTGTTTTAAGGAACTGTGATGGTGAATGGGGAAAGGTAGGAGAGGGGAGAGGAGACAGGAATCAAGGAACAGGATATTTTAAGACGAATGAATTATTTGCCTGTGCTATTTACAGGAGATGGCAGTTCTGCTATCTATAGAAGGCTGAGGTCATTATTATTTTTTAAAAAATACCCCAACCACAACAACACATTTCTGAGCACCTATAGGTGCTTAAAATATTGAAGTTAATTTAGAAAATCTTAGCCATTATTACTAATAAGCAATAGCAGTAAACATTTACATCACAACTTGTTTTCATCTCTTGTCTTCTTGAAGCTTATGTACTCATTTAGTCTGTATCCTCTGGCTTTCTTTTCCTGTAACCCAGTTTCAATGATGCAAGTGTACAATGAGCCCTCTAAACTTCTTAGATTGTAAGCTCTGTGAGGGCAAGATTGTAAGCTCTAAGAAGGCACCTAACTTTCTGTGTTCTCCAATTTATAGCACAGTACTCTGAACAAGTTAAGTGTTGGAGTGTTTTTTGTTATTGTTGCTTAATCAAACATTTACGAAAACTTTATTATATGCCAAGAGACTAATTTGTGAGATGCACAGATTTAGAGACATCTTTGCTCTAAATGGACTTCATATAGACCTGTGGTTCTCAAACTGTGGGTTCAACCCCTTTGGGGCTCAAAAGACCCTTACACAGGGGTCACCTAAGACCATCGGAAAACACATATTTCTGATGGTCTTAGGAACCAAGACATCACTCCCCTATCCATCTCCAGGCGGGTGCCCCCACATGCAGATATGCCCACATACAAGTATTAAAGGGTTGTGGCATTAGGAAGATTGAGAACCACTGATATAGACTATTTGTGTCCAACCTGTGTTAGAGCCCCCCAAGCTGGTATTGGTCTGATCAGTCACCATTAGATATGCTGTACCTCGATCCTAACACAATGATGCCATTTTGATCCTCTTTGAACATGAAGGACAACAACTGACCAACTGTGCGAGGCCCTAGGGAACTCAAAAGCAACAATGAAATACTCCCTGCCTTCAAGAAGCATACATTCTGTTCACAGGAACAGTATATACACATAGCATACACATATATTACAAGTAAAATTTTTTTAGAAGGGGGATGAACTTAGTAGCTGAAGAGTCAGGAAAAGCATCTTATGTAGATGATGCATGAGCTAAGCTTTGAAAGAAACTAGGATGGTGAGTGAGGAAAGTCTAGTGGGGAGAGGAAGCAGGAATCAAAAAAATGGGAATTTTAAGATGGATGAATTGCTTACTCATACTAATTAGAGAAGATAGCAGTTCTGTTTATAGAAGTCTTGGATCATTTTTATTTAAAATAAAACCCAATTGTTGATCACCTATAAGGTGCTTAAAATACTGCATTTAATTTGGAAAATCAAGAAGACATACTATTACTAATAAACAATAAGTATTAAGTAAAGATGACTTTACATCAGTCTCAAGAGGCAGAGGTCAGGAGTTAGTGCATTTCAGGCAGGAGAGAGAGCTAGGGCAAAGGCATGGAGACTGGAGATGGTATGTGGTAGTCTGGGACCAGATTGTGAGAAGCGTTAAAGGTCAAGAGGAGTCTGTATTTTAGGAAGCACCTGGAGCTTCTTGGTCAGGAAAGTAGCAAGGTCAGACTTTGTTTTGAGAATACCACTGTCAGCCGTGTGAAGAGCTGGAGAGGAGAAAGTTTGGAAGCAGCTTGTAAGTCAAAGGTTTAAAAAATAAAGTGATGAGTTTGGAAAGGGGAATATGGAAATAATTAGTTTTGTGAATGATACAGGTAGTTTACCTGAATGGAATTGAAGAGGGAAAGTGGCTGGTGATTTCATAACCTCTGCTGGAGTTCAGTGAACCATATCAAAGTGCACACAGCCAGGCAGACAGAATTGTGGATAGATTGGAAGCCATTCTGTGGGAGGATAAGCTGAGGGAGTTGGTGATGTTTAACCAGGAGAAGATAAGACTTGGAGGGGTGGGGGAAGGGGAGGAAGACATGAGAGCTGCCAACATTGAGAGTTGTCTTTGAATTCCCTAGCAAACTAGCAAAGTTGGTTGGTTGTCTCAATAGCTATCTTACTGAGGACGAATTGGACTTTGTTTTGCTTGGCCCTCAGGGAACAGAACAACTAGAAATTTCATAGAGCCAGATTTTGATTTGGCACACGAAAAAATGTCATACCTCTTTTTTTTTTGAAAAAGTAAATTTGTAATGTTTTGAGGGGGTTGCTGGTTAGATATAGCTTGCCTGAATCACCCAAAAGGTATCTTCTAGACTTATGACTTTTTGAAAAGATTGCTAACAATTCAAATTTTCTTTGACCTATGGATTTTAGACATAGTGGTTCAAGAGCGGGCCTGGAAGTCGGGAAGACCTAGGTTCAAATCCTACTTTGGACATATATTGATCTTTAGGTCAATACACATTTATTAAGCACCTCTTAGGAGCCAGACACATTGAAAAGTTCTGGGGAAAGAAAAATATTTCCTACTTTCAAGCAATTTGGTCTAATGGGGGAAAACATGCAAAAAATTTAGCTACAAAACTAAAATATACTGTATTATATAAAATGTTCTGCAAACAAAATATACGCAGAATAAAGGAGATAATCTCAAGATTGAGCAAGATCGGGAACGCCTTCTTGTTGAAGATGGGACTTTGGCAGAGACTATATGACCTTGGACATGTAGTTAACATTTCAGTGCTGTAGGTCTAGGCAATTCTCTTACCTTTCAAACTTCAGAGAAGGTGTAGACCTTCTCAGAGTTTCCTCTTCTGTAAGTTCCTTGTACAAATGAAATGACAGATCTGGGCCCTATCCCTATAGATCTTTGGACCACTAGTCTACAAGAGGTATTTACAATCTTCAAGAGAATTATTGGTCAGTAATATGTATGGATTGATTTCTGTTTCCTTAGAACACCCAAATAAACTTGTTATTTAGAAATAGTATGTTTTGTCACTCCAATCAGTTATTTTTATGACAGAATTACATGTGACTTTTATTAGCTTAAGCAAGTTTCAAAAGAGTCTTGGAAAATATGGTTGTATTTTTATGGAATGCCATTTTGTGTATATGTGTGAATTTGAGAAAACTTTCATCATGAGAATGAAAATTAAGGAGTATTTTACGGGTGAGGAAACATGCATAGTTGGCTATGAACAAGATGCCATCCTGTCTACAGTTATCTGTGTAATGGGTGTAATGGTGGCCAAGCTAGCCTGAAATCCCCTTTCCTCATACTTATGGAGGCACATGACTGTAAGGGGTAAGGGGGGGGGGGGGTTTGCAGCCAGCACAGACAAGGTCTCAAGATCCAATGGGTAAGTTTTTATGTGGAAATTGACACTTTAAAAATTTACAAATAACACAAAGCAGGGCTTGGTTTATTGTTTTATTGACTGTTTAGATTTAAGAAAGTGATAGGAAAATGTTAATAATGTAGATGAAGCTTGAAAGTGTGTGTTGTGGACATCTTTCCGCCTGGAGAGCCAATTGTTCACCATTTTTTAGAATAATTAAAAGAATCTTGAATTCAGAATCAAGGGCCCTGAATTCAAATACTAGGTCTTCTGTTTACTCACTGTGTGAACTTGGGCAGGTTATCTTACTTCTCTAGGCATTAGTTTTCTTAACTGTAAAATGGAGTAGGGCATGAAGGATTGGTTAGGTTAGGATCCGGGGTGGGGGAACATGTGGCCTCAAGGCCTACTCTAGGTCCTTGGGTGCAACCTTTTGACTGAGTCCAAATTCTACTGAATGAATTCTTTTATTAAGGGCATTTGTTCTGTGAAGTTTGGATTCAGTCAAAGGGCCTCAATCAAGGACCAAGAGGGCCACACCTGGCCTTGAGGCCATAGGTTCCTCACCCCTGGAGGTGATTATTAAGGTGCCTTCTAGCTTTAAGTGGGATCTTACTTGACTCTAACCACAAATACATGAAAATAAACCAAGGCACGCATGTACTTAATACTATTGAATAAAATTGGGGGTGATGAACTGCTTTTGCCTTAAGTGCCACTTGAATTTAAACAATGGCCTAAAATCATAGGCAACAAGCATGAAAAACGGGATATAATATAAATGGAATAAAATTGGAGAAGAGGGAGAAAGGAGATGTTATGTTTGGGGCATTGGTGAGTCCCCTGACCCCAAATTTCTCTTTCCATCACCACTGGCTTCCCAAGGATAAATTGATAGTAATAACAGCTGGCATTTATATAGTGCTTTAAGGTTTGCAAAGTACTTCACAAATATTATCTGATTATCTTCTCACAACCACTGTGGGAGGTAGGTGCTTTTATTATTCCCATTTTACAGTCAGGGAAGCTGACTGACTTGCCCAGAGTTAGTCAGCAAACATTTATTAAGCACCTACTATGTGCCATACATGGTGCTAAGGATGGAGGATACAAAAAGAAGCAAAAGGAAGTGTTTGCCCGTAAGTAACTTACAATCTAATGGGGGATACAGGGAGCAAACAGATGTGTGCTAGTAAATGTGTGAGATCTACTGCATCCCCTAACATTATAGTCACGGCTTTGGATTAAGGCCTTAATTACGAAGATGCCTCCAAAAGACATGGGTGGAAATACATCAGTGTAAGTGGGGAGGAATTTACAATGAATTCAGTAATTTGTAGTAAACTCTTGGTCCAGATTACTTCATCAGATAAGGTAGGTGACGCCTAGACCTAGTAAAGGGTCTAGGTGGTGGTGGTGGCAAGGAAAAGTTAGGAGAGGTGTTGATTATGGAACGGTATTTGGGAAAGACACATTTAGATTGGGTGCTATGGAAGGTGATCTTGTATGCTCTGAGGTCAGCAATGAAGGTATCAGGAAACCATTTGGGGAGGACATTGAAAGAGAAAGGGAGGGATTTACTAATTGACAGACAGTATGCTATAGTAGATTGAACTTAAAGTCAGGAAGGAATCTCTGAAAGCTATCTCTCTATCTCTATCTCTATCTCTATCTCTATCTCTATCTCTATCTCTATCTACCTCTGTCTCTGTCTCTATCTCTGTAAAGCCAAGCACAAGCAGATTCCCCAAAGAATCTACAAAAGAAAGCTACTGTGAACAGCTTTTATGATTCAAATTACACAGTAACAGTGAACACTCTGTTTATTCCATTACAAATCAAGATTCAGTACAATATTCACAATATAATATTCTCAATATTACATCTTATTACAGAAAGTCACAATATTTAGAACAAGGAACAAAAGAAGAATCATCTAGTTTCCCTAAGGGGGAAACCAGCTTAACACTTAAAGATTCAATTAATCAATTAGCAAAAGAAGAATCACCTGGTTTTCCTGAGGGGGAAACTCTTCTGACTTAAAGATTCAATCAACAATTCACAATATACCAATCTTCCACTCATGGGGCAGCCATTAACTTAATCTGTCACTCATCTAGCAGTCAGCCACTAAGCTAGATTCCCAGTTACTAAATATCATTAGTCCCTAATACAGTCATTAGAAAACCACAGAAACTTTCTACCCCTTGATTTCCAGCAAACCTCAGTTTAGTCCAAGGGGAAGCCTTTTC
>CM053593.1:341483994-341503562 GCA_028646575.1 Pseudocheirus occidentalis | reverse complement strand
CTCTCTCTCTCTCTCTCTCTCTCTCTCTCTCTCTCTCTCTCTCTCGCTGTCTTTCTCTCTCTCTCTGTCTCTCTCTCTCTCCCTTCCTCCCTTCCTCTCCCTCTCTCCATCTCTGTCTCTCTCTCTCTCTCAACTGGCTTCAGTCTCCATGAATCTTCCTTCACTGAGGAACCAATTCCAATTCTGTCTCTCTGTCTCTAAAATTCTTATTTATGTACAGCACTGGCCTCCTATCTCAGCCAATAGCCTTCTTCCAAGTCAACAAGGGAGTTCATACCTTCTCAACAATGGACAGAGTTCACACCTTCCATGCTTAGCCCTAAGTTACTAGGTGCTACTTAGCCCTTACTATTAGAATCTCTTACCAGCATACCTAGATTGATATAGATGCAAATAGAGATATATGTAATTAAACATATATAGGTTCACATGCACATATCTATCTGTCTGTCTATCTTTAAGGGAGAAGTGTCTTATAAGACTAGAAATGGAAGGAGAGACCAAATCATGGAGGTTCTTACATGAAAAGATAAGGATTTTAAACCTATTTAGTAGGCAGTGGAGAGTCCTTGAAAGCTTTTGATGTGATCAAAGTTATACTTTAGGAAAATTAATTTGATTGCTGAGTAGAGGATGGTCTATAGGGACAAGGGCTGAAAGTGAATGGCAGGTATGAGAATATTGCAACAGTCTAGGTGAGAAGTAAGAAAGGCCTTCTTTAGGGTGTTGGTAGTGTGACTGGAAATAAGGGGAGCAATTCAAAGGGAGACTCTTCATGAATTGTAAGCTGACTAGAGGTGGAAAGTAAGAGAGAATCCAAAGGATAATTTAAAATTTCCATGCTTAAATGAGAGGGCCTACTTAGCAGACCAAAAATTAACATAAAAAGGTAGTAAAATGGGTCTAGGAGTCAGAGAAAAGGGATCTGAATGACTTTAATGGATCCTGTCAATAACTTATTACAATTTGATATGCCCTTAACCTCTGTAGGACTATATTTGTCCAATGGACTAGTTCTGGTCAATCAGATCACTTCTTCACAAACAATGGTGGATAAATATAAGCAGAATTCTTGTTCTCCAACTCACTGTTTCATTTATGGACTCCATGGAAACCATGATTACAACACTAGCTCATGTACATGTTACAATTAATTAGATTGAAGTTTATTTTATATATTTTAGATTGATGTCTCCATGCTGGATTTGGGGCAACACTCAGGTGTCATCACTATGGAAGAGGCAGTGAGGTATAGTGGATAAAGTGTGGGATTCTAGTCAGTAAAACTGTCAGATGTGCAAGTCTCAAATTCAGTTTGCTCTTCTGTGAAGTCTGGATAATAATACTTCTATTGTCTACATGGAAAGTATTTATAAGTGGATAAGGTGAAGGGCAGGGTAGAATTTGGAAGTCAGGAAGATCTTTATTTAAGTCCTATCTCTGACTCAGACAAGCTGTGTAGCTCTGGGCAGCCCACTTCATCTATCTCAGTGTTCCCAGGTAACCCTAAGGCTATAATTTAGATATATTTAGCATTTAGCACAGTTCCTATAATGTAGCAGGTGCTTAACAAATCCTCATTAATTAATTTATAAATTATGATCCAGACCATCACCACTGCCAACAAAAAAGATAATATATACCAGAGTTGTTGAAAAATTTGAATGAGATGTCTTTGAAGGGTTCTGCATCCATTATATATTGATTCATATGAGTTTTAGTTTCAGATGGTGACATCTTCGGATCTGATTGCTAACTTATGGGCATTCATCTTCTCTCTGGGATCTGTGACACCCTACCCCATCCCCCAATGTATTCATTGGTACAAAGCTATAGCCCAAGGTACAAATGCTAGATTGTCTCCTTGATGAAAAGTTTTGGATGAGTTTGTTCTGCTGTGGGGATCTGAGCTCTGATAGCAGAGTTTAGACTTCCCTAAAAATTCCAAGTCTGTCAGTGCAGATGTCAGGATTTGTTGGTGGGCTCGCTGGGAAACTGATCAACTTGCAATTGTAGAACTGGTCTTAATTTCTGTTTTCTACTGATAATGATTCTCTTTTAGAAAATCAGCTATTTAAAAAAATATAGGAGGATATTTATATAGATTTTTAATCTAAGAACCTTACATATACTGTGGTATCCCCACTGATACGTTAGACTCTGCCGGGCTGAATTTGATCGTGCTGACCTATTCACACTAATCTCCTATGCTGAATCCAACTCAACTCTCCCAGAATCTAATGTCTTGTCCATAACCTTTCAAAATTGGCAGTTAACTCAGTAGAGGGAACTAAGCTGTAGCTTCCTGGAAGCAATAAAAAGAAGTAGGCTATGGGACACTGCTCAGAAAAATCATGCCTGCCATAAAATGGGATCTCCCAGCAGCCAGCTCCATCGAGAAATGTGCTGGTGCTTTTTCTGCATAACAAAACGCGATTAAATATTAAGTGATAATCTTGTAATAATTAAGAAATGAACCTTGGATGTGGGGAAAGCAGAATTCTGAAATGTTTAGCTAAGGGACGGGTATAATCCCATTACCAGAAAAGATAAAGAGAAAGATAGCTTGAGGAGGATAGGAGACTCTCAAAAATGAAATTCTATTAACACAATCACAATGATCCAGAAAAGAATGAAAATGGGAAAGTCTATAGAAATGAAAAAGGACATGTATATTCTATAGAAAGAAGTTCATATAACCAAGACCCTAAACAAGTGCCGTGGGCCAATTAACAATCATAGAAAGTCTGAAACTCAAAATGAGCTTTTAAAAAAAGAAATAGTGAAGACCATAAACTAGTACTTTGTTTTATTTTCTGTCTCTAAGTTATCTTTGAAATAAGAATTAAAATGAAAATGGTACCCATCCAGTTTGGTTTAGTCAGGGGTGTGCTGGAATGACTTGCCCAGGGTTGCACAGCTAATAAGGGTTGGTAATGATTCCCAGCAGGACAGTGAAGACAGTCCCAAGTCACCGTTCCACTGGCAATTTCTGTGTCAACAGTGTTTTGGCACAAATGCCGTCTTTGGTCAGCATCTGAATATCACTGTTAGCACATGAACACATTGATGGCCTGACCTATTGATGTCCAGACTTAGAAAAAGATCAAAAGTAGTCATTCCACACAAAATAAGTCTACTAAGATACCTAGACCAGAAAGGTTTTAATGGAGATAGATAAGAAAAATGAGACTGGAAGCTTATACCAACATTTCACATAAGTAATATTCTTAATAATAATATCCGGTGCTTATGTTAAGTTTTGCGAAGCACTTTACAATTATTATTTCACTTTATCCTCAAAATAACCCTGGGAGGTAGGTGCTATTATTATCCTTATACAGATAAGGAGACTGAGGCAGACAGAGGTCAAGTGATTCATCCAGGGTCACATAGCTAGAATGTGTGTGAAGCTGAATTTGAACTCATGTCTTCCTGAATCCAAGTCAAACATTCTATCTACTATACCAACTAGCTGCCTGTATTCTTAAAATGCATTGATTAGAGAAAATGGGCATTTTTGATGTGACCTTTAAATTTTCAATTACTGTCTTACCACTAGCTAGCCGTGTGACTTTGGGAAAGTCACTTATATACTCTTTTGTTTTTCTTGTTGGTGGGGGCAAGGCAGGGCAGCTGGGGTTCCGTGACTTGCCCAAGGTCACATGGCTGGTAAGTGTTAAGTGTCTGAGGCTGGATTTGAACTCAGGTCCTCCTGACTCTAGGGCTGGTACTGTATTCACTGCACCACCTAGCCACGCCAACTTACTCACTCTTGCCTCAGTTTCTTAATCTATCAGAAAAAGATAGTGACTGGAAGCATGAAATAGTGGGAGAAGCTTTGTATTTGAAGCCAGAAGATCTGAGTTCTTATCCCACTTCTGCTGTTTATCCACCTGGGGGACTTTGGGTATATGATTTTACTTCTCTGGGCTTTGGATTCCTTAGTGGTAAAGTGAAATGATAGATTAGCTGACCTTTAAGGTTCTTCTAGTCATAAATCCTATTATTTTAAGCATCTCCCTCTCTGGGGTATTGTGGGAAGAAAAGGAGATAAATGATAGTTCTTTGAAGGCACATGTAACTTTTTAGTGCTTATTGTGTATTTAAGACATTTTCTCCATAATGCACTTCCAAATGGAAAATGAGTGAACACTTTTGGTCTATACACTGGTGGAAGAAAATAAACCTTTTATTTTCTTTTAAGGCCCTTAAAAATTCCCTTTTCAGCTCTTACACACTGTGTTTTAAACAGGTAAGTAGTCAGCGAGGGAGCTCATCAGAGTCTGAAAACTGTATGAGAACAGGTTGAAGAAAGAGATGATATATTGTAGCTGAAGGCGCCTGCGAAATAATTTCCTCCAAGTCTCTCACATTATTGCTGAGAACTGAGGCCCAAATAGGTGAAGAGACAAATAAATTTTCACAGCCTGTTAGTGGGAGACCTGAGATTGGAACCCAGGTCTTCTGACCTGGGAGGTGCATTCAAATAGTAAGAGGTGACTCCATCTAGTTCTCAGAAGCAGAATTCTTTTCAGTAAATGCGAGTTAGAGGGATTCAGGGAGAAAGGACCAGGCCCTGTTGTTTCATTGCTTTGGTGAGCAAATTCCCTCTACTTATGTAGGTCAGCGCCTTCTGTGCCACTTACCACCTTAGAGAATTGCCTAAAGCACTGAGGTTAAGTGCTCTGCCCAGGGTCACATGGTCACTACGTATCAGGGCTTCCTTCCAGTTCTTATGAAGTCAGGCATTTCAAATATAGCTAGGTCTCATGGGGGCAATCTCCAGTCCTGATCTATATTTTGCCACTGGACCCAGAATGGCTTCAGAGGAGAAAGTGAGGCTGGTAACTTTGAACAGCCCTGCCTCACTTAAATCTAATTCACTGGCAAGTCACCAAGTCACGGCATCACCTTCCTGATGTCACGGTCCTTTTTGAGAATGAGGGACAAACAGCAAGGTCTTGATTACTGGGAATAATGAATTCCCTGAAGCAGTTACATTGTTTGAATTGGCACTACCTAGTTCTGTTATATTATTTAAATATAAATAATTATAACTGAATAGTAATTCGAGTAGATGCCATCGCTTCAGGGGATTCATTATTCCTGCCAGTCGAGACTTATTGTTGTTGTTCAATTGTTTCAGTCATGCCTGACTCTCTGTGACCCCATTTGAGGTTTTCTTGGCAGAGATATTGGAGTGGTTTGCCATGTCTTTCTTTAGCTTATTTTACAGATGAGGAAACTGAGGCAAACAGGGTTAAGTGACTTGCCAAAGGTCACACAGCTAATAAGTGTCTGAGGCTGGATTTGAACTCAGGTCCTCCTGACTCTGCTGCCATCAACTGCCCCGCCTAGCTGCTAGTAGTCCAGTGAACAGTAATTAGCTTCTGTTATGTGCCAGGCATTCTGCTAATCCCTGGTGATACAATTAATAAAAAGATAGTCCCTACCCTTAAAGAGCTCCCAGTCTAAAGGGGATTAGTAGTTCCTTCCCCTCCAAGGTTTTTGGGAATGCTTATCTTTTATGTGCTTTATATGTGTTTTTGCATGCTTTGCATGTACCTCTCTATGTGTTTCATATGTGTTTTTGCATGTCACATCATCTGTTAGCGTGTCGTTTTTTAGGGGGGGGTGAAGACTTCCTCTTTTTTTTGTCTTTGTATTCCCAATTCCTGGCATGTCACCTGACCTATAATAGATGCTTAATCAATTCTTGATTGATTGATTCTGAGGTGATCCTAGTGAAAACAGTACAAGGAATCTAATACTTTCCTATATGATCCTGATTATTCCTCCATTCACCCATCAAAACTGATCTTCCCAAAGCACAGTTGACCACATCATGCTTCTACCCAGTCAGCTGTCATATCTCCCCGTTGCATCTAGGGTCAAATATAAAATCCTTTGGTTGGTTTATAAAGCCCTCCAGAACCTGGCTCTTTCCTACCTCTCCAGGCTTCTCATACCTTACACTAACACCTGCCCCACGCCCACATATTCTGTCATCCAGTGACACCAGTCTCCTCACACATGATACTTCATCTTCCCCCCATGAGCTTTGTCCCTGGCTGTACCCTGTGGCTGGAGCTCCCTCTCCTTATCTCTGCCTCCTGGCCTCCTTGGCTTCCTTTGATGCCCAGCCTAAGTCTCTGCTCCTACCACAAGCCTTTCCTGATCCCCTTCAAAGCCAGTGTCTTCCCTCTGTGGATTCTCTCCAGTCTCTTCTCTATATATCAGGTCTGTATGTCTTTGTTTACTTGTTACCTTTTCCATGATTAGATTGTAAGGTGCTTGAGAGCAGAGACTGTCTTTGGGTTTTCTTTGTATCCTTGGTGCTTAGCATGGTGCTTGGAACATAGTAGGCCTTTGATAAATGCTGTTTGACTGCTTCTAGTCAATTTTGGAAGATAAGACATATATATATATATACATATATATATATACACACATAGGGAACAACTAACAAACCTGTAAGTATTATATATGTGCCAACAGCTATTGTAAAGGCAAGGGCTGATTAAATCCATCAATCAATCACCCTGTCCCACTTAAAGTAAATAACAAGATGCTCTACACCCCACTACCTTTATCAAATGAGAATACCTTTGTTGAATCAATCAGTCAATCAAAGGCATTAAATTAGGTGTAAAAATCAGTTTGGAAAGAATGAAAGGCATTAGATGAGATGAAATGAGACTACCCAGGAAATGTATTGGGAATGGCTGAAGAGACTTGGTCATGCCCTGTGGGTCTCTAGTCTCCAGGCAGCCCAGTGTTGGAAACAATTCCAGCCAAGCCCCTGAGAGAGGATCTCAGTGGGAGGAGTAGAGTGGGAGCTTCCATCTCTCTCTTCCTCCTCCTCCTCCTCCTCATCCATCCCTCTCTCCACCAACCAGAAGATGACCTTGTTAACTTCGAAAAGTCAGAAAATTTTGGATTCCCCCTGGATGTTTTACAAGGGACCCTGGAAGAACAATGACCAGCAGGAGTATCTATGTGTATTGGGAACTGAGAACATACTAGATATAATTCCAAAAGGTGGCTTTAGGACCCCACGGGGAACACAGCAGAAAGCTCCACCCTGTCTAAGGGAAACTTCATGAAGACCCCACAGAGGGAAGGAGTTCCTCTAGCCAGGAATTACGAGTTACTTCTTTGCCCCATGTGTTATATCTATCTATCTATCTGTCTGTCTATCTATCTGTCTATTGTCTGTCTGTCTAGATATACACACATATGTATGTATATGTGTACATGTATTTAAGATATATACATATATGTATGTGTATATATATATATATATATGTATATTTTGTACCATCTGTTCTTATAACCTTGTCTAATTAAGTTTATCTGGCTAATTGATAGAAATTGCTAATCGGGAAACTGACCAATGAATACTCAATAGGATTAGAGTCATCTCAGCCGTTAGGGTTACCCCTGAGAGGAGATATAGTTGAGGAGGCACTGGGAACCTAGCCTCCCAGTGCGATAAGGCATTGGGCCCATTGCTCCAAGGCTGGTGCTCTACTCTGCTTATGTAACAAACTCCTTGAAGGCAAGGGCTGGCTTTATTTTTGTCTCTTTTTTCCTGTTTGTCTCCAGCACTTAGTAGGGCAGTGCCTAGCACATGGTAGGTGTTTAATAAATGTGATTGGTTGATTAATATAATGCATAGTGCTAAGCTGTCTGGTCCAGAGAGGGCATAGTCTATGCTACCTAACGTGATAATCATATTGATTGATGAGGGATGATTGGACCAGAAGATCTGAGATATGTAATTTTGAAGGCCAGATTTTTAAAAGAATTATTTTAAATGATTCAATTAATTTAAATATTTAAAGAATTGTATTTCCTGTCCTGTACTTAAGTAAAGAAAATTATACCTCAGCCTTCCTTCCTCTGGGACCAGCTGATAATTGTGGATAATTTGTTTCTTGGAACTTGGGGGGAAAACTTGGTCTTTTGTACTGACCTTTACACTTGAAAAATTAATTTGAATTTCAGATTCCTTTCCTTTTCCCCATTCCTCTTATCCCAAACTCTTGAGTCATTGAAAAATCAAAGTCTTGGCAGACTTCAAAGAGAATAGAGTCAATGTGAGGGATGAAACTTCTCCAATAAGAACAGATAAACACAAGTTCAATAGGACTCCAGGGCCAGACAGAGGCTAATTTCTCTCTCTCTCTCTCTCTCTCTCTCTCTCTCTCTCTCTCTCTCTCTCTCTCTCTCTCTCTCTCTCTCTCTCTCTCTCTCTCTCTCTCTCTCTCTCTCTCTCTCTCTCTCTCTCTCTCTATCTCTCTCTCTCTCTCTCTCTCTCTCTCTCTCTCTCTCGTTTAACAACATTCAATTTTAGACTTCATCTATAAATGAATGTCTTAGAGAACTTAAGTAGCAACAGCTAGGTAGCTTAGAGGATAGAGCACAAACCCTAGTGTCAGGAGGACCTGAGTTCAAATTCAGTCTCAGACTGTGCTAGCTGTGTGACCCTAGGTAAGTCATTTAACCCTGATTGCCTTTCTTTTTCATCCTCCCCCACCCGCACCTCCCAAAAAAGAACTTAAGGATAAGCTCAATTGCATTCTTGGATTCTACTTTTGGATATTTTAAGGTAGAGCTTTAATTTTAATGCTTCTATTTAAACTTGTATTTGCAGTATACCTGACAATATTTAAAGATTTTATTTTATAGCACACGAAAACACTTGCTGTTTTTAATCCATGTCATCTTCCTTTCCCAAATGAGAATGGACATTTTCATGCCTGGTGCCCACCTATGAAATCAGCGTGCTTTTTAGTACTTTAAAGAGTATGATTTAGATTTTAAATATTAAGTCCTTGATTTTCAGGGATAGATTTTAATAAATATTTTTGAATTTCACTTGTTAAACAAAATATTCACATCACTGTTAATTCAATAAATTACCTCTCTTTATCTTTCAGTTATTGTAAGGAAAATATTTCATAAACCTGAAGCTACATTGAGGCATCATTATTATTTTCATTATGTTCTTAGTAATTGAATATAAACTCTTTGAAGGTGGAAATTGTCTCATTTTTATCCTGCACCTGCCCCTCTGTATACTATAGTTATATGCACATACACATATTTTAAAATTGATAATAATAATCTGAGTTGGACTTTCTATTACTCCTTAGACTACTCAAGATGATAGGAATTAAAATTGTTTGAAAGTGTGGGGCAGCAAGTTTCTGTCACTAGAGGTCTCCAAGAGAAAGCTGAATGACAGACTTTTGTAAGAACATAGATATGCATTGGTTAGGAGTAGGATTAGCTGACCTCTAGGGTTACTTCCAACTTCATGATTTTATGATAATTGAGCTCAAATTGAGTAAATAATATTAAATTTAGAGATCACTTAATCCATATGGAAGTATTAATCACCTTATCACAGAACTGAATGAGATGTGGTATTGCTAAGATTTACTTTCATTCAGTTTGATGGGATTTTCTTCAATTGCTCCTGGAATGAGACTTTCTTTAGTCTCAGATTTGTTTATGTGGTATGCAAATAGCTAAAGGATTTGGAGAAAGCATCTCAATTTGAAAGGCTAAGCTTTAGCCAGTTATCTGTATGGATTAGCAAAGAGTCCTAAATAAATTCCTGTTTGCTTTAGTCTAATGCTTAGTTAAAATTGGGTGTGCCTTATAGAAGGAAGCCACCTCAGGCATTAGCACTTTTTGAAAATACTCTCACATCTCTTTTAGAATAAACTTTGATTTATGATTTAAAGAATAGTGTTTTCCTCCTAGGGCAAGTTGGCCTTTGTCAGATTAACCAGACTACTTTCTCCTTAGTTATAGTCTGTGATGTAGCAGTGGATTCTGGGAACTCTTGACTTATATCTTTTAGGTCCCTTGGAAAGCATCTTGAACTCTCAAATGGTCAATAGTTGCTGATACTTTAGAATTTCCCCCATACTTATCCTAACTGAAGAATTTGAAAGCTCAGCCTTTCAATGATACATCATTTTTCATCCTTTAGTTTAGGAAAGTCAATGTAGTCTGCTTGAATGATGGAAGACAATGCCAAGAATAAAGAATGCTCAAAATTATCATGCTTCTTTCATACCTTTAATAAATGCAAGCACTAGAAATCCATATATATATTTCTAGAACTCATTCTCCCTCTTCCTTCCTCTCTCCCTTACTTTTTAATAATCTTTCCTTCCGCTAGCATTATAATAAGGCTAACCAATACCAAAGTTCTCCCATCTATTACAGATGCACCAAATTTGCTTTACAGTCAGTGACTAATGACTTATTGGTTGGAATCAACTCAAAGAGATCTGCTCTATTAGATTGTGCATTAATAATATATGTGCATTAAAGCTCCTTCCCAGAGAATAGTTGAGCTCTCACTTATTGAGCACTGACATTTTAAATTAAGCTGTTGCTCTCAATGCATTTAAAAGACTAGATACTTGCTCAACTTTAAAACAGAACAGAAATCCATTTCCTACATAACAAACTAGCCGGAAGACCATTGTAATTTACTAAAGCAAAACTGTATTGTGTCTATTTAATAGGGATAGTTTAAGGGGGCAGGGGATTGAAATGAGTTTTTAAAATGATTATGCCCTTGTCACAGTTTAAGAAGAATATTGATAAACTGAGTATTGATTGATAAGGCTACTAGGACAGCGAAACACCTTAGATCTATGCCAAAACTGATTGATGGAACTGAGGGCATTTGACCTAGAGAAGAGAAGATTCAGGGAATTCATGATAATTATCTGAATAGTAGGAAGAGTGTTGGATTTGGAGTCAGAGGACGAGGATTGAAATGTAACATTGCCACTTAATGATCTGTGTAAGATTGAACAATTCATCTAATTGAATTTCACTTTCCTCATTTGTAAAATGAAGGTTTTGGACTACATCAGGGATTCTTATGTTCCATTGATAGAGTTCAGGGAGTTCATTAACTTGAATGGTGAAAAAATAAGCATTGTTGTTTTCGCTAACTTCTAGCTGGGTGGAACAATGAATAGAGCTCTGGGTCTGGAGTCAGGAAGACCTGAGTTCAAATTTGACCACAAATTCTTATTAGCTGTGATCCTAGGCAAATCACCTAACTTTTCTTCATCTGTAAAACGAACTAGAAAAGGAAATGGCAAACCACTCCAGTATCTTTGCCAAGAAAACCCCAAATGGGGTTGTGAAGAGTCAGACACGACTGAAACAACTGAACAGCAATAGACAGCGACTGAAATTTTAAAGATTCTCTTCCATTTATTTTTATACATCTGAAAACACTATTCTGAGAAGGGGTCCAGAGGCTTTACTAGCCTGCCTTTCAGCTGGAAACATATTGAGTACCTTCCAAGTGCCAGGCATTGTGCTAAGTGATGGTTAAGCAGATATGAAAAAAAAAAAGAAAGTCCATGTCCTCAAGGAGTTTACAACTGATGTGATAATTTAGAGTAATCCATGAGATTAAAAAAAAGTCAAGAGTCCTTGGATGATCTTGGAGACCCTTCAGTCTCCAAATCCTGTGAGCCTAAATATTTTAAGTCTTTCATGGAGAATGGGGTAGATTTACTCTATTTGTCCCTACAAGATAGTAGTTGCAGAGAAGTAATTTGACCTCAATAGTAGAGGGGGTGGGAATCATCTGATTTGAGCTGCTGAAAGATAGAATGCATTTCTGTAGGAGGTGGTGGAGTCAACTTCTTTCTTTTTTTTTTTAAATAAATTTTTTATTTGTTTTCTTGTTTACATCAGTCATTTCCATGAGATTTTTGAGTTACCAATTTTGTCCCCGTCTTTCCCCTACCTCCAACCCCAAAACAGCAATCCCATTGTAAAGCCCCTCCCCTGATCTGCTCTGCTCTCTAACTTTCTGGTAGGGCAGGGAGGGTGTCCCTACCCCAGCCCCTGTATATCTTAATGCCTAGTTGCATGTATTGCAGAGCTTTAAATTCTAGATTCTTTCGGTTCCTCCCTTGTCACCCACCCCCACTGGAAAGACAAGCAATTCAATACGGGCTGTGCATGTGTAAATTACACAGGACATCTTCACAGTGGACATATTGTGACAGTCCAATCATATGTCCCTCCTTCCTATCCCTTCTCCCCTTGTTCTGTTTTCTACCCTGTCCCTGTCCCTTTACTAAAGTGTGTGCTTCCAGCAACCCTCCCCCAGACCCTCCCCTCCCCTCCATCATCCAGCCTCTCATCCCCATGCCCCCTACTCTCCTGTGTGGCATGATGCCCAGTTTAGAGTTTATATCATTCCTTCCCTAAGCCAGATTCAATGAGAGTAAATGAAAGTAAAGTTGTAACAGTTATCCCGTGCCTCTTCTATATAGGATGATTAACCCCATTTTGTTTCTCCCTGAGCTATTAGGGGGGTGCTGCAGCCCCCACCAGCTTTGGCTTGCTGAAAGCACACCCCAGGATCACTACCCAAGACCATGATCTGGATCCAGGCTGCTCAACACAAGAGCACTTGGCCCTGATCAACTGTCTCAGGCCCCCTGCAATTGGCAGGCCAGGAGCTTTGAAGCAGCCCAGTGGACAAAGTTGCTGGTTGCAGCAGATTCTGCCCTTCCCCCACTGCTTCCTTGCCCTGGGGGCAGATCAGCCAAACTGCTTTTCTCCCCCAAATTTAGCTTGAAAGCTTCTGTGGCTGGAGCCGCTGTTTCAGATTCAGGCTGGGCTGGCCTTGGCTTGAGCCCCTCCTGCAGAGCTGCCTTCAGGAAGAGATATATTTTCTGTATTTTTGTGAATTTGTGAGCCCTAAAATTTGTTTAGAGTCATATTTTACTGATATTTAGGGTGGCTGTGTGGGAGCTGCAAAACTTTGCTGCTTCTCTGCTGCCATCTTGGCTCTGCCCCTGGTCCCCTTCTTTCAAAGTCTTTGAGCAGAGGCTGGAAATGCACTTTTGGATATATTGTGGTGAAGATTTCTTTTTGGAATCTGAGTTGGATCATAAGGTGAATGCTGAAATCTCTCACAACTCTCAAATTCCATAACTTTGTGAACAAGCTTAAAAACACCATTGTAGGGCTTTGATACCCCAGAAGGATGAGTGTAGAATGACCATATTCACTTCCTACACTCTACCAAGATTCAGAATAATGAACTTTAGGTTACTTTTTGCCTACTTTTATAACAGGAATGATGATGGTGATGACAAATAGCTAACATTTATACGCTGTAAGGTATGAAAAACTCTTTGTAAATATAACCTCATTTGTTCCTCCTAGGAGGTAGATGCTGTTAATATCCCCAATTTAAAGATTAGTAAACTGAAGTTAACTGACTTATCTAGGGTCACATAGCCCCCAAGTATCTGGGATAGAATTTGAACTGACGTCTTCCTAACTCCAGCTCCAGTGACCTGCCCCTTGTGTCACCAAGCTGTCTATCAGGTGTCAATGGTTCTATGCTTTTATGCTGGTGGTGTCAGGTTCTACAAGATATTAGTTTTGCAACTATTGCAGAAGACTGAGAGAAAGCTCAGCTAAGCTTGATGTTTGGTCACCTATGATCCACGGGGACTCCAACCTAGAAGAGGTTTTGTTGGGATGATCTATGTGATTATAAGTTGAAGGAGCCTTAAAGGTAATCCTAACACCTTCAGTTGAGAAATGAGTCAGTCAAGGTGGGTGTCTTCTATCGCTTTCTGCAGTGCCCATTTCTGTCTAAGACTGTTGGTCACAAACCTGGATTTCCTTTGTAAACTGGAAATCTTTATTTATTTTTTTTTCATGCATTCACCTAGGGCTTCTATATGGAGAGATTAAATAATGTCTGTAAGTGCTCTTTCTTCAGAGAGTATATTTGTATCAAGGATGTTCAAAAGACCATAGTTTAAAGCTGGAAGGGACCTTAGAAGTCATCTAGTACAACCTCCTCCCCCCATCTTATAGATGGAGACACAGAAGCATTAAATGGTTTGATTTAGTTTAGTCACAAGGCAGATGCAGGATTTGAACCTATGCTCTCTGACTCCCAGTCTGTCCCTCATTCTGCCTTACAATGCTGTCTCCTGTATTGGGAAAGCTGCTGACTCTCTGGCATGAAACCAAAGCCATTTGGAGATGGTGTAGGAAAACTGCCCCAGCCTCCAGTGGCTGTTAGGAATATTTTAACATGTATGAATTCATTTTTGCCTCTTCTCTGTTAATGTATATTTGTTATGGGCACTGTCAGTTCTATTTTGGTGGTATCACTTTCCATTTAGGAATACACTGGGTGAACACAGCATTTTCCATAGGAAGATATAATAAAACCTAGAAACGAATTAAAGGCTACTTAATCTTCATGGGTAATAATTTTGTTGATTGGCTACTGTGCCTCAGTTTCATGTTCAATTAACATTCTGGCCATGTCATGTAGTGAATAAAGAAGTGCATTTGGAGTAAGGAAGATGTGGGTTCAAGTCTTGCTTTTGACACATACTAGCTGTGTGACCTCAGGGCAAGTCCTTAAACTTTCAGCATCCCAAGTAATTCTCTAGATGTGTTAGAGAAAATATTGATCTGATTTGGTGGAGAAAGTTGTGTGTGTGTGTGTTTAACCAGGATCTCTATCACTGATGTAGTCACAGGTCTTATTTAAAAAAAAAAGTTCAATTAAAACAAAACTCCATTTAGATGTGTATTGTTCTCAGAGTTTAAAAACAACATTAATAACAAACTTAAATGCCCTTTGGTGCAAAAAATTATTTCTGGTGATTGATACTTGAATGAAAGTATCAATGTGAGTGAGTGCTTTTGCAATAAGTTATTTTAATGTTAAATATTACCCCTAGTGAAAACGTGTGAGCCAGCAGGTGGGCTTAGACTGAGCTCCAAGCAGGACTAATGGCTCTGCTTGACTTCAGAGGCATGAGACCTGAGGTCCAAGAGCAATTCTACCATTTACTCCCTGTGTGACCTTGTCAAGCCCCTGTACCTTTATGGGCCTCAGTTCCCACATCTGTAAAATTGGGGCATCGGCCTAAATGGCCTCTAATGTCCCTTTTAGCTCTTGATCTATCTAGAACCTTATGACAATTTTAAATATTTATCTCTTAAAGATTAACAATCCAGGATTAATTGTAAACATTTGCAGTTGGTTTTAAACTCACTTAGAAAACACAAGTCTATACTCCTGCAAAAGACCATTAGGATATTAAACACTCCATGAATAATTGAAGGAATTCAAAGGAAAGGGAATCTAGGGGCTGTTACCTGATGAGCAAGAAATAGTGATGATGACTTAGAGAACCTAAAATTCAGTTGAAGATGTTTTATCTTTTTTTCTCAAAAAGATAATGGAGACGCTGGGTCATTTTCCCCTCTTCTTTTTATCTAGCATTTTTCTTTAGTTTCCTTAACCACACATTTGTCTACCTACAGACAAGGTAGCTCTCATTTTAAATCCTCGTCAGCGTGTCTTCCAGCCTTGGAGGTCTGTGTATTAATACTGCCTCAAGAGTAAGGGCAGAGCCGCTTTGTAAAGAGCATGGACATGGCAAAGCAGTTTAGTGACTGGAGAAATCATTGAATCTCTCACCTTGTAGCCGAGCGTTATGTCCGTGTCATCTCATTTCATTTGGTCTTATGAAAAGCGTGTTCTTTAAGTGCAAAGCTATGAATGTACAGTGTATACATGTGTTGACTCACTCTCCCCCTCCCAGAATTGCCTTTTTTCTATCTGCCTGTCTGTCTACACCCATACTATGTTTATATGTTGTTGTTGTTCAATCTTTTAGTCCTGTCAGATTCTTTGTGATACAGTGGACCATGGAGTTTTCTTGGCAGAGATGCTGGAGTGCTTTGCTATTTCCTTCTCCAGCTGATTAAGGCAAACAGAGGTTAAGTGACCTACCTAGGGTCACACAGCTAGTAAGTATGAGGCCAGATTTGGACTCAGATCTTCCTGACTACAGATCCAGAGGTCTGTCCATTATGATACACACACACACATCTATTCATCCATTTATTTGTTATCTACCTACCTACCTCTATTCTATATGTACATAATATTTCCTATATATACACATTATATACATGTACATAGTATATAATGTATACACAAATACATATGCATGCTACTTATTTTATGTTTGTCTTTGTCCATTGCCTACTACTGTACATAGTAGGTGCTTAATAAATGTTTGTCGATTGCTTGCTGAACTAAGATAGCAATGAAGCACTTTCTACAGGGTTTGATTTTTTTCTTAGATATTTAAGCTTATGATATTGGCTTTATGTGTGTATGTATAGACGGACATTGAAAATTATCTAGAAAAAATTGGAATAAGCAAGCACATTTCCATCTATCGAAGTAGGATGGTTTTAGAAGATAATCACTACTGAATTTATTAGGAATATATATAAATAAAAATATAAAAATATATGTATGTGTATGTATATGTATATGCACACACGACATATATACGCATACATATATGTATACATACACACATGTATGTATATATGTGTATGTGTGCATATTTGTAAGTATGTGTATATATGTATATATGTGTGTATATATAAATATGTAAATATAAATATGTATGTATATATAAAAATATAAATATAAACATTTTTAGAGATCTCTGTAAGGGGCTGAGATAGCCTGGGATTCGGTGAAGCTTGCCATCTTGCAAAAGCTCAAGAAGTTAAGTTGAAGCTATTTGATCACAGACCCGATTTCCTTGTGATCCAAGTAGTCTAATTACTTACTTCAGAGGTCAGAAGGAGCTTTGTGATATGACAAACACAAGATGTCAGAGCATGAATATGTGGAACGTTGATTGATTAATTGAATCAATGGTTCCTTCAGAGGCAATTCTGAAGTGTAAGGAGGAGAAGTGCCGGCTATTAGCCTCAGCAATCTGCAGTGCTCCATGATCCGGTCTTAACAGGGGCCTGCTAGGACATTAATAGAAGGTCTTAATGGGGTTTGAGCCCCATGTGAGTGCTGTGGGATCAGGCCTGAGTGGAGATTCCTGAAATCCTGCTTGGAGTTTTTGGTTTATCTTCTGTGTGCAATGTCTTCATTTATGGATTGATTGATTGATCGATCTGTTTGTGTACCTCCCTAGTGCATTTCTCTCATCTGAACCCAGAGCACTTTGCAAATATCAGATGCCAAATTTAAAGCAGGCTATTGATTTTTGACAGTGGCCCTGAAGGTGAACAGCCACAAATCATTCTTTCTGAGATAGGAATGGTGATAATACAATATTAAAATCTTCCATTGGAGTTTTGATTTTGTGAGTAGAAATGCCTTAAATCCTGGGGTTCATCTGTTGGCATTTATTTATCTAAGCTGTTATTTCAGAAGACCAATTTCCTGGGAAAATACTTCTATCTTGGTGCTAGTGGAAGGAAAACTAGAATGCCAATAAACATTTCCATTGACTGAAGCCTTCCTTGGTGACTGCCTGGCAAATGACCATGAGCATTGAGAACTAGGCTTTCTTCTGTCTCCTGAAACTCATCCATCGGTCTCAGAGTTGCCAATAGATTTGGTTAAGAGTCAATGAAATCCTGGCTACTTTGCCAATTTGCAGCAAACAGGGCTTTAATTCAAAGCCAGTGTTTCTTCCCCTCTTCTTTTTTCTTTTCCCTTTTCATTGACTTCTTTAGGTGACACAGAGTAGGACTCTAAGCCTGAAATCGAGTTCAAATTCAATGTCAGATGCTAACTCCGTGACCCTGGGCAAGTCACTTAGCTGCTGTCTGCCTTGGTTTCCTCAGCTGTAAAGTGGGACTCATAATAGTATCCATCTCCCAGGGTCGTGAGGATCAAATGAAATTATATTTGTGAAACTCTTAGCACAGTGCCTGGCATATTATGCACACGTAATGTTGTTTTTAGTTGTATCTGACTCTTAGTGACCCCATTTAGTGTTTTCTTAATGAAGATACTGGAGTGATCTGCTATTTCCTTTTCTAGTTCATTTCCCAGATGAGGAAACTGAGGCAAACAGGGTTAAGTGACTTTCCCAGGCTCACACAGCTGATGTCTGAGGCCTGGCTTGGAATCAGAAAGATGACTCCATGCCCAACACTCTATCCACTTCACCATCTAGCTACCCAACAGAAGCTTAATATATGCTTGCTGCTTATTCCCCTCTACCACCTTTTGTAGGGGGGAGGCAGGGCAGTTGGGGTTAAGTGACTTGGCCTAAGGTCACACTGCTAGTAAGTGTCAAGTGTCTGAGGCAGGATTTGAACTCAGGTTCTCCTGACTCCAGGGCTGGTGCTCTATTCACTGCACTACTTAGTTGCCCCCCCCCTTTTTTTTTTGTATTTTCCAACTTAGTATGGTATCTGGCACATGCTAATTCATTGATTGACCCCGATTGGAATGAGGCACATCATAATACATTCCTTGATTCAGTCTTGACCAGAACAGCAGATATTGGAAGAGAAAATCATTTAAGGAAGGAAGCAGCCTAAGCTCAAAATACTAGGAAATGGGGTTGTTGTTGTGTGTTTTATTATTTTTATTTTTTCATCAAATTTAAATTTTCCTCTTTCCAGTTTCTACCTGGACTCTAGTATCCTAGACTAGGTACTTCCTTCCATTGAGCAAATTTCTTTATCTATCTGGGTAGTGGGTTTTTTTTTTAACTTCTAAGAGTATTATAGCATATTAGGGTTGGAAAAGACCTCTCAGACCACCCATCCTAAACAACTTGTTTTAGAGTTGATAGAACTGCTCCTCCCACTACATGGTCACAGGTTACAAGTTATAGGTCTGTCGTTGGAAGGGGCTTTAAAGACCATCTCTTCCAATTCCCTCCTTTTGCAGATGAGGAAACTGAGATTCATAGAAAGTAAATGGACTTACCCACTGTCACACAATGAGTAAACGAACTTGGGGTTTTCTGACTCCCTGCCTAACATTTTATCTACTGTACTATGCATACAAGCCCTTTTGACATGCTAAATAATATGTATGCTACCTATATCATGTTAAAAAGTTGCTCTGGAAATTACTGAATGCCCTATAAATATTAACATCATCATTTTTATTGATATGATGGGCAAGAGAGAGTCTTTTTATGTTTTTGCTTTTGTGCTGGAGACTGACAAGATGAAAGCAAAATGTGAGGAAGATTAAGCTGACAGGACTGTGCAAGGTGGAGTGGAAGAGGCAAACACTAGAGTCAGGAGCCATCAGAAGGCTAGGAACATATCAAAGTAGGAGGTGAGAGGGGTTGGATGAGGGTCATACTGTTGGAAAGGAGAACTGGAAAGACTTTTTTTCAAAGGAAAAAGTGACAAGAATTGGAGAAAGGAAAGGAACAGAGGAAAAAGTCAAAGGAGATCAGGGTTTTAAACCTTGGTGCTTGGAAGAATGATGGTATAATTGAGAGAAATAGGGGAAATTGAGACATGTTCCATGCTGCTCTAGCTCCTGGTGGTGGGGAGGGATTGGAGGGGAGCATATGTGATATAGGACTAGAGATGTGATTTATTCCCTTGGTAAGATTTGTCTTTCTTTCTTTATTCCTTTCTTTATCTCTCTCTCTCCTTCCCTCCCTCCCTCCCTCCCTCCCTTCCTTCCTTCCTTCCTTCCTTCC
>CM053593.1:341456861-341483494 GCA_028646575.1 Pseudocheirus occidentalis | reverse complement strand
GAGAGAGAGAGAAAGAGAGAGAGAGAGAGAGAGAGAGAGAGAGCGCACAGAGACAGACAGACACAGACAGAGACATAGAAAGAGGCAGAGGGACAGTGATAGACAGAGACAGAGACTGAAAAGGTGTCTAGGAAGAGAGTAGGGTAAAGCATCAAAGGTGACCAAGGAGGCCAAGTGGAATGAGGACTGAGAAAAAAAGACCGTCAGATTTGACAAGAAGAGATCCTTAGTAAATCGTGGGAAATCAGTTGCGGTTGAGTGATGAGGTTAAAAGGCAGATTACACGGGACTGAGAAGGGAGTGAGAGGAGGGGAGGGGGAGCCACCGAGTGGGGAAAGCTTCTTTCTAGGAGTTTGGCTGTGAATGAAAAGAGAGAGAGGGAAATAATTTGATTGTTTTCCAAAGGGTTGTGGGTACATCATTTTGTGCCACTTGGACTTTTGTCATTTCCTTTTTCTTCCCCAAAACTTGAATCACTTTCGATAATGATGATGATGACAACCCACCATGATCAAAAAAGATCACATATGGAATGCACTTTGCAAACCTTAAAGTGCTGTATAAATGTCAGGTTTTTTCCCTTTTTTTGAATCATGTTTTCATCCATCTACGTTTAATTCTCACAATGACTTCAGTGAAAGAGGGGCTGCAAGGATTATTCTTATTGTTTTATAAATGATGAAATTGAATCTTTGGTTAAGCAACTTGCCTATAGCCATAGAGATGGTAGGTATCAGAGGGCGGGGTTCATACCTGACTGTCTCTGCACTCTAAATCCTTTTAAAAAAATTTTGGAGGGGGAAGACAGGGCAGTTGGGGTTAAATGACTTGCCCAAGGTCATATGGCTAGTTTGTGTTAAGTGTCTGAGGCTGGATTTGAACTCAGGTCCTCCAGACTCCAGGGCTAGTGCTCTATTCATGGGGTCACCTAGCCACCCCATCACTTTAAATCCTTTATTCTTTCCACAAACCCATGCTACCCTATCAGAGAAGATTATTTGACCAGTGAGGGAACTGAAGAGTGGATCAGTTAGGTGATTTTCCTTCAGTCACAGAGACAGATATTGTTGTTGTTCTATTATGTCCAACTCTTCAGGACCCCATCAGGGATTTTCTTGGCAAAGATACTGGAGTGTTTTGCCATTTCCTTCTGCAGCTCATGTTACAGTTGAGGAAACTGAGGCAGATGGGGTAAGTGACTTGCCCAGTGTCACACAGTTACTAAATACCTAAGGCCAGATTTGAACTCAGGAAAAGGAGTCTTCCTGGCTTCAGGCCATTATCCAGGCCTCTTAGCTGCAACGAGGCAGTCTAAAGTCTAGGCTTTCTAACTCCCTAGAGATACTTTTCCTCTCCTCCTCTCAATTTTAAATTGACTATATATTCAACTCACCTTCCACTTAATTCTACCATTTGTTTGGATATACATCTGAAATTCAGTGAAGGATGTGCATTTAAAATGATTACAAAGTCAATGTTGAATGAAATAAAATTAGCACACTATGCAACAGAAAATACCATTTCCAATACTAAACATGATAATAATCTTTTTATTAGTGTTTTGAAAGTGTTTATTCATTTCCCTTCATAAAAGAGAGTACATAGACCTAAACTTGATCTGGAATTTGAAAAATAATGTCTAGACAAGACTTGTAAATCCCTTTCCTATCTTTGTTCTCTTTCTGACTCCTTAGTTCTTTGGGAACTAAGCAAGGCTTCTTTGTTGTATAACTTGTGTGTCTTCTTAATATATGGTAGTGTAGATGATTAGTTGGCTTTGCTTGTCAGTCATGCTTTACATACATACATACATACACACACACACACGGAAACAAAAATTTCAACAAATTTGCTAAAAGATTGTAATGAAAGAAAAAACTATATTTTGTGTCTTGTATTTAGATGCCTTTCATGTCAACATATGAGTAGTTTTTTTAAATTGGTCTCTGCTTAGAAAATGCTTATCCACAAAAAGGGAAGAAAAAACCAAGCAAACGTTTTAGCATTCTAGTATTCCCATATGTAAACTCCATAAGTCATCATGAGGCACTTAGGCTCTAAGGATGGAACTGTTAAGGTCGTTGAACATTGCTCTTTCCTGAGGGATTTCCCAATGTCATTGGTTCCTTAATAATAAGAAACCCTGACTGGTACCTTCCATTACTTCTCAGTTGGCTAATAGGACAGTAGTTTTAAGAGAATGAATAGTAACTAGGTCACACCCATTGTTAGATGAACCAAATAGGACTAAATCTAATTCTCTTTCTACTCTAACATTGCCACTATAATTTACCATAACTTTATGGTATAATATCCATCCTGCTTAGGCTGGGATTTGCTCTGCCTGCATAACTTAACTTTGCTCTCCTCTTCCATGTGAGGTGCTACCTCCTTACCTTTCTATCAGCCTACTTCCTACCTATAGTCATCCTTCAGGTCCCAGCCCACATCCTACCCATGAAGCTTCAGGTAGCTACTCAAGCCCTCATTGCCTTTCTCTGAGTTCCTGCTATCCTTACAGTCTGCTTAACGCAACGTAGGAAAGCGAGCTACAAAATTTAGGAGAGCAGAATTTGGAGTCAGAATCCCTGGGTTCAAATCCCAGTTTTGCCACTTTCTGCCTGTGCGATGTTGGGCAATTCACATCAGTTCTGTGGGCTGCAATTTCCTCATCTGTAAAAGGAAAATTTGGTTTCTGAGGTCCCTTCCAATTCTAAATCTGATTCTCTGTCATAAATTTGTTATTATTTTATGAATGTTAGATATTCAATGGATGGGACACATGTTCCATAGGTATCTATGGTATGTCAAGAAATGAGAAGCCCTCGAGCCACTGAGTAGATCCCTGGTATCATCTTCATAGGTAGACATGAAGAGAATGATGAAGGATGGGCAGGCAGGATGGGTCACAGTCTGTTTTGCTGGAGAGATTATTCCCATCAACGAGTAAGCATATCCTCAGATGCATAGGTGTCCTCTTTTCTCGAGTTAAAAAATTCTTAGGGCAGGGACTGCGTGTTTCTCTTGCTTTATGTCTCTTTCCTGTTACAGCACAGTGTAGAATATATAGGCAATGCTCTATAAATATGCTTAATTTGTAATTGATTGGATGACATTAATAGTTGCCTGCTTTAAATGACCCCATTTGGGATTTTCTTGGAAAAGATACTGGATTGGTTTTATGTTTGCTTCTCTAGTTCATTTTACATATGGGGAAACTGAGGCAATGAGGGTTAAGTGACTTGTCCAGGGCCACATAGCTACTAAGTGTCTGAAGTCAAATTTGTACTCAGGTCTTCCTGAGTCCAAGTGCTTTTGCTTTATCCTTGGTGCCACCTAAATGCCTCCCATACAGAGAAGATGGAAGATAATGATATTGTTAGAGGAATATTACCGTATTCCTAGTCCCAGGAATTAGAGTTTTGGATTTTGAGTCAGACCACTTGGGTTTGAATCGTTACTCTATGACACACTAACTGTGTCATGGGGAAGGGTTTTTTTTTTTGGCCTGTTTTTTTAACCTCTCAGTGCTTCAGTTCTTCATTGTATTGTATTGTTATTGAGTTTCAGTAATGTCCAACTCTTTGTGACCCTATTTGGGGCTTTTTTTGGCAAAGATCCTGGAGTGGTTTTGCCATTTCCTATTTCAGAGCATTTTACAGATGAGGAAACTGAGGCAAACAGGGTTAAGTGACTTGCCTAGTGTCATACAGCTATCTGATGCCAGATTTGAACTCATGAAGATGAGTCTTCCTGACTCCGGGCCTGGCACTCTCTCCACTGCACCAGCTAGCTACCCCATCTATATTGTGGGGAAGTGATATTATATAGCTTTGAAAGTCCCCTGCAGTTCTGGATCTCTAACCCTGTAAATAATCTTTAAGCAGAATTTCAAGAACAGGATCCCTTTTTGTCTTCAGTTTCAAGAATATCCAAGATAGTTTTATATTCCTTGAATGCCACTGTCTAATCCACACACTTAACTATTATGTGCATGCACACCAAGTTCTTTATGTATGAATTAGTACCCAGGAGTATATAGGCAAGAATGTTTCTCAGAGTCTTTCCTCTGACTCCTACAAAGCATTCATGATCACCTCCTTCCCAACTGGGTGTCAGTATGACACTTAATGGATGCAATCTTCCATCCGTGATCCAGGCCACTGATGAAACAATTAAATGGCAATGTGCCAAGGACCGATTCTATTTGTTTTATATTCCCAGTATGACCCCAAGAGAGGTCATTTAATATGTTTCTCAGACAGCCTTTTCAAAACAAGAAGAATGCTTACTCATCTGGGATAGACTTTTCAGGTGGGCCTGCTTAAAGGCTCCCCTTTTTTTTGGTCAAAGATGTGAGCTGATGAATCCTTCAGTCTCCCAGGACTCAAGGCTTTCTTTGACATTTTGTACCATTCTGTACACCTAATACTCCAAGAAATGAACAGTAGCCTTTTTTTCAGCAAAGGAAATAGGTTTTGATGACCTTTCTAATATAGTGGCCCATGGTAATTGAGGTAGGAACTGAGTGTTCTCTGAATGAACTCAAGGGATTCCCACTTGGAAGCCTGGATCTTTGCTCCAACTTTTCCTTCCCAAGGAGAAACTCTGTAATTTGTAATTAACACCATAATGAGGAGTTTTTGCAAATGGCCCCATGTTCTGCTGTGCAGAGGAATGCGTGAACAAGAGCAGAAAAAAGAAGGAAAACCCCAGTTGGCTTTAAAAGTCAGTAACATTTTTAGCACACTCATATTCCACAGGCAGATTAGAAGGCTGACCTGTCTGACACTTCCGCATCACTCACTGCTATTCCAATTGCCTCTTTGAATGCTTTTTCTCAAGCCTTTTCTTAGCACCTCTGAGACTGATGCCTGGCCCAATACCTACGTTCTGGTTCCTTACATCAGGGTACTGGGCTCTGTGTTGTTCAGAGAATTGCTATATCACATGAACGGAATGGGAGAGAGGGAGGGAATTCAACCTCATCAATGTCTCAGACTTTCCTCTAGAGATCTAAAGCTATATTAGTTTTGGATAACTTTACCTTAGCTTTCTGTGCATGACTTTGTCTTCTAAAAAGACATTTTTGTTATTTCTGTGTCCATCTTCTGTGGCAAAATATTCATTTCTTCATCTATCAATTAGCTAATTTATTTTGGTAGATCCTCATATTTTATTGATAGAGGGAACTCCCATTGTGGAAAATCCCTCGCCTAATATAGATTGGCATCTCCTTTGAAATTTATAGTCTAAAAGAATTGTTTGGGGCATGGAGAGATTAAGTGATTTGTCCAGAGTCCCACAGCCAGTATTTAGGACTTGAAATCACCTTTTCCTGACTCTGGTCCCAGCTTTCTCTGATCACCATGTCTTGCTGTTGAAATCAAGTTAAAGAAAATGTAGTCAAGAAATAAAATCCCATATACCTATCTCAGAATCTCTGGTAGTTTCTGTACTTTGACTCCTTATACAGTTAAAAGTTCTTTTCCCATCCTTCTAAGGATCTGTTTAATAGGCTTCATCTGTTTCAACCCTACCTCTCATGATCCTGGGTGATCTCATGAAGCCTGGGTGACTGTGGGCAAACCATTAGTTCTTCTTGGGTCTAGTTTTCTCAACTTTAAAATAAGAGAATTGGACTGGATGGCTTCTGAGGAGTCTTCTAGCCTTCCAGGGATGATCCTAGGTTTCTAAAATGAATGATGGATTTTTAGATATTTTAATTCATACGTATACTAGGAGATGAGCTCCATGGAAACAGAACCCCCACTCAGATGGTTTATATTTAAGTAATGTGGTTATGAAGAAATAATTAACTAACAGCATGAATACTCACTGGTTTTCCCTTGTCCCCTTCAGGTGGGCTGCATTGACCTACATAGTCCTCAGTTAAAGTTTCTTGCAAACATTGAGCTCTGGGAAGTGATTAGTTCATCCCTGGGAAGTGGAATGTTTGATATATTATGTTGCCTGATCTTGTCTGTGGCCTCTAACATTTCTGGTTGTTTTTTTTAATTGAAAAAAAAAATTAGCGACTATAGTTTCCAAAATTGGGCTTTTAATGCAAGGGTTTTTTTTTCCCTTTTTTAAAGTATGTAGCTATATCAGAGTCGTTCTTGAATTAAAAGGCACTAATATAGTGCCTTTGGGATTTAAGCTTTTGGTGGTATGTTGATGCTTTAAGTCACAAAACTTCCTCATCAAATTATTTTCTTGCTTTTTATAGATCTAACATAAGGCCAGACTATGCAGATTCCAACTTTCATGACTTCAAAATGCACACTTTCACGAGGGTTACATCCTGTAAAGTCTGCCAGATGCTCCTGAGGTAAGTGTTGTCCCACACCTGGCTGGAGGGAAACATAGTACGCTTTTGGAAACTGAAGCTCTCTGGGGGTTGGCAAGGATGATGTATCTGCTGATTATGATGTGCTTTGCCACATTTGTCCATACTCTTTCCATCTTCCTGTGCTACTAGAAATCTTTTTTCTCACCAGAAGACGTTGTCCCCCTTTGCAGTGCTAGAGACTCTTTTCTCAGATCCTCTGAGGCACCAGTTAAAGAGGAAGAGGAGGAGGCAGCATTCTCTTTATCCCCACTTCCCAGCTGCTCTGTGCTACCATCACTCAGGAACCTGTTTTGCTTTGACGACCAATCATTCTGACTTTATCACTCAGCCAGATTTGTTACAGTCATCTACCAACCCTCGTCACTCTTTTCTTTCTCAGGGGGTTCAGTATCTGACTTATGGTTGTTTTTTTCCACCATGACCCCAGTCTTTACATATGAGGATATTAACATTTTGATGTTCCTCTTAAAGCCTAGTTTCCCCCTTATCAACCTTTTAATGTCTGATAACTTCCTTCTGCCTCAGCCATTTGCAGAGATGGTCATACTCTTGATGTGTCTGGATCAGGGATGATCACCACTCACACTTGTTTTATTGAGAACTCTGAATTCCTTTCTCTAACTATAAGCTCCTGTCTTTTGATTTTTTTTTCTGGCTCACAAGTTCTACATCTATTCCTCATTCTCACTGACAGCTCTAGTTCCTCCAACCCACCCTATTCTCCCAATTCATCATCCTGTCTTTGGACTCCCTTCTTGGTCTTGACTTCATACTTAGGCAACTCAACCATTCACTACCTTTGATGCCCTTGTTCCCTTTTTCTGTTGCCAGACATGCCTTGTGAAACAGTAATGTTAGATTAGACCCACCAAGCACCTTCTGAGTTTTTATGTTATTGAATGCTCCTGGAGAAAGTCACACAATAGTGCCAATTTGGTTCCCTTTGAATGTAGGATATTTAATCTCACCTGGGCACTTGCTGCTGCCCAGCAATCTTTTTCTTCTATCTGGATTTACTCCCTCACACTTCACATTGTTTCAGAAGGAGATCTTGCTTCTTACTTTATTGATCCTCTTCCAGAATGAAGGACAAACATTACCACCAACAACAATGTAGAAAACAGAGGTCAACTGTCATTGGATCTCTCTACTCCATACTCAATGTCTCTTTTTATGATCCTCCATTCTCTTCTCCTTTGCTCCATTCTCTGATGAAGAGGTAGTCCTTTCCTTTGCCAAGCCTAATCCCTCCACTTCTCCTCTTGATCCACCACCTCCCAATACTTCTGTAAGGAGGCATATTCAGTCATTCCCCCTCCCCCTATAATTTTAGTATCTTGTCTACCTGTATCTTTCCTGCAATGTACAAACATGCCCAGGTCTCTCCCATCCTCAAAAATTCTTCCCTTATGTTATCATCGTATCTTCCTTCTTTAACAAACTCCTTGACAAAAGTATACTTTATTTATTGGTTTTTGGAGGGCAGTTGGGGTTAAGTGACTTGCCCAAGGTCACACGGCTAGTTTTTGTGTTAAGTGTCTGAGGTCAGATTTGAACTCAGGTCCTCCTGACTCCAGGGGCGGTGCTCTATTCACTGTGCCACTTAGCCGCCCCAGAAGTATACTTTATATTCTGGTTTCCTCAATTTCTGAACTTTCAGTGGTGCACAATTGCCTTTCAGGCAAAATATAAACTCTTATTTCTGATATTCTAGTCCCTTCACTATCTGACTCCAGTATGCCTTTACAACTTTATCTGATACTAATCTTATGTACTCCATATTCCAATTAAAATGCTCCCATTCTTGTCTTGAAATTTACTATCTCCATGTCTTTGCTTAGACTATTTCTAGTGGCTTAAATGAGCTCTCTTTCCTACTCTATCTACACTTAAGCCATTCACTTCCTTCAGGTCATACATCACATGTCACCTTTTCCCTAAAGCTTTTTCTGATTCCTCTATCTTAAGGAAAATGCTCTCCACCATAGAATTTTGCCTGATTTGCTCATGTATGTATTATGCTTTCCTTCCCTGTCCCCATTAAATTAACACAGTGTCTGGGTAGTGTCCACCTTTTGAATTTTCAGTGTCCAACAAGAAGTTAAATTTGATAAGAATAGTGACTTAACAGTCTTGTTTCTGAACAATCTTGACTCACTCTCTCCTCTCTATTTTCTCTTTCTTTGTCTTTTCTTGGAATATTTCATTGATGCTACTTTTTATTGCTATCATTTCTTCATGATTCCCTTCTGTAAAAGAACTCTCCCAACCCCATCTCAGCCCCCACCTTGTAACAAGTACAATTAAACAAAATAAGTCAATACAGTGGTCATGTCTGAAAATGTCTGCCTCATTCCACATCTATAATCTACTACCATTTTGTCAAGTGAAATCATGATTGGTTATTATGTTGATCAGAATTCTGAAGCATTGAATTGTTGTTTTCTCTTTCATTATTTTCATCATCATGTAAATTGTTCTGCTAATTTTACTCAGAAGTAGTTGTATATGTTTTCATAATTTTCTCTGAATTTCTTGTAATTCTGAGAGAATTGTGAATTTACTCATATTTAATCATATAAATTAATATTCCATTACATTTATGCACCATTTGATAATCTATTTTCCAATAGGAGGGCACCCCTTTTCTTTCTGGATCCTTCCCATTACAAAAGAAATAGTGTTTTTCTATCTAAGGGACATTTCCCTCTGTTTTTAGTGTCATTGGATTATGTGCCTAGTAATGGTAACTCTTGGTCAAAGAGTATACCGAGTTTACTGATTTTTCTTCTAATTCCAAAATGACATTATTTCCTTCAAACTTTCAGTTAGGTTTTCTTCTCATTCTGGAAATGACTTTGAATAAGCCCAGCAATAATTTCTTTCATTTGTTCTAATGATTTCATATATAGAGAGAATTTATCACCTTTAATGTATCACTCTCTAATTTTACTTTTCAGAGGAACATTTTATCAAGGCTATTTATGTTTCAAGTGTGGCGCCAGAGCACACAAAGAATGTTTAGGAAGATTAGACAATTGTGGCAGAGTTAATTCAGGTGGTAAGTCATTTTTATTGTTGTGATACTGTTTTTAATTAGGACATAAACCTTGCTAAACATAATTAAGGCTTAATTTACCCCTAATTTGTGTTTATTGTAACATATATGCTTTTGAAACTACCATTTATAAGCACAATTAGAAGAAAGCTTAAAATTCATGTGACTTATCCTTGTTAAATTAAATGTTAGAAAGAAAAAGAGAAAAAAGCTACTAGAAGATATATAAATCATACCTCTCCTACCTTGTAGTCTTATTCTATCACACATCATTTTCTTCTAAGCAGAAAAAAGATTATTCTTTCTTTAGCATCCATCTATTCATCCATTTTGATGACTTAATCATTGGTGTATTCGAGTGTTAGATTTCTCTAACATGCTCCTAGATGTTTGGGGCAGTCCTTATTTGGTTGCCAAGGGTAAAATTATATGTAGACTAATTCATGAATTAATGAATTCAACACACACAAATGCGCACGCGTGCACACACACATACACACACACATTAAAGGCTTAATCACTGGTGCATTGGATTATTAGGTTTCTCCTAAATCCTGCTAGATGATTGGGGGCAATCCTTCTATTTGGTTGCCGGGGCAAAAATCATATGTAGACTAATTCATGAATTAATGAATTGAATTAATTATCTTTTTCCAGCATCAAAGACATAGATTGCATTTTAAAAAATCTTATTTTAAAACTTTGCCCTGGTTTAAAAAAAAAGGAATGTCACATTCCTGTTACATGAGACAGACAAGGGGCACATAGGCTCTCAGGATCTTTGGGTTTGCTTGCAATTATGCATTCAGCAGGCTTTTATCTCTCATTGCCCCTCCTGGATTCCCTTAACTCTCTTCCTTCTCTTTCTTTTCTTGTCTCTTTCTTCTTTCTCTTTCTTCTTCTCTCGTCGTCTTTTTTCCCCTGAGTTTCTCTGTTTTATCAATAAGTCCTTTCAAAAATCAGTCAAAGTTTTTGAACACAAGAAAGTGAACTTTAACCACTTGAGTTCAAAAGGCAGCCATGTCAAACTTTGATTTTCCCCAAGCAACCAATGGACATTGAATTATTTTGGATAATGTGAAGAGTAGAATAGAGAACATGAGCTCATTTTAGATTCATTTAGGTTCAGATAATGGGACACTTGTTATGGGAAGAGGAGTGACTTATGTTGGATCTTGGGAATTAAATGTTAATGTTCATATCATAAGAAACTACTCAATTTCCAACAACTCACAGGAAAGATAGTATTAAATGATAGACATTTGTGGTGTAGTGGAAAGAGTACTCAGATTAGGAGTCAAGAGATGTCAGCTCCATTTTGACGCTGCTACTAACTGTGTGACCTTATGCAAGCAATGTAATGTATTTAAGCTTTAGTTTTCTTATGTGCAAAAAACGAGGGCATTGGGCGGCTAGGTGGCACAGCGAACAGAGCACTGGCCCTGGAATCAGGAGGACCTGAGTTCAAATCCGGCCTCAGACACTTAACACACACACACACACACACACACACACACACACACAAAACCTAGCCATATGACCTTGGGCAAGTCACTTAACCCCAATTGCCCTCCAAAAAAAAAATGCCAGTAGTAGAATGTAAGTGACATAAGTGTAAAGGCTATTTGGACTATTTTAGTTGTTTGTCTTTGTGTCTCCAAAGTCTGGCACATAGTAGCCACTTCACAAATGCTTGTTGTTGGTTAGTTTTTACACTGTATTTTCTAAGGATTTGATTTTTTTGAGGGAGGGGGAGAGAACGTGGATCTGCAGTTTCATCAGTGTGGGAACTTATTGCAGGAATCCAGACTGAACAATTTTGTTGTAATTTAGAGTCTTAGTGAGTAGACTGAGGGCACTGAGGGGGTAAGTGTCATGCCTGTGGATGCAGAACTATTCAGTGTCAGAGAAAGGACTTGAATTCTCCATATCTTGCTACCTCTTAGCTCACCCTTTGTCCACCACACAGTGCTATTGTTTAATAGGTAAATGACTGGGAACTTGTATTTTTAAAATTGGTGTTTTATGTAGTTGTGTTTTTTTTCTTTTTGGAGGGTGGAAGGCAGGGCAGTTGGGGTTAAGTGACTTGCCCAAGGTCACATAGCTAGTAAGTGTTAAGTTTCTGAGGCTGGATTTGAACTCAGGTTTTGGGACTCCAGGATGGGTGCTTTATTCACTGTGCCACTTAGCTGCCCTTGTAGTTTTGTTTTTTAAGTGAACTTTTCATAGATTATAAAAATATGAATCTTAACTTTCTCGATACATAATTCTGTTCAATTAAATTTAGCAAACATTTATTTAATTCTTGATATTTACAAGACGTTGGACTAGGTACTGAAGTGAAAGGCCAGTTGTTAATTCTGTGTGAGAATTGGAAGCAGATGAAATGTAAACTAAATTATCAAATTAAAAATAAAATTAAAAACCCTCAAAATCAAAGCTAATAAGTCAAACATACTTTTGTATTTTGCCTTCTCTACACTTGTTCTCTACTGCTAAGCTTTTGTCAGTTTGTGCCCATACTTGGACACTGTGTTTTGAAGGGAGAATGACCTAGTGAATGAATATTATATTTTGACTATTCTTGCTTTTGTATTCTATTGATTAGATGTTATGACATGGTTATTTTATTTGTGCTTTTGACCTCTCACTGAATGTTTTATGTTTAAGAATTAATGACATCATTGCGGGTGCTTTAAGCAACTGGGAAGCACACCAGCAGGGGCTCAGCAGCTGCAGTATAACCACAGAAGAATAACATGATGCTGGGAATGAATTAAGCAATAGGGTTATCACCTTGTAGAACTACCTGTATTCATTTGAATTGTAGCAATATTCTTCTGGTGGCTCTTCCTGACTCAAGTTTCTCCCCAGTCCTCTACTCGGCAGTCAAGTTTACCTTCCAAACTACAGGTCTTACCACGTTACCCCTCTACATCATAAACTTCAGTGGCTGTCTATAACCTCCAGCATCAAAAATAAAATCCTTTGTTTTTAGCATTTTGAACACCTTATTATTATCTCCTTCACCCAAATGGCAAAGGACTTTGTAATGAGATATGATGAGACTACTTCAATACTACAAGGACATGTGCTTTCCTTGATATGGATAGTCCCTCTACTGATGCAGATTGCAACCCCACTAACTACAAGGGGGTAGATAGTCTTGTGGAGTTGCTGCAGACAAAAAATTTATCACTCCATGCCATCTTGGAGATGAATCTCTCTGAACTAAGCTAGGTTAATCCTTGGACAATAGATATACTGTTAATCATTGCATTTGTCCTTTGACATTTTTCAGAGCTTATATTCAGCTTTTATAACTTTCAGGGGCCTGGTGTCCTCTCCACTTCACCATAAGGATTCAGAGTAGAATTTCAATGGAAGGTGGTACAGTGGAGAGGGCACTGGACCTGGAAATATGGAAGGATCTGAGTTAAAATCTGGTCTCGGACTCTTACTAGCTGGGTGACCATGGGCAAGTCACTTAACCTCTGTTTGTCACAGTTTCCTCAATCTGTAAATTGAGCAAAATAATACAACTTACCATTCAGGTTTATTATAAAATGTGTTAATATTTGTAAAGTATATGAAGGTACTATATAAATGCTAATTATTATTATTTTAGCTATTACGGAAGGTGACAGATCTAATACTGGGAAAATTAATTTTGAATGATTAAATATGAAGTTTAACTTTGAAAATTTCTCAATGTTTTTCATGTGAGAAAGGGAAAGTAAAATGACTTAAAAAAAAAAAAAGCACTGATCTTTTTCCTGGAAATGTTTTTCCTGATTAGATCCTGTATGTAAAAACTAATGCCTCATACCTCATATCAGTCTTTTTAAAAGGTACAAGGTGTGGTAGTACACAGCCTGTAATCTCTGGGAGACTGAGGCTAATGGATCCCTTGAGTTGCTACAGTTCTAGCCTGGGAAAGATAGGGAGACTTAGTCTTAAAAAAAACCACCACCACAAATTTATAAATTTGGAACATTTCAAACTTAAGAAGTTTAAACAACTTGAAAGATGCATTCCCTCTTTATTGGCGTAACCAAGCGTAGACAGTTTCAGAAACTGGGTTAGGAGGAGCTGTCATGTTTCCTAGGGAAAATAAACATTTTTAAAGTAAGAAACATTTATTAAGCCAGGTCCTGTGCTAAGCATTATGTTTACATGAGGTTTTCTAACTTGATCCTAGAAGGTTTGAGCAATAGGTTATTGAAATGACAGCAAATACATCTACATACACAAATGACTTTGGACCCTTAAGTCCCATTCTGATCTACGTGACAATTTTTCAAGCTTGGAGTGCTAAAGATAGAGGGTTTGGTCAAATAGCAAGGACAGTGTGTTTCAGTAGCTATCTTAGCAGAATTTTGAACTGGAGAGAAAAACAAAAGAAAATCAGGATGTTATTCTCCTCCTCCTCTCCCTCCTCCCACATCCTTCCTTCACCTTGATCTTTTTCTTTATTTTCATTATTCACTTATTTCCCCTGGAATGGGCTTGAGATGGCAAAGGGCATCTTGCTCTGTGCCCCTCATCCAGATGTCCTTTAGTATAGCATTGGCAATACATGGGTAGCACAAGGCACTGCCGGTTTTTTCCTCCCCAGTAACAGTTAAACCTTCTGGGAAGGTTGAGCCTTTTTGGGAAAGGAAAAATGAAGGAGAAGTCTAGCTATTTACAGTTATAAACCTCACACTACAGAAGGCAGCTGGGAATGATCTTTGAGAGGCAGTGTTGCCCAGTGGACTTGAACTCAAAGGATCTGGATGCAGATTCCACCCTGATAGTGCCCAAGGGACCTTCAGGAAGTCATTTAATTTTATTGGGCTCCAGTTCCTCATCTGTAAAAGGATGGGGTTGGACTGGATAGAATCTAAGCTATCTTCCAGGTCTAAAACTATGATTGTATAGTGCAGTATTAGACAGGTCATGCATTTACCCTGGGTTGGGGCTCTCTAAGAAGAAAATGTTTTTCTATTAACAGAAGACATAGCTTCCTGTATCTGAGAACTTTCAGTCACTGGCAGACTCTTCTTGGAAAGCTACTCCTATCAGACAGGAGACTATCCACCCCACTATATATTAGAACTGGAAGTAGGTCAGGATCATTAGAAATTTTCTGCAGGGGCCTAAATTTAAAGAGTACTCCCTTGTAATCCTTCAACTCCATGGAAACAATAGAACTTAGCATCTGATTACCAAGAATAATTAATGAAAATAGAAAGCTACCAGATGGTGGGCTGGGGTGAGCTTCTCTCCCTTGAGGATGATTTTAGAGCCCAGGCTAAAATGGGGAGGGGTGAGGGTCAGATATAGTTTCCTTATGCCATAGCTAGAAGAGAAATCTTATATACTGTCTCCCTCATGCTTCCAAATTTTACCTGCATTTTACCTGAGCTGTGGTCCAGGCTGATACTCTAGGAATGGAAGAGAGATAAGTAATATGACCAGAGAATACATGATAAGCCCTACCCACCCTGTCATGTAACTGATAGGCCCCAAAGTTGGGGTATACGGGTACTCGGGGAAGACTAGTACCTCTGGTGTTAGGGCTATTGAACCCTTTTTGGAGCTGTTTTTGACCTTTGGTATCCACCTGCTACCGAACACTCACCTAATGGCATACACAGTGGTCACACCCTGATAAACCATTTCAGCGAATGGACTAAACCTGATTGAGGTTAACTGAAGGGCCTCAAACCCACTGGTGAGTTGGGGATAGGGTGTCTACCTTAAGCGTGTGAAGACTTCCCTGGCAGAAATGGGTGAATGTGAACAATTTGTTCCAATGGACCATGAAGATGGTTAAAAGAGGCACTTTGGAGCACTTAGAGCTTGGTTAGATATTGACAGTCTAAGGTCACCTGCTGCATCCCAAGCCATTGCCAGTCGTCATGACTTTCATCTTGTTGCTGGACTTCAGTGACTGTGACAGAGTGAACCTTATGACTTCCAGCAACTCGGCCTCACGTAGATCCAATTTATGCTTGAGTTAAAAGTTACCTTCAAAGTCCTGTGACAATGGACAAGTAATGAAGCAGCAGATGTGAATATACCTGTAGTCACAATCCTGTATGTGAGCATCCAGGTCATTACAGTTGTCTTCTTACTGAATTGAAGAAGCAGTGGATTTCTGCAGCCCTCTGGTTGATTGAGCAGCCTTTTTTTAAAAGAATGCCCTTCTTACCTTCTGGTGTGAGGAAGGAATTAAAAAAGATGCCCTGAAAATTATCTGCTTCACTTAACCTAACCCTGGATTACTTATTGTGGAAGGTATTGATGTTGATACACAAAAAAATGTACAAAGTTTTTTCCAAAGATGATTCTCATCATCAAGGCAGTGCCTTGAGCTACCCGTGTATTACCAATACTATATTAAAAGATATCCAGATGAGGAGGACAGAGCAAGATGCTCTTTGCCTTTTCAATCCCATTCCCTGGGGGAAATGGGTGAATAATGAAAATGAGAAAATGATCAAGGGTAAAAGGAATTTGAGCACACTTATGGGCAGCATGAAATCCAGTACACCAGAAAAACAAAACTCTTGTAAGAGAACTCAGCAGGCACCAAATCCAAATAGCAGTCCTGAATGAAACGAGGCTTATAAATAACAACCAACTTACCAAAGCTGGAGCTGGATATACATTTTCTGGCTACAGTGATGAGGAGCACTGTAAAGCTGGCATAGGTTTTGCAATCAAAACTAATCTAGTCAGCAAATTTATATGCCTCTCAAAAGGAGTTTCTTTAGGCGTTTGACAAGACAATTACCATTTGTAAGAAAATGCTGTACCACAATCATCAGTACATATGCTCCCACCAAGACAAACCCTGATGTGGTAAAAACAAAAGAAAATAAAACAAACTTTTATGAACACCTGGAGACCCTTGTCATCAATGTGCCAAAAGAGGACAAGCTTTTAATCCTCAGTGACTTTAATCCCAGAGTGGGCACAGATGATCAGACATGGCAGGGAGTTCTCAGGAGGAATGGAGTTAGAAACAGCAACACTTACTACTGAAGACCTATGTGTCTCATGACCTCATCACCAACACTGTCTTCCATCTACCTGAATGCAATAAAACTTTGTGGATGTATCCTTGCAGCAAATATTGGCATTTAATAGACTATGTATTTGTAAAAAGAAGAGATAGAGAGGATTTGAAAGTAACAAAGGGGATATGTGGCACAGAATGTTGAATGGACCATAGACTTATTCTCTGTAAGCTAAACATTTGCATTTAACAAGAGTGGTGGCCCCAAGGCAATAAGACTGCCAGAAGACTTTGTGTCAAGACATTAGATTGCTTTTCTGAGCGTGAACAGTGCATTGCTAACTTGGAGGGAAAGCTGAGCCGACACAGGGTTGGTTGGCAGCAGTAGAGCAGAAAATGAGTGGGCAGCTTTTGGAGATTTGGTGTACAGCATCACATTGACCCATCTGGGCCAGAAAAATCTCAAATATCAAGATTTATTTGAAAAATAAAATGATGGGGAAATTCAGAAACTGCTAAATGAAAAATGAGAACTCCACAGGCTTTAACAGCAGTATAGTTCATCCATCCCTAAGAAGGCAGTGTTTAGCTCCATCAAAAGTAATGTGCGAGCAAAGTTTAGAGAGACACAGAATTCTTGGCTCAGTAAAAGGCATATAATTCAGTTTTATGTTAATAGTAACAGTCCAAAGCACTTTGATGATGTCCTGTTTATAGGCCAAAGACCTATGGTGCATCTCAACTGCTCAGAGCTGATGGAACCTCACTGACTAGTGATACAAACATGATTCTGGAGAGATGGGCTGCACACTTTCATAATGTTCTCAGCAGACCATCATCAACCAATGCTGAAGCCATTGACTACATACTTCAAGTCAATGCCTCTCTAGCTAAATGTCCAGCTAGAGGTTCCTCTTGAAGAGGTTCCTTCAAGAACATGCCTTAAGACTTCTCTTGTGTGGTAAAGAACTTGGTGCTGATTCTATTTCAGCTGAGATTTATAAGGCAGGGAGTCTACTGCTCGTACAAAATCTGACTGAAGTCTTCCAGGTTATATGGCAAGAGAAGGTTATTCCCCCAGGACTTCAAGAATATCTCCATTGTCCATCTCTATCAAAGAAAAGGAAATAGGTTGTCTGGTGACAATCACTGGTGGGGTGTGGTGGGGATCTCTCTAAGTCACCGTTGGCTAGATTCTTGCCAGAGCCATCCTTAATAGACTGACCATTCACACAGAAGATGGTCAAGAGCCAACGTGGCTTCAGAAAGGGCCAAGGAATGGTTGATATGATGTTTACTTCTGGACAACTCCAGGAGAAATGCTAGGAGCAGAACAGAGGCCTGTACACAATGTTTGTTGATCTGACCAAGGCCTTTGTTACCGTCAGTGATAAATGCTTGTAGAAGATCACAGAAAAATGTGGTTGCCCAGAGAAGTTATCAGTACTGTATCCCAGTTTCATGATGGCATGCTTATACAAATTCTAGATAACGAAAGATGCTCTCACACTTTGCCTAGTCACCGATAGAGTAAAGCAAGTCTGTGTGCTTACCCCAGTGCTTTTTAGCATGATGTTTTCAGATGCCTTTAACAAGGATGAAAATGGCATTGTAACCAGCTACCATACTAATGGTAAATCATTTAACTTGAAAAAGCTACAAGCCAAGACTAAAGTGGAGGGAGGTTGTTGTTTGATTTTTTATTCTCAGATGTTTGTTCACTCAGTGCAGCATCTGAGGGGGAGATGTAACAGAGAATTGACAGGGTACCATACACCGAGGTTCTTTCTTGAGCCAAGCATTCAAACTCGACTATGGACAGTGCAGCTCTAATGGGCTGGCCATGTTTGTATGCCAAATGTGCATTTACTTAAAATACCATTTTACAGAAAACTCACACAAGGAAAGCCCTTACATAGAGTCAGAAGAAGCAATACAAGGATACGCTCAAGGTCTCTCTGAAGAATTTTGGAATCGATTATGAGGCATAGTTGACACTGACACAAGACCACCCAGCATGGTGTTCCTGCATCAAAAGAAGGCATTGTGCTCTAGGAGTTAAGCAGAATTTCAGTAGCTCAAAAGAAATGTGAACTGTGTAAATTTAAAGACATCTCTACTCAAAATCTTCATGTGGACTAATCATACCTGACCTGTAGTAGAACTTTCTGAGCTCATTTTGGTCTGATAAGCCACAGTCAGACACGCTGTACCTTGAACCTGACATAGTGATGTTGTTTTGATCCTCTGAGCATAAAGGACAGCAACCAACCAACAACCAATCAGGCCCAAGGGTGTGGCCAAAAGTCTTATAAAAATCTTTATCATATGAGGCACTTAATATCATGTCATGATAAGGATAACCCTTCTTTCTTGGGAGAAAAAAAATTGAGCTCCATTTAGATCTATCTACATTATCCTTTGTATTGACTTTATAGTCATCTGTCTTCCTGGCCTGCCCTTTTCTCTTCTCTAACCACTGAAATCTCACTGGTCCATCTCAAGTTCTCGAGAAACTCTCACAAAGCCCTCCCTGAACATTTCAACCCAGGGGTACGCTGGAGCAAGCTTGCAGTTAATACCTGTTCAGTTTTCAATGTGAACACCTCAGAAATCAGCAAATGCTACAAATCATGGCTTGGTTTATTATTTTGCAGATTGTCTAGACCTAAAAATGTGTTAATAATGCAGAATAAACTCCAGAGGATGGCATACATTTTCTCCACCCCCAACCCCACCCCCACCCTTACCCTCACCCCAGCTTCTTGTTAAACATTTACCAAATATACCTTTGCTTCAGTCTCTCATGAATATCCATTTCCCTTAATTTTCCATGGAATTATATTTAGACATTTCTGACCTTATCTGGATTGCATTGTTCATTGCTAATTATTTCCCAAATGCAATCTTCTCGGCTCCAGTTCCGAGGACCTGAGTTTGTGTCTTGGCTCTCCTGCTGCCCAGCTGTATCCTGGGTGAGCACCTTTCTCCCATTGAACCTCACCTGTAAAATGAAAGAACAGGATTAAATCTCTAAGGTGCCTTCCAACTCTCAATCCTTTGATTCTGTAGACTCCTTGATGGCTGTGGCTGTGTTATAAACATCTTTTATGTGCCACCCAGTACCTACCCCAGTGTAAATAAAGAACACAGCCAACACTCAGTACTTAAATCCAACAGATTAGCCTTTACACCCCTCCCCCAACTAATATTATTTTTTTTCCTCAATTGATCTGAATTTTCTCTCAGAGAAAATGCTTAGTGAAGTCTTAGTGACTTTGCAGGACATATTACCATGTAAGAAGACTAGATTTGCTAATGTCAGATTCCTATTGCTTGCCACCTGTGTGATTTTTGGCATTTCTATGCCTCATTTCCCTCACTCGTAACAGAAAAGTAACAATACTTTAATGTCTGCAATGCACTGTACCTATGCTAGCTCATTTGGTCATCACAACCACCCTGGGAGGTAGGTCCTATTATTATTTCTTTTACAAGTAAGGAAACAAGCCAACTGAGGCTTTGAGACTTTCCTAGGTTCCCATAGCTAGTAAGAATCTGAGGCAGGATTTGAACTCAGCCCTTCCATCTCCAGCTTTCTGTCCAAGATGTCACACAGGTGCTTCTTTGGATGCATTATTTCATTTGATTCTCACATTAATTCTGTGATGTTATCCCCATTACAGCTGAGGAAACTGAGGCTCAGATGGCTTATAACTTGCACAGGGTCACCTAGTTAGTATCTGAGGTGGGATTCAAACCCATATCTTTGTGGTTCCTTCATCCAGAGTTTTGATACCTCATTCATTATGCCTCAAATGAGGAAGAGGTGCTCAGTGTCCCTTCCTGTTCAGAATCTACCCTATAAACCCTTTGCCCTTTAGCATTTCACAAAGCATGTGAGAGGCTCCTTTATGAAAGTTTAGCCCTCTATGCATGTTTCCTTCCCGAACCTCTAAGTGCATGCAGTCCCACTATCCATGTGAATCCTTGTTTTGATCTGGTCTAATTTGTTGTGGAGACAAGAAGTACTTGTAACATAAGGGTGGGGCTTTTACAAGGGGAGAAAAGTCATCCATTCATTCCAGTCATGTCTGTACACATCTGTGTCCGAGTAACAGTTGGAGCATAACAGACCTGGGAGAAGAATCCTTTTATTAAGGTCTTTAGGTGTGTTTATGTTCATGAGAAGGCTTAAAAGTGAAGTGGAGAGTTCTTGTACCCAGCTGAGGAGTGAGTGGGCACTTCATCCCATGCTAATGCCTATGGGGTGGGAAGCTGGCCAGTGTCATCATTTCCATCTCACCCTACTGGATTGAGCCTGCTCTGCCTTCAAATGAACAATAGCATAAAAAACATTCTCTGTGCCCTGCCAGTGGCTTAATAGGAACAATGGACACGGGCACCTTTACACTAGTTTTTCTCAACAAGTCACCACAGGACCAGGATTAGTCTGGGCCACCCTCCCCTTGGTACAATGCTGCAGTTCACAGTTCACATGCTCGGCCAGAACGTCTCTGCCTCACTTTCTGTCTAATAGATGAGGAAAGCCTCTCCTGCCCTCTTTCACCCCAGTCTTACCCAATAGAGCTTGCTTTGCATTTTCTTTCTATAAAAGGAGGAATCAGATTCCCAGCAAAGCCTCTTAGAGCAGACTGCTCTAGTCTGGTCTACCTTTCCTTCAGTGGGAATGCAATTCTCAGCTTCTGGAATGTATAACTAGCAGATTACCATTTCTTATCTGCTTAATTGCTTGATTATCTAGGACAGCTGCCTCCACTGCTGTTGCTTCATTGGAAAGAGTTGTGGCTTGGTCGGCTGATGGCTGACAACTACTTAGTGGGACTTGGTGCATGCAAAGGGAGCATCTTGGTGAATTTTATTTAAACCATTCTTGAATCAGTAATGGACTTTTCCAAACCCTAAAAGGACTATGTTTTACTCCATAAAAGATGGTGAAATGTTTGATAGGTTAGAAAACACTTGTATAAAATTGTTACACTTCGATAGAAGTATCTTAGCCTGCTTTGGGGCATTTTGTAGTGTTTTTTCTTAAATTTGGTTGTAAGACTGGGTGAGCCCGTTCTGCTTGATCTGAATATCACCACCATAGTCACAAGAGAACTTTCCTTTTTAACTTATTACTTTAGCACTTGGTTTATTATATAACTCAGAAACTTCCCTTTTCTTATCAAATGGCATGACGGTGCAAAGTGCTGTGTAAATCTTAAAACCTTATAAATTCTACCTGTAATTATCATTAATTTTAAGTCTTTTAAAAGAAAAGGGGAAATGAAGTCCCATATTTGGGTCACAATAATTAGGTATAAATCATCATTAGCACAAACTAGAAATGAGATATCAGCTGGTTGATTTCCTGATATGATTCCTGAACATGGTTTGAAATACAAAACAGTTTCTAAATATTATTTACAGTTTAAGCAGAATGCTACAATACATTTTATGGAATGCTATGGCATCTACTTAGGGTGCATAACATTTTTGCAGCTTTTCCCCAAAGCTCTATCCATCCTTTTGTCTTTCTGTTTAAATATTTCACAGAAAGTAGCCCAAATGAAAACTATAGAAAAAGTCACATTAATAATTTTTGTTTCCTGTAGTGCTTTCATTAGAGTGAAGGAATTTCTATTGTGCAAACTCTCTCCCCTGCTGTTGCTGGCCTGTACTTTATATTGTGGTGGGGCAGGTGACTTGCCCAGGGTTACGTAGCCAGTATCATGAGGGCAAGGACTTGAACCTTAATGTAGACTTTTCAAAGCCCACGCTCCACTGAACCACACTGCCTTGAATGAAAGCTTGGGGTACTATTTACACACATGACTTTATCCTGGAATTCCACTGAATAGGGCACTCCTTTTTCTAATAAAGATTAACTCTTGTTTGGCAATTTGTCGCTTTAGAGAGTTGCTTAGGGCACTAAGAGGTTAAGTGACTTGCCTAGAGTTACACAGCCCGACCAGCATTTATAGGGATTTGAACCTGGGTCTTCCTTCCAAAGCTAGCTCTGTAACCATTAGTCTTTGTTGGCTTTCATTTACCCTTAAGAAATAGATACGCTTTCTGATAGCATGTAACCAAGCTAATACAGAAGATTATTCTATGGAAGCGAATTAATTTTGAAAAGTTCACCTGAAGCCTCCTTGAAAAATCATGTGCCTTGAACAAATGTATCCATACAACTGTGTTCTCCCTTTGATTCTGGAGGTTTTATTTGACATGGACTCCAGAACAACTAAGGAACCTCTCATTTCTAAACTTCACAGAACTGGTAGGGACATGATAAAAGATTGGTAGTTGGGTTATTGTCCTGGAAGATTCTTGAAAGAGTAAAAATATTTAACTGTTGGATCCATTGCAACCTGAGGAGCAAAGCTTCAGGGTAAACATGAATTAAAGATTACCAACTTTTGGATACTTGAAGAATGGAATGACTTTCCTGGAAATGTCCCCAGAAGAAGTGAGGGGTGAGATAGAGTGTGAGGGCTATCGCAAGACAGCAACTTCTTTCCCTTGGTAGTACCCAAGTGAGGTAGGTGTCCCAATATTTAGATTTCTACCACACACTGTTAGGTCTTGCCTAGCAGCCCTGTTGGGTAACTGTACCCTTGGGAGACAAGAGTCTTGAATCTGAGTGTTATAAATTATGATGTCAGTTGCATGCAAATAAGATATCAGATGGAGGTAAATTATGGGTTTTGTAAGCTTTGCAATCAGGAGTAGGTTTTGCAAAGAACACATCAGTAGAGAGGTACTTAGATCACATTTTGGACTAGAATATTCTTTTCATCAGGAACTGGAAGAGCCTTCAGACAAGCAGATAGTTTGTTTATTCATTATGAAGTTTATGGTTCTTTCTGGGCAAACAAAGAGAAGTGTGCCCCATTCTGAATTCAGGAAAGGCTTAGTTAACATGAGGCTAAAATGGCACCCACCTGATCTGCACTTCATTTGTAAATTCAGCCCTCTAAGGGAAGCTTGGTTTCCATTGCTTCACTCTGCCCCAAGGAAGTTAAGCTTGGTGAAGTGATTTGGCTTCCTTTGCCTTCCTAGAATCAGGAATCTCACATGTTAATAAGACAAAATGTTCTCTGGTGGTAAAGGTAAAAAGAGAGAAAATCAACTTTGATGTTAGTATTCTTCTGTCTGTGTTCTCACTACGAAAGTGTCACATTTATTTGCTGCTGAACGTCCTTCTCTAGGAATGAAATTCAGCTGGTATAATTCAGCAGGCAGTTCCAGACTGCATCCGGCCCCGCCTTTTATCATTGCCTACTTCTTCCTCACATATGTGGAATGTTCTGTTACCTCTAGAATGGTGTACTACATAACCCTGACCAGCCATGGAACTTGAAAAGGTCTAGTGTGGAAGGAAAGACTTGCCTGCCCTTGGTCGGCTTGCCTCCAGAGGACAGAACTGTAAGGGCCCTCACTCCCGCCCCCATCTTACATCCAGCTCACAGTAACCAGTACCTGGCACATAATAGATATCTGATAAACGCTAGTTGATTAGGAAAGATTCAGGACCCATCATTACTGCTCATTGTGGCTTCTCACTATAGATGATACATCCCCTACATTCAAACAAGTTCTCTCACTAATTCACTCATTATTTATTTATTTTGTAAAGATATCAGGCACCTCCAGTGTACTGGGCCTTATTCTGGGTGCTGGGGATACAAAGACACACCCTGCCCAAAATAAACCGAAGCAGCCCTGCAGGAGCCTATATTCTACATATAGTCGACTAGCATTTATTAAGTGCTTACTATTTGCCAGATGTTGTGTTAGACCCAGAAGATACAAAGACCAAAAAATTGAAACTGACTTGGAGGAGGCTACATTTTACCAGGAAAATACAAAATGTAGTTAAACCCAATCAACAAGTTAAACCCAATCAACAAACATTTATTAGGTGCTTAATATTTGGCAGCCATTGTATTAAACACAAATACAAACAAAAAACTAAACAGCCCCTGCCTTTAAGGAACTTATATTCTCATGGAGATAGGTAATAGGGAGAAAACAGTAAAAACTAGAGGGGTGGGGAAAGCTTGGACAAAATAGTGGCATTTAAGATGAGCATTTGAAGGAAATTAAGAATTCTGATCCCCTCAAGATGAGGGGAGAATGCATTTCCACTGTGTGTGAATGCACAGGGAATGTAGTGATGGTAGGCAGCTAAGTATAGACTGGTTTAATCCAAGACCCATCAGTCCCCTTGCTACTATCTGGCTCCCTTAAATGTCCAGGAGGGTGTTAATGTAATCAGAAGCTGCTTCCTTCATCTGCTGGGACAAAAGAAGACTCCTGGACATGGTGCTGTAAGGACAGGTGCTCCTTCCACTTCCACATCTGCAGGGAGCTGTTCTCCCTGGGATGTGGGCAGAGGGAAGGTTCAGGGTCAGGCAAAACTGCTTTCCTGGACGCCAGTTTGGGAAAGCCAAGGTGACTTGCATTTGAAATTGATGAAAAGCACTCAGGCACATGGTTTTCTCTAGAAGGAAGGTGACTTTCAGTCTATGCCTTTCCCCTGTTCCCACTAATAAAGAATATTCTCTTAGAAAAAAAAAATAAAAGGAGAGAGGGGGGAGAAAAGGTAAAAGGCGAAAGAAAACTCGTTCTGTTAGCCTCAGGCAGGTTCATTGTGTGGCTGGCTAGGTATACGCTGCAGTGGGAGTCCCTCCCTGGAATTCTGATTATAGGGCTCCTTAGAATTCATAAGTCTTGTGAATTTTAGGGTTTGTAGGGATCATATGCATCAGCTAATCCAATCCAGGGAATCTGAGGGACTTATTCAAGGTCACCTAGCTGATGGGTGGCAGAGGTTCATCTAGAAGTCTAGTATGTTTGACTTTTGCTTTCATTTCTGTCCCACTACCAGCTACTTACCACAAGGTCTAACATCTTGTTAGGTCTTTGCTTTCTTCCCTGATAACTTGGCTCTGCTTTCAATTTATGGTATTATTTTGGGGTGGAAAAGACCTGAGGTAGTATGATTAGCCACCCTGATGCCCTGGGGTGGCTAAAGAAGATCACTGAGTTTGTCCATGATGTGGGATGCTCAAGAGCCGAACTATTGGCCAACCTGGGCAATATCTTTCTGCACCTAATCCTGTTCGTTAGCTTTTGAAGAGGCAGTGTGTGGCACTGCTCTATTAATAAATGCTCGTTTACCCTTCTCTGGCATTAATTTATCTAAAGATCTCAAAGTACTTTATAACCATTATTCATCTTCACAGTATAACTATTGTTATTCCTATTTCACAGATGGGTACACTGAGGTCAAGAGCAAATCTCTAATTTTACCTAAGTCCCAAAAGAGGAGAGAATATTGACATCATAATTCAATGCTGATTTTCAGTTATTCTCTTTCCATCAGAGTTGGGTCAAGCAAACATGAAAATTGTACAAACGTAATCAAAAGTGTTAATGTGCCTTAGTTTTCATTGTTTAACTTGTAGTGGGAACCTAAACGTATAGCACGTAGGTGCAATTTAAAATCCTAATACCAGGTTTAAGGTAATAAAGTTGAGAAAAGACAGCTTTCTCTCATGCATAGAAAGTTTGGGAAAGTCTCATGCAAACCCTCTACTTGAGCAGCTTTTGTGGTTTAATTATTTGACACTGCTTAATAAGCAATTCAGAGAGTTAAGTATAGCCTATAAGCAAGCCATTTAGAGCTCTGAGTCATTTTCCTGGCAAGCCAATCAGGTCAGAGAACCAGAGTTGCAAAACAATAACTAGCCCAGCCCCAGGGACCCTGGAAATATATTACAGGTATCAGTTAGGAAAACAAAGCCTTAGTGTTTTAGCAGGCTGCAGAGCCCAGGCTGAGATTTCTGATCCAACACAATTGCTTACACTGACAATGCCCATTTTTACATTTGTTTCAGAACAAGGGACGCTCAAACCGGAGGTAAGATTAAAGTTTTTACATGCTTGCTTTCTGCATTGTTTGCTAACTTTAGCAGAAATGGTTCTTTTAAATGCAAAATGTACATTTTTTTTCTTTTTAAAAAAATCTGGACATAACCAGAGGTAAAAGGAGCAGTCAAATACATTTGAATGAGTTGCACCGGTCAGTTCATGGGGAGGGGAAAAGTCACAATAATTGCCATTGTGTCTCTACTGAAATTTCTTTTCTAAATTTTTTTTAACAGATTAATAGAGAGATGGGAAAACCTAAGCTAATG
>CM053593.1:341410048-341456361 GCA_028646575.1 Pseudocheirus occidentalis | reverse complement strand
CTGAGCAAGGTGAGAGAGGAACCTTGGCATAGAGAATCAGCTTTGGAGAAAAGAAGATAGGAAAGTAAGGTTCACCTATGACATATTGTCCCGGTGACCCTCAATAAATCCCTTTTACCATTCAGTGTCCCATGGCAATTCTCTAAGATGACATATTTGCAGAAGTGGCTGATGTCAATCAGGAGAGTTTGTTCAGCAACAATTCTGAACCTGTGGTCAGAGCATCCTCAGAGACACTTTCAGGGAGTAGTTGAGGTCAAAACTATTTTCACAATAATAAGACATTTTAATTTTGAATATGATAACTATTGATAGATAGAATTCACATGAACAGAAGTTCTTTGGGGTCTTCAGTAACTTTTAAGATTTGAAACGGTCTGGAGACTAAAAAGATTTAGAACCACTACTCTACACCAATGAAATCACAGGTATGACCCACCCTCATTGCCTCCCCAAAAAACAAAAATTAAAGAAAATACAAGGTCCTGAGCTAGTTACTGTTGACACAGAGGGAAAAAAATCCATTCTTTTAAAGAGCTTGCATTGGTTCTCTGGCTCTCCTTGAGGGGCATCTAAATAATTTCCATCAAATGTTAGGCAAATTGCTTTACCTTTCTGGGCCTTATCTGTACAATGAAAGAATTGGAATAAATGATTGCTAACACATTGCATTCCAAGTCTATTAATTGATTCCCTGTCTCAAAATGAAGCTACTGCAAACAAAATTTGACAGAGTACTAAGTTTTACAAAAATTAACTTTCACGTAGGGAAAGTCATTCTCCTATTAAAATCCACTAACCCTCCCCTCCCCCCAAAACAAACAAACAAATCCCAGTCCTAGAAAGGTTATTATTAACCCTATTATTCAGGAGGTAGATAGTACACATACTAGGAAATTTATGGTCATGGATGAGGCTACTGTCTAGAAAAAGGTAGGTGGTTGTTATTTCATAACAAACCACTTGTGGATATTGAAAGGCTTGTCCCTTTGTGTGTCTAGGGATCTGGTTTCATGCTGCTGGTGTTTTTCCACTTAATGACCGTGTCTCAGTGACCTTGACCGCATCATGTTATGAGCTATTAAAACCATACAAACTTTATACATGGTTAAACTTTCTCTTTAAGGAGGTTCTTTTTCGTGAGTTACTTGATTTACGGCAGTCTTCTAACTTTTGATGCTAGTTTGAAATATAATGTTCTGATCATGTTCAAGTTTATGTAAACAGAACAAAGTCATTGGGAAATGGTGCAGGTGTTCAGAGCACTTTGACAGGAGCCATGGTCTTTGGCCAAAACCCATAAAACCCTGACTTCACTCCAGGTATAAAGAGTAGAATGATAAAAGAAAAGAAAACAAAATAAAATAAGAGCAATTAAAAACACAGACCAAACTAATTGTCGTACTAACAGTGAAAGTGACATTTAAAATGGGAGTAGATAGGGGAACCCACATCCCAGCTTGGAAATCTGAAAGTCAATGTTCTTAGCCAAGCTGATAATGAATAAGAATAAGATGATGCTAACGTTGGCTAGTATTTATGAAGTGTTTTAAAGCTTGCAAAGTGCTTGGTATATGTGTCATTTGGTCTTCAAAACAATCCTGGAAGGTAGGTGCTATTATTTTAGAGATGAAGAAAATAACCACTGTAAGTGATTAAGTGACTTGTCCACAGTCACACAAGCTAGTACATATCTGCCACACGTTTCAAACACAGATTTTCCTTCCTCCCTATCTAGTGTTCAATCCATTGTGCCATATGAATACATATCATACATATACAAGTAACCTGTTGGTAAAGACCTGTTGTCTTATTTGGCATTTGAGATGCTAAATGGTACCAGAGGGTCAGAATTAAACATATGAATCATCTAGTTCAACTCCTTCATTTAAAAAGAGACTGAGGTCAAGAGAAGTTTAAGTGCCTTTCCTATGGTCACAAGTTCATGCAAATCTGAAGATATTTCATAATTGTTGTTATAGCAATGTGCACTCAGTGAGGTAGCATTTGAACAGATTGTCAAGTTACATGTTTTATCTGAATTTTGAAAAGTCTAGCAAGAAGACTGAAAGAGGTATTGGTGGAAGGAGCCATACACTTTTACCTTGGCTCCATCTGGCATAGGTTCTTTGTTGATAGCATTACCACTCTCTTGCCAAACGTGAAGCCGTTCTTTTCTCTCAAAGAGTTTGAGTGGACCAGATGTTCTCTAGATCCAAAACTCAGATCCAGTGCCACATTCTATAGGACTACTTTATTGGTTCTCCTAATTGCTAAGCCTTCTCTTCAAGAATTACTTTCCTACTTTATGTCCATACAGAATAAATATAGAGGAGACTAGTGTTGTACAGGGCAGCTAGGTGGCAAAGTGAATGGACTTGGAATCAGAAAATCCCATCTTCATGAGTATCAAATCTGGCCTCTTAAGCTTACCATCTGTGTGACCCTGGGCAAGTCCTTTAACTCTGTTTCCTCTGTTCCTCATCTGTAAAATGTGCTGGAGAAGGAAATGGTAAACCACTTCAGTCTCTGCCAAGAAAGCCCCCAAAGGACTCAGTAACAACAACCAAGATGTGTTGTTTCCATTAGGATGTAAAGTCCTGGAGGGCAGAAACTGTTTTTTGTTTTGTTTTTATAACTTTAACACTTGGCACTATGTCTGACAAAAAGTAAGCACTCAATAAATGCTCTTCTGAAGCTTGAATTATTATTGCCTAGTTGGCAGATGCTGAAAGCTCCAGCCCATTGTCCTACCGAGAGAGAACTCAAACAAAATCTCTGAGAAGATGTTGATGTCATCCTTACCCCCAAAATGAGTACATTGAACTTTCTGTCTAAAATAATGCTTGTTACCTTACAATAGTTAATTTGTAAATTTCTTTGGTATTTCTCCAGTGAAGAAGATTTTTAGACTGTCTGTATTATCTCTAAAGGATATATGAAATGATTTTGGTCAAGGCCAGAAATGAGCCATTGAGAAATGAAGATAATATAGTAGGTTTTTGATACACTCTATTAGTTACCTCTATTGAGTTGCTGAAATTTTCTTGGACAGATTTCTTTTGGGAGGACTATCTACCTTGTCTCTACATCACATATTATGTATTTGACCTGTGATGTTTTGTTTGTTTGTTTGTTTTTTGTTTTTGCTTTTGCAGGGGGAGGGCAGGGCAGTTGAGGTTAAGTGACTTGCTTGAGGTCACGCGGCTAGTAAGTGTTAAGTGTCTGAGGTTGGATTTGAACTCAGGTTCTCCTGTCTCTAGGGTCGGTGCTCTATTCACTGCACCACCTAGCCACCTTTATTTAAAAGAAAATTATTTTTATTCTAAGTGATGAAAAGTAGGTGGATCTACGTCAAAAATGTGGAAATAAGCAGTTAATAATTTTCACAAGATTTTAAAATGTTCTGCACTACATTTCTGTGCTGCTTCTCCTTCCCAAGTGCCCATCCTCTCATCACAGGAATGAGGGTGGGCCAAAGGAAAGCACAACTGGTTCTATAGCCATCATATTGGTTCATCTCAGGAACTTGTTAATATTCCTGTGATTCTGCTGTGAGGATAATTGGGAATTACATGACATTTCCATACTACTGTTGTCATCATCTACTTTCTAGACTCCATAAACTGAAATAATATATTCATAGTTATAATAACAACAGTAATATCAGTAGCTGACATTTGCATAATATTTTATAGTTTCCAAAGCATTTTGCATATATTAATTACCTCATTTGAACCTCACAGTGTCCCTTTGAGGCAAGTACTACTCCCATATAAAACGCACCCATTTTATAGTCGAAGATACAAGAGGTTAAGCAACTTTGCAGTGAATGCACCACAAGTTAATATCAGAAGTGGGATTGGATTCCCAGCCTTCCTGACTCCAAGTCCACCTTTTCTAGTTATTACTTATTTCTAGGCTCATAGATATAGATGAAGAAAAAGAATCCCAAAGAGCTTCAGTGACTTTCCTAATGTCTTAAAAGTTAGTAGAAGTGGCATTTTCAAATCTAGGTACTCTACTTATATATATATATATAGAGAGAGAGAGAGAGAGAGAGCATACTTTTTACTGTACTTTATAAGGCAATTTAATTCAGTTCAAATAATTTATCAAGTGCCTACCACTTGAATAAGTTAACACTAAATCAGTGAAGCCCTTTTGCTGTTCCAAAAGTCCTTTCTTCCATTAAAACATTATGGCCACTGTCTGTTGCTTTTGCTAATGAAACAGAAAAAAAAAACACCCACCAACAAAAACGTCTGAAATTGTTGACTTTCCTCTTCCCCATTTCTCTTCTTTAGCGAAGGCCAAAAATTGTAGTCAGAAAGCTAAATGTGCTAGTCTTGGGGTTTGTAAGCATAAACATGTCCTGAATTTAATAACCTACAATGTATTTAATAGGTGGTAAATCTGACAGTCATAAACTAACTAGTCTTGTAGGCAGTTTGCTTTCTGGAAAGGCAGAGTTTTGAAGGAACACTCTGTGTTCCTATGAAAATTGGACCCGAGAGTCTGGGGGTGGATGGATGAAATCTGACTTAATCGTTACTGAAAATTAATCTACTTTTGGCATGAAGTGTATTGAAAGGTGAAATTTAAAGTTTAAACATATACACAAACACACACACACATATACACACAAAGAAAGAGATAAGTGAAATCCTGGCCTTTAAGAAAAAAAAAAAGGAAAAGAAATATATATAAGTGAATGGGAATCAGAGTTGCCATTAAAAAAAGTCTGGAGTTAAAGCAGAATTGAATCTCTTTCTTAGGGAAAACTCCTACACTTAATACATGGGGCTGCCTCAAGAAAGTGAAAGCTTCTTCAAATACTGTCTTGGCAGGGAATTTAAAGGCAACAGAAGCTTTTCCAAGATGGCACAGTGTTTTACCTTTGTCCCTGTGGTAGACTAAATCCCAGAGTTACAGGAATGTCAGCCAGTGCTCTGGGCTTCAGTGGGTGAATGGGGAGGAGATTATATCAGAAAAGGACAGAAAAATAAGGAAATAGCAAAGTTTCAGAACAACTTTTCCAATAACCTTATATAGGTTCAGCAGAAGTCCTCCTGGTGTTTGGGAACCCAAGAGCTTTTAAAATGTGAGTGATCCTTTTTTAAGGGAAAAAAAGTAACTCACCTTGACCTTTCTAGGAACCCTGGTCTGAAGGTTGTTCCTATTTTCTGTTGGCACTCGTAAATAAAGTTAGGCTTGGCTGCTCAAGATTGCTGGAAGGCAACCTCTGCTACCGGGGTCTTTCATGTTTTGTTAGGCAAAACCAATAGTTGTTGCCCCAATAACATAATTGCAGTAGGCCTGCAGTTTGGGATTTCAGCCTTTCATATCCCAGTGAAACAATGTTGAAATACCTACTTGAGGATCCACAGTGTATTAGATTTATGACCAAAGCCTGACATAGTCCATAGGTCTTATACTACACAGTCCTTTAGTAGGAAGGGATCAGAGCTGACGTTAGACTCAAGAAGCCTGTTCCACAGTTTGACTGAAGGTGAAGGGTGGTTTTTTTTTTAATTTTTGGAGGCAATTGGGATTAAGTGACTTGTCCAGGGCCATACTGCTTTTAAGTATCTGAGCTGGATTTGAACTCAGATCCTCCCAAGCCCAGGGCCAGTGCTCTATCCATTTCACCACCTAGCTGACCTGAAGGTTTCTGAGTGCTCTTCCTGTAAGGACCCTAGGAGCAAAATGGGTTGGACCAGATTATGTTACCCTTTCTTGAACTTTTCCACATTGTAGCTATACATCTGACTATTGCTGTAAGTTAATAGAGACTGGATAAGGTAAGGATCAAAGAGAAGCAGAGGACCAGGGTTCCCTTTTTCTTCCCCTTTTCTAATTCCCCTTTCACTTAAAAGTTCGAATTGGCACCAGTCTGACTTAGTAACAGAGGGACTTCTCAGGCAAATCTGATGGCTGTTTCTCAGTCGTCACAGGTCTTTATCTTCCTGTAGACATTGACACTGCTGCTTGACAGTTTCCCTGGATACCCTCTCCTCTCTTGGTTTTTGGGATGATGTTCTCTCTTGGTTCTCTTCCTGACTACTTTACTCAATTTCCTTTCTGGATTCTTCGTCTGTGCCACAGCCATTAAGTGTGGGCGTCCTCCAGTGTTCTGTCCTGATCCCTCTCTTCTTTTCATTCTGTGCTGACCCATGTGTTGATCTCATCATCTCACTTGGGTTCAGTTACCGTCTCTGTGCATGGATCTATATTTCTAGTCCTAGCTTCTCTCAGGAATTATAATAATATATCACCAACTATCTCTTAAATGCAGATGATGTCCCATGGTGACTGGTCCAGCTAAACAGTTCAGTGGCTGTAGTGCCAGGTCTTGAGTCAGGAAGACCTGAGTTCAAATTTGACCTCTGACACTTGCTAGTTGGGTGACCTAGGGCAAATCACTTAACCCTGTTTGCCTCAGTTTTCTCATCTGTACAATGAGCTGGAAAAGGAAATGGCAAACCACTCCAGTATCTTTGCCAAGAAAATACCAAATGGGGTCACAAAGAGTTGGACATGATTGAACAACAGTATAAAAGTTGTTTCAAACTCACGATATCCAGAAGAGAACTTACCATCCTCATTCCCCCTACCACTTTCTCCTCTTCCCAACTTCCCTATTATTGTTGAGGCACCATGAACCTAGATGCCCAGGCTCACAATCTTAGTGGCATCTTCTTCCTTAAACTGTCATTCCATATATCCAATCCATTGCCAAATCTTGTAATTTCTAGCTTTCCAACATCCCTCCTCTACTCACATAGCTACCACCTTAGTACAGGCCTTTGTTAACTCTTGCCTGGATTATTGCAATATCTTCTGCTTTGTCTCATTGCCTCAAAGTCTTTCCCCACTCTTTTTCATTGTCCAGTTGGTTGCTAAGATGGTTTTCTAAAGCATAGGCATCACCGTGTCCCCCGTTCTGCTTGGTGAGTTCCAGTGGCTTCCTGTTACCTCCAGAATCAGATATAAACTCCTCAGTTTGACTCTTCACAACTTGGCCCCTTCTTAAATTATCCCTTAAACAACACTATAGTGTTAATAGTAATTGTTTCTCTTTTGGCCAGAAACCTGAGGGGCTTTCCCTCTCAGATTGATTTTTTTTAAATTAGGTAAAAGAGGCCATTTTTTGGCTCATTTCTTACCTAGTCTTAATCACAGAATGGTCATTGCTTTAGTTAAAATGAGGACTCAGAAAGCCCTTAGCTTACAAAGGCTAAGGTCTCCCACTGCATCTGGGGTCCATTTCTAGTTTTCCTGATCTATATCTTGCCACTGGGCCTGCATGGCTCTGGAGGAGAAAGTGAGACTGGTAACTTCACACAGCCCTTCTTCACTTAAATCCAATTCACTTGCATGTCATGGCTTCACACCGCTGATGTCATAGTCCTTTTCAAGAGCAAAGGAAAAACAACAACAATTCATCTGCCCTCCTTTACTCTCTCGAAACATGTCACTTCATTTTCACGTTCATACCTTTGTACTGGCTGTCCTTTGGGTCTGAATTGCTCTGTTCCCTTACCTCCATGTCTTAGTTTCCCTGGCTACCTTCAGGACTCAGTCCAAATCCCGCCTTCTTTAGGAAGCCTTACCCAGACCTCTCTACTACCAATGCCTTTTCCTCTCTGATTACCTTCCATCTACTCTGTGTGTCTCTTATATGTGCTTAGTTATTTTTGTATTGTCTCCACCATTAGAATGTCAGCTCTTTGATGGTAGGAATTGCTTTCACCTTTCTTTGTAACTCCAACATCCAGCCCAATGCTCAAAACATAGGTATCAGTTAATAAATGCTTACTGGCTGGCTGGCTTGACTGGTAATTAAACCAGTCAAATTTCTCTATTTGACTTAGCAGTCACATCCAACAGAAATTCATGTTTTCATATCATCGCTCTGTCTCTCTCCCTCTCTCCACCTCTCCTCTGATCTTCACTCCTTCCCCCTCTCCATCTCTCTCTCTCTCTCTCTTTCTCATTTTGGATCTGACCTATGATACTATTTGGTATAAGCAACTGCCTTGTGAGGAAAATCGCACAGTGCATGTTGCCACTTGCTTTAGGACTTAGAGAGTCTAAGAAACTTCTCTGTAGCCACTAAAGGCACTTGCTTCGAGTCACACAGCCAGTAGTAGGTGTTAGAGTTAATGCTTGGTCTTGGGTCTCCCACATAACAAAGCAGACTACTCTCTATCCAGAATGCTTATGGCGGCCTGTTTTGAGTATTGGCTAACATTTAAAACATTATGTTTTGTTCTAAGGTTCAGTTAAATAGATGTAGAGATAAGGAGATTCTGATGGTGATAATGAGTGTGAGCATGTGTCGACTTATCACTTGCCTCATTTTGTCAGCTCTTGCCAGGAAGAAAAAAGCTTTTTGGTCCTGTACCTTGTAGTCAAATGAGAAGAGTATTTTTAAAGTGCTTAGTAAGCCTTAAAGGGCTAGTTACCTGCCAGCTTGTACTGGTAGAAGTGGTAACAGCAGTAGTAGTGGTAGTAATGGGAGTAGTAGCGGTGGTCACTGTGACTGTTATAAATGCCATTGTAGCATTAGTCGTCCCCATATAGTTTAAACATTGGTAGTAGCCAGGTGGTTTAATAAACAGAGGATCAGAGCAGAAGTCAGGAAGGCCTGAGTTTGAATGCTGACTCATATGTGCATATGTACCATCTTTGTCACTTGGACAGGTAACCTCTTTCAGCACCCTCATCTGTAAAAATAGGGACAATGATAACATCCATTTTACTGGGTAATCCTGCAGATCAAGTGGCATAATGTATGTGAACTCCTTGCAAACCTTAAAACAATATATGTAAGGGTTAACTATCATTATTAATATTATAATCAAATCCGGGTAGCAAGTATATATTAAGCATCTATTTGTTACATTTCAGATAATAATGCTAGAGGCTGAGCTATAAAGTAGTTCCTGCCCTCAAGGAACTTACAATCTAAGGTTGATACATACACACACACAAACACATATGCACATGTATATAACAGATATAGATGTATACAAAGCGTATTGATGGATATATCCATAACATCTATAAAGGAAATAGGATTTGAGGAAAAGTAGATAGTTGTTGGCAAGCTAAAAAGTGATAATCCAGGATAACCATTTCTCTCAGAAATTATTTATTAAACATCAGTGCTATTTAGAATGTAAAATCCTGGGGTTCAGAGAGGAAATTAAATATGCTGAAAATAAGCTTGAGGACAACAAGACACATGAGCACTTAAGATTATTTGCTTCAATTATAGTATTCTTGCTATTCATTCTGCCTTCTAAAGCATGATAGTTTAATGTCTCAGAAACCACCTGACAGATGCCTTTAATCTTTTTTTCTTCTTTTTTTATCACTACACAGAAACCACCTAATGGACTTCGAAGATTCCCCAGACAAGTGGATCCAGGTTTGTTTAATGGTTTTCTATAGTGATAACTACAGTTAAGTTTCCAAAATTGTCCTTCAGAGTCAGGCCAGTTCTGAGCCTTTTTTTTAGCACCCAGCATGCTACCTGTTCTGGTAACCAGAGAAGAAGGTCTTAAATATCCATCAGCCAGAAGAATGGGATGCTGCCAAGGGCAAGGTCAAGATGGCTTGACTAAAACCCACCTAATGCTAAATTCCTTATAATAGGTGCTCAGGAGAATCATTTGCTTACCAGACTCTAGATTTAATCTGACAGCTCCCAGGCCCTTTACTGCTGGGTTCCAAAACAATAAAAGAAAATCTAAAAGCTTGCATTTCTCAAGAAAAATCAGAAACCAAATGAAATGGATACCCTCCCCATCTCCAGAGAGAGATTATTTTTTCTTCCTATGCTCTGTATAAGGTTTTATAATTGCATCATTCATTTTGACTAATATTTTTTAAGAAAAAAAATCCTTAGAAGCTTGGTACACAACCAAACAAATATCTAACTCTAGAGACAATTATTTGTCTGGATAATAATGCTTTTTTAAAAATAGTTCTTCAATTGAATACTGTGAGATTTTTCTTTTATCATTGTCTAATTGTGATTTTTCAGCAAAAAAAAAAATATTCCTTACTCATTTTAATTACCAAAGATTTGTTATGTTGATGTTGAGATCATTAGAGACAAAGTTTACTTAAGCTACTGCTCAAGGTTGTATGATTATAATGGTAGGAAAAGGTAAAAAGCCCAGGTGTTTTGGACTGTTCTTATTGGAAAGAAAGATTCTGTGGCTAGAGGTTCTTTGTGGTGGTTTCTCCTTTTTTCTTTTTTTCATCATTACCAGTGTTCACTTGGCTCTAAAGTAAAGCTTTCAAAGAGTTACAGCTTTTAAACAAACCACACCCATATTTTTCATGTCAGTTTATGAGTTGTCTTAGAGGATTTATAGAAGCTTTATTGCCTCTGGCCAAAGGGTGCTTCACTTGTATTCTGGAATGAGTTTAAAGCTTTCAATTCTGGGAGAAATCATGGCCAATGTTTTGCAAGTTTTTTTTCTTTTAAACTGCTTCTAACTTCCACAAGACAATGCTATATATGGGTGTGTTCTGTTCAAGGGATTCGCCATGGAAATCTGATGTTATACCAAGTATGAATTAGGAACTGATTCTTTTCATGGTGACTTGATGCCAAAGAATGTAGAAGTGTTGCTGTGATAACCAAGGATCTGGTGAATTCGAAAAACAAATGAAAGGGCTCTGTAATCTACCTGCCTGTTGTAATAGTACTAATAAAGCAGAAATATTTCTTATAGCATCTAGGTGGCACAGTGGATAGCGTCCTGGGTCTGAAGTCAAGAAGACCTGAGATCGAATCTGGCATCAGGTGCTTCCTAGCTGTAAGACTTTGGGCAAATCACTTAACTTCTTTCAACCTCAGTTTCCCCATCAGTAAGATGGAGAAAATTGTACTTACCTCCCAGGTTTGTTGTGAGAAGCAAATGAGACAATATATGCAAAGTACTTTTCAAGCTTTTAAGTGCTATATGAATGCCAGCTCTAATAATGGTGATGATTATAATAATTGCACTTAATATATTCCAGGCAGTGTGTTAAGTGCTTTATAAATGAGATATTATCTCATTTGATGCTTAAAACAATTCTGGGAGGTAGGTACTCTTATACCCATTTTACAGACAGACAAAAGGTTAAGTAACTTGCTCAGTGTCACAGTTAATAAGTGTCTCAGGCTGAATTTGAGCTCAGGTCTTCTTAATTCTAGGCCTAGCTCTCTATTCACCATGCCACCCTGATGCCTCTAGTGCAGGAGTGAGGAACCTGCATCCTTAAGGCTGCATGTGGTCTTGGAGGTCCTTAAGCAGGGCCTTTTGCCTGAATCTAAACTTCACAGAAACAGTAGGCAGATCACTGGGCCTGGGGTCAAGACTCAAGTTCAAATCCAGCCTCAGGCAGTAACTAGCTTTGTGACCTAGGACAAATCACTTAACTTTGTTTTGCCTCAGTTTCTATAAAATCAGGATAAGAACAGCATCTACCTTCCAGTGTTGCTGTGAGGATCCAAGGAGGTAATGATTGTAAAGTGCTTAGCACAGCACCTCTCACGTAGTAAGCGCAATTTAAATATTAGTTATTTTCATCATTTCCGGTTTAACAAGTATTTCTCAAGCACCTACTAAGTTATTATTATTTTCATCATTTCCAGCTTAGTAAATATTTCTTAGACACTTACTATGTGCCAGGTACTGTGGTAAGTGGTAGAGAGAGATAAAGAAAAATCAATTAGTCCTTGCCTTCAGGGAGTTGGCACTTGACAGTCAGATGCAACATACATTCAAAACATATACAAAACAAATGCAAAGTATTGTATTAAGCAGCTCGGTGGTGCAGTGGGTAGAACTCCAGACCTGGAGTCAAGAAGACCCATCTTCCTGAATTCAAATCTGTCCTCAGACACTTAATAGCTGTGTGACCCTGGGCAAGTCACTTAACCCTGTTTGCCTCAGTTTCCTCATCTGTCAAATGAGCTTGAGAAGGAAATGGCAAACCACTCCAGCATCTTTGCCAGGAAAACACCAAATGGGGTCACAAAGAGTCAGACATGACTGAAAGGACTGAACAGCAATACAAGGTAATTCCCAGGAGAAGAAGCAGTGGGTGGAGTGCTGGGCATAGAGTCAGGTATACCTGACTTCAAACCTTGCCTTAGGCTCTTACTAGCTACTTAATGTCAGGCAAATCACTGAAGCAGTCTGCCTCAGTGTCCTCAGTGGTAAGATGGGAAAAATGGGAATAACCTCCCAGGGCTGCTGTGAAGATAAAATGAGGTAATATTCATAAAGTTCTTTGCAAACCTTAAAGTGCCCTGCAAATATCAGCTATGACTATTTTACCTGTTGTGGGCAATCAGGAAGATGCTCATGTAAGAGAAACTCTGGTGAGAGCTAGAGTTTGCAAGAGGCAGATGGAGTGGATTCCAGGCATGATTGACAGCTTGTGCAAAAAGCAGGTCAGAGGAAGGTGCAGTGTCACTTATAGGGAACAGGAAGGAAATGGGCCAGTCTGTCTTGGAATGTACAGTATGTGAGGGAGACTACTGGGAAATCAGTCTGGAAACTTGGCTTGGAGACAAATTGTGAAAACCTTTAAATGCCAAACAGAAGAGGCTGTAGCTTATCCTAGGGGCAACAGGGAGCACTGAACCTTGTTGAGCAGGGGAGTGACATTTTCAATATAGTATTTATATTTTGTAACAGTATTAATATTAAGAATTTTATAGATGAAGTATTTTAAAAAGTTTATCCTTCCTTTAACTATGTATTTTAAATGATTATTTCAGGTTCTAGAGTTAAAAAAGGTTCAGGCAGTTTTCTATTTTTTCTCATTCTTTTTTCTTGTGGGATTTTATTCTCAATCTGATAATGTGCAAGTAGGAATACTTGACTCGAATAAGGAGGAATTTCCTACCTTACCAACTTTTCAGGAACAAATGGATTTTGTAAAGTGAGGGAATACTTATAATCAGAGAAGGACGCTGTAATCACATATCTGCAAAGCATACTCACTTAGGCGCTCTGTAGCATTGTAAATGGATTTTAGCTGACGCCCTAATTCATTTCTCATGTTATTAACAGGGAAGAAAATGTGCTCGATCTGGTACTCCTACAAAATACTACAAAATATTATTTGGAATAAGCTAAACACTAGAGAATACTTGTCCTGACTAAATTATAAGTGAAACACTGCTCCATACATATATTTGTGTGTATATATACACATACACATGTACATATATACACACACATGCATATACTTATATACATACATATGCACAAACATATATGTCTTTTTTGGCTCTAATATACTAAGATAAAGATACATTTCCCCCTTTCCATTTCTATTTTCATCACAACAAATATTGTTCACTGAACATAGCAGACTGGTAGAGTGGATGTCAGGAAGACCTATGTTCAAATCCTGCCTTGAATATTTACAAACTGTGGAACATTGAGCGATTGATTTAACCTTTCTGAGCCTCAGTTTCTATATCTATGAAATAGGGATAATAATAATAATGCCTACCTTCCAAGGTTATAATGGTTATATGAGGTTATATGAGAAAAAATATGTGGGGCCTACACACACACACACACACACACACACACACATACATACCCTATGTGTATGTATATATACATATAAATAAACACAAGGCATTCTTATGCAGATTATTGTGATGATGATGACAATGCAACTGACAACTGTGTATACCTGAAAATATGCTCATTTCTTCCATTTTTTATTAATGCCTCTAAATTTCACAAGAAAATACCACTTGGGTATGTCCTGTGCAAGGAAAACCACTATGGAAATTCGATGTGACAACAAGAATGAATTAGGGATTGATTCTTCTCATGGCAATTAATGCTCTGCAAGGCAGGAAGGTTGCTGTGTCCACAGGGAAGTCACCCAGAATTTGAGGAATATATAAAAGGCATCAGTATTTGCTTCCCAGGCTCAGTACCTTACCGGTATTAAACATAGATGTATTCAAAATGAGTCCATCATTTTCTGATTGCTTTATACCATGTTGGCTGCTTTTGTTTTCCCTAAATGCCAACACTGTGTTTAATTAAATGCTATTTGTCATCATTGCATTTTCCACACAGAAATCCTTTCTGTCCCATCTCACTTTTCAAGCTTAGCCAGGCTTGGCTACATGGACTGATGAACATTGCTTCAAATGCTGGTCCCTGCGGTAGCGATGCTTTAGCACTAAACTATGCCTTACAGGTGAAAGCTGAATGGAAAGAGACATACATTTAAACCAATTAACACTTCTATAATACCAGTCTTAATGTACATTTTCAGAACTTTAAAATAGACCATAGCAGATTTAAAAAGTTTCCTAACAAAAATACCTTTCATTGTCAACAGAACATAAGGCCCATTACCCAAAGGCAGCTGTAGAAAGATTAGTAATTTCTTGCCAAAAAAGAAGAGGATTGGTAGACATTCTTGTTGCACACGATTAACAGGTCAAAAGCCTACAGAAATACTTTTGGAGCAAGCAGGTATCACTTTGTCAAGCAGTAGTAAAAGCTGATAACAGGTACATGCCTTTGGATTTGTGAAATGTAATGAAATCCAAGAGGGAAATAAAAAAAGCCGGTGGGATTTATGGGTGATGCCCACACCCACTCAGTCAGCAGTATAAGCCGCTGAATAACTGACTTAGTCTTGTGGATTTGTTTATTCAATCAAACAATCAATCCATCCTTTGGTATTTATTAAGAACCAATACTATACTAGGCTCTGGAAAACCTGTACAAATAATGAAACAGTTCCTACTTGCAAGCTGCTTCCATTCTTATGAAGGCAACAAGGAGTACATATAAAATATATATGCAGTATACATACAAAGTTAATGAATGCAAATATACACAAAATACTTAAACATAAGGCCATTTGGAAGGAAGACACTAGCTATTGGGGCCATCAAGAAAGACTTAATGTAGAAAATGATGCTTGAGCTGTGTCTTCAAGGGAGAGAGGGACTCTGTGAGGTAGAGTGAGAATGGCTTGCAACCTAGGCATGTTGGTCTAACTGTGCAAAGGTACAGAGTCAGATGATGGGATGTCCTGTGTGAAGAATGGAGAGGAGGCCCTTTCTGCTGGATGGCAGAGTCTAAAAGGGGGAGTAATATCAAGTAAGGCTGGAAAGGCAGATTGAAACAAGGTTGTATAGGGCTTTAAAATCTAGACAGTAGAGTTTGTATTTCCTCCCATAGGTAATAGGAAGCTACTGGTACTGATTGATAGGGAAGTCACATGATTAGGTCTATGCTTAAGGAAAATCCCTTTGGCAGCCGTGTATAGAATGAACTGGAGAGTTCTGAGGCAGGGAGATCTATTAGAAGACTGTTGCAGAAATCTAGGAGTTACTGGTCAGAACTGTGCTTAAGGAAAATCCTTTTGGCAGACATGAGAGAATTGAGACTAGGAGATTGGTTAAGGGGCTGTTAGGGTAACCTAGCAAGAGGGGATAAGGTTCTGAACCAAGGTGGTGGCCATGTTAGGTCAAGAGGAGGGGCCAGATGCAAGAGATGTTACCAAAGTAGAAATGGTAAGATCTGGCAGCTGATTGACTTTTTGGGAATGAGGGAGACTAAGGAGTCCGGGATAATGCTAAGGTTACAGATGTGGAAGGGTTTATGGTAGCAAATCAGAACATGACTGGTGACCACTACAAAATTACAAAAAATTGATCCTTAAGGATCTTGGACTTAGTGATCAATGCAGATTGTGTAAGAAACACAGAGACATGCATTGCAGGCTGGAAAATTTAACACTTATCAGATATCCAGTGTGATATGCCATCATGGCTAGAATTTTACATTAGAAGCTCAATAGTTCATGGATTGACAGCAACAAATCCCTTTACTACAAATATAGATTTCAAAATATCCTCAAGGACTCAGTCAATAAAATAAACTGTACTAGAACTGGAGAATCATAACAGACCAAATGGTTGCTTCACAATTGTCGGCATGTAACATTGATCCATAAGACCTTAAGAACAACATTTTTAATAGATGTCACCCTACCAAATGCTTAAAGTCTCCAAGATGCATAGGACAAAGACAACATTCAGAATACAGAGATCTAACAGAAGAAATCAAAGCTACGTGGGAGCAGGGCAAGTTTGATGGGGTTACATCTCTACATTTCTATTCAGATATAAATTTAAAGGGCCTAATCATTTTGTCCACCTGCGCAATAGTCCATAAAACATTAAATATACAAAAACAAAAGCAGGATGTCAAACAGCTTGTTCATGGGCTGTTTCTATGTGAACTCCATCAAATATGACAAAAAATGATGGGTTTTTTTTGAAGAAGAGGAATTACTGACATTGATGGGTGCTTTAAGCTTTTAACACATATAAATTGTATTGGCTTTTGTTTTCACATGATAGTAATTTTCAAATATAATCCACCCATTACCACCACTACTAGTCTGGAAGAGACCACTCATTTGTAAAAAAGGAAAAAAAAGTAAGCAAAAATAATGAATGCAGGGACTGCTTCTGACAATGTTGTATGCCATGTTTTCCTTTCTTGCCCCTTTACCTCTGTCAAGAAGAAGGAGATGTACTTCCTTAGCTGTTCTTGGGAGCATTATTGGTATTTCAGTTGTTGAAAATTCATCTTATTTTCAGTGATTTTTTTTATTGGCATGTGTAGTCATCTTGTGTATTGTTTTAGCCTTGTTTGCTTTGCTCTTCAGTTTACATAAATCTTTCAGTATTTCTCAGAATCCTTTGCTTTCATCATTTCTTATCTTGCAGTCATATTCTCTCACATTCATGTGTAAAAGTTTCACTCTTCCTTAATGGATGGGTACCCATTTTGTTTCCAGTTCTTTTTCTACCACGAAAGTGCTATTTTTGACATAGGGGACCCTTCTTTTTGTCTTTGGGATTCTGCTTTAAGTTTGACAAAATATTTTACATTTAGCCTCTTATTTGAACCTATAAGGTAAATGCTACAGACATGATAAGCCCCATTTTACAGGTGAGCATGCTGAGGGACAGAGAGGTTGAGTGAGTTGACCATTATCACACAGCTAGAATGATAAACAGATCCTAATATTCCACTTCAAAGGCCAACATGCTGTGTACTACAATATACTGAAGTAGATTACAAAACCTAATTGATTATTTGTAGCACATTTACGTCTCTCTATCATGTAGAGTATTGGTACTGGTACTTTTCTGTCTTCTTTTTCAGAGCTCAATGTCACATTAAACTTCTAGTCTTACCAAGGGATGTGGTAGCCCTTCTATTGACATTTCTGTAAATGTGCTTTGTGTAAGAAAGCTGGCCATTGTTTTGCCTGTCACTTCTCATCCTGGTAATTCCCCTCACCCCTTTGGCTTGTCCCTCTTCTTAACTGGTTCCTCTTAGAATTTCCCTTTTAAAGAAGATCCCCAGATCAGTCATGTTTTCATTACTGTCCAAACTGTGCTCTTGACTCTCCTGGACTTTGGCTATAATGTTCCCCATGAACATATTCCCTATGCCCGACCAGCCTCCAACTTCTGCTTTTCAGCTTCCTTCTATGTGGTTTTCCCCCAGTAGAATATAAGCTCCTTGAGGACAGGGATGGTATTATTTTCAGTTTGTATTTGTATTCCCAGTGCTCAACACAGCGCCTGGTGCATGGTAAATGTTTAGTGACCTACCTGCTCTCTCCCAGAAATGAAAAATGTAGACTTTATAAGAGATTTCTCTAGGGTAGTCGCAGTCTCCATCTTTTCAGGTTTATCTTTACTCCGCAGAGACGTGCTTAAACAATAGAATAGAGGGCATACCATTATCTTCCAATGCATTTAAGGATACAATTATCCCTTCCACATCATGACTTTCCCCACTGTGGTTTCTGGTTGGCATAAAAAATTAAATGGGAAATTTTTTGGAGTTTTGTGGAAGCCGTAGATGATGTGCAAAGGCCAGCAGATGACACAGAAAAAACTTAGAAACTCAGAAATATATAAAATATATGTATAATATTGTATGATATCAATACACGTTATCTTTTAATACTATAGACAACACAGTTTCTTCTTCTCTGGTATAAAAGGAGGGCCAAAAAATTTTGTGTGGATTTTCCAGATTGCCAATGCAGTGTGGATGGGGTAACTGTATAGTCTTTATAAACACCACCCCACTAGCTTACTGCAAATAATAGATTACCCGTTTCAGTGATTGATATCAGTGAAGCCAGTAATGTGTTAATTGAATTTTTAAAAGATGATTAAAAGCTATCTGTGTAGAAAATATATATAGACCCATAGGCTCATAGGTTTAGAGCTAGGAAGAAATAACATTTTCTAGTTGAGTTCTCTCAAAGAAATTACAGTCCAGAGAAATTTGTTTAGCCCCCGATCATAGAAGTGTTAAGGAGTAGAGCCAATGTTCAAACCTCACTTCCTCTGATTCACAAACCAGCAATGTGTTGTACTGTGCTGAATATACTTAGCACTCAAGAATATAAATTCAGAAAATATCTATTAGGGGCCTGTGCATTCTAGAACCATGTGCTTCATACTGGAGGAAAATGTGTAGTTAAGACAGAATTTCTGACTTCTTGGATCTTAATTCTAATGAGGGGACAAGACACATATAGTATACTATAATTTAAAAAAATACAAGTGCATTGAGAGAATTGGTGGTTCCTAGCCTGCATTATGTTTGGCAAAATGGTAATGTTGGAAGACTCAACTTCTTCAGTCTTTTGTCACTGTTGTCACTGCTTTTCTTAAATAGAGGTAGCTGTTTTGATCAGTATGTACCTTGCTTTGAGACAGATGCTGGTGCAAAAAGAACAAGGCTCTTAAGAGACGACAGATCAATTATCTCAGGAGCCCAGCAGTATGAGGCACTTTTCAAGAACACGGGATCATAAATCTCCAGAAAATCCCAGCCCTGCTGTAATATTTTTACTGAAAGTGGCACTCAAGGTCAAAGTTACCAATTAAACTTTAATGCTGAGGCTTTAAAGATTGCCTTGTACCAAGTCTGGTTTATGTTTATGGGAGCTAAAGGATCTATCTTATTTTTCACATGGTGCTTTTGTTAGGCTCCTGAACTCTTGGCGTATTTTGAACCAAGTCACCATTTTCCACGTATGGGAGCGTTGTCTGGTATTTATAGAGCAGATTGCCTCAGTAAGTGTAGAATTTAATGTCAGCACTGGGGGATTGTTTAAATCCAGCTGATTGCCATGTACCACACTGCTGAAAGATTAGACAAAGTCACTCTGAAAGGTTTGGGAAGTTGAGTCCCATCCTGCCTTGAGTGACTTGGACTAGAGATAATAACAGTAAAGAATCAAATGCTGTTAAATTGGTCAAGGGACCCTTTCTGAGCTGGCTTTTCAGGTGCATGGCTTAACTCTTATTTGTTGAGGGAGAAGAAAATCTACAGGTGGCTTTAAAAGTGTCGTTTTCCCACTGTCAGTAAACTTTTATACTTTTTAACATGCCCAAAAAGTCTAGGTATATTCCTGATGAACTCTCCAAGCATATAAATGTGGTTACTAACCCTTTTACAGATTTTGTATAAACTTTACATAAATATATGTTCTTCCCAAAGGAATGTTAACTTCTTGAGGGGAGAGACTACGTTTCATTTTTGACTTTATGCTTCCAGTTCCACAGTACACAGTAGGCACTCGATAAATGCTTGTTGATTTCTTGATGACATAAAACATGACATAAAACAACCACTTCCAGTTGTCCTATATTTTGTAGGAAGGGGCATGATGCTATAGACTCTGAGGTCTGAGAACTGTTATTTTTTTTTGTCTAGGATTCTTGAACATCTTGTATATAATAGGCACTAGTAAATGCTTCTTTCATCAGATTGAATTAAAGAAGGAAGAAGCTTCTAAATAGTCATCTCAGTCAGTCCAAAATATTTACCAAGCGGTTATGCCATCCTAAGCATGTGTAGAGGAACAGAGTAAATTTAAAATCATTCCTACTGCTTAGGAAAATGTAATCTCAGGGAGGGAGAACAAATAAGTATGAATCAGTTAGTGAACAGAAATGTATTTGTATGAACGTTTTATAAAATTTAGGTGTGTGTGTGTGTGTGTGTGTATTTTATTTTTTGCCTAGATCTATAATTCCCTTGATTAACATTATGAATTCCCCAGTGAGGAAACTCCCTCTACCAAAGCAGGTCAGCATTTTCTTTACAATTTATAGTCTTAAAGACTTGCCTAGAGCACGGAGGGGTTTAGAGACCTGCCCAGCGTCACACAACCTGGACTGGATGGCTCAGAGGCCACACTTGTATCTAGGCTGTCCTGACTCAGGGACCTGGTCCCTCTCCACCAGGTCATGCTGCCTAATTATCTAATGAAACCAAGGTCTAGGTGATGCAGTAGTGATAGTGGTCTTGGCTTTCCTCATTCCCACCCTGCCCCAACCCTCCTCCCTATCTATGTCTTTGTCTCTGTCTCTCTGTCTGTGTCTCTGTCTCTGCATGTCTCTCTCCTTTCTCCCTCTCCTCCCTCTCTCCTTTCTCTCCTGCCTCCCACTCTCTTTCCCTCTCCCTGTCACTCCCCTTCCTCCTTCCCCTCTCCCCCTCTCTTCTTTTCCCTCTTTCTCCTTTCCTACCTCCCCACTGTGTCTGTCTCTGTCCCTCTCTGTCTGTCTGTCTCTCTTTCCCCCTTCCTCCTTCCTATCTCCCCCCTCTCCTTTTCCCTCTCTCTCCTTTCTCTCCTGTCCCCCCATCTCTGTCTCTCTGTCTCTGTCTGTATCTCTCCCCCTTCCTACCTCCCCTCTTTCCCTCTCTTCTTTTTCCTCTCTTTCCTTTCTTTCCTGCCTTTCCACTCTGCCTGTCTGAAAGAAAAGAGGTCCCATCTCAATTTTAAGATTCTCTGCCTTTTAAAAATGAGATCTATCTGGCAGTTAGTAAATACAATCAAGGTTAGCTGGAGATTGTCTCTGCGTGATTCTTCTAAATCATGAATGACAGGGAAAGGAAGGTTCCATCATTTGTGCCAGGGAGGATTACACCCATGAGCCACAGTAGTGGCAGACTCTACATTTGTTTTATATTAAACATGATGAAATGCACTTGCCTGAGACCAACCATATATTTTTATATGAAGAGAAAATCGGAATAAAAAATAAACCCAACCATAACCGGGGAACAAATCATGATGATTTGCTTAACACAGCAAATGGGAAGTGAAGAAGAAAGGAGAATTGAAGAAATTAGCTTTATGGGTCTTCTCTGAGTTCCTAACAAACATTGTCCAGGTTCTCTGTTTAATCCAGTAGGAGCCCAAGGCCAGCAAGGCCACCTTCTACCCTCAGATCCCAGTTCCAGTCCCTGGTGTCTCACTGGGTTTTCAGCACTGAATCATCCCCCCAGCTCTTCTACTCCATTCTAGCTTCCTGGACTCTTTCAGAACTTTTTTCTGGGCTGAGTCAGTTTGTCACATAGGCTCCTGATCTTGGCTAGGCAGCTCAGCAAAAGCTTCAGCACCCCAAGAATTGATCCACTCTTTCTTCTCTGGGTAAAAAGAGACCTGACAAAGGGCATGCTATAATAACGTGCTAGCTTAATGTAATGGTGCAATAAAATATCACATGGATCAAAATGAGGGGTATAGTTTAGAAAACGAGATCAGAGCAAAGGGTAGACTCTGTATATATATCACCATCATTGCAGTAGTAAGAGATTTCTAGGTTACACACTATGTGCCAAGCACTTTACAAATATTATCTCATTTGACCCTTACAAGTTTAGGAAGTAAGTGCAGTTATTCCAATTTTACAGTTGAAGAAACTGAGGAAATAGAGGTTATGTGACTTGCCCAAGGTCAGACAGCTGGGAAATATCTGGATTTAAAGAGGATAGATTTACATTCAGGTCTTCCTGACTCCAAGACCAGTGCTCTATTCATTGGTCTCCTTGGCTACTTCATAGATCAATGAGTCAAAAAAGAGAGGGAGCCATGTTCATAGGAACATATATCTAGAGTGAGAAGCAGCCACAGAGGTTATCTTGTCTGAAAGCCATAATTTTACAGATGAGGAAGAAGGAAAGTAAAATGACTAACCCAAAGTCATATAGGTTCTAGGTAGCAGAGGCAGGTTTTGGACCAGGAGACCTCTGGGCTTCCAAATTGAGCACTTCACGGTGACCACATCATAGCTGGTATAGCCAGCGAAGCTTATCTGCCCGTAATGTTGACATATAGTAGCCGTTTAAGAAATACTCGTTGACTGAGAATTTTCTCTTATCTAATTAATTAGAATATTTAAATTTTCTGTCTAATTTAAGAATTTCATCAAAATACTATGTCTGTTACAAAAAATGTAATTGTCAACTTCTTTCATGTTTTTTTATGATAGATATATAGGATTGGTTTGCTCAACTGATGATTTCCCGTTTACCTTAAGAATAAACATTGATAAGGACAATAGCACTCTAGAATGTTTGAAAGTAGCAATCCAAATATATATTGTAGAGCAAAAGCAGAAAGGTGTTTTTTTTTTCTGGAGGTTTTTAAAAAAAGAATTATCTTTTCTTTTTAATTCAGAAGTACTATAACCCAAGAAAATGTTATTTGTAAATCAAACAAACCTATTTCTGCCACCTCCAAAACTAATTTTTCATTGACTACACCATCATCTAAATATTGGGAACATAATTATAAAAGTGAAGGAATTATTTCTCCCTAAAAGGATGAACTGGGGGAAATAGGACAATGGAGGCTTAATGTTTAAGATTCATTGCAGACAAATGAGAAATCTGAGCTGTGAAAGGATGCTGGAGAACGTGTTCTGATTTTTAACATCGCTGATTTCTTTACAAGACTGGATTAGACCTGGGGAAAGTGAGGCTTGCTTTTAATCTGCATAGATTGTGCCCCTCATGGTCAATGCTTGCAAGAAGCCCTTATCCTGTTCACTTGGCCTTTATGACAGATTTTTAAAAAAGTTCCTTTCAGTCCCTTCCTAATCATCCTTTGGATTGGTGGAGGGCTGTTTTTTCACTTTAAAGGCTCATTCAAAGTTTGCCAAGAATCATCACTGTGCTGGTCCATGCATGCTTTGCAAGGTTCGCCTTTTATATACTGCTGATGTACTGTCAAAAAAGAAATAGAGCTGACAGAGGGTGAGGTTAATATTAGAACAACATCCACACAGCATGCTTTGAAGTAGAGAATGCAGCCTCAGCCATAGGATTATAAAGCACAATAGGATGCAGTTTATTACACTCAGGAGCTCCTCTGAGTGTTGCAAATGCTGTTCTTTTTCAACATCTGGCAATCAAGGACATGTTGTAATTATACATTTAAAAAAATGAATGAGGGTTTAAATGGATGAGTTTTTCATTATTATTAAATATTTAGAATGAGATCCTGAACAGGAAATCTTGGATCCTATGAGTTGCTGTTATATAAGTGAATCTTAAAGGTTCAGCTTTGGACAGGACCTCAGGGGTCATCTTGTCCAAACTATAGCTAGGCAGGAATTCTCTCTACAATTCTAAATTCTCTTTACATTTCTAAAAAGTAATCATCTGGGTAGTGTCTGAACTTTTCTTTGCTAAGGAATTTATTCCTGCCCAAGGCAATTTTTTCCACTTTTGGATAATTTAAATTTATTTGTAATTTTTTCCCTTATACTAAGGAAGACCTATATGTGTATGTATGTATATATATATATGTATCTGTCTGTCTTTGTTGTTTTACTCGTTACCCCTATGAAGCCTTCTAAAATGAGGATATGTTTTTCTTGTTCATAACAGCCCTGAAAATTCTTGAAAGTAGGAGTCATCAGGTTCTGCTTGTATTCTCCTCTACAATCTAAATCATCCCAGTTTCTATAATTGATTCAGATATGGCATAGTTCTGAGTGCCCATGCCATTCAGAAGAACCTTAGTTTCTTTTCCTATGAACTGAATCAAAAACTCATTGAAAGGTCCTTATATCATTCAATGCTAGGCAGGTCTTGTGCCTTCCATGAATGGAATAGGCAACTTCAGAAGTAGTAGCTTCCCCTTCATGTGAGGTCTTCCATCTTTATGTTTTTTCATTAACTTTCCCCATACCTGCCTCTGCCCCCATTTCTGCTGGTTAGTTTGCTTGGCTTTCTTATGACTCAACTGCAACCCAGCCTTCTGTAGGCTTTTTCTGGTCTCCCAACCCCAGGTACTAATTCCTTCCCATCGCAAATGACTTTTCATCTGTACATATCTTCTATATACCTTTCCTTAAAACCAAATCATTGGCTGTCATTGATTGGCCAACAGGTCCCAGACCAAGCTCTGCTTGGTCATTGTTCACATCATGATTGGCTAAGATTGGCCAAAAACCCTGAGCCTTTTGCTCCTAGATAGATTTTTATTTTTAAAGAGGCCTCATTTCTTACCTAGCTTTTTTCACTAAATGGGCATTGCCTCAGTCAAACTGAGACCTGTTAAAGACCTTAGCTTAAAAAGGCCAAGGTCTCCTACTGCATCTAGGGCCATCTCCGGTGGTTCTGATCTCTACCTTGCCCCTGGACCCAGATGGCTCCAGAGGAGAAAGTAAGGCTGGTGACTTTACTTAGCCCTCCCTCATTTAAATCCAATTCACTTGAATGTCATGGCATCACCTTCCTGATGTCGTAGTCCTCTTAAGAACAGCAAACAACAACAACAATTATGCACATACTGTCTCCTTCATTAGAATGTAAAGTCATTGAGGGCAAGGACCATTGTTGCTTTGATTGTATCACCTGTCAGCCATTACAGAGTTCATTCTAAGAAAGACAAACAAAATTAGGCTGCATTTGCTTGTTTCTTTCTCTCAAAGCTGGAGAATCATGCACATAGAGATAAACATGGGAGTTTATTATGAAAATGAGCCCAAGGAAGGATAGACAAAGGGGACCTTATATTTTTAGAGCAATTCCTCCCTCCTTCCCAACTCAGGATACCTGTGTCAGTCAAAATTATATTCTCCATATGTGTTAGCCATAATATGAGAAAGGAATTTTCTTAATAGGGTAGGTTGTAAATACAATAAGAGAAGTGTCAAAGTGGCATAAAATAACATAACACAACATGTGTCTATAAAATACCGAGATAAGATAAATGCCGTTGTTTAAGGTAATGTCCAGTCCAAGGCACCTTGTCCTTGGCAATCTTAAACAGAAGAAGGCTGCTGGTCAGCTTCATCAGGCCTTGTAGTTGCTGACACAGGAAGGGATATTTTGGGTTCACTCAGAGGTCAAAACAAAGCATGTCTGATATGCCAGAGCATGTACTAAAATATTTTTCTGCTAATTGGCCAATTCAGGTTTTAGGCCTTTCTCAGGTCTGGGGAGGGGGGGCTCAAAATATTATCAGAGGATCCTCACCCTGGAGCTTAGCATGATGCCTGGCACATAGTAAGGGTCTTATTATGTGTGTTAATTGTTGATTGATTTACAAACGAGTCCAAGTAAAAACTGGGATTCTGGGAACTCCAGGAGTTATTGGCAAAATATGCCCTGACATAAAGCACTTAATACCGTTCCTTGCACATAGCAGGTGCTGTATAAATTATTATTCCCTTCTTTTCCCTTTCCCTAACATACAAAAAGTTCCTTGGTGATATTGCAAGTATATGGACTGTTGTTAATTTTATGTATGGAGACAGCATCTGAAAACACTGATGTGTTATTGCTATAGGATATTTCAATTAATTTAAATTATTATGACTTCATACCAAAAGAAAAGTAGCTGAAAATATGACTGTTAATTAAAATGAATGAAAACTAATGGGGTCATCTGGTGCTACCACCTATAGAGAGGTTAACATCAGACTACACTCTTATTAAGAATGTAATTTTAAAGTGAATGGGAACTCTTGACAGTCTAAAGAGGACCCCAAATAGCAAAGTACAATTTTTAAAATAGGAAGGATCGTACCTGTTACTAATGACTGTTTCTGAGGTTTAAATGGGAAATGAATGACAATGTATATACTCTGTTTCAGGCACTGTGCTGAGCATTGCAAATCCAAAAGTGGAATAGTCTGCTCCAAAGAAGTTTGCTTTGTAATAGAAGACAACATATTTAGACTCCAGAAGGGAGTTTTGGCCTGGAGAGTGAGGCTTGGTGATTTGATCTCTAGGCTATTTCCCCATGCATAAAATTCTCTCCCTTCTTGTCTCTGCCTCTGGACTTGCCTGGCTTCAGAGTCTTAGCTAAAATCCCACTTTCTGAAAGAAGCATTTCCTTCTGCCTCTTAGTGCCAGTCTCTTCTTTCTGGTGGTTATGTCCAGTTTATCAAAACTCTATCTTGTTTGTATGTAGTTACTTGCAGATTGTCTCCCCCGTTAGACTCTGAGCTCCTTACAAGCAGGGACAATTTTTACCTATTTGTATCCTCAGGGCTTAGCATAGTGGCTGGCACACATAGTAGGTGCTTAATGATTCTTGTCTGTTGACTGACACAGAACAGTTGATTGGTACCCTCCTTCTAGGAGCAATTGTAGTTTTTAGATTTTAGTCTATAGAGAAAATTTGTCTTGGAAAGTCACAGCAGCGATAGAGACAGGATGGACAAATACTTGTCTAATTTCCCTAAATATATTTTTAATACTTATTGTGATACTTTATACTTCTTAAGTAACTTGTGATGCTTTGACAAATACATTGGAAAATGGTATAATCTGTTTACTCAGAAAGTATTTGAATGATTCACATTTTGGATATTTGATAGAACTTTATATCTTTCTGTATTTTTTTTGCATTTTATTGGCTTCACTGAATTTTTAAAGTATATGTATTATGGTCTCTCAGGCACATTACACAACATGAGTATAATTTGACTTGCTTTCTATTTAATTGCATGTTTTATTCTCTACACACTTCACCGCAGTCCTGAGACTGTTTTGTCTGTGTTTAGTGACATTGTGAGTAATGCCAACTGTACATGTGTCAGCTGGAAAAAAGGAATAATCATATTTTTAAGTTATCACAAGTTATTAGAAGCAGCTTGATGTAATGAATAAATACTCAGCCTTGGAGCCAGAAAGACTTTGTTTAAAGATTTCTCTCTGACCTATAATAGCTGTATGACCAAGCAATTTAGTAACTTACCCTTTCAGTGTCCCAGTGAATTATAGATAATTGTTGATCTGCGTTGATGAAAAGTATTTCCACACTGGGAGTTTCCTATAGGAGTAAACTCACAGGACAACAACAGCTTATATTTAAATAATCCTTTGGAGTTTGTAATCTGCATCATAGAAATTATCTCATATCATAGGATCATAGATTTAGAACCAGAAGGGCCCTTTGGAGATCATCCAATACCCTAATTTTGCATATGAGAAAGTGGGGGCCCCACAAATACTTATTTCAAAGTCATGTAAATAACAAGGAGCAGAGCTAGGATTCAGGTTCTCTTACTTCAAATCTAGTATTGTAGATTGTGATTAACACTGTGATTAACATGGTGCCTGGCACATAGGTGCTTAATTAATGTCCATTGACTATTGACTGGGGCAGTTAGGTGGTACAGAACATAAAATGCTGGACCTGGAGTCACTGAGGTCAAATCTGGCCTCAGACACTAGTTGTGTGACCCTGGGCAAGTCACTTTACCTTGTTTGCCTTAGTTTCCTCACCTGCCAAATGAGCTGGAGAAGGAAATGGTAAACTACTTCAGCATATTTGCTAAGAAAATCCCAAATAGGGTAACAAAGAATCAGACATGAATGAAGAACAACTGAACAACTGTATTGACTGTTAACAACCCTATGAAGTAGCTATTATAGGTATTATACCCATTTGTTAAATAGGGAAAATGAGGTTCAGAAAGACCACACAAGTCAATAAGTAGCAGAGGCAATATTTGATTTTGACCCGAAGCCCTGTATTGTATTTGTACGCTGTACTTCCTATATAATCAGCCAGTTTTCTTGTTTTCAGAATATAACACAGTTGGCATTCTTTTCATAGCATTTTGGAAGCTGAAAAATAATATCACCCAACATTCTCTAAATGCTCTTGTCACTTCCTAGCATGTTCTGTGCATTTTATGTGCATCCACCTTGGTTTTATCAAGGTTTTCCTCATTATTTTCATTCATCCACCTGGCTGTTCCTGGCAATAGAGTCTCAGTCTGTTAACACAGAAGGGGTTGGAGGTAGGTATTTATTAGACGAGGATCCACAGATATGTTTGGCCTTCATTACTTCTTAATGAAATGACAGATTTCCTGCATTTGCAATGGGAGGCATGAAGCAGATTTATTCTAATTTCAAAAGCCTCATCAGATTGTTCTACTATTAAGATAGCACAATCCATTTTGGGCAGCTAGGAGTCACGGTGAATAGAATTCTGAGTCAAGACCTAAGTTCAGTTCTTGCCTTAGATACTTACTAGCTGTGTGCTCCTGGGCAAGTCACTTAATCTCTTTCTGTATCAATTTCATCATCTGCACTATGGGGGGGTGGGTGTGGGTGTGGGTGGGCAATTATAGCTTACAATTACCATTGTTATATGAAGACCAAATGAGATAATAATATGTAAATCAATTTGTAAACCATAAAGTAGCATGTAAATGGTAGCTGTTATTATTAATCAATTGTAATTTATGGGAAGGTCAAAACTTGGGTAAGCTATGAACAAGTTCTATGTTGTGCCGCAGCAAACGGCTTCTTTCTCCTTAGGCTTTAACCCCAAGAGGTTTCCCAGTCCTCTCTGCTCCTAAGGAATCTTTATGCCAGCAGCCTTTGCTCACTCAATTCAGATCACCAAGCATGGATGCCTCCTGAATTCAGCTCTGATTCAGAGACAGAAATGAAGCTATTTCTGCCCTACCTTTGGGAATTATACTCTTTTATAGGAAAGAACACAGACTTGGATAAATGAAAACACAGTATATAAAAGGGCCACTAGAGTGCTAGGCCTGATGGCAAGAAGACTCATCTTTCTGAGTTCAAATCTGACCACATCATTTACCCCTGTTTGCCTCAGTTTCCTCATCTGTTAATTGAACTGGAGAAGGAAATGGCAAACCACAATGGTATTTTTGCCAAGAAAAACCCAAATGGGGTCTTGAAGGGTCATCTGAACAACAGCAACAACAGTGTAAAAGATAAGTATGAACTCACTTCAAGTAGGATCACTAAGAGATGGAAAATGGAGGAAAGACTTCTCATAAGAAGTGATACTTCAACCTTGCCTTGAATAGAGCAGGGAAGCAGAGGAGAGAAAGGAAGGCATTCCAGGGTGGGAGGCGAGCCTATACAAAATATCGAGGCAGGCGATGTCATCGGGGAATAGACACTATTGCATAAGACAGGTTAGCTGCCAGGTACCATTTTATCATAAAATTGTCCTTAGCATCCCTACGCTTCCCTCCTGCAAATCCTCTAAGACCTTTCTGCAATATGGGCCAGAATCCTCATTATAGACTGGTGTAAGGAATATATAGTATCAAATAGAAGAAAAGTCCATATTTTTATTCTTATATAGGGTAGGATTGGAGAAGCAAGGAACAACTCATACGGTCCTTTGACATCTATACTATTAAGTAAATGTGAGGAAAGGCCCCCAAATCTTGGGCAGACCGCATGTGATAGATTTAAAAGACATAGTCAAGAGTCTCATAGGAAGAATGGGCATCTGTGTCACTAGATGGATGATCTATGTCAGGTCCATTGGAGTATTAGCATATTATAATATATATTGTTTCTTATTTTTTTGTTCCTTTTCAATGGATTGGAAAGAATCTATTCATTTAGGAAATGAAGTGGCCATGTTTTGAGTAGGCCCATATTTGTATACTCAAGGGCAACTCGTATTCAAGTAGTGTCTAAGAGCAGAATCCAACCAAAGGTTTTGAGGAAATACAAATGGTAAGAAAATTATTTCCTCCAAAATTCAAGTTATTCATGGATTTTTTTCCAACAAAAACAAGAGGAAATAATAAAGCATATGCATTCCATTTGGGCATATGACGTATTTCCAACTTGAATGGGCACTTTCATCCTATCTGCAGCATGTCTCAAAATTAATTTTGGTGGAGCATTTAAGTTGGAAAGAAAGAAATTCAGTAGTGGGGGCAAGAATTGCGGCATCTCATTAATCACTGCCTTATGCAACTGCTTTTCCTACCCAGAATGAAACTACTTGATGAGAAAAGTTTATAATACTAATGCCAAGTGTAGAGCTCACATTTCCCAAAAGGAATTCATTAATCATCGTTGAAGTACAAGAACAAACAGGAATCACGTCTCGTGCCAAGTTTTCCCAATAACATTTCTGAAAGGCAAAGACGTATTTTTTTAATCTTAATTTGAAAATGTTCTAGTTCAGCATCTGTGTATTGTGTTAATTGTACGTAAGTAAAATGTGTATTGCAAATGCCCCATGGAATTCACATTGGAAACCTATTTTACTTTTTGTAATATTCAATTCACTCATCTCAGTCAATTGTCAGTTAATAAAGATTTATAAACTTTTATTCTGTATCAGACATTGTGCTAAACATTGGGGATAAAAAAAAAAGATGTTCCCTGCCCTCGAGGAGCTTACAGGCTAACTGGGAAGACAGCATGCAAAAGGAGCTTAAAAAGGATCCAAGGTGAGGGAAAGCACCCACTATGGGGGTATAGTGGAGTCCAATCCAAGTAGAGCAGTTGGGAGAAAATGAACCCTATTGAGAACCCTCTTTTGGGAGAAGTTCTTTGCTCCATCATCCAGCCCTCCAATCAGAGTGGATGCAGTCCTACAGAATGATGACTCTCCTGCTGATTAGGAATTTCCTTCTGAGGGGCATGAGCATGATGGAGCCTAGTCTAAGGAGTGGAGCTGGTAGGAAGTTATCTAATTGGGATAATTGATTTAGGGCTGGAAGGGACTTAAGAAGTCATAGAATCCTGAGGCTGAGAGATATTAAGTGATATGCATAGGGTCAGATTTTGAACTCAGGGTTTTCTAACTTCCAAGCTTGGTGCTGTATCCATTGTACCACCTAGCTACGTGAACAATAGAAGAATTTGGATGCTGAACTCTGAAAGACATACTATTTTTCCAAATGTTTCAGTTATTTAGTGAGGGAATTAAGCAGGAAATCAGTCATTTGAGACATGAACATCTCATTTTCATGGACTGTTTACTATCTTCTTTATACTATCCATTTCTCTTTTTATTGATCAGTACTGAGTCTTTTTTTCCCCCCATATAAAGTCTTATCTTCCTTAGTTCAATTCTGTCCTTAGATACTAACTGTGTGACCCTGGACAGGTCACTTCACCTTTTTGCCTCAGTTTCCTCACCTGTAAATGAGCTAGAGTTGGAAATGGCAAAACAATCTAGTATCTTTGCCAAGAAAATCCCAAATGAGGTCACAAAAAGTTGAAGGTGAAAGAATAACAACAACAAAATATATGTGTATAGGTGCATATTTATACACGTATATGCACACATATATTTCTATGAATTTGCTAATCAAATACTATTTATTAATAGGCAGTATTTAGGTTATTAAAATGATACTTCAGGGATAGGACTAGATAAGCAGAGAAGGAGAAAGAAATTCAGTGCAGAATGGCTGCATTGTGTATAAGCACAAACTGAAATTCTGAAAAAAGTGGGTTCTTTCTTAATTCTTGTGTGTAAGTAAAATGTACCCCCAAGTCTACCCTTGTTTATGATGCTATATGCTAAAAAGTAGCCAGGATTTACAAAGGCATCTGCAGGGAATTCTGGGAGGTTGCATATCTCTTACTTGTCCTCATTAGAAAACTTTCTCTTCATCATTTGTTTTCATGTCCATTTCTGTGTTTCTCTAGGTCATACTGTTATAGAAACACTCTTCAAAGCTAAAAATGGAACAGTGAATTGTGAGGGCAGGTGCTTTGAAGATGCAGCTTTGGGATTTGGGAAAACAACAGGAGGCAGACAAACTTGGTGTGTACCAGCCAGAAATGGGGTGGCTGTTTTTGAGCGGGGATGTCATGTAACCTGAAAGGAAAAGAGGTAGAGTTACAAACAATAGTGTGTTCTAAAAAGAGACGTGTTTATTAGAATCACAAGGACAAAGGTCCGTATGGACTAGGGTTGAAAGGAATAGGGGTCGTGACTCAGTTTTTAGAGCCACTGAACTACCACTATCTTTTTACAGATCAATCTCTCTTTGTACAAATAGGACAAATTTGTACTTATGCATTTTATAAAGCAAGTATAAATTTAATCTGATGTCTCCCTAAGGAAGCCATTAGGGTATAGTTCACAGAAACAGAATAAAAACATTTTCAAAGAACCTTTCTGGCTCAGGCAAAACTACACATTTCATTAAAATGAAAACGACATGTTTTAAAGCTACATGTTTCTAATGAGATCTAACACTTAGATAGAACTTAGTATTATCCATTTATTGAGTCTATGGACAGTTTCCAACCACTTTCTGGTGCTTGAAATGCCTTTAACAATGCACATTTTTGGAAGCTAATGAACACATTAACAAATTCAAATTAAGATGCAAATGACTGGTAGATCATTCCCAGAATGCTAGCTTTAGTAGGGACCTAGAGATGGGGAACAATAGGATGACAGAGAAGAAAAGGGGACAAAAAGAGAAGGCTGTCATGCCAGGCAGTATCTTCCTTCGAGGTGGATACCTGCCACCTCTTTTATAAACTCTTCCTTGATTCCCCTAAATGAAAGTATATTCTCTTTTCAGGTGTTTCTAGAGCAGCGGTTCTCAACCTGTGGATTATGTTCAGTTTGTAACTGTGAAAATACCTCCTGTGTATCAGATATTTACATTATGATTCATAACAGTAGCAAAATTACAGTTATGAAGTAGCAACAAAAATAATTTAATAATTTTATAATTGGGGGTCACCACAACAGGAGGAACTGTATTAAAGGGTCATGGCATTAGGAAGGTTATAGAGTGTTTAGAAGCTCTGCATCACTCTTTCTAGTTTCATGATTATTTAAAGTGAGGTGCAGTAGATTTAGAGACATCTTACACCGAATGTTCATGTGGATTCTTTTTGCCTGACCTGTGAGTAGAGTTTTCTGTGGCCATATTGGTCTAATCAGCCACAGTTAGACTCGCTGTATCCTGACTCCAACACAGTGATGCCATTTTGGTCCCGTTCCAGACAACTAACCAACCTACCAATTGATAATGATACTTCAGGGATGGGACTAGATAAGCAGAGAAGGAGAAAGAAATTCAATGCAGAATGGCTGCATTGTGTATAAGCACAAACTGAAATTCTGAAAAAAGTGGTTTGTTTCTTAATTCTTGTATGTAAGTAAAATGTACCCCCAAGTCTTTTTGAGAATGAGGCTAAGAGTATATAAGAGGCTATAAGTAACTTGAGTACCAGAGCCCATTGGTATGGGAATCTCTCCTCAATGAAGGAGGTTAGTGCTAGGTTCCTTAATAAAGGGAGGGGTAGAGTTCTTGAGAGCCCAGAGCAAGGAGATCTAACCCCCTCCCTCTCCTCAACTTCACACTTCTCCTTAAGTAAACGCCCTGCATTGATTTCTTATAAGTAAGAATAGAGTCCCACATTAATGGACTTTGGGACTAATTCAGTTCATATGTGTCTCCATTCCCCAAGCCTCATCTTCTCATGAAAATGTAGGCATATTGCTGACAGAGACCGTGTTATCATTTTTCTTTGGACAGTCAATGTCTTGTACATTGAGAGAACTTAATATTTTATTTAAAAAATAAATCATGATACCACATTGACAAGTTTGATGACATCATTTCAAAGACTCAAAACTACAATAAGACATTTATGATAAGCTAAGCGAGGGTTGTCTCAAGCTTGACAATCCAAAATTAACCTAGAAAAGGACCTTTTGCCCTTGATTTAATGTTTTGTCTCTGACATAAACCCAAAAGAGATGTTATACTCAACTTCTTGAGCAACTTCACAATTTCTAACCCTTTTATTAAAAATGAAATGGCAAAAGTGGGTTCTAATTTATTATTACTATGGAAGAGACAAAAGACATGGTCTTCAGTGATTTGGTGGAAAGACTTTTTACTGTATTTGGACTTTGAGGACCTAGATATCAATCCTGGATCCTTTATTTCCTATGTGACATTTGATACTTAACCACTTTGGGCCTGGCACATAGTAGGTATCTAATAGATACTTGTTGATTGATACTATTATTATTAAATTCTTTGATATGGACTGGATAAATTGGAGATAATATTAGAGGGGAAGCATTAGCTTTAAGAGGGGCCAAGAAAATACTTTTTAAAAAATCTGACGGTACTATCTAAATGTCAGTAGTTATTGTATTTATTATTTTAGCATCATGGCATCTCTCAGTTCAAAGGGATCTCGGGAATCATTGAGTGTAGTGGGACAAGGCTCCCCTCTACAATGTTCTTGATGAGTGGTAGCCGGTCTTTGTATGGAAACTTAAATTAATACAGAACCAGAATGAGTCCATTTTAGAATAATAATAACAGTCATAGTAGTAGTGGTGGTAGGAATAGTAGCAACAACAGCAGTAGTAGCAGTACCAGCACCACCAGAAGCAGTACCAGCACCAGCAACAACAGTAGTAGAAGCAGCAGCAGTAATAGTAACAGCAGTACCAACAGCAACAGCAGCAGTAGTGGAAGCAGTGGCACCAGTATAAAAAGTATAAAATGCAACAGATAGGTTTGAGAATGAGAATGAGGCTAAGAAAAGACCATTAGATCTGGCAATTAAGAGATTGTTCATTACCTTGGAGAGAATAACTTCAGTAGAAGGGTGAATTTGGAAAGAGTTGAGGAGTGAGAGGGAAAGTGAAGGTTGTGAGAATAGAGAGCTTTGTCAGTGATTTTGTACAAAAAAAGGCAGAGAGAAGTGGGATAATAGTTTTGGAGTATAGTAGGGTCTAGTGAGAGGGGTTTTTTTAGTTTGTTTTCTTTATGGCTGAAGTCAGTAGGGGAAAAAACCAATAGACAGGTTGAGTTTGAATTTTTGAGAAAGAGAAGGGATGATTCAGGCTGTAATATAGTAGAAAACAGGAGGATTTGGAGTCAGTTTCACAACTAGAGGTGTTGGCCTTTGTCGTGATATCGAGGAGTTTAGGAACAAAGATAACAGGAGAAGGCAGCTCATGGAAATGACCTCAGTTTTCACACTAAAGGAAGAGATGAGGTCTCCAGATGAGACAGAGGATTGAAAGAGAGGTTTGGGAGGTTTGAAGGGATAAGAGAAGGCTTGAAATAGCCTCTTTTGGGACTGAGATGGGAATCAACTAGAGCAGAGTAAAAAGACTGCCTTCACTTCAGTGAAGACCCAGTTGAAGTTGGATAAAATATTTATGATAAACCCAGTCCTCATGCTTATATGACTTCCTTTAGTGCCATTCAGCAGGCCATGGGTAGTAGCAGAGGAGGTAGATGGTGGGTAATCTAAAGCTGATGTTTGGCAAGATATGAGCAGCAGAAGAATAAGAGCAGTATCCACAGAAATAAGTACATATAAAATATTTACCAAAATAAATATAAGGTAGCAGAGCAAAGATTAGAATCAGATAAAAAGCCAAATAAGAAAGACTAATAGAAGGTTCAAACAAATAAACCCTGAATTTTATCTATCCATTCATTATTTAGCCACTTCTTTCTCTTTCTTCCTTCCTGACTGGGTCTTCTCACTTTGTCCAGGTTAGAAGAAGTATAGCAGTCATTCATAGACTCATTTCTAGGCACTTAGCATATTGATGCTGTACTTAGTTTGGACACCTGACCAGCTTAAATCCAACTAACTATAATTCAAACTCATAAACTTGAGTGATCCACCAACCCCAGCTTCACTTAGTAATAAAGATTATAGGTACACGTCATGATGCCTAACCCTTAACCCAGAATTATGTAAATAAGTAATTGGAAATAAAAAATGAGAAATAGACAATAAAATTATGTTGATACTAGCTATAATAATATTATTTAGAAATTTACCACGTGAAATTAAACAATTCAAAATGGAGACCTAAAAAGACCCAGAAACTGCTTTAATCAGCACTTATTTACCAAACTGTGGAAGATGGCTGCCAAAGGGAAGGTTCTAAACACAAAGTGTTTTGTAAAATCTTACCAAAAAAAGATGATGAAAAATTGAAAAATTATAAGCAGTATCACTCTTCATAAAGCAGAGTGAAACAGTGAAGGGTAAAACCAATTTAAAGAAAACTGGGTAACATATCCAACTAAGCATAATCATCCCCAGGACATTCAAGGAAGAAAATGGAAGGAGCACTAGAAACACAAGAAAAATGGAAAAGATTCGCAAAAATCATTACAATTTTTTTTTCATCAAGAACAGTGGAAATGCCATACTTGGACTTTAACATCACTGTCCCCAGTGTGATTATGGAGGCAGAAATGGGAACAAAGAAAACCAAGATGGGAAAGCAGCTCTACAGAATCACGGATACTTAGAATTGTTGTCTAGCCTTCATTTTTGAAGAATACCCATGACATCATGGGAAGATGTCTTGACTTCCATGTGAATTGGATTTAAGTGAGGCAGAGTTGTCAGTATCATTCTTTCTTCCAGAGTCATCAAGTCTAGTGGCAAGATAAAATTCGAGATGACTGGTGATGGCCTGGATTGTAGTAGATGACCTTGGAGTATTTGACGTCTGATGAAATTCTAAGGGCTGCACAGTGCATGCATGCTTCAGCCACCTCTATGGTTATAGTAACAGTTTGTTTTTATGTACCCATTTGGTCCAGGGAAGCCTCACATGCTTGGGGTAGAAATCTGCCTAACTCACTGATGGGTTGTGGCCTGTTGGTTACCTTCAGCCTGGCTTAGTCCATATGCTGAAATGGTTTGCCAAGATGTGTCCACTGAATATGCTGTAGTTTCTTGGAGCCACAGGTGAGAGTTGGGTGACAGGTGGACACCAAAGGTGGGTGAGAATCTCTGCAAATGCTCACCCTAGAGGTGCTAGTCTTCCCTAAATACTCTAAATATCCCATACTTGGAGCAGATCCATGCTGAAAGCATCCCAGTTGGGAGATTATTGAGGAACTGAATCACAAGGTATCTGGAAACAGGGACAATAGCAAAGATGCAGAAAAAACCCAGACTTTATTAATACTGAAAAAAGGTGAATGTCAGTAACTATCAAGCAACAACTCAATCTGTCCATGAAAAGGCATCCTTAATGATGGAATTAGAAGGGAGTAAGTAGGTTTATACTAATGATAATCAATAATAAATGGTCCATGTCTTAGCCATCTCATGAATATCTAAAATATGTAGAGAATATAAAATTCCTCTGCTTTTCCTGTGCAGACCTGTCTCCTGAGGTGAAATAGAAATGTAGGCAAGACTTCTTCTTTCACTTGTGGAGGGGCCCAGGCCTTAACTTGCTTCTCTTTCTGATAAACCTGCTACCTCCTTATATTCCTTCTCAGTACTTAGTTTTCTTCTCAGAGAACTGGATTTTCCCCCAGCATTGTCAGCCCTAGCTTTCTTGGAAACCTCATAAAATGGCCTCATTGTGAAATCTTGAGAGAGAATGCAAACAAACACATAGTCTGGGAACTACCTGTTACAAGCTGGAGGGAAAATATAACACTCCCAGCTGGAAAGGTGGAAAAATGTGAAATTTTATCTAACACCTAGAAGTAGAATAGAATTTTTTATTGGGAGGGATCTTACAAACCATCCTGTTTAATCCCCACTGCTTAATATTACTAATGAGAAAACTGAGGTCCAGAAAGTCTAGGTCAGCGATGGGGAACCCAAAGCTTCGAGGTCACTTGAGGACCTAGAGGGCCACATGTTGGACTTGAGGCCACAGGTTCACCCACTCTGCTCTAGGTAATTTGCCCAGGGTCATAGAATTCGTTAGTGGAGGCAATGTAGATAAAGGCAAAGAACCAGGGTGCTCATGGGCCTTGAGTTTATGTTACAGAAAAATTAGCTAATTGGAGATGCTTATCCTGGAGAAGATTTTGGGAGGACATAATAAAGGTTTTCAAGTATTTGAAGGACTGTTATAGGGAAGGGAAATTTAACTTCTTTTTTGGTCTTATGGGGAAGGAATAGAGGCAATGGATTGAAATTGGAAAGAGGGGAATTTAGATGTGATAGCAGGGGAAGACTTCCTAATTATCAGTACTGTCTGAAACGGAATTTGTCTGCCTTGGAAGTTGGGGAGACCATTGGTTCCTCTTCATTGGAGGTCTTCAGGTAGAGTCAAGATGACTATGTAATTTATTGGTACAATTCCTTTGGAACAGAAGTTGTACAAGATAGTCACTTACTTGAAATTCCCCCACTCCCTTTAAATGAAGCTTAAATATTATTCTTATTAACCTCTACTTGTTGTTTCTAGTTCTTGTCTCTGCGACCAGAAAAGACAAGTCTAATTTCTTTCCCATGTAACAATGATTCTGAATATCTGAAGTATCGTCTCCCTTTGCCCCCCCAAGTTTTCTCCAGAATAAATACCCCAAGTTCTTTCATGTGGCATGGACAGCTCACCATGTTAGGCGTGCTCCTCTGAACATACACCAGATTGTCCATGACCTCCCTAAAATGAGGGATTAAGAACCAAACACCATATTCAGTTGTGGTATGCCCGTGGCACGGTATGGCATGATTGTGTCCTCTTTAGACCTAGACACTAGGACTCTTTTTAAAAAATTAAGTATTTTTTCCTCTTTTAAAAATGTTATTTATTTTATTTTGAACTTAAGAAATAAAATAAACTAGTTCATAGATAATGACTAAGTCATAGACACTGTGAGTGTTAATTCCGCCTTGCTTGGCTTCCATGGCACTCTGCTGACACATACCAACCTGAAATGGAAATTCCTACATAATTCTGTATAACTCTCTTACCCATTATGATTATTTGTAAGCACTCTCACTAACAATGGGGTGTAATTTGATGCCTGTCTGTCTTTGACGAGACTAGGTTACTCCTTTGTATAAATCTCATCCACATGCTTATTCATTAGTCATCCAAAGTTTATTGAGTCTCCTTGGGGTGTATATTAAAAGGAATCCGAGGCCTTATTGTTATGGTTAGCTTTATTTCGTAGATGAGGAAACAAAAGCACGTCACTTTTCTTTGATCAGCAACTAGGTAGTACAATGGATAAAGTGCCGGGGCTGGTGTCAGGCAGGCATAAGTTCAAATTAGCCCTTACATACTTTTTGGCTATGGTACCTTGCACAAGTCAGTTAACCTCTATTTTCCTCAGTTTCCTCATCTATAAAACGGGATCATAATAGCGTCTACCTCCCAGGGTTGTCATGAAAGTCAAATGAGATAGTCATTGTACAGCACTTAGCAACAGTGCCTGGTACGTAAGTAAGCATTGTATAGATGTTCGTTATTATGACTCATGAAGACGATGATGATGATGGTGATGATGGCGGTAGCAGAGCTAGTACGTCAGTTCCTGTTTTCCAAATGTCCAGATTTGCCAGGCACATTGAACCCCAGATCACTCCTAATTGGCTATTTTCTGAAAGATGTCGATCACAGATATTCTTGAACTCTTCCACCAGGGTTCTCTGGCTAGAGCCCTACTGATTTGGCTTCTTGAATTTCAGGGGTCCAAGTACTCCGGTTCCATTTAATTTTTTTTTAACATAAGATTAGCTTTTTACTAGTGAATACTTCAAAGATAAAGCAAAAAACAAATATGCAAATTCCTTTCCCAATGAGGGGAGGGGGACATAATCATTTTTCCTATGGCCATGGTCTCTAGGGAAGGGAGGTGGATGAGTCTTTAACTGGTTCCTACGTATGTTTATCCCACCAGGTTCAAATCCAAATTGTTCTAAAGGGGGCCATCCTGGGTTCTCTGGGCTTTCCTCCTGGGCTGGCTATGACATCCAGCTTGGAATCCTATGCTCCCAAATCCCCATGACTCCAGCTCCCTGCATTGGCTCCTCTCAGTCATGTCTGACTCTTCATAGCCCCATTTGGGGCTTTCTTGTCAGAGACGGTTTGCCATTTCTGAGGAATCTAAGGGAGAGGGGGTTAAGTGACTTGCCCAGGGTCACATGGCTAGTAAGTGGAGGGTCCTATTTGAACTCAGGAAGAGGAGGCTTCCTGACTTGTCCCTCTATTCACTGTGCCATCTAGCTGCCCCACTGTACCAAACAAGAGACCAAACACCAAACATTTCTCAGGGCTGTGTGGCCTTAAAGCTTTTTCTCCCTTTATTATACCACCTCCTCTGAGTGAATGAGTCCTTGTCTTTTGAACTACAGGAAAACATAGCTTTCCCATTTGGTTAATCCTAGAGATTCAGTCAGTTTTGGCTGTGCAGCCAAAGGAAAGAGGCAGTTGGTGGTAGGTCTACAGTGCCTGTCATGAGGAGAATGCCATTTTAGGTGGTGTGAACATGTACTATCATTCTTATTTCACTATTTTCAGTAGCTGGTAGATATATATGATCTTTAAAAACATTTTATAATAATAATTATAATAACAGCTAGCATTTATACAGTACCTACTGTGTTCCAGGCACCGTGCTAAGAACTTCACAAGTATGTTCTCATTTGTTCTTTGCAACAACCCTGCTAGGAGAGAGACAGACCTTAAGTAACTTGCTCAGGGTCACAGAAAGCAAGTCAGTATCTGAGGTCAGATTTGAACTCAGATTTTCCTGACTGCAGGGACAATGCTTTATCTTTGTGCCACTTAGCATCCTACTTTTAACCTAATATTAAACTCTGATGAGAAGTCATTGACTAAATATAGCCTTTTTCTTCTGTTCACCCCATTTTCTAAAGGATCCTACTTAGAAGTCAGTAATGAAGGTCATAATAGAGGCTATTATTTGTTGTCTTTGTTAGTGGTGGTTTTTTTGTACTTGAGGCAGACCAATGACATCAAGATATTGGGGTCAAGGTAAAATGTGTCTGACTGTGTGGCTGGTCAGTCTAGTTCTGAATTGGAAGGCTCCACCTTGAGCACAAATAGTCTGTTTGAACATGTGGGATGGAGCTTTTTCTAGATTTGTGCATTTCATATTTCCTTTGTGCAACTCTGAATTCTGCTTTGTGTATAGAGCATGGCACCTTCTTTGATGAGGGTGCCTCATGCTGGGCGGTCCTGTGCCAGTGCTTCCGATGTTTCATAGTCAATTCCAGAAGAGAGACTTTAAGAACGTTCTTGTATCGTTTCTTCTGATCTTTGTGAGAGCACTTGCCTTGTGTGAGTTCTCCAAAAAATAGTCTTTTAGGCTGACTTATATTTGGCATTTGGACTACATGGCCAGCCCTTTGGAGGTTTTTCTCTCTGCAGTAGTTTGAATGCTTGGCACTTTACCTCAATAGAGGACCTCAGTGTTCAGTATAATCTTCAGAATCTTCCTAAGACAATTCAAGTGAAAGCAATTCAGTTTTCTGGCATGAAGTTGGCAAAACTGTCCAGGTTTCACAGGCATACAACAATGAAGCCAGCACAACTCCATCAACCCAAGCAAGGCCTTTGATACTGTCAGTTGTGAGAGTTTGTGGAAGATTGTGGCAAAATTTGGCAAAAAATTGGAGAAATTCACCAATATTATTGTTAAATATTTAGTGGTCCCCAGGCATGATGCTAAACACAAATAAGAAAAAAAAAAGACAATCCCTGCTCATAAGGAGTTTACAGTCTAAAACAACACACAATAAGAAACTGAAAAGGGGGCAGGAGCTAAGTCACCTTGTGCGGGGCATGATGATGATGGTGGATTCAAATCCAAGGAGTGAAACTGGTAGGAAATATTTGGCCTGCAAGCCTTCTTATCCTCTTTAAATGGAGGCATTGGAAGAGTCTTCTGCTCCACCCTGCAGCCTTTCAATCAGAGAACAGAGGCTGCGACTAACATATTATTATATTTACTTTGATTTTTATAATGGTCTATAATAAAATCCTGCCAATTATGCCAGGTGCTGAAAGAAACCATAGAGAAGTTCCCACACAAATAAAATCAACTTAATCAGTGTTGCCCCTCCCCATATGACCGTTTTGTTAGGCTGTTAGGCTGTTCATTGGATTCTGGGTTCAGTTCAGGACACACATTTTTCTTTAGAGTCCCACATTTTAAGATCCTAGATCTATACCTGGAAATAATGTTAGAATTTTTAAAAAAATGTTTATTAAGTGCTTACTGTATATGAGGCATTGTACAAAGTACTGGGAGTATAAAACCAAACCAGTTAGATGATCCCTGCTCATAAGAAGCATGGTTCTTGGTTGATTGGTTGTTGTCCTTCATTCTTGAAGAGACCAAAATGACATCATTATGTTGGCATCAAGGTATGGTGTGTCTGACTGAGGCTGATCAGACCAGTATAAGCTCAGATTCTTCCACAGGTCAGGCACAAATTTAATAGAAGACAACGCAAATAGGAGATTAGAGCTGAAATGGTGGAGTGGGGGGAAGGGATCATGATGGAAAGAGAACAAGATTTATTAGTTATTATTATCAATATCATGTACCTATTTTGTGTGAGGCACTGTTCTAAGCATTTTACAAATATTAACTCATTGGATCCTCACCACCTCTCTGGGGAGTAGGTGCTATTATCTACATTTTATAGATGAAGAAGTTAAGATAAGTCAAGATTAAGTGACTTGCTCAGGGTCATACAGTTAGTAAGTATCTGAGGTTGAATTTGAACTCAGGTCTTCTGGCTCCTAGGCCCAGTGCTCTATGCACAATGCCACATAGCACGATGCCACAATGCCACTACCTGGAAGTAAAGATACCTGTGCTCTGGCTATGTTTATTCAAAGATATCTCTGTGGCCTGGTTCTAGAAGAGGCAAAATGAAAACATTGTCCCAAGGGCAGGTATTTGAGTTCCAAGAGAATGGAGAATTTGGCCAGAATGTGGATAAAGTGGTCTGGATTTGGCAGATGGTAGGTGCTCTGTCCTAAGGTAAGGTAACCCCTTTTCCTGTCAGAGCCCGGGGCAGGATTTTGAACTCTGGTGGGAGAAGGAAGAAGGGCAGAGTGCTGGCAGCATTATGTGGTCATCTAACCTGAACCCTTCATTTTATAGATGGGGAAACTGAGGTCTAGAGAGTTTAAGTGACCTGCCCAAGGTCCCGCAGGTGGCAGAATTGGGATTTGAACTCAGGCCATATGACCACCCCTTCATTGTTGTTTCCACTGTATTTAGGTTTTGTTACATAATGGTGTTTGTCAGGTGTGTGTGTGTGTGTGTGTGTGCGTGCATGTGAGCATGCGTGCATGTATGTGTGTGTGTGTGTGTGTGAGTGTGAAAACGTTTTGTTTTAAGGAAAATCTTTTTGGCATGAAAAAATAAATGAACCTCCTTGCAAAAGTACAATAATGTACTTGCTTTTTCCATACCCCTCCAAAAACTAGACCTGCTCATACAATGGCATGCAATCCTGTTTTATTGATGACCAGCTTTCCAGCTATTGACTTCAATCCACTTTTCAGGCAATTTTTAGGCTGATGGCTGTGAACAAATGAGAGCACTCTGTATTTCTGGTGTATTCTCAACAACTTTGAAAATTTAATTTTGACAGGTCATACGAATAGACATTTTGAGGAACATTGTTAAAAAATATCTTATCAATGAAATTGATTGATAATAGTAGCTTTCTGAGAGTAAATTTCATTTTATTTTTTGCTTTATGTAGGGGGGAAGGCAGGACAATTGGGGTTAAGTGACTTGCCCAAGGTCACAGGGCTAGTAAGTGTTAGGTGTCTGAGGCTGGATTTGAACTCAAGTCCTCCTGACTCCGGGGCTGGTGCTCTATTCACGGCGCTACCTCGCTGCCCCTGTGAATAAATTTTTAAAAATCCTTTAGATGTCAGTGAAATAAAATCCCCTTGTGTTTTAGAGTAGAATTATTTAATGTGGTTTTATAAACAGAAAAGCTTAGGAATTACAATTCTCCATAGAACACTGACCAGCTATGTTCCATTGTGCATATATTGGCACTTTAGAAAGTAGTATCTCCTAATTACTTTATTAGTAATTACCTTGAGTCATGTAGCAAAATGGTGTCAAACTCAAGTACAAATCAGTCCTGAAACTGTATATAAGGATCCCTATGGGCACAAAACAGCAAAAAAGCAAAAAACAAAACCCAGACTCACAGTTGGCACACAAAGCCATAGCACTTTTTAGACTCCTTGCAAGCGAGTATTTGATTTCAGAATATTACTCCCCCCTCTTTTTTCTACCTCAACCCTTTTTTCTATCACGATATCTTCCTTAATGGACTTTGGCCAGGATAGATCATTTTCCCATCTTCTTTCATCAGGAAAATCTTTTATATACCCCACATTTATATAGGCAGTTCATAACGTGCAAACTTGATCTTAAAATCTACTTGAATACTTGCCAAGGGAAAGAATGTTCATGATCGAATAAGGTTTAATACAGTTAATAACAATCTTTCTCATTGGTATGCAGATGAACTTCAAAAAGATGGAGGTTATTATACAGATTACAAAAGTATTTCTTAAAGTTTAGGAATGAATTTACCTAAGGGTTCATTTTGATAATGAGCCTTCTGGGACATTTAAAATATGATTTGAATTACGAAAATGTCAACTACCAAACCTTTGGAGAAAGGGTGCGCTTAGAGCACTTGAAACATGTGTCCACATGTTCACCAATTAAATGAAAGGACAGAGAAGTAAATATACCTTCAGATGGGCATCTGTCCCTAATTTGCCTGTGTTTTCATATGCCAGTATTGAAAATGATGTTCAGTTAGAGATACAAACTTCTGGCTTCGTTTCCTTGCCCATTAGTCATATGACTAATATAATATGTCTTTCTCTACCCATTAGACAGTTAAGAGAATGTGTTTCATTTAAAAAACATGTTGCACCCCAGTTCTTTCATTCGGTTGGCAAATGTTCTTGCTCAAACAACTCTTGAAGGTAAATTCTATCATTACCCCATTTTACAGATGAGAAAACTGAACCAAATAGATGTTAAGTGACTTGCCCAGGGTCACGCATCTAGGAAACATCTGAGGTTAGATTTGAACTTATATCTTCTTGACTCTAGGCTTGGCACTCCAACCCTGTACCACTTACCTGCCTTTAGTGAATTAAGTATACTACAAAAATGTTTTAAAAAATAAGGTCATAGATGCTAGATTAAGAACTTCTACTATTTGTGAACAGGAATCCCCTCTAGAACATATCCAAAATGGAGTTAGCCAACCTTCTCTTAGAGGCCTTTAATCAAGGAGAACACATTTCCTTCTATGCCAGCTCATTCTTCCTTGGGGTAGCTCTAACACTTGGAAACGTGTTCCTTATTTTAAGCCTAAGTTTGTCTTTGTGACATATACACACCCCTGACCCTGCCCTCTGGTGCCAAACTGATCATGGCTAATCTCTCTTCCACAAAGACCTTCCAGTTCTGGAAGACAACATCAATTTATCAGTTCTCCCGGATAGCCATCCTTCAGCCTGCCTTCTTATGGCAAGCACTTGAGGCCCTTCACCACTTCATTCAGCTGAGAATATTAAGTCTTCTATAGACTGATAAAGGAAGCCATTTTGGAAAAGAAGCATTTGCGCTCTTTGACATTATTCCACCACTTATTGTTTAGCATTCTATGCTAAATCTTAGGTCTGCTTGAAATAAATTTATTATTTTTATTTTTGTTTATTTTATTTATATTTATTTTTTCCTAAGGAAATTTTTTTGGGGAGAAAAAAGCCACAATATTTTGTTATTCACTATGAACATTATTTTTTGGCTTCTATTTAAAAAATAGAATTTTTGTAGGATGGAAATATATCTCTGCTATGATGCATGGAAATTATTTGTTGTTGAAGGTAGAGAGCAAAGGGAAAAGGAAACTCATCTACAGAGCACCTACTATGTGCCAGGCATTGTGATGAGTGCTTTACAAATATTATCTTACTTGATGACAGTATAATTTTACAGAACAACAGAGTCACATATGACCCCGAAATTGTAAACATTTGATTAATTAGGAATTAGCTTTAGACCATTTTTAGATATTTATTTTTTCCCCAATGACATGGTTTTTTTAAATTTGAATTAATTTATTTTCTTGTTTACATCACTCATTTCCACAAGATTTTTAGTTACAAATTTTCTCCCCATCTTTCCCCTACCTACCACCTCAAAACAGCAATCCCAGTGTATACCCCTTCCCCAAATCTGCTCTCTCCTATGTCTTCCCCCATCGCCCCTCTGACTTTCCAGTAGGGCAGGATGAGTCTCCCTACCATATCTTAATTCTCAGTTGCATTTAGTTAATAATAATTATATATATATATATATATATATA
>CM053593.1:341397165-341409548 GCA_028646575.1 Pseudocheirus occidentalis | reverse complement strand
CATATATTTTACTCCAGCTTTTTACCTTTACCCTGTGTGTATCCCCCTGTTTCATGTGTGTTTCTTGTAAACAGCATATTGTAGGATTATGGTTTTTAATCCATTCTGCTATCTGCCTCTGTTTTATGGGAGAGTTCATCCCATTCACATTCACAGTTATGATTACTATCTGTGTCTTTCCTTCCATCCTATTCCCTCCCCTGTTTATGCTTTTGCTTTTCCCCTTCTCCCTTCCCCTTCTTAAGAGTTTTCTTTTTGACCATGGCCTCCCTAAGTATTCCCTTCTTATCTGTCCCCCTCCCTTTTCCTACCCTTTTCCCTTACTACTTCTTCCCTCCCTTCTAAGGCCCCACCCCACCTTTGTTGGCCCTTCTCCCTCCTACTGCCAGTAGGATATGATAGATTTTTATACTCAAAGTTGTATGTTATTTCTTCCTCAAACCAAGATTGATGAGAATAGATCTCATGCAGTGCTCCTCTCCCTCCTCTTTCCCCCTCTATTATGATAAGTTTTATGTCTTCTCAAAAGTGTCCTATATTTAACTCATTGTGTTATTCCCTCATTGCACCAGAACCAGTGAAAGAGTAGCTCATATAATGGTCACCTCCCTCCCTTTTTTCCCTCTACTATATTGTTTTTATGCCTCTTTGTGTAGCATAATTTACCCTTTTCTGCTTCATTCTTTCCTCTTCTTCCATTACAGTCCCTTAATAAGGATTTTTATCATCATTTTGCATAGTTTATACCCACACCCTCTATTTATCTATATTCCTTTTAGATGTTGCCCTAGGTATAGAGTTCACAATATTAACAGGTATCAGCTTCCCATATGGGGGTGTAAACAGTTTGCTCTTGTTAAATAACAAATTATATGTGTGGAGGTTGAATTTTCCATTGAACTCTGGCTTTTCCATCAGCAAGGTCTGGAATTCTATTATGTCACTGAATGTCCATCTTCTTGCCTGGTAGATTATGCTCAGTCTTGCTGGATTGGTGATCCTTGGTCCACCTTGGTCCACCAAAGAGCCTGAGCTCTTTGGCCTTGTGAAAAATCGTATTCCAGTTACTCCAGTCTTTCAATGTTGAGGCTGCCAGATCCTGTGCGATCTTCACTGTGGTTCTGCCATATCTGAATTGTTTCTTTCTGACCACTTGTAGTATTTTTTCCTTTTCCTGATAGTTCTGGAGTTTGGCCACAATGTTTTGCAGACTTTTAAATTTGGAATCTCTTTCAGGAGGTGTCTGGTAGATTTTCCTGATTTCTATTTTACCCTCTGGTTCTAGGATCTCAGGGCAGTTTTCCTTGATGAGCTCTTGGAAGATATTGTCCAGACTCATTTTTTCATCATGATTTTCTGGTAGACCAATGATTCTCAGATTGTCTCTCCTGGATCTGTTTTCCAGGTCAGTTATTTTTCCATTGAGATATTTTACCTCTTTCTCTAATTTTTCAATCTTGATGTTTTGTTTGACTGATTCTTGGCTCCTCACAGAGTCATTGACTTCAATTTGGTTGATTCTAGTTTTTAGTGAATTATTCTCCTCGGTTAGTTTTTGAAGCTTCTTTTCCATATACTCAGATTTCATTTTTAGTTCACACATTTTTAAGGAGCTGTTCTCTTCATTGTAATATTTTTCTAATTTTGCAGTTTTGTTTTTATAAGAGGTGTTGATTTTATCTTCTATCTCTCTAAGCCAGATTTCAAAGTTCTTTTTGAGCTCATCTAGGAATGCTTTCTGTGCCTGAGACCAGGTTGGGAGACCCTGTGAAGGCTTCAGATGGGAGTGTGGAGTCAATATACTCTCCTTCTGAGTTTGATTCCTCCATCTCACAGTAATAGGATTCCAGAGTCTTTGTCTTTGTCTTTGTAGCCTCCTTTCTTCCCATTTTGAGGCAGGACCTTAGCCACACCCTTCCTCTAGGGTTTCTAAGCTTTTATTGCTTAAACATTTTCCTCTGGGGCAATAATTACTGTGTTTTCTGGTCAGACCAGAGGATTGGAGCAGCCAGGGTTCAGTCTGTCATCTTAGTCCCTGGAAGTTCAGATAGGGGGTTTTAAAATTTCCAGGCTGTGGATGGATAGTCCTGGGAGTAGCTGCTGTCCCTGCCTCTGGCCCTGCCTTTGTCTCTGTCTGATCCCTGCCCTGTGGTGATAGGCCTGAGAATGGCCCTTGTGGTTGGTGGATCAGCAGGTCTTGTCTGGTGGCTTCATGCAGTGTTGGCAGGGCCTGTCTCTGGATGTCTCTCTACAAGGGGTATAAGAAATCAGCCCTGGTGTTCTTTTCTAGACAATTCAATGACCAGAGTGTTTCACCTCTGAACAATTCTGGTTAATCAGGATTTTCCTATGTATTCCTTTTATTGGATGTGGAAGTCAACTACTGGACATTATAAGCTCAGTTTATGAGCCATAGTTATGGCTATTTGCAGCCCAGTTGGTTGCAGGTTGCAATACAGGTAATATTATGAATGGCAATATTTTTAATCATGAGTCTGAAAGTATTTTATGGTGGTGAATACTGATTAAATTTCTCTGCAGCCAGTCAGTCAGCGACTCATAATTATTGGGCACCAATGGGATATAATCCTGCATGAGGCACTTTAAGTATCGTTCAGCTAAATTCTGAATTGTAGTTTGCGTAAAACCTTCAGTTCAATTCAACAAATATTTATTAAACACTCACTATATGCTGAGTTGTCAGCCCACAAAAACAAAAATGAAACAGCCCTTACTAGTGAGGAGTATGCATCCTCCCTGGGGGATACTTCATATAGGATAGTCAGTCAGTTAACAAGCATTTGTGAAATGCTTCCTACATGCCAGGGACTTACAGACTAGATCTGTGATTTCACTGGAAGAGGAAACTACCGGAGCAGGTCAATACCTTCTCTGCAATTTATTGTGTTGAGTTTTTAATTGTCTTAAGACAATAAAATATACTTAAAATAATATACCATTAGAGATGTGTATATATCTATAATATATAATTTAATCATATATTATAATAATATAATGTACAATAAAATACACTTAAATAAAAATACTTCAGAGTGTTTATTGTCTTAAGAGTTGCCTAGAACACTGAGAGCCAAAGCAACTTGTGGAGGGTGATATGTCCAATGTGTGTTGGAGATGGGGCTTAAACCCAGGTCTTGTTAGCTTCAAGGGTGGAGCGCAGTCTATAGGAGAATGTATAGAGATAAGTAAACAGAAGAGCCAGCACCATCAAGTGAGGTCAGGAAAAGCTTTGTTTTGGAGGTAGTCAGCAAACCGAGCCTTGAAGGAATTTAAAGAAGCAAAGATGAGGCGAGAGAGAATTCCCAGAAGAGATCTATAACTCCGTAGTTGTTCTTTTTTTTTTTTCTTACCAAAGGCAAAACCAGGTGAATTGGTAGTCAAGTGATATAAAGAACAGTTGGATTGGGGGTGTAGTCTCACTAGAGGAGGTGCTCTTTTCTCAATGGTTATGTGTATATTAGTCCTGGGAACAGGTAGTCAGTTTAGGAAGGAATCATGGCCTCTGTAAATGCTAGTGCCCTGGGATAAAGTCCTGTCACCCTACTACTTATAGCACCGCATTCCAAGTAAGGGTTACTATTTTTAACCTTCAGAGAATAATCTTCATTACTGTTTCTGAGTGCCTCGAGCCCATTTTTAATTCTAAGAAAATGTAGCATTCTACTTTCTCAGATAATAAGCATTGTTTTATTACAAGCTTTTGCCCTTATAGGAAACCCTGTGTTAAAATATAGTAAAGGATCTTTCTAGGATTTTAGCTGCACCATGATTTATATATGTTAATGAAATTGGAATCTTCAGAGATGTTTCAGCTTAGGGAAGCAAATCTGTGAGGTAATTTTCTTTTGAAAAATATTAATCCTTTTTGCTTTTGTACCACCCCAATTTGCTGATATAAACCAGCTCCCTTTCTTCCTCTTGCAAGCCATCCCTTACTCATTCTTTAGAATAATTCATTTTTAAAAGGAAAGAGGGGGGAAATGTTTGGCAAAGCTAACATGTCAACCTTTTTTTTTTTTTTAACAACGACTACAGTATTCTGCACTCAAAGTACTATACATCAGCAAAGAAGACACAGGAGAGAGGAAGGGAACAAGTCTTAATTGAATGCTTCCTTCCTATTCACCAGATACTGTGCTAAGAGCTTTATAAATATTATTATTTCTTTTGATCCTCAGAATAATCTTCTGAGGCAGATTCCCCAGATCAGTTATTATTCCTGGAGATACATGCAATTTTATTAGTAAACCTGAGGCAGATAGAAGTTAAGTGACTTGTTCAAGGTCATACACCTAGTGAATCTGAGGATGGATTTGTACTCACATCTTTCTGATTCCAAACCCAGAACTCTATCCAACGCACCACCCAGGTTTTCACCTAGCAATCATTTTTAATATAAATAGATATATAGGTTTTGAGGAGCAAAGGCATGAGCAGAGGCATCTTACTACTGTGTGACAATAGAAGTATAATAATTAAGTTCTGCAGAACCATACTTAAATGAACCTTTCAGAATTTATGAGCTAATTTGAGTTTTTGGATTTATTTAAGTAGTGGGGAAGGAGATTTCAGAGGACCTCCTTTAGGGTAACATTGTTCTTCCTGTGAAACAAAGAAATAGAGATTTGCGTCCATCTCCAGCTCTGATTATCTTTAATATGTTCCCTTTTTATTTTATCCCCAGTCCTCCTCCCCATTCCCCTCACCCCAGCCTCAGAATGTGTATTTCAGAATGTGGGAGTGTGACTGGGCGGCAGTTTCTCTGGCCATTACCCATATGTGATAAATTGCTTAGTAATCTCTGCCTCGACTTCGTGCATACGCTGTGAGTGTTTAGGGCACTGCAGCTTGGGATCCTTTCCAGTCTTTCATAAATAACCATTAATCTGCCCCCTTTACATCCAATCCAGCTCTGCCTGCTGGAAATTGCTCCGTGCTGATCCAGTAAAGTGCATTAAAACCCCAATCCAGGTGGTATTAAAGGGATAAATGAACCACAGAAAAGAGACTCTTGTTTTGCATTTTTACTAAGGCATTTTTCTCCTTTTTTTCTCTTTTTCCAAATTCAGGAAATAAATGGTTTAAAATGGATTTTGGAGAGTATATTTCTGCTGTTCTGAATGGCCCCTGTGCTGGAAAGAACTTGGCTTTAAAAATTAAGTTTTAGCTTCACAGCTTTAAAACACATTGAATTCTTGTTACTTTTGTATGATGCAGAGATATTACAATTAACCATATTAAAATGATCTATTTTTCCATGACATTATTGCCTACAAGAAAAAAAAATAATTGATTTACTCTCATTTGCTGTAGTCCCGTATTGAAAATAAAATAGGGGAGAAGTGATGCAATGTAAACTGGGTAGTTATGAAACCCTAAGAGTATTTTGTGTATGAGGGTTTGGGAAGGGGCATCTCTTGGTGGGTATTCCTAGTTAATGCATGATCAATTTCACAAAAGGAGACTGAGTTTTTTAAGAAGCAAATTTATCTTTTGAGTAATGTGGACATTTTAAAATGAAAATTCTCATATTATTTTTATTTTGTGCTCTTATCCAAATAATTTTAAAATGGCAAAATATTTGTGTTTTTCTCTCCAGCACAAGATAGAATAATTTTAATAGTTTTCTTAAGTGACCCAGGACTGTTCTGTTAAATTTGTAAAGGATTCATGATGTAATATGTTCTGTTGAATAAATGTATAGATAATTTCTCAAAGTATACCAAATGACAAGTAACTTCAGAAAAGAGGAGTGTTTTCAGGTTGACCTTGAAGATATTACAAGAATCACTAGAATGCATGTCAGAAAGGAGAGTATGGTCAAAGAAAGACTTCCTGACAGTTGGAAAAGGTACAAATGGTAAAAACAAGTATATTATCTGACCCAGAATAAAATGCTTATGCTGAAATGTAAAGTAGAATTAAGTTTAGCTTCAGGAATCCTGTCAAGGCTAATACAAAAGGCACAGGTAAATCAGCCTACACCACACAAACACAATCATTTGCTTCCAAATGGCTTATTTTCAAAAGCTAAGATGTCAATTCCATCCCTACATGTTGAATTGACAGCTTCTCCTCCCATTAGCATTAATGAGCTCCCCACTTAAATCCTCCCTCCAACATCAACAAGGGAGCTAGAGACATCCCCTCCTTCTCTGTTTTGTTTCTGTATATACCAAATGTTGGCTATTCGCTAAATTAGTGTAAATTTATCGGCTATGGTGCATATTACCTTCCATAGCTAAAAATGACTTCTCATAGGAATTAGTGTTCAAATGTAATTTTAATCATCTGTCAAAATATGTTAAATAATCATTACTCACCAGCAGGCTATTAGGAAATACACTAAATCTTGGTGAACATGTGACCTCTGCAACAGAGGCATTTTCTACGAAATTAGTGTTGAAAAGGAGCTTGACAGCTTGCTTAATCTAATTCCTTTCTTCCAGAGGCCCTCACATAAACAGTTCTTGAAGAGTGGTTTAAAAAAACAATAGAGACAGCATCATTTCAGGTCACCTCTTTTTCAGTTACTCTCCTCATCACAGTCCCAATTCTAGTTAGCCTGATTCTTTTCCTGTTCATGGTTTGGTGGCTGAAACTAAGGATCAAGGTGGGGTGGAAAGAAGTGAGTGAGGTACCTTCCAAAGCCCAGCCTAATACATACAGGCCACTCCTGTAGTTCAGGCTTGGAATTGGAATGAAATGAGACACAGACCATCAACCATTTAATAAAGAAAAAGTTCACTTCACAATAAAATGCAAAGGATATTCGTCAAGGATAAGACATTGCTTCAGTTGGGTAGGGCTGCTCTGTTACCTCATTTCCCATATTGGCATTCCCAGTGATCAGCTTGTGAAAAACTTAGGACCCCTGCCTCCTTGTGGGCTGGGCTTGTGTACCTAGTAAACCAGCCAGTTTAATCAACAGAACCTTAGGTCCTTGGGACCAATTAAGTTTTGAGATAGTTTCATCACCTTTGCGGGTGACAGTAGGGGAAGGAAAGGAGACACATGAGAGGGAGACTAGTCTGGCTTGTACACAGTAGATTTTGCTCCTACTACAGAATTTATATTTATAAAACACTTTCCCAATGAACTTCCAGGTATATACTCCTCAGAACTATCACTGGCTCTTTCTTGGTCTCCCCTCACCATAAATAAAGCTATCATATTCATAGGCCATGATAATTTTTTGCTTGTTTGTTTTTCTATCCATCCTGGTAAACTTGGCTACCTTGTAGTTGGGATGACTTGAAGCCAAAACAAAAATGATGGGAAACTAATCCATTCATTCATGCCATTTTGTCTTATGGACCTCATTGTGAGGACAGTGCGTTTTGCAAATCTTTTAGTTCTGTGTTATATAAATGCAAATTATTATTATGGTATTTATAATCTGAGAAAAGGATAGTACCTACACATAGATTACTTTAATACATAAATGAATTTGAGGTGTGCTTAAGAAATTTTAATAATAGAAATTTTAAAAATAAATAAAGAAATTTTAAGTAGAAGTGCTAGGAGAGAAGGTAGTGGTGGTGGTTGTTCAGTTGAGTCCATTACGGGTTTTCTTGGCAAAAACAATGGAGTAGTTTGTCATTTCCTTCTCCACCTTATTTTACAGATGAGGAAACTGAGGCAAACAGGGTTAAATGACTTGCCCAGGGACACATAGTAAGTGTCTGAAGTCAGATTTGAATACAGGTCTTCCTAACTCCAGGACTGGGACTCAATCCACTTTACATTCTAGTTGGAGGTGGGGGGTGAGGTGGTGGTAGTGGAAGTAAATTATTACTTTATAGTAAAGTAGGTAGCATTTAAGATGGACATGGGAATAGGAAGGATGTTTTATACATAGGAAACAAAAAGAGGGTGTAGGCTCAACTAGGAGTGCTATCTGGTGTTCCTCTAGGATAATTAAGTCTTTTTTCTACTCTTGCAACTGGACTTGTTTATTCTGTTGCCTTCTTGTTATTCCTCTCAACATCATTTAAAATTTTAATCCTATCACCTCCCCTCCCCTTTATTCTTCCTTCCCCTAAAATTGTCACTTAAAAATGAATCCTCTTTCTAGATCATCTGGATTATTGATAAAAATGCCAACTAAGTACAGTGTCAAAGGTTATGTCTGGCAGAATAATAATTTTTATCATGTTTGGGGGTCTCTAGATATGGACCATCAGTGAAGGTCCCTTGGATTTGAGTTCTCAACTAATGATGGTCATACTCAATAGTCAACCATATGTTTGTAGTTATTTATTAGTGAGAATTGTTGTTTGTCTTCTGTTTTTGAAGAGGACCAGTGACATCACAGGGTGATACCTTGACTTGGGAATGAATAGGATTTAAGTGAGGCAGATTTGCACAGCAAAGGCAGTATGGAATAATGTATCAAGGGAGGATACTGGAGTTAGTAAGATCCACCACAGACAGACTTGCTGTGTGACCATGGCCATATCACTCAACCTCTCAGAAGCCCAGGCAACTTTTAAGAATATAAATTCCAGACAAATTGCTGAATTAATTTCAACACAGATGAAATCCAGCTCAGATTAAAAACAGAACAAAACAAAACAAAAACAATAAGCAATAAAGAGGTATAGGGTTGGATTGAAAATAAGATAAGTTCTTGAATCCTGACCCTGGTCGACTGTGTGAACAATTTAAATAATCTTTTTTTGCTTCAACTTCCTCTCCCAAACCTGATGGCAAGGAGGTAGGTGGCTTGGTATAGTGGAGAGAGAGCCCTGGGCTTAGAAACAGGAAAACCTTGACTTCAATCCTGTTCCAAATACTTATGAGCTTTGTGATCCTGGGCAGACCACCAAACTTCTCAGCCTCAGTTTTATCATCTGTAAAATGGGCATTACACACACACACACACACACACACACACACACACACACACATATATGTATATCTATGTGTGTATATATATATATATGTATATATACACACACACATATATATGAAAACAACCTATTACTTCTCAGGGGGAACAAGTGAAATAATATAGACAATGGCTTCAGGCATCTTAACATGCCATACAAATGATAGTTGTCATCATTACTATTGTTTTTATTATTTGAATCCTTATCACCAGATGTTACTCATAAGGAGTCTGATGGTCTGTGGTAACAGATGTTGATTAAATAGAATGTGCTCTGGTGTTATCCTCTGAGTAATTGTCATTCTTAACCTTGACACTTTTCCTTCTATTTATAGGGACGAAACTTAGCATCAGGGGAGATTGGCTTCTTTCCTAGTGAAGCAGTTAAACCTTGTCCATGTGTAAGTACATATATTTATTTATTTGTCAATGTAATTATTTGTTCAAGAACATTCAGAGGAAATTGGTCAGCTTTACCAGAAATTTTATTAATCAGGCCTTCTGGGAATCATATTATTTCTTTGTTCTTTGCATTTGAATGTTATGTCCAATGTTATTTAAAATTGCAACAATGATAAGCTTCCATTAACAGATTGAAATTTTAAAGTGTTAAAGAAATGTTCACAGGAAGCAAATTTAACTTCAGGGAATTTATGAAATTAGATTGTACTGAGAGCTTTTATTTCTAAAGAAATAAGCCAAAGCTTACAGAAAAAAAAATGCATTGAGCAAATTCTGTTTTTCTTCATTGAGGTGAGAATGGTTTGATTTTAATCTATTCCCTCTATTTCCCTCCCCCCAACCCAGTCACTTTGGGTTACAGAGATAGTACATTATAAATAGTATGACTTTTAAAAATAGCACCTTCAAATCCTTCAACTGAATCTCTAAATATATATTTCTGTGTATGTTGATATCTCATTATTGTTTTCTTCAATATCACAGTAAAATGTTCTCAAAACATTAACTGCAGTGTGATGGCTACCAGAAGAAATTAATGAACAGCAGTACTTATCCAAATGAAGTTATGAGAAATTCAACATTATAGAGGAAACAGAGATGGATGTTACTGTTTCCAATTAAATTAAACTTCTTTAAAAATGCCACCATCTTTCCAGGCTTACAGGCTTTTATATTGGAATTGATTACTGTGACCTCCTGTTAACTGACTTAAAGTCTCCTGGACACTAACATTACAATCTTTTTTTTTTAATTTCAGTTTTATTGAAGGTTGTGTGTTTCCAGCATTTCTGGATATAGTCTTTCTCCCACTACAGCCCTCCCTCCCTCATTCTCATAATTTCCCTTGATTTTTTTTTTTGCTTGTTCTTTTGTTTGTTTTGAGACTGGGTCTCCCTTCTCTCACCCCAGGGCAGGATCATTTCCTCCCTCTCTTTAGGCAGTTTGCTGGCTTTATGTTCCTGAGAGTCCCGGAAACTTAGGCCCACCATATTGGAGTTTGGGAGGCTCACCATTTTAATGCTGGCCTTAATGCAAATATTGAATCTATTTCCACTTAGAAGTCCCAAATTAAAGAGATCCACCAATCTTACCCTTGTGCAATAGCAGAGACTATAGCAGTATGTTACTAGCCTGGCCCTTCCCTTATGAAAAAGAAAAAAAAAGTTAAAATTAATGAATACCTTGAGTCTTTGTGATGGGGTATGGGGCATTCCATACCCATTGTCTCCCACCTTTACCATGAAAGGAGAGATATTCTCTGGTCAATATAGTTGGACAGTGGTCTGTTTCATTATTCATTTTATTTCTATCAGTATAGATACTCTGTATTGCTGTTTTCCTAGTTCTACAAACTTTAATTTGCATAAATTTCTTTCTTTCCTTTTTTCTCTAAATTCCTCATCCTTGTTTCTTATAACAGGATGAATTCCCATTACTTCATATACCACTATTTGTTCCAGCAGTTCTCAACCTGTGGGTTATGTTCAATTTGTAACAATGAAAATACATCCTGCATATAAGATGTTTACATTACAATTCATAACAGTTGCAAAATTACAGTTATGAAGTAGCAATGAAAATAATTTTATGGTTGGGGGGGGTCACCACAACATGAGGAACTGTATTAAAGGGTCACAGCATTAGGAAGGTTGAGAACCACTGGTTTAGCCATTGCCTGATAGACACCTGTTTTGTTTCTGATTCATTACAAACAAATGAAAACAAAACAAAACAAAAAAAACCACACTTAAACAGACAACACACACACACACACAGGCTGGCTGCATGATCCTGTGCAAGTCACTTAACTCTTGGTTCCTCAGACAAGTATCTGAACCACAAATTGCAGAGAAGGCTTTTATGTGCATTGATACTACAGAAGAGATTTTCTCCCTTACATGGATGAAATACCAGGTCCAGTGAAAAATTAAACACTGTGACAGAAATCTAGGACATCTCAAAGGACGGATGTGTAGAGAGATTTGTTAGAGAACATTATCTTTTTCATACCTTTGAGTTCATATATTGCCATTAATATACATTGACTTCTTTGGGAAAATATATACTGGGTAGATTTCAGGAATTGTACAGTATAGGAATATTTAATCTGATTAACTGACCCAGGGGCCAAAGAATAGTCTCAGGAAAGCCAGCTAAGTCTCTGATAGAGAGAGTCTGGGAGGCATGCCGCTGTTTTGTGACTTCACTGGCTATTCAGGTGGGAGGTCCTGGGAATTCTCCTCAGAATGCTAATGAGCGGAATCAGGGTGCAAGGGGAAGAGTTTTGGACTTTAAGACAGGAGATAGTGAGCTTTGAATCCCTTCCCTGCCTCTTGAGAACCAATGACATTAGGAGGGTGATGTCTTTACTTGCAAGTGAGTTGGATTTAAGTGAGGCAGAGCAGTACAAAATCACCAGCCTCACTTTCTTCTCCAGGGTCATCTGAGTTCAGTGGCAAGATATAGATCAGGAATACTGGAGATGACCCCAGATGGAATGGGAGATCTTGGCCTTTTTAAGCTAAGGTCTTTCCCAGGTCTCAGTTTGTCTGAGGTAACACCCATTTGGTGATTGAAGGCTAGGAAAAAAAAAATCAAACTAGGACGGGAAGACCCTCTGGGTTTCTTGGCAGAACAGAAACAATTGCTATTTACATGCATTCTGAGCCATCAAAACCCAAGGAACTGGGATCTGTTGTTGGCCAATCACTGAGAGTCAGAGCGATTTGGGTTTAAGGCATTTTCTAGTAGCTCCATTTGAATCCCAAGGGGCCTTATCAAAGCCTGGTTTTCCAGAGCTCTATTTCAAGAAATCATAAATGAGGGGCAGCTGGGTGGTACAGTGAATAGAGCACGATCCTGGAGTCCGGAGGACCTGAATTCAAATCTGACCTCAGACACTTAACACTTAGTAGCCCTGTGAAGGGCAAGTCACTTAACCCCAATTGCCTTGCCCCCCCCCCCTCCAAAAAGCAAGAAAAAAAAGAAATTATAAATGAAATTAAGT
>CM053593.1:341359434-341389549 GCA_028646575.1 Pseudocheirus occidentalis | reverse complement strand
TTCGTGTCCTATTTGGATTTAAGTAAAAACCAACATTAAAATCAAATTCAAATTTATTTCACAATCTCCCTTTTGTAATGTATTAAGACAAATAAATTTAGTGAGACTTCATATTCTATATTCTTGATAAGTGAAAGTACTTTGAAGGGGATGATTCCAGAGGACAAAGGATGAAGCATATTACCTACCCTCTGATATAGAGGTGATGAACACAGGACAGAATAAGAATTTGGGGGGACATGACTGATGCAGACTTTTGTTTTGCATGATTATGAATATTTGTTACAAAGATTTTTTTATTTTGAGTAGAGAGAAGGAAAGTGGATTTTTGTTCATTGAAAAAGTTAAGTGAAAAAGATATATACTTTAAAATATATGTATACATATATATTTTTATAGAGAGTATAGTGTGTGTATATATGTGTATATACACACATCTTTTAGATATACAAGTGTATTTATACTAAACTAAATAATAAACTCATAAACTAATATCTTGAGCTGTTTTTGCATATACGAGTTCTGGATCAAGCATATTTGTATATGTACATATGAATGTATCCACATGTATGTACACATAAATACTTGTACATGCATGCGTGTATATATGTATGCATAAACATACATACATTTATACCTAATCCAGAATGTGTATATGTCAAAACTAAGCTCAAAACATATGAATATATGTGTAAATAGACACACATATACATATTCCTAATCTAGAGGAGTGTCTAGTAGGGGACTTATTTTGTGTTAGTTTAAAAAAACAAAAGCAGAATCAAATGGATAGAATTAGGTGTAAATTCAGTGAGAAAAATCAATAACTAAAGTTGTTCAAAAATGGAATGGACTGCTTAATTACGTTCAGAGCTTCCCATCCTTCAGATGCTTCAAGCAGAGATATCGTGGATAGAATTTATTTATTATGTAGCAGATTTTATTAAATGACCTCCAAAGTTTCTTCCAAGCCAGTTAGGTGATGGTGGTGGTGGTGATGATAATGAACATGTCTGAAGGTAGGGGCTTTGAACTTTGAACTTTGAGGGGCTGGCTCAGATCAGTTTAATTTTAAGTTTGGTTTTAAAATTATTAAAAATACTAGATTATTGTTTTTCTTCTTTGAGATGATTCTTTGTCTCCATTGTTGAACACAGAGGAGATGATTAGTTCAAGTCTTCAGTAAATAAGTCTCCCCCCTTACAGAATTTATTATATTTACATTATTTATTGTAATTAGGAGATGGAATAATGAAATAAGAAATGTTTTTTCCTTTGATTTTATTCCCGCTGTTTGTGTGTTTCTTGGATGATATGTAGATGTAATGATCATCTGATAAGATGAGTTTCACTGAAAATATAAATTTATGCACAACTACAATGCTATTTCATTTAGGGCAGCTCTGATTTCTAAGATCTCTAGTGATGCTTTTGACAGTTTCCTTAGAAGTTTATTATGAAAGCGATTGTTAGGAGTGTCAGAATTTTAGACTACAGACATATTTAAGACTTCATCTGTAAAAGGGAATTGGAAGCAGTTGTATCCTTGACACCAAGAAACCCATAGGTGCACAGGTGTTATGACTTGTGTTCTAATACTCTCTCTTCAGGAATCCAAGAATGCTTTCAGGGGAGGATTTCTTGAGCTTTGGTTTGGTGCATTTTGGGAATGAAGTTTCTTTTTTCCTCTGTCTTTCAGGAGAAAATGTAGGAAACTTAGACTTAGCAAGCAGCTGTATCCTTTTATGTTTATTGGGGGGGGAAGTATTTAATAAAGAAGAGCAGTAATTGCTAATTTGAAATCAAAAATCAATGTAACTTCTGCTCATGACCGTTGTTTGGCAGTGGGATCTGCTGTATTCATTAGCAATGGGGTTGGGGTTGGGTTTCCCATTATAAAGGGCTGGATTAGAAGAATCAGAACTGATACTGGGTAGATACTAGGCACATCCTCACAGCTGGGGAAAGATTATCATTTACTTAGTCTTCTATGTATTTATGAAGAGTTTGCATTGTAGAGATTATCTTTATAAGGCATGTAATTGTGTGTCTGAGAAGCTGAATTGATTGAGAACTAAATTGCCCATATTTAAATCATCTTTGGTTGCCTTTTCTTTTTTTCTGAAAGGAACTCGTTGAGTACTATAAGCATCATTCTCTTAAAGAAGGCTTCAGAACTTTGGATACCACTCTTCAGTTCCCATACAAGGAGCCTGAAAATTCAGCTGGACAGAGGGGTAATAGAGCAAGCAGCAACTGTGAGTACTGTAATTATAATTTAGAATACCATTAGTTGACTCTTAAGGATTAAAGGCACAATAACAGAGAACATCTTCATTCTGTAGTTTTGACATATAACCAATTAATATGGTAATGCCTTGAGCTAGGACTTTTTTTTTCTGAAGCTAAGCAGAATCAGGTCTGCTAACAGGTTTATGAATGTGTCTAGCTACAGCTTTTTTGCTGCCAAATTTAAAATCATGTTTGTGCTCAGAAATCTATCAGAAATGTGCATGGCATGTTAATCCACAATCTATCCACTTTTCACTGACTTTTGTATTGGCCAAGCTGTTTCTAACTTAGACATAATGTTTATGGGCCTTGTGGTGGTTTTACAATGCTATTTGAATAAAGCCGACACGTAGTTCTTCTTGCACTCCAACCAAGGTTATTGCAACTATTGACCAATGGAAACTTTAGGTTATGTTAAATGACTAAAAGATATGATCTTTGAAAAAAGGAGATTTTTAACCAGATATAAAGTGGCTTCATTTCTAAAAAATCATTTAAAAATATCTCCCAAAGTAGCGTCGTATAAAAACAATGCAGAACATCTTAAAACATATACAATTTTATGCTTTTAAATCAATAACATTTTTTCCCTCCCATTTGAGACAACAGTCATTCCAAAATGTGATAAAAGGTAGAGGTAAAATGAAGCTGGGAAGGATAGGTAATAGAGAGTTGGCAGAACTAGAATCTGAAAGTTTTCAGCTTTCTGGTACAGGAGTCTGAAAGTCAGAAAGATGGAATTTAATAGGGATAAATGCAAAATTCTTTATTCATATTTTTAAAAAATCAAATTCACCAGCACAAAATGGAGGGCAGAGATAGAATTCTGTTTTAATTCATATAAAATGACCCAGGGTTTTTGGAAGAATATATATTTAATACAAATCAACAGTGTGAATGGGCAGCCCACCCCAGTGCCTCTCCACATCAAAAAGTATTGAATTAATGAAAGCATAGTGTCCACACACATCAGGAAAGTGTCTGATATGGATATCCTTAAGATGTTCAGAGAAAATGAAGAAAACCTTTAGAGCATTAGCTATGGTAAAATTATAGAGAAAAATGAACATGAGTTACACCAATAGCCATGGATTAGGATATAATATAATCATTATCAAATTATAGGGATGCCCACATCAATGAGGTCATAGAACAGTTTGAGTATTTGTGTACAGGAAGGGTAGGGAACCTGTGGCCCAAGGCCACATATGGACTTCTAAGTGCTTGGATGTGGCCTTTTGACTGAGTTCAAGTTTTACAGAACAAATTCTTTTATTAAGAAGATTTGTTCTGTAAAGTTTGGATTCAGTTGAAGGGCCACACTTGAAGGCCTAGAGGGCCACATGTGATCTCAAGGCCTCAGGTTCCCCATCCCTGGTGTAGAGTATCCAATAAGTAAGATGATAGTGCCTCTCTCCTCTGACTTCTGCAGACTGGAATATTTTCTATAGTTCTAGATGTCACAGTTTAGAAGAGATATTGATGAAATGGTATATAACCAAAGTAGAGTAGCCATAATGGTGAGGGGACTTGGAACCATCCCTGATGAGGGCCATTGAAGGAACTAGGGCTGTTTAGCCTGGAGAAAAGGCACATGGGAGAACACGATAGCTATCTTCACGTATTCCAGAATCTGTCATGTGGAAAAGGGAATAACCTTATTTTTATCCTCATAGAAGCTACTGGGAGGCAGATTTGGGGTCCATCTAAGAAAAAAATACACACCTTCCCAATGTTAGAAACTGTACAAAAATGGAATGAATTATCTTAGGAAGTAATGACTTCTTGATTACTAAAAGTCTTCAAGTGATGGTTGGATAGCAACTTGTCACATAGAAAAAATTCATGCATTAGGCTAATCAGATTTGTAGTCACTTCTCTCACCTTCTGTGGAAATTAATGCTATCTCTCTCATGTATCTTTGTATCAATCTATTCTTCTACCTAGGCACCTTCCTTCCTTCCTTCCTTCCCTTCTTCCTTCCTTCTCTCCTTCCTTCCTTCATCCTTCTCTCCTTCTGTCCTTCTCCCTTCCTCCCTACCTCAATGCCTCCTTCTTTCTCTCTTTCATCTATTTTTCCACAATTTTTTTATTTTCAGTTTTCAGAATTCATTTCCAAAAGATTTTGAGTTCCAAATTTTCTCCACAGATCTCCCTTACCCCTACCCCAGGATGGCAGGCATATTATTACTTCTTCCTCCCAGTCTGCCCTCTCATATACCCCCCTATCTTTCCCCTTCCCCATTCCCCCTTACTTTCTTGTAGGGCAAGTCTCATCTATTTTTCTATCTATTCATTCATCCATCCATTTAACCACCTTGCATTTCTAATCCTTTGCCAGATCTTGTTGTTTCTTCTACCAAAACATCTTTCACATACAACCCCTTCTCTTTCCTCATATAGCCTCCACCTTAATTTACCCTTTCAGGTCTCACCTGGTCAATTTATAATCTTCAAATAAGTCTCCCTGCCTCAGATCTCTCTTTTTTCCAGTCTGTCCTCCACATACCTACCAAAAGTGATCATCCTAAAAAATGTGACTCTCTCACTCCCCTTCTCAATAGGCTTCAGTGACTCCCTGTTACCTCCAGTAGCAAACACAAGCAGTACATTTGACATTTAAACTCTTTATAGTCTTTTCCAACCTATTTTTCTATGCTTAATAAACATTGCCTCTCTTCATGTAATCTATGGACTAACCAAGCTGACCTTATTTCTTTTCACAAAATATTATATCTTTTGTGTTTATACTTTCTGCATAGGCTGCCCTCCAAGCCTGAAATGTTCTCTCTCCTCATCTCTGCCTCTTAGGGTACTAAGTACCTAAGGTTTCCTTTCTGGAATGTGCCCTCTCCCCCAATGCACCCATAGTAGCTAGTGCCTCTCTTATCCTCCAGAGAAGAGCTTGTATATGTGTGTATACACATACACACATTTATATGTATCCATTTTATTTCTTCTACTAAAATGTGAATTCATTGAGAGCAAGGCCTGTTTCATTTTGACTTTGTGTGCCAGAACCTTTTAAAGTGTCTAGCCCACAGCAAACACTTAATAAATACATGCTCTACTCTAACCTGTATCCTAAATACATACGTCTATCCTCTGTCTCTCTCTCTGTGTCTCTGTCTCTCTCTCTCTATCTATCTACCTACCTACCTTCTATCTACCTGTCATTTATATGTCTGTGTAAAACCATGTGTGTGTTACATGTAGAGTATGGATCTTAAGAGAGATATATATATATCATATATATCTATATGATATCCATATCATATAGATATATATATATATAGGATATATATGAGAATCATAGACTTTCAGGATTGGAAGGATCGAGAAAGATTTGTACAGAATAAAAACTTGTGGGTTGGGTTGAAGTATGGACTATTGGAGGGAGATTCCCGCCCCTCCCACCCCCAAGATGAATTGAAATGCAGTTCTAAGCTTAGTAAGAGCAACACGTAAAAAGAACTACATGGTCTAGTGAAAGCTTTTCCCTGCTGCTTCCCATGAAATTTTCTGGACAATTTAGAATTCAGCATTCTTTTGTGCTATCTTTTTGTTAAACCTCTTTAATTTTTACCCACTCAGGGGGATAAATGTATGCCACTTAAGACTCCATTAGAATCTTTGGCTTATAAAAAGCGGGAACCTTTAAAAATGCTTGAGGCTGTTTGTGGGATATTAATGTTGTCATATTACAGGAGACTGAAAAAACCCCAACAGATTATCTGGAGATTCTGATAGCATGAACAGAATAATTCTGGTATGTAGTATATAGCGGAAGCACATATGAACATAATTTGTTACCTGATTGACAGACCCTTATTTGATACTTATTAGCAATTCTCATCACAGTTGTCAAGAATGAATGATGAACACGTGGAACCCTGAATGCTTTGTCAGACAGCCTCAGTTACAATAATAGTAAAAGTGCCAATTAAATTGAAAAAAGAAAAAGCATCCTTTTATTTGGGGGCAGTCTAACTTATTATCATCTCCCCTCAATTATAGGGCAGTTTATCCTCACTCAGGGATTGTGTCCTTTTAAGGCTGTTTTTCTATTAATGTGTTTAGGAAATATCTAATAGTGTTTATAATAGGCTTATCTACAATTTGTGAAACTGTCTTCTGCCTCTTCCTTGCCCCCTTACAAGCCAGGGAAGGCAAGGCTGATGAAGGAGGCACAGAAAGGCACTCATTTTTATTGAGAACAAGGTACAAGCCCTATTAACAGATCCACGGGGCTGTCAAACAGCTTTCCTCTATCTTTGCAGTCATTTTACTCAGTAATCCTTCTGGTGAAATTTTCTAGCTCTATTTGCTGCTTTATATAAGGCTGAGGAGGGAGGAGACTAATTCAAATGGTCAGACGTTCCATCCTAGGTGAGCAGGTTTTGTTTCATTCTTATAATCAGTTCCTACTATACCCTGATTCCAGTTAACATTTCTAAGCCTACATTTTTTTCATCTGGAAAAAAAGGATTTGGAATTTTTAAGTTTAAGGTCCCTTCTAAATCTGCATGCTATGATTTTAGGAAATTTTGCTGCTCACTTTTCCAGCTTATACTCTGTTGGATATTTTGATGGGTTAGACTAGTGTTTCCCTGAAAGGTGACAAAACAGTCCTTGGGACTTAATGAGGAGGGGGTTTCCAGAGGGAAGGAGGTTCCCAAGCCTCAAAGTATTTGATATCTTCCTGGTAACCTCTGATCATATTGACCTGGCTTCCTAGTCACAGGCCTACCCACATGGGAACTTGGCCTTTCAGGTTTGGTTGCTGTCCTGAGTGTTCTGAGTTACAGCCCTCCCTGAGTCATTGTCCCTGATAAGCAGATCTATTTTTCTAAGGACAGGAGGGTGGTCACCAGCTAACAGTATCCTTTCTATTTTTGTTGCTAAGTAATCCTTTTTCTCTAAAGGAGAAAGGTTCATCTAACCTGAACTAACCAAAGTCAGGCTTGCCTCTAACCGTGGGCTTACCCATCATTAGGCATTACCAATCATCAATCTGGGGCTTGGAGGAAGATTTCCTCAATTTTTCTTCTTTTTTGAGAAATGAATCCTTACTTTCTGTGGTTTTCTCTTTGCTTGTTTTACTGAGACCAAAAAACAAATCAGTTTAAAGATTCCTATATAGCTTTAGAGAGACTTTGGATAACATTATCACAACCAATTAAAATGAAAAAAAAATCTTTTTATGTGGGGGCAGTTTTTCAAAAGTTTTAAGTTTTTAAAAAGCTCTTCAAAGTTCAATTGTAGAAGGCAAAAATATAATCAATTAGATTTTTACTGTCTATTATAGCTAACAGTTCATAATCATGATTGAAGCATAAACTCATGTAGTTCACTGTATATAATGACCTTGGACCAAACCATGCTTCACTTCTCACCTAGCTAATCCACACTGTCCAACTACCTTAATCAAATCAATACCACTAGAAAAGTCTTGGACTTGTCAGTATATTCCTGTAGGGTTACACTCACCACCCACTGTGGTTTCCTTTCCTTGCCTGCCTACTTTCCCTTTTAGTGTCTTGCTCACTGAATTAGGATGTGAGCTCCCTGAGGGAAGAAACTGTCTTTGCTTTTGTTCTGTAGCTGTTGTATTAGAGGCAGTGCTTGGTATATAATAGCACTTAATAAATGCTATCCATTCATTCATTCACTCAACTTAGTTCCTTCCATTGCAGTCCTAAGCTGTTGCATTTGTGTATTCTGACTGTGATTCTTGGTTCCTGGAAGGGAGGCCAAATTATTCTGGGTCTAGTAAACTAGAAAGGATTCAGGCATGTATGTGTGGTGGGAAGTGGGATCTGGTAGGATGTTTATTAAGCACCTGCCACTGACCTAAGTACTTTACAAAAATGATCCTATTTGGTCCTCACAACAACCTCGTTTTACAGCAGAAGAAATTAAGACAGGCACAGAGTTAAGTAGAGTACCCTGCCTAGTAAGTATTGGAGTCCACATTATTGAACTTGGGCCTTCCTGTCTTTGGACCCATTTCTCAATCCACTGAGCCACCTCACTCACTGCCTCCTAGGTACTAGAGGAACCTAGTGATAGACTTATACATCTATTGACCAAGAACAAATTCTAAGTTTGAAGAGAAACTCATAATCAAGTTGGCTGTAGGTTTACAAACATTTTTTTTTAACAGTGGCAACTACCAGAAAACATATAGAAAGTCATAGAGGGGCAGTAGTGCAAGGAATACACCATAATGAGGACATGAGACATCTTTAAAGTACTGAAAAGTATAGTTAGCGTATTAATCTTCCACCCAAATTATGTACATAGTTATTTTTTATGTTCTGCATATATATTTATAAGAGAGGCTGAGCCTCTGATTTTATTGCCCTTGGAAGCTGCCACTAGAAGGAATTCTGTCTACCAGTACAAGTCAAAACCTTTTCCACAGTCTGTTGCACCTGACATCGCCTAGGGCTCTGACAGATTAAATCACTGGCCTAGAATCACACAGCATTGTGTGTCAAAGGTAGACTCGATCCCAGCTCTTCCTGGTTCTGAGGTCAGTTCTTTATTATCCTATCAAGATAAAATATATTGTAAAGTCATTGCACGTATTATTAGTTGGAGAATATTTTTCTAACTAAATAATTAGAGGGGATTATGAAAATTATTATTTCTATTCAGCTACGATTTCCTTCTTTCTTAAGATTTTGTTTATAGCACGAATATCAAGGTTGAGAAGATGTAGTTCCTCTAGCAATATGCCCCTCCATTGGTTACTGGACAAGGACCCCACATTTAGTCAAATTGTTGTCAGTCTAAAAACTATCATTCCTATGTCCCTATGTCACTTTTCTGTTACTGTCATCATCATCATCATCATCATCATCATCATCATCATCATCATCATCATCATCGTCATCGAAACAGGGGGGCTTCACAGGAATGAAGGCCATTTAAAATTTTCCTTCGTTGTAGGTGTGGCTATGACCAAAAAAATTTTTTTTTCACAACTAGGCAGGTGGCCTGCTAGTCGTGTGCTTTTCCACAAACCAAGTTGGTTCTTGAAAAATAGACTTGGTCTCCAAGGTGCTCCTTGTTGAGGCAAAGAAAGGGGCCAGCAGAGTTGTTTTTATTAATCCCAGAAGATCTAAGAAATGTTATTTCATGGTACCTTTCATCATCATGAGTTATAGGACTAATGATGGTTGTTTTGAAAAAAAGACTATGTTAGAGTAGCTGTTGCTTATGTGCTGAGGATAAAAAGATAGAGAAATGCTATGAAGAATTTGATAAGACATTCCAAGTTAAAGCAATGTATACTCTGATATTTCATAATTTCCATGAAAAACTGGGGAAAAGTAACAATGGAGAAAATATATATAAATATATAATTCAGGAAAAATGATTGAGACAGGCTAAAAGATTTATAGATTTACACAGAAGCCTCATGCCTCTAAATAATGAACACTTTCTTTGAAAAAAAATTGGTAGGCAGTGGACATGGTGAGCTCCAAATCATACAATAAAGAATAAAACAGATGTTTTTTTTTTCAACAAACAGGAAAATGTTTGTTATTTATTGGTAAGTTATCCCTGAGTCTGCTGTTTGTGCACAAGCAAATTATTCATTAGAGCTAAGCTCCAGATTTGTTTAAAATAAGAAAAAATAATAATAATGAAAACTATGACTCATAATTATAACAAATCTTTAATTCAGCAAGTAATTGAAAATTTAAAAAATGGGAAATGGACAATAGAACTAACCCTGACACTGAATTAATCCAGACATTTGACCAATGTAAATGAATTGTTTCAATAAGGAGTTCAAAACTTCCCAGAAATTGTTTTAGCCAATACTCATTGAACTTACTTATTAGATAGGACGGCTGCTAAAGGCAGCACTGGATTAGAATGTAATTTCGTTTAGAAAATCTTGTGAAAAAAGGGTAATGGACAATAGTAGACTATTATCATTCTCAGAAAGCAAAAAGAAGCAGTAGAGGGTAAAACCAGTTAGCAACATTATCTCAAAAATATTCTTTGATGAAGATGGATAGAGAAATTCAAACAGAAACAAAATGGAAAAAAAAGAGTTTTGTGAAAATAAGTTTTTTTTTTGAGAAATGTTTTTCTCCATCAAGAATATTAAGACAACTACACTTGGATTCTAACATCAATCTCTGAGATGCTTAAAGAGGAGACAGTAATGACAGTAAAAAGAACAAGGATGAGAAAAATAATAGGATTCAACTAGGAAGACATATAGGAGACCACTGCTTTTAGTAGATAAATTGAAGGCCATATAGAAGGCCTCCAGCTTTTGGCTGGGTTCCTTATAGCCCACTACTGAGAGAACATTGAGTTTGACCCATCGATGGCTTGTGATATAAACCAATGGAGGCAACTCCTAAATTGATGAGATAATAGATCATTAGCTTATTTGTGTGGTTTATAGTTGTTCAGTGGTATATCACTAGAGAAACCTAAGATAGGAGCATGTGCTCTTACTCAGAAATATAACCTTTAATTACTAATATTACTGTTATGTGAAAATATGATCCATTAGATATATATTTTACAATATGAATTCCACTTAGAAAGTGAGGATTACTTTACTATATTATAATAATTGGTTTATTTCATTGTAGAAGAACGCAGTGACTTTAACATATTTTCTGAGATTTCCGCCTCTTTGCGGAATGTCCATCTGAACTCCATGAGCAACCTTCTGTACCAGGAAGCTGTACACTGAACTCCTAGGTCAGATGGAATATTAGAACTACTGTTCCTATTAAAGGTCTCTAAGGGAAGAAGGCAAGCTAAAAACTGCTTTCAGCAGAGTAGGTGAGGGATTATCCAACCTTAGGAAAAATATAGAGCACTAGGAACCTTCATACCCTCAATCCTAATGGCCTACAATTTTTAAAAGTACCTGATCTTTTTTGATAGATTGGCTCTGATAAGTATTTGAACGACTTCTTCCTGAGTATATTCCACTCAGAATATTCCTTGAAGATTAATGATTGTTTTCAAGGATCGTCGTAATGGAAGAGCTGTGTCAGACATATGGATGATGATAATACATGAGAAGATATTGATTAATATTTAATGAGAGCCTAAAATATGCTCATCAGTGAACACAGCATTTCAAAGGACATGATTCCAGGCACAGTTATGTTATTTTAGGAAGTCCAGGGGATTTTCTTGGTTTCCTGTGGAATGACCTGAATCTTGGGTGGTCAAGGAGATGGAGAAGGGTCTTGGGAGAATGAGGGGCCTATGAGAATTCACCAAGCTTTTATTAAGTGCCCAGTGTATACAAGGCTCTGAGGTAGATATTAGAGATACAAAAAGAAAAATGAAAATCTTTGTCTTCAAGAAATGTACTCACATTGGGGATAGACAGGGAGACCTGTGCATATATTTGCAAACATAAGTATATACAAAAGTTTTAAGAGGGAAAAGACAAAAACAGCTGGGGACCATCGTGGGAAGAAGATTCATGGATCAAGAGATGACCTAGGAGATGGTACTTGAGTGCATACCAGGCATGAGGGCCTACATTTGCAAAACACATCCCGTGCTATTTCATAGTGATGATGTCATGAAGGATGTGATCTCCTCCTTCCCATTCCCCATCCTTGTTATAACAGACCTGTTTTTCTGGGTTACTCCATGGGACTTTGAAGAATAGTTTCTCAATTTCACTTTCTTTTTGCTCTGCTACTAATTAGTTGTTTATGACCTTGGTCAAGCAATTCAACCTCTCCGGACCTCAGTATCCTCATATAAAAATGGGAAGTTTAGATTATTCACCAAGTCTTTTAAGCATATACTTCTATTGGGAAGTAGGAGGAGAAGTGACAAAGTAGAGCATGCTTTGGATGTGAAGAATTGCAGATGACAGGAATGAAAAAAGTTGTTTGATAGACTTATGAACCTAATTCCACATTTATGTGCCCTCATTTATGGCTTGCTTATTGGGAATGGACTATCCATAGACTCTTAGCTATGATCTCCATAGCTAAGGGTAGCCCTGATACCAGGAGGATCAACCCTGATGGAAACACATTAAAACACCCTATTTCTACTTGGGAACCAGGCATTAATTAAAGTGTCAGCTATATACCCTAAGAGATTAGTATCTAAGCTTTGTTGCTAATTGGTCTAAGGGCAAAAAAAATCTGGTTCCAATTTAAGACTGTATTGTCAGACTGGTGCATCTCTGCTTTCTGAAAAATAAGTAAGAAAGGAGTATAGGAGGACCTAGACAAAGTTCAGAAAGTTCATATTCCTGTGAAAAATGTACAGAGAAGAAATATAATGGTAGCGGGGGAAGGGAAGAGAAGAAACATGAGCCTTGGCATATTAATTTTGGCATTTGTAACTAATATAGAATTTTTTTTCAAATTGTCCATAAGGCTTATGAGGTTACTAGAATAGCATGTCCAGATGGGTAACTCAAGAGGGAAAAGAAGAAGCAAGTGCCCCGAACAGATTGTTGTTTCTCCATTCTGAATTTTCCACTAACACCCATGTATTTCCTTCTATCCTGCCATCAGTATTATTATATAGCTAAACTATTTTTAGTATTGAGACAGAAAGTTTGAGTTGAAAATTTTGAAATATTGCACAGTGATTTAACTTGATATGACATAGTAGCAAAAATTCCCTTGTAGAGATTCAGTAGCCAGTAGTAAATGAAAACTAGCCATAATAGTTATTGCCTCAAATATCAGTAAAGAAAGGGAGGGAGAAGTAGGAAAGGATCTCTAAGGCCTTTTATTGCATCCCACAGGAGAAACTGGAGCCTTAGAGATGAGATAGGACCTTCCCCCAGCACACAGCTAGTCTTGAACCAAAGATTCAAGCTCAGGTCCTCTGACTCCAAAATTAGCACACTTTCTACTCTACTACTATACTTTCATGTTGTTTCTTCCTAGAAGGGAAACCATAAAAATGTGATTAATGACTTTCTTTATCCAGCAATGGAGATGAGCATGGCATCAACTTATCAAGGGCATTGAATTTTAAAATAGAAATTTGGCTTTTATCCTGTAGGGGACAATTATCAAGTAATGAAGAGTCAGATAAGATGATGTGGGAAAGACCAGAAGAGGAAACAGATTGGAGTTGGGGAGACAGTTAAGAGGTAGTTTCGATAGCCTAAGCCTAAAGTGGTTAGCTTGTGGACTATTGTCTTAGTGGAAAAATTGAAGAGAGCAAAGGGGCAGGTTTAGGAAACATTTTTTTAAAGGAAGAGTTGTAAAGTCTTGATGAATTCATTGGATGTAGTGAAATGAAGTAGAGGAAAGATTCAAGATGGAAGACTAAGTGAAGAAGCATCACTGACAAAAACAATCAAGTTTCCACGCAAGATGGATGATGAGCAGTTAGGTGCTTGGGAAAGTTAACTCTGGAGTGAGAGCAGGATGCTGAAGGGGCAATGTCCTGGAGGCCGTTAGAGAACTTGAGATCAGAGTTGAAATTTTTGTGCAATTGTAGTTTGAACTAACTGCTATTTAAATTCTGATTGTGCTCAAGTTTTATTTTCTTTGTTCTTCATTTGGTTGTGTCTCCATCTGGAAAGAATAATCAGCATAGATTTCAATCACTTCTCTTGATGCAGTTAGAAAATCAAACAAATTATTGTATTAATTAATTTTTAAATCTTCTGGATTAGAATGCAGAACAAGAAATATGTATATATATATATAAACACATGTGTATACATGCATATGTGTGTGTATATATTTATAGCCATTGAAAGAATTTCTTTTACTTGTCTATGCACATTTATTACAAGAAATTTGTTTTCCTTTCCTTTTTTCTGATGGAGTGGGGAATGGAAGCGAAGGAAAATAGATTTTTGTCATTTGAAAAATAAAGAGTTGGGGGTGGGTGTGTGCTACAGAGGTGGAATATCATAGGCACTTTCAGATGAGGTCACTATATTATTAGTTTTAATTTTTTACAAGAGACCCCTAAGAAAATTGGAGTATTCTGTGAATATTTGTGATATAAAAACAAAACACATCAATAAGACTTTTAATAAAAGGATCAAGCAGAGATAATTTATTGAAAGTGTGAGGCAGGGTTCACTGTGGGAAATGAAATAGAGAAAGGAAAGCAAAGGGTCAAAGACTAGAAAAAGTTATCTATAGAAATCCAGCTGCAATTCTGAGTACCACAAGGTAGAATATTAGAATTATTTATTTGGAGTTATCAGTGCAAATCTTCCATAAAATTATTAAACAAATTAGTTTAGGTTGTAAAAGATTTTCAGAACCAACAAAAGTTATCTACTTGAATATATCTGCCTGTTTTTAAGATCATCTAAATCACATTTAATTGTGTTTTTGCTGACTCCTTATTCCTCTTCCCCTGAGACAATTTTAGTTATCTCTTGTTTCACTTTAGGCTCTTGACTTAAATAGTTATCATTAGTAACTTGGGGGAAATATAGTCCTTTTATTACTCTGTGGATGAAAAATTCCCAGGGATATACTAAAAGATAGAAGTTTGGAAAGCCACTCAAGGAGAAAATTCAAAATAGCAGCCAAAAGTCATGTGTGGCATGAGGCTTCCACAATTCTGCCTCTCACAGATGTCTGGTGTCAACCTAAGTGCCAACTTTTCTGTCAGTTAAAAAGTTAGATGTTGGCCATTTTCTCATTAAAAAAAAAGAGACAGCATCTGTCTGGAAGTAGATATATCTTGATGTCAATGTAATTAAAATTACTTATGCTCCATAATAATAGATAGTTTTAAAAAGGTAGTAATAGCATGTGCCACTGTCCAAAAATGATTCTAATAATTCAATTCAATGCATATTTATTAAGATTTTACTATGTGCAAAGGTGCTTCTAAGTAATAAGAAGAGATGTTAAGATTTAATAAGACATTAGTATGAGTCTTATGAGTTTATACTCTAGCAATAAGATTACTGGTAATTTAATGTAAATGAAAATATTTTAATGGATGTTGATTTATTCCAACTGTGAGTACTTCTTTCCAAGTGCAGTTAGATGGTACAGTGGATAGAATACTGGGCCTAGAGTCAGGAAGACTCCTACTCCTGAGTTCAAATCTGACCTTGGACACTTACTGACTTTGTGACCCTGGGCGAGTCACTTAATCCCATGTACCTTAGTTTCCTCATCAGTAAAATGAGCTGGGGAAAGAAATGGCCAACCACTCTAATATCTTTGTCAAGGAAACCCCAAATGGGGTCACAAAGAATCAGACAGGACTGAAATGACTAAACAACACCTTTTTCCACCGACAAAGTTAATAATTCCAATAAGGCTTCAACACTGAAAAACCTATAACCCTTTGGCTGAAACTGCTGATGGGCCTTTCTGAAATTAGGTAAATTGATCATTAGATGCTCAGGATATAATCACTGGACCCATATTAATCACCTTCACATTAAGGCCTTTATGTTTGGAAGTGTTGGAAGGACTGGTATCCTAGCCTGGACTTCTTTGAATTTTGGTACCACAACTTCTCATTCCAGGGTAGGAAGACTTAGCTGTTTAAGGGCCTCCATGGCCAATGATCAGTCAGCCAATCAATTCCTAGCTTCGCTTCCAATTTGATCTAAGAGCTTGTTCATGTTTGGTCACTGGATAACACAAAATGGAGTAGCATTACTATTAGTTTAACACTGTTACAATTTCATTATTTTCTGTTACTACATCAATTGAGTTGGGAGCAGAAATCAATTATTCAAAGACCAACTGCCCTCCCTACGCTTGTATTCCTTTAGAATAGTCTTTGAGATTCCGCTGTCATAGATACACCACGATGAGGCATCAGAGAAAGAATTTAATGCAGAATTAATAACAATGATGATGATAATAAAAACAGTAATGACAGTAACTAGCATTTATATGAGGACCTAATGATAGTAAAGTGGTTCACTAATATTAGCTCATTTTATCCTTATAATAGTCCTGGGAAAGGAGGAAGGTGCTGTTATTATCCCCATTTTACAAATGAAGAATTTTAGGCAGAGAGATTTAGTGACTGGCTAGGAGTTATACAACCAGCAAGTGTCTGCGATTGGATTTGAATTCAAGATGTACTGATTTCAAGTTTAATGCTCTACTCACAATGCCGCCTAGCTCAAAAAAATTTTTTTAAGTAGATAAAAATAATACAACATACTGGAAGAAAAATATAGTGTGAAATATTGCTCATGGGTGTTGGAAGGTCTGCATTAAAATTCTACCTCTGATGCTACCTGTGTGATCCCAGATAAGTTGCTTAACTTCTCTGAGCTTCATCTGTAAAATGAGGAAATTGGGCTAAATGACCTTTTCCAACTTTCAATCTATCTTGTGATTGAAATCTCTTGGGGTCATATTGAATAGAAAAAGGAGTCTGGGGCCTATGGTGACAATAACTACCATTTCTCTAGCACTCTGTGAAGTAGTTTCATTACACAAAATTCCTGGGAGTTATAATTGAGGAAACTGAATTTCAGAGGGATTATTTCCTCTAGATCACTTTGTTAGCAAATATCTGAGGTAAGATTTAAACCCAGATCTTACCGGACTGCAAACTCAATGCTTTTTCCACTGTATCTTACTATTTCTTGGGAATTAATTAATAAGAATATATTTTAAATTAAGTAAAACGTAAAGAGAGGAAATTTAAAGAATGATCAAAATCTACAGACCTTATGAGAAACGCTTCTCAGCATCTGAGGCCTCCAGGGTTTCAAGGTCTAGAAGGTTTTAGGAACAATTAAATACTCTTTGATTCCTCTCCCAACCAGTGAACTTTCAAGACATTTCCAGTAAATTGTTCCCAGGGACTTATTATTGTAGCCCTGTGAGTGGCAACTCTGAGTGCTCTCTGGAGGTCCCCCAAGCACAACAGCAACCTGAAAGATGACCTCTTTATTGTCCTTGAGCTGTCTTGTCAACATTTTGAGCCCCAGGTGAACACTGGAAAGGTATTTCTTCTCTCTGTTCTTCCCCCCTAACATGGAACCTCAGGGCAAAGGAGCCCTTGAGCATCTATGGTTTTACTACCTCCTCCTTTCAGTTGCGATGTCACCATGTGGTTATTAGTGAATGTTATTATGCTATTAACCATAATATGTTTTCAGCTGAAAATGAGGGTGGCATATATAAGATGATTGAACAGTGAAAAGTATATTGGTAATTTTCTTCTTTCCATTGAATAAATCAAGAGGAAAACTTGATATAGTCCAACCTCATTGGGGGTTTGGGGACAGTTTCCAGGGGGTGATCAGAATGAATGATGGGATAAACATACATATATTCATGCATGTGTGTATATATATGTTTATGTACACATATGCATACACACACATATATATGCATACACACATGCATATCTATCTGTCTGTCTTTCATCTATCTATCTGTCTGTCTGTCTATCTATCTATCTATCCAACTCCATTCTTGCTTTTCCCCATAAGTGTGAAATGGAGTTCTTTTCTGCTAGCATCAGAAGCTCAAATATTATTAGCACTATGTATTAGGGGAATCATGTACAAATGTCATGCTTATTGATAGTAATCAGAAATGTATAATCAACCCACATCAAGGGTAAAGTTCCCTCAGAGATGTGGGCTTTGAAAAAATGACTTAAAGAAGGGTGTATATATGTGTATTAATGTGGATGTGGATGTGGGTGTGTATACTGATGGGGGACATTGAATCCCTATGTTAATTTCCTACAAAATATAAATATAAAATAACTGACCCAGTTGGTATTTTGAAAGTAGTAGTTTTCAATGGTCAACAGAGAAAGAGATGATGTGATCAGAGGAGTCTATAGGAATTTGCAATGGTTCATCTTGCTTTCAGGTGACCTGAAATGACAATGTGTGTTTCCTTGTTTTGAAGATAATTTAAATAGCTTTATTAAGATATTCTGATAATACTTAAATGTTATTTGCTTCTCTCTTTTTCTTTCCTTTTTTTCCTCTAAGCCCCTTCTTTGTTCTGTGGGTTTTCTTTTGTAACTCCTCCTCCAGACTACAGCTTTGTTCCCCCTTCTTCCACTCCTTTCTGGTCAGGTACTGCTTTACCACTTTTATATTTCTTCTCAATTTGCTTTTGTTTCACACAGAAAATATTTTGTTTTCCATGCACAGCAACTCATAAGGATACATCTTTGTATGTCCAGTCTGTAGAGTTTTGTTATAACCATATATGTTCTTCTTTTGGGCATAAGGGATTTGTCATAACATTTTACTCTTCTGTTTTTTTAATATTCTTTTCTCCAGTATGACATTTATAATCTATGTGATCATTGGGTTGGGGGGGGTGGTTTTAGGGTGGGAGGTAGTCTGAAGGTATAAAGGTTGGGAAGTTGAGACACAGTTGATTTGTTTGGGGACAATGTGAAAATGTAATATCCTTGGGATAATGATTCTGATTTCTTAAATTTAATATTTCTGTTCAAACATGAAAAATGCATGCATAGCCTAAATCATTGTTAATATCTTTGTTTTCTGTCATTTGAGTCAAGTTATTCCATGTTCCATGGAAAGAATGGATGTTGTCCATCATTTCTGTAGATAACAAACTGACACAAGGCGAGTTATAGCTTTGATTTATGGTATGACCAGAGTACTGAATGGTGGCTTAGGTGACATCTAAGCAAGTACATTTATATAGAAATAAAATGTTTCCACCCTCACCCCCTTATTAAGTCAAGCATGATACCCCAGAAAATCACAATTATTTAGAATGAGAAGGGACCTCAGAGATCATCTGGGCCAACTCATTCATTTTACAGGTGACAAAACTGAATCTCAGAGATGTTCAATGACCTGTCAAAGGTCACACATTGAGCTAATGGGTGACTATTTTTCTTCAGAATTTTACAGTGGCCAAGCAGTGCACCAATAATGTATGATAGATTACAACATGAATGGCATTATGGCTTTGTAGAAATGGTGCAGTAAAAGAAAAATGACATATATATGTTTATATACACATATGTATGCATATATTCTCTTTTAGAGTAATGATGTGGGATAATTTCCCCATTGTTACATGAAGCATAATTGTTAGTGTCTGTCTAGGGCAAGCCATAGAAATATAGACCTGTGACTTTTCCCATTTGTGTCTTTGTCTTAAACTGGAGTTGTTACGTTATAAAATACCACCAACTTAAGGGAAACAATTCTGAGAATTGCTCTAAGTGTAATTGGGGGTCCTTTATAATGCTAGGAAGTAGTAGGTAAAGAAATTATTAGAAATGTATTATGAAATTCTGTATATAGACAGACTTGGGTAGCTTGAAAGTAGATTTCTTTTTATGAATAAGGACAAATGGAGAAAAGGAATTATTTTGGGTCCATTCTTTCCCCTCCTCCAAATACAACTTTAGATGTACTAGATAGAATGTCAGAAATGATGTCTTGTTTCCATGTATCAATTAGTATCTCTCATTGGTATGTGAAGACTTCATTGTCTAAGGCATCAGTTTGGGATAAAGAAACCCTGTAGAAGTCTCCTGTGTATTTTTTTTTTCTATATGAGGTATGTTTCAAGTAGATGTGATATTTGTAGAACAGAGGCTGAATATATTCCCAAATGCTTTCAAAGAGGAAGCAGCAAAAATCATGTTCAAATAGTAGCAGTTTATGACATTAACTCTATTGTCAAATGGGGCACTTAGTTCTAGAGTTAGTTGAAAGGGGTTATTTGGCCATTTTCATTGGATGCTTCTTGATTGGAAATGGATTCATTGACCCCTAGAAGAAATCAAAGTTTAAATGACTTCAGATCCGAATGATTTCCTAGTAAATCAGGTCATTAAAATTATACACATATATGCATGTATGTATACTTACATATGTCTGTTTATATGCATGCACATATATTATACATATACACAACCCACCTAAAACTGGTATTTATTTGAAAACATCCATTGCTATAACACATTAGAATGCATTGCACTGGAATACTTTGGGTCTCTCAGACAAAGACAGTTCCATGTTAGTATTTTAATTTTCTGGGACTCAGACCTGAAACTGGTTGAAACCCTAATCTTGATTCCAAGTTTTTATATTCTTAGCAATAGTTTGTATTTTTTTTTGAAAGGCCCACATTGTCTAGTGACTGGTTTGCATTTTAATTGTAATTAGAATATTTATCTTCACTGGGACCACTGGTTTGTGAGGGTCTGGCTAATATTGAATTTCTTTATTTCCTGCAGTGTTGAGCCCCAAAGTTCTGGGCATAGCTATTGCACGATATGACTTTTGCGCAAGAGACATGAGAGAGCTATCTTTGTCCAAAGGGGATATGGTGAAAATTTACACAAAAATGAGTGTAAATGGCTGGTGGAGGGGAGAAGCAAATGGAAGGGTGAGTCCCTTGACTTTATCTCATTTATAGACTTTGCTGTTCTGACAACAGGAAGTTGATTTTTATATTATGGTACCATTATAAACATCATAAGTTTATCCAAAATGACTGGGAAATGAAGCAGTCTGATTGATTCTATGTAATAGGAATGGGGATAAGAATTTATGTTTTTATTTTGCTTGGATTAGTAATTCCCAGGTGAGAAAATTCTTTGTACCAAAGCAGGTAAACACTTTCTCTGAAGCTTATAGTCTTATAGCTCATAGCACTGAGATGTTAAATGACTTGCCTAAGGTCACACAGCCAGTATATGTCAGAGGTCTTTCTTGAACCCAAGTTTTCCTCATATTTGTTTATCAGTTTTAAAAATATATATACTTAATAACAAACATTTACTCATCATAATTTACTATTTCTTAGATGAATCAGAAAGCACTTCTGGGTCTTTCTGTGATCAAGGCTATTGTTATGAAAATCATTCATTGTTCATCCACTTATAAATCATTTTTTAAGCACTTACTATGTACAGAGCAATCTACTTGTCACTTGCTGAGATGTAAAGATAAGGAAAAGAGTAATTGTCTTTGAGGAGCTTCTAAACTTACTATCAGGGATCACAGAAAGTCATAGATTAAAGAGGAATTAGACTTTGAGATGAATCTATAGTGGCCCAGTAATAAAGTCAGACAATATTTCGATGAGCAAATTGTTGACCAAGCCATATTTCTTGTCATTTGTCTCTTTCTGATCAAATTAAAGTTCAAAATTTCCAAGCTTTCAAAATGTTTTGATTTGGGGAAGATGTTCATGATTTAACTAGTCATAGAAATAAATGGCGTACCATCCAAATCCAGTGGACAAGTCCAATCATTTAGTAGTTTTATGGTTAGACTTTCCCAACAGAATTCCTGTCAACAGGGACCTGAACTATGGTAGCCTTGGGCCCTTAAACTCCACCTCTGCCAAAGGGCCAGGTATAATTAATTCTGCACTCATTGGTGACTCAGCCATTTTTGCTGATAAAGATAACTGAGATTTTATTGCTACTTAACTCTGAGTGACTTGAGAAAATACTTGTTACTACCTGTAGTTCTCCCTTTTTGTCAACTGCCAGAGCCAGGAAGCTAGAATAAGAAGGGAAATATAAAGCTGAAATTCACCATAGTAGCTGAGTGTGATGAAACATTGAAGGCTGACCTCTTGAGCAAAGGAATTCTGAGCCTCAGTGAGGCAAAAGCCAATTGGGTGGGTGCATTAAGTCTGGAACCAATACGGTGACCCCTGGCAGTGGGGAGCTGCTAGGTTACTAAAGGTAGATTGATTTTAGTCAGAAACACAAGTTAAATATTCCATGGTGTTCAGCAGTGGGATTATAGTTCATGAATGGTTGCTGTACTTCCAGCCTGAATGAGATAGAGAAAGAAAGAAAAAAAAAAGAGAGAGAGAGAGACAAAGAGAGGAAGGAAGGAAGACAAGAAGGAAGGAAGGAAGGAAAGAAGGAAAGAAGGAAAGAAGACAAGGCAAGAGAGAAAGGGAGAAAAAGAGAGAGGAATGTAGAAAGGGATAAAGAAAAAAACAACTTTTACCATAACAAGGTATAATGGAAGGAACGTTGTATTTGGAGCTGGAGGAAATGGATTCTGATCCCTACTCGACTTTTATTAGACAAGTCACTTATTCTCTCTGTGCCTCCATTTTTTCCAATTACATCTAGAATTCAGGGCTTCTTAAAATTTTTCCTCTAGCGACCCCTTTCTGGGTTTCAGCAGTGATTCCTCAGTGTTATGTGGTCTGAGGGCATGTACAGTACAAAGTGTGCCTGCTTTGTGTTCAAAACCAAGGCTGCAGAGAAGTTGTTGCCAGAAACACCTCATATTGATTGATTTTTGGTTATTGCATATTCAGAAACCTTTTGCTGGGCACATTTCCACCAACCCATATGGCAGTGGTTCTCAACCTTCTTAATGCTGCGACCCTTTAATACTCATATATGGGTGTATCTGCATGAGGGCTGACCTGCCTGGAGACAGATAGAGGAGCCATGTCTCGGGTCCTAAGACCATCGGAAATATGTGTTTTCCTATGGTCTTAGGTGACCCCTGTGAAAGGGTCATTTGATCCTCAAAGGTGTCACGACCCACAGGTTGAAAGCTGCTGCCATGTGAGGTCCTGACCCACAGTTGAAGAAGTGCTTATCAGGATGATCTCTGAGGTCCCTCCTAGTACTAAATCTATGATGTTTTCCTTCTACACTATTGGTGGTAAGATAGGCAATAATTCTGGGCTATGTTATTGGGAAGCCTGTTGTTTTCTTTCTTACTGGGATTCATTGTCCCTTCTCAACATTTTTCTTCCCTCAAACCTTCAACAGGATTATTTTAGTTTCACATGAATGTTAGTCTGGCCCTATGGTTTCATTTGTATGGGAACTTCTGATGTGGAAACTCCTTTATTGTTTTAGAGTGGTATGGGGCTCTGAGATGTTTAGTAACTCACTTATGGCCATACTGTATGTTAGAGGCAGGAATGGAACCCAGGTCTGTATAACTGAGGTTGCTCTCCTATCTGTAATACCATACTGACTCACAGGTCCAGAGCAGATATAAACTTTATGCCAACTGCCCTTTGTGAAGGTTTTGGCATTGCCCTTGCCAATCTTCAGGTCAGGTTTCCAAGGGGAAAAATATATCAAGATCAATTTCCTAGTTATTTTGCTCAGACCTATTCTGTAATGGAAATAAAAGTGATATTCTGTGTTGCTACCATATCAATGTTTGTTCCTGTATATGATTTCCATGTTTATGGGAAAGAAAACTCTTTAACTTCTTTTTCCTTTGTTTCTACCCTTGCATGTATTTGGTAGTCAGCTTTAGCCATCCCAAACTTCTCAACTACCAAATGGGGATAGAAATGCTGCTTAATTAAGGTGTCATGGCCATGCAATACCAGAATGTATACAGAGAACTTTGGAATGCCAAGTAACAAGAGCCAAATGTAAAGTCCCTTTGTTACTCTGGGCTGCTTTTCTTTGCAGGTGGGCTGGTTTCCATCAACATATGTGGAAGAGGATGAATGACTTCAATCCCAATTTTGTAGTCTGGACCAGAAATTTCAGGGACAAGCGATGAACAAAAATCCACAAAGCATTATGAACTGATTGAAGTATTTGAAAAGCTGCATTTCTGGCTAATCAACATCCTTCCTCCTCCTGTCTTCTCCAGTCTTAATGTTGGGATTTCTAAAGATGCTCGTACTGACAGATTAATGGCTTGCTGAGAGCTGGGCAAGAAACAACCTGCCAGTCTGTCATCATCAGGGACCAGTGAAAAGCCAAAACCTTTCCTTCCCAGAAGAACTCAGCAAATACATTTCTTTATGATTTCCTTTCACTTCCTTTCATAGGCCACTGTCAATGCTAGTCATTAGTAAATGTTTAATGCACCTTTACTTCTCCCCCTTCCTGTCTCATCACACCCCTCTTCCCTTCCCTAGTCATTGAAATCTTTGATGGTACAAATAACTAGAGGCTTTTACCTATCACAGCACAAAGAGAAATGAGAGTTCTGTCATATAGGCCACTTATGGGAAAAGTTTAGTGTCACTTGTCTTGAAATATCAAGTGACACTACTTACTCCATCACACATACTTTTGTCCTACAAATCTTCTTGGCAGAAATACAAGTGAAAACTTCTAAGTTTTCTATCCACTCTGTGTAGAGTTTGAAATGTTTGAACTCACGTCTTTTTACTCCTTGCCTTGGAAAATGCTTGTAATTTAAAAAAAAAGAGAACCTTATTACTAAATCCAGAAAACTATTTGTGGTTTTGTAAGGTGGTCGTGGCAACTTTGTACTGAAGTTTCTGAGGAAAACTTGGCTCAGCATCCCTCAGGTGGCTGCTTGCCAGACGATCACAGTGTCTGTGTTTACATGAGCCAGATCAAGGGCTATATTGATAAATATGTCACTTTTTGACAAACACCACCTACAGGACGGTTTTTTCCTCTCTCTCTCTCTCTCTCTCTTCCCCTCCCCCAAACATGGGGCATATACTACGTTGCTCCTCTTGCTACTTCCAGTTCAAAAGACTGAAGGATTGCCAATAGCACAAACACTTCTGTTGTATTTTCTAGAGGAAGGGCCTTGTAACTGTGGTTTTCATTCCCATGTATGTCTCTGAATTTCAAGGTTAGACAGAAACCCACCCAAGGTTTTCCAGGGATAACTTGCTGTGGGGCCCAAGGCTTCTCACAATTGTCTTCCAGTTAATGGGTCATTTCTGCTCACAGAATGGCACCTAAATTATATTAAATGACTGTCAGAACAATCTCCTTAATGGTTTGCTTGCACCTCTTCTATAAGGGAAATAGAAATGATTATTCTCTGGTGCTGTGATACCATTGTTAGTTCATACATACATATGTGTATATCTGTGCATGTACATGCACACAAAATACATACAAACACGTGTGTGCTATTATATATGTGCGTATATATACATGCACATGTGTGTGTATACACACACACACACACATACACATATCCCTCTTCTTACCAGATTCTACCTATCTCTTGATATTTGGATACTTAAGAGGATCACATCATACACATTTTGAAAGCATGTGCTTCTTGCAAAGAATGTAGATATTTTAGCTTTAGCTAAATCTAATTGAGAGCATTCAGAAAAGAAAATTGAGATCACCTCTGAAATGAAGAAATCATGATGTACTTGCCCATACTTACATGTAGGAAAACCCTGTGCACACTGAAGGAGATGCATTGATCTGGGTGGAAATTCTTGTGGATTAGAAGTTTCTCATATAGGATAGGTTCAGGAAGTTTACCTCAGAATTATGTAAACTGTGATTGTGTTAAAAAAATACTGTGTGATGGCACCAGTTTGTGTATTTGTCAATGTGGACATGAGCACTAGAGTGTATTTTGTAAAATGATTTGTACAGTAAAGTTCCCTGGCAGGATGTTTTCTTAGATTATGTTCTATGATGTCTAATGTAGCATCAGCTACATTGCCCCATGGGGGCAATGGTGTATCTTTCATTTCACTATCAGCAGAACATTGTGGTAGAGGGAGCAGCATAACATATGGGTCCCATGTCTTAGCATGGGCTTTTTTTTTTGGCAGGTTGACCCACTTCCTTAAACCAATCTCTGCTTTTCTTTCTTCATTTCGTTGGTGTGGAAACTTGCCCAGCAGACGGAGGGTATTAAAGCCATGCTGACCCTCTTTATCTTAAGATACAGGTTGCTCCCATTTTTGTCTGTGTTGAATGCCCTGTATTGGAAAAGTTAAATGCTGCATATTCACATGCATTTCTAATACCAAAGACATAACTCAAGGCTATAGAGGCACCAGTCACTGCTTCCCCTGTGCTTTGTCTTGCCTGGATACAGCTCTTGCTGTCACACCTTGAATCTCATCAGTAAGTCTTAAAAGTTTGTAATATTTTGTAAATATGTCAATACAATAAAGTAGTTACAACTTGTATTAATTTAATTGTCCTCAATTTTAACTACCTTTCCCTTACATGGGTGGAGGGCTGAAGGGTCCTTTCTAAACTTCTAAAAGTTGGCAATAACAAATGAAGAAATATGAAGGAACTATGATTTCATCAGTGTGGGAATACTCTGGATACATAGACTTCCCATCAATTCAGGTGGTGCACTGGAGAGAAAATTGAATTTGGAGTCAAGAACACCTGAGACCATATCCTGCCTTAGACACTTACTAGCTATGTGACTCTGGTCAAGTCACTTAACCTGTCTGTCTTAGTTTATCCTTTTATCCTTTTGTAAAATGGAGATAATAATATAACCTATTTCCCAGGTTAGTTATGAAGATAAAATAATATTTCTTTAAAGCTTTGCAAACCTTTAAAGTGCTGTATAAATGCTATTATTACTACTTCTACTACTAGTCCTGCTATTGCCAATAATACTGTTACTATCACTACAACTTTTAGTGTTCCAACTCACTTATGACATTAAATAAGGCGTAGAGAATTATTGAGTTTAAGTGACTTGTCCGCTGTCACACAGCTGACAAATGTCGATAGAACTTGAACCTGAGTATTCCTGGTTGTACATTCAACACTACACACTGCACAGTGCATTATACTAATTTAAATAATGGAAATTTCTGTAGGACTTTAATTGGGAAGGCTTGCCTCATTTGAGACCCTCATCAGTCTTGTTTGGTAGATATCACAAGTATTAACTCTATTTTACAGATGAGAAAATTCAGGCTCAACGTGATTCAGTCCATTGTCAGTGGCTCACATAACTAGTAAGTGTTTAGGCAGTTTTCAAACCCAAATTATTCTTACTCCACATCAAGTCCTCTATCCAATCTAGCATGTTATATCTTAGAGAAGTAATTTGACCTAAGGACCTTATTTTAAGCACATGTTTTCTTGGTGCTTTAACATGTTTTTCAGCTGGGAACAACATACCACATATCAAAATAAACTGGTAAATGTGTGTGTGTCTGGGATAAGATGAAGTAAGGTGAAAAGTAGAAAGTTTCTTTGCTAACAGTGATCAGGGTAGTTGGGGTATGGTCAGTGGGGGAGTACGTCCCCAAGTGTTATCCAACTTTCTAGGTATCAGTACTTGATAACCAAAATTCAAGAGGTAGAATTCCCAACCTGTATTCCTTGTCACATATTCTCGACCTCCCCTGCCCAAAGGTCAACCCCTTTTTAATAAAGCAGATAATATTTTCAGGAGGATATATGCTTTAAAAAGTAATTTTACAAATCGCTTGGAAATTATGAACCAAACAACTGAAATGAACAAATTGAACTGATAAAGAAGAGATCCTATTTTTAGAGGGCCTGAATAATGGATTTTGTGTTAGACTGTTAGGTTATGTTAGATTATTAGATCTATGACCTACCCAATATGTGTACTTTCTACGATAATACAGATCCCATCCCATTGTCATCCCATCCTCTGGGATTCTGGTGTTTTACCACAGATCTGCCACAGGGAATCCACCCAACATGCTAGTCTTGACATTGCCTGGCTATTGATGGAGCATGGTGGCTCTCCCTTTCATTCATTATGTGAATAACCTAGATGTTTCTTTTGTGTCTGTTTATGGTCATACATTGTTCTAGTGATATCTTTCAAGTCACTTCTTTTCCATGTTTCCTTGATTCAGTTGTGTTGCAGCCCATTCCTGACCCATTGTACACTTCCCCATTTCCTTTTGGACAATCTCAATCTTACATCTTAAGAGATTGTGTTATTTCATTGACTCACAGTCATATGATATCCCTAGTAGAGTGTTAATGCTAAAAAAGAAATGGTCCATTGTTTCAGGAAGAAGCTAAGGGTCATCGAAAGAATCACACAATTCCCCAAAGATATTCCAGATATGTGTTTGTGTATGTGCATTTATGCACTGGGTTTACACACATATGGAATATGTGTGTATATATACACACATATATAATTTCTATTTTTATATATGTACACACCAATATCTAGATACACAATGGGAAAATTCTATAATCTTAACCAATATAGACAATAGATGTTCTTCATCTACTTGTTCCTATGCAAATAATTAGGCTGCACTTTTTTGAGTAGCTAATAGTCTTAAAAATATAAGATGAAAAATTTCCTCAGAATTAAAACACCTAGCAGTAAACTAAAACAGTCTCTATTTCCTTTCATGGATACTAAAAGCCTTTAAATATTTTTCATCATATGAATAGCTTTAGCATCAGAAAACAAGAAATTATTAGACCATATGATATAAAATAGAGTTGAAGTCATAGAATTTTAAAAGAGGGATAATGTCCCACTTTGTTCATTCTAAAGGAAGCGCATGTATTTAATATTCATCATTATACTGAACTCATCTAATGTGATAGTCTCCATAAGCCCATTCTTTCCAGTAAAGTCTTCCCAATAGTCTCTGTTTACTTATCTAGGAGATTAGGATAATGACATTCCGTAGGGAGGCTCTGGGGATCAAATGAGAAAATAAAGAACAAAGAGTTTGTAAACCTTAAAGTATTATATGAATACCAACTGTTATTTGACATCACTTTTAGTAATGTCTCATAAAATTCAAACTCATAAACTGACCAAACCAAATGTCAGTATTCCACATTCTTTTTTGAATTATATTCTGGATTTTGGGTCCCAAATGTCTTAGTGCAATTTTAAGCTTCAAGCAGCACTAAGACTTTTGGGATCTATTTATGAAATACTCAAGGTTTTTTTTTTTTTTTTTTAGCAGTTGAAAGCTCATTTGCACATAGACTTTAAGCAGTTACGTGATAGTAGAGTGAACACTGGATTTGGAGTTAGAAGTCTTTTAATATTTCATGTGTACCAGGGCTATGCTTAAACTAGTCCTCTGTGATCTCCTGCTTTCATTACATTTGCATCTCACCTTCTTTTCCAGTCATGCATGTTCCTGAAGCCCTTTAGGTTTCAACAAATTAGTTGCTCTTTTGTTCTCTGAATTTTGACTCTGCCAGTTTTCAGGAGACTCAAAGGAAAAAAAAATCAGTTAGTCCCTCCCAGTAAATGAAGATTAACACTTGTTCGTGTGTGGGTGTTATTGGAACTAGCATGAGTGGGAAGGCAGGGTATGGAGGATTGATTGGTTAGGCACTCACTGGCTGTTGTCATGATGCAAACCCCATCATGAAATTAATTGCCTGAGAATTTATCTGTTCTGCTGCAATCCCAAGACCTTTGCTTCCAGAGCACTATATTTCACAGGCATCATACACCACCCACTGACTAGAGATATGGGAATGAGCTACTATTGGCAGATGCTCTCCTCCTACCAAGAGCACCTTGCACGTGTAATTTATAATCTCGCTCTATTGCTGGCATTTTGGAGTGCCTGTGGTAGTCTGCCCCTTTGAGTAGGACGTATTCTAAGCAAGACTGCAGAAAGGTGGTCCCAGGACAGGTGGGGATTTGACTGGGTTGTGTAGTTTGTACATTCTTTGTTTTTAACATGTATCAATGACCTCTAAATATGGCAATAACAAAAAATGGCCCAAGAATTTGATTAGGAGGGTCCTGCAGGTTTTCCTTGATGACCTGAATATTCTCCCTTTGAAAAACAAAAAAACCCTATTTTTCCTATATTTCTTCACTTGTCTTTTTAGATTATTCCTATTATTTTCTAGTTAGAAGGAACCTCGATGACTCGGGGTGTCCAGACCACACCTCAAAAAGATTGCCTCTAACAATGTAAAAGGGCACATCCATTGAACATGGTGTGGAGATAAGTCTGTGCCTTTGCCATACCTTCTTTTTTTTATTTTTTTTATTTTTAATTTTTTTTATTTTAATTTATTTTCTTGGTTACATCATTCATTTCCACAAGGTTTTGAATTACAGATTTTCTCCCCTTTTTGTCCCTACCCCCCAGCCCAGAACATTGATCCCACTGTAAGACCCCTCCCACAATCTGTTCCC
>CM053593.1:341321997-341358934 GCA_028646575.1 Pseudocheirus occidentalis | reverse complement strand
GCATTGTTCTCATTTCTCTTCCCAATTTTTCCTCCACTTCTCTTATTTGATTTTGAAAGTCCTTTTTCAGTTGATGTATAGCTTCTAAGCATTCTTCAAGTGTCTTGGAAGCATTTGGTGTGGGAGTGATCCTTTTTGTCCACAAAAAAGGATTCTAGAGTTTTATTGCTGTTTTTATTTTGCTTCCTTTTCCTCATGTTGGTTAGTCAGTTAATTGGTTGTTTTTTTTTTTTAGCTCTGTGCAACTCTGCTTCCAGGGGGAAAAGCTTTGTTCCAAATCGCTGGGGTTTTCCCAGCTGCCGGAGCTATTAGGGATGTGTTTCAGCCTCCCCTCCTAGCTTTGGCTTGCTGAAAGTGCACCCCAGGACCACCACCCAAGATCACGATCTGGATCCAGGCTGCTCAACTCAAGAATACTTGGCCCTGATCAATTGATTCAGCTCCCCCCTGTGGAGTCTGCAGGCCAGGGGCTCTGAAACAGCCCAGTGGGGGCCCTGCCGATTACACTGCTTCCTTGTGCCGAGGGCAGATTGGCCCAACTGCTTTTCCTCCCCCAAATTAAGTTTCGAAGTTTCAGTTTCAGTTTCACTGACTGTCTAATCCTGGTTTGGTGAATGTGAAGATTCCCTCAGGTGCAGTAGATCTTCTCTAAAGTAGACTCAAGCTGTGGCTTGTGAGGCTTGGCTCCTCCTGACCACCCTGGGGCCTGGCCTGGCCACAGCTGTGGTTTTGGGCCAGGCTGCATTCAGCTCCCTGCCTGCTGGCCTGCTGGATCAGCCCCTCCCACCAGCTGCCCCTCTCCAGTCCCAGTTCCTCACGCCTTGGTAGATGCAGAGGTGATGGAGGCTGTAGATCTTCTCTCCTGAAGACTGGCTGTGGTGTGGCTTGGCTTGGCTCAGCTTGGCTCCTTCCCGCCACCCCGGACCTGGCCGCGGTCTCGGCTTCAGGCTGGGTCTGCTTCAGCTCCTGGCCCACCGCGATGAGCCCTTGCTGCCGAGCTGCCTTCAGTGAGAGATGTGTTTTCTGTATTTTTGTGAGTCTGAGAGTCCTAGACTTTGTCTTGGCTCATATTTTATGGGTGTTTAGGGTGGTAGTGTAGGAACTGCGGGACCTTGCTGCTTCTACGGCACCATCTTGGCTCCACCCCCAGATTCTCTGATTCTTAATCTTTGCATTTTATAAAGATTTATTTGATCATGCTATATAGGTCATTAAATAGGTCATTTATTAAATAAGTATAATAGATGATAACCTGGTGGTAATGACCAATGCTTAACACAGCTTTTTTGTACATATTCATATGTGGTCTCCCTTTTCTGAAGTTGAGCTCCATGAGAACAAGGACTGTCTTTTGCCTTTCCTTGTATCTCCAGTATTTAGCAGAGTGTTGGTATATAATAGGCACTTATTAGTGTATTCACTAACAAGTGCTTAATAAATGTTTTATCTCTTTGGATGCAAACATTTATAACTCTATTTACAGTTTGAATACCAATATATGTGTTCATTGAGTCATTATTTTGCAAATTTAGAAACCCTGTATTTTCTTTTTCAAAGATGCTAGTTAAAAATATTATCACCTCAAGTATTTTGTAAGTCTTGGATAGAATGTATTCATTTATCAAATAAATATTTATTGAATATCTAAAATATAATAGACACTGTGGGAGATACAAAAAAAACATGGCACAATCCATGACATGGAGGGGCTTACAATTTAATTGGGAAGAAAAGACACTGAATTGTCTCTGAAGTCCCTTGAAGATTTGAATATTCATTATTTTATGATTGTTTTATGGACATTGTAGTAATTCCATCACTGGAACAGTTCTGATACAAGCTCTGCCCTTTCTATTTCCATAGTCACCAACTTAAGACAGGTCTTCGTCATGGCAGTTGAGACAGTCTAAATTAGATTACTGACCTCCTTGTATTCTCCATTAATGCTGTATGTGTGTAGGGGTAGAGATTCACACACCTACATATATGTGTATATATATCTATGTATACACACATGTTTACCTATCTGTCATCTGTCTGTAGCGATTTATTCAACACACACACTGTAGGCACTAACCCTACATAACTAAAGATAACCTGGGTAGAGATGCATATTATTTCATGCTCAACCATTCCAAATATCACAATCACAAGCTTAAGAAAGAAAGAAAAACCCTCTTTTTCTGACTGGTCCCAGTCAGGATGGCTCCCACAAATAAAGGTGGAGAGAAAAAGAAGAGGCATTATGCCATCAATGAGGTGGTGCTCAGAGAGTATACCATCAACTTTTGCAAGAGGATTCATGGAGTAGACTTCAAAAAGTGAGTTCCTTGGGCTCTAAGGAAATCTTCAGATTTATCAGGAAAGAAATGGGAGCCCCAGATGTACACATTGACACCTGACTCAACAAAGCTGTTTGTGCTGAAGGGAAAAGGAATGTCCCATACCACATCCAAGTGCATTTGTCCAGGAAATGAAGATTCACCCAGCTGTATGCATTGGTTACTTATGTGTCTGTCATCTCTTTCAAAAGCTCACAGGCAGTCAATGTGAATAAAAACTAAGTTGAATTTCATTTAAATAAAGTTATAAAATGTCAAGAACAAAATAAAAACCCAAAACAATGGGGGTACCAATTAGAAGACAGATTCAATCATCTGCTAGGTAATATCAACATCAGCTCCATTTGACTATTTTTGTTTACCTCATATGATAGTGATGACCAATAGCATGAATTGGTTGAGAAATGAGACACAGTCATTGGCCAATCCTCCTTTGATCCAGGCAGTTATGCACTCCACTCAAGTTCACAGAGCAAGAAGAAACAAGGTGCTGTCCATGGTCACCAATAAGTAGATAATAGCTATCCCTGTCTGCTTCCCAAATGTTGGTAGCAAGCACACTTGTACTTTGGGCATGCATAGGATGCACTTGAAGAGAAACAAATATAAAACTCTGTCACTGAAAATTTCTCCTTGTCCTTCATATTTGCTTGAAGCCAAATTTCTGTGGTCGATCACTTGGCTAACACTTGGATATAGTAGTGGTTGTGCCTATTTGTCCTACTCTTTCTCATTGGGAAGAAAAGACACTGAGTTGTCTCTGAAGTCCCTTGAAGATTTGAATATTCATTATTTTATGATTCTTTTATGGACATTGTAGTAATTCCACCACTGGAACAGTTCTGATACAAGCTCTTCCCTGTCTTATTTCCACAGTCACCAACTTAAGACAGGTCTTCATCATGGCAGTTGAGACAGTCTAAATTAGATTCCTCTGAGAATAGGGCTCAGATTTGAGGACTCTTGAGTGAAGCTTATTTTATTTGTGATTCCTGCCTTTTCTCAAGATAGGAAGATGATATCTTTGTCATTCTCTTTAACTGGCTCTTAACACATTCCTTTTATGACCTGATGCAGATGTCTGTAGCTGATCCATAAGTAGAAATCCAGTGTTCCAATTAGACCTACCTACCTTTTTTCTCCTTGCCACCAATCTCCAAATCTATCTTTATACTTCCCTGGATGCAAGAAGTAATTATATCCCTTTTCTTTTCCCCAATCAGACATATTGGCAAATCTGATTCACTGTCTATGGTATTGTGTCCACTTTAACCAGGTCCTACAAGAGTCTTTCCTTGGCTCTCTTCTCTCTCTCTTCTTCAGCAATCTCATTTGCTCTCATGACTTTAACTACCACTACCATGCCATTCTCAGATAGAGTCTTTGCAATCTCTGTTTCCAGCCTGATCTCTTTTCTGGATTTCAGCTCTCTATTTTCAACTTCCCACAGGATATCTACACCCAAATGTTCCCCTAGAATTTATACTCAACATGTGCCAAATATTCAGCATGTGAAAAATCAAGCTATCTTTCTGCCTTAACCTGCTTTTTCTTCAAATTTCTCTAAATGACATTACCTTTAATCTAATTTCTCATATTTAAAACTTTGCGGTTATCTCTTACTCTTATTTTTCCCTTTCAAATTCACTCACTTACCAAGTTCTTTGGATTTTACCACTGAAACAGCTCTGATACAAGCCCTGCCCTTTCTGTTTCCACAGCCATCAGCTTAAGACAGACAGATCTTCCACATGGCAGTTGAGATGGTCTAAATTAGAGTACTAACATCCTTGTATCCTTCATTAATACTCTATGTAGTATGGCTGGAAATCCACACACATCAATATACATGTATAGATCTACCTGTACATACATGCTTACCTACCTGTCACCTATATATTGTGATCTACTTATCACATATACATAATATACACGTATATATCTACCTATATATGCATATTACCTACTTGGCATCAATCATGATCTACCATGCACACACATACACACATGTATATGTGTGTGTGTGTATGTGTATGCATATATGTGTATACACATATACATGCATGCACACACACACATACATATATATATATATATATATATATATATATATGAAATTTGCATTCTATATCCCCTATGACAACGTGAGCTCCTTGAGGTCAGGGCCTTTGTTTTTGTCTTTCTGTTATTATCAGCATTTAATATAATCATAATAAGTACTTCATACTTGTTAAGTTTCATGTAATTATGTGAAATACCTTGATAGAGTAGTAATTATCTATTTGTTGTGTCTATAAAAATGAGATTTTAAAAAATACCAGAGATGACAGCAATGTGAAGAAATCAGAATAAAAATAATGATATGTATACTGACTATAATTCTATATAGAATTATAGAGACCAAAAACTGAGGCCTTTGAAGATATAGTGACCTTCTCAAGGTCACAATGATAATCAGAAGAAAAGGCATGTTTTGACCTCATGTCCTCTAACATTTAGTTCTCTGTTCTCATTGCTTCTATTGCTTCTGCCCCCATCAGAAGGCAGGCAGCAGAAAGTGACCAGTTATAGTTTGTTTGTAAATAAAAGTAATTTGTAAAATGAAGTGATTTTTAAAAAAATCACAGAGAGTTTATGGGTTTTTTGTAAGCTTTTGAAATTGAAAAAAGGTTTAAATATAATAGGAAAAAAAAGGATTGGATTTGAAATTGGAGAACCAAAGATAGCATCACAATTCACCTATTACCCGGTTAATCCTGGACCAGCTATTTCATGAGTCTAAGTTTCCTCAATATCATAGTATTAACTAAATGACCTCTAGGGCCCTTTTCGGCTATGGATCTATAATCCTATGAATGTTTGTTTTGTTGATGTTTTTGCTAAGTTTAGAGTGGCATCAAGATAACTACAAGAGAATCCAGATGCTTATTCAGAAGATTTTGTATGGCTCAAACCATTTAGGAATGCTTTTTTTCTTTTTTTTTTTTAACTTCCTTCAGGCCAGACATGATCACACATGTCTATAGTCCCCTTTCTGAGTTTGGGGAATCACTTGAGTTTGACGGTTTACGGCTAAAGTCAATCAAGTATCCACACTAAAACTTGTTCTAATATGGTGAGCCCCTGGGAGCAGAGACCTACCAGGCTGTTGAAGGAAGGATGAACTGGCCTATGTTGGAAAAATGGCTGAAATTAAAGTTACCAGTTTGATCGATGTTGGGATAAGGTCAGTGAGAGGCCTATGCACTTCCAGATGGGCTAAATAGACACAGTCTAAAATTTTTTTCTTCTTCCTTAAAAAAAAAATTATTTACCTTTAGTTTACAACATTCAATTCCACAGTCCCTTGATTTCTAAATTTTCTCCTCCTCACTCTTCTCCTCCCTCCATTCCCCACCCCATGATAGCATACAATATAGGTTCTACAAATACCTTCACATTATGCATTAGTCAAGTTGTAAATAAGAATTTTAACCAATGGAGTGAACAATGAAAGAAGGAACAAAACAAAACACAAAAGAGAGAGAACAAGTAGTTTGCTTCGGTCTGCATTCAGACTCTAGTTCTTTCTCTGGATGTGGATATCCCTTTCCATCATGAGTATTTTGGAGTTTATAACCTTGCATTGCTGAGAGGAGCCCGGTCTATCAAAGTTAGTAATCACAGATACAATGTGTCTGTAAAAAATTTTTAATCAATAAAGAAGTTGGACTTTGGAGAGCCAATTGTAGAGCCATCCACGTATATACAAAATATAAGCCTTGATATAATAATAGTTCGTATTTTAAGGTTTGCTAAGTGCTAAGGTGGCACAATGGGTAGAGTGCTGGGCCTGGAGTCAGGAAGACTTATCTTCCTACATTCAAATCTAGTCTCATACACTTAGTAGCTATGTGACCCTGGGCAAGTCACTTAACTCTGCCTCATGCCTCATATAGATTAGGACGTCTGAAAATTAGCTGGAGAAGGAAATGGCAAGTCAGTTCAGTATTTTGCCCAAAAAATTCCAAATGGAGTCACAAACAGTCAAACATGACTGAAAAACAATTGATCAGAAACAGCAAAATTACATATATTGTCTCCTTCCATTCTTACAACAATTCTGCTGGTGATGTGGCATTATCTCTATTTTTTACACTAGAACACGGAGGCTACACACTTTTCCAGAGTCACACAGCTGATAAGTGAACTGATGAGACATTCAAACTCAGGTCTTCCTGACTCCAAGTCGGGTGTTCTGTCTACTCCTTCATATGGCTGTATCAAAATAGGTCACAGATCATATATTTAGAGTAGGAAGAGATGTCAAAGCCATCTAACCCACCCCCCCTCTTTTCACAGATGAGCGAACTGTTTAGCATAGCACTGGACAAAGGTTGAGCCTTGATGATTTTTTATTTGATAACCAGGGAGATTAAATAAATTGGCCAAGATCACCCAATTATTAAATATGTGAGGCAGGATTTGAACTCATGTCTTTCCATTATAATAATACAGTATGCTATACTGTCTTCTAAGGTCTGCATTTGTCATTGCTTATTTCAGAATTCTGACCAGTGGCTTCCCCCCCCCCCCCTTGAGTCCTTAAAAAGCACTCTGCTTGCCCATTTCTGAATTGGGAAGTCACAACATAAAGTGGCCGCAGGGTCTGTCATGAAGACTTTTTTTTCCTACTGATGTACAACTTGGCTGTTGTCCTTGGGTGCACTTTGGAGTCTGGGAAATTTGCACATCTTTTATCCTTAGCAAGCAAGTTATTTTAAGGCTAGAAAATATAGTCAGCCATCCACAGCAATAGAGTTCAGGTAAAACTTTTATCTTCTAGTAGGCTTTTTGGCTCTCCTAAGTAACACCTGTTTCCATTTTATCCACAGAAATTACTTATGAGTGTCACTGAGCTTGGGTATGCTTTCCTGCAATTTTCCTGGAGTCACCTAGGATTTCCAGGAGGACAGACGGGAAGATATCTCAGTGGTTTCCTTTTGGCCCAGCCTTGATCATTTGAAATCATGCTGGTGGTTATCCCTTTGCCACCGTTATCCAAACTAGCCTCCCTTTATAGCCCCATCTGGAGCTCTTGGCCCAATGCTAGGGAAGGACAGATTCTGAGCAGATGGTTTATCATGGGCTCTGGCACGTGCTTTGGCTGAGGATCCTATGTCTAATACCTCTGAGTTTGGGAAGCTGTTAAGTGTCAAGTGACTCAAAGCCTTCCACATGACCGAAATGGTTTTGCTTATTGGATTGAATGAGAGGCTCGGAGTAAATATCCAGAACACAGCAAGTTAAAAGACCTGATACATTATTTGGTTCTAAAACTGTTCATAGTCCATAATATTCAATCAATCAATAAGTCTTTGACAATTGCCTACTGGGTGTCAAGTAATGTCATGGCACCACATTCCCACTAAAACATGCAGAATCCTAGGGAAAGTAGGCTCAAATGTAGAAGTAACTTATGCCAAAGGGATAATTCCCAGCTGGTTGCTGGAAGCCATTTTTTTTCCTGTGCTTTGTAGCATACTTATGAAATTCCCCTTACGTATGATATGCAGCTAGATGGTGCCATAGTGGATAGAGTACGGGGTCTGAAGTCAGGAAGATTCATCTTTCTGAGTTCAAATCTGACCTCAGAAACTTCTACCACCATAGTAAAGAACTATTTCAATAAGTTGTCTGATTATTTGATATCAATTGGTAACATGGGGAGGGGGCCAGCATGCCAGTAAAGGCTTTGAGTTATCATGCCAGAAAACAAAACAAACACCCAACTTTTTAGGACTACCTTAGACTCTGAGGGAAGATTTAATAGCTAAATTCTGTGGAACCTCTTAAACAATGCAAATAAGTGGGAACTGAAAGAACAGCTTCATAGTATATGCCATCTAAGTTTCTTAAAAGGCAGGGCTATTTCTGTCTTTTTATCCCAAAAACATTACTGGACACATAGTAGGCGCTTGACAAAGACTTGTTGATTGATTGAATACTATTTGACATTTACTAGCTATGTGGTTCTGGGAAAATCACTTAACCTTCTTTGCCTCAGTTCCTCATCTGTAAAATGAGCTGAAGAAGGAAATGGTGAGCCACTCTAGTATCTTTGCCCAGAAGACCCTAAATGGGGTCATAAAGAGTCAGACACAACTGAAACAACTGAACAACAACAATGATACACTTCTTTCCTGGGCTGAATTTAGAGAGTTGAATCTGTCTTTTCTCATCTCATCCCTTTTTGAAGTTGTTCAAATACCAAATAGAACATTTTGTATTTTATTCTAGAGGCAATAAGAAATTACAAGAGTTTCATGAGCATGAGAGTTACTTGTTCAGAACTGCATTTCAGGACTTGGAATTTGCCAAATATATGGAGAATGAACTGGAGAAGGGATAGATTTGGATCAGTAAAACCAAATTAGAAGACTATTGCAAAAGTTCAGGCAAGAGATTATGACCTGAACTAGCATGGTGGTCAAGTGAAATGGATCTGAGAGATGTTCAATAGAATCCCTAAGTGTTGGCAAATGATTGTATATATAGGCTGAGAGAATGAAGAAAAGAAGATACCTTGTTGATTGTGACACTAGGGGATTGGAAGAATATTAGTACCCTACACAGAGATAGGCAAGTTAGGAAAAGGAGATGGGTTCTGGGGAGAGTTCTCTTTCAGAAAGGATGAGTTTGAAATACTTTGGGGCATCCTTTTGGAAGTGTCCAATAGGAAGTTGGTGATAGGGTCCTGGAATTCAGGAATATAACTAGGGTTATATATTTATCATCCCTTGGATTTCTCTGCATAGATATTATAATTGAATAAATAGAAGTGCTTGAGATAGTCAAGACAGGGTATTAAAGGAGAAAAGAAGACACTCATCACAGAGCCTTGACAGATACTAATGGTTAGATAATCCTTCAAAAAGATGAACAATGAACAGTCAGACAAATCAGAAGATAAATAAAAGAGTGCAGTGTTCTGAAAACCCAGGCAGAACCCTAAAATCAACTAAAATGTGCATAATCTTTCTCTCTAGCATATCACCACTAAGCATATGTTGTTGGTGTTCAGTCTTTTCAGTCATGTCCAACTCTGTGTGACCCCATTTGAGGTTTTCTTGGAAAAGATACTGGAGTGGTTTGCCATTTCTTTCCCCAGCTAATTTTATAGATGAGGAACTGAGATAAACAAGGTTAAGTGACACACTCAGAGTCACACAGCTAGTAAGTGTCTGAAGTCAGATTTGAACTCAGGAAAGAGACACCTGACTTTCTATCAACTGTGCCATCTAGCTGCTCTATAAGACATATACCACAAAGAAGTCAAAGAAAGAAGGAAATGACCAATATGTACAAAATATTTATTGCAGCACATTTTACTATAGCAACTAGAAACTGTTTGTATCCACTAAATTGGAGGATAGCTAAGCAAATTATGGGATATAATTGTAATACTATTATGCCATAAAAATAATGGAAGGGATGGATTTAGAGAAACTTTGGAAGACATAAATTGATGGAGTGAAGTGAACAGAACCAAGACCACAATGTATACAATAACTACAATGCTGTAAACATAACAATTTTGAAAGATTTAAGAATTTTGATCAATGCAGTGACTGACTGACCTCTTTTACCCCTGTCTCAGACATCGAAGTGGTCTTATTCCTTAACATGCCTAATGCCCCTCTATTCTTTTCAAACAATCCCATTTCATTCTATTTCCTCCAAAAGATTGCCCCATATGTCATCCCCAATCTCACTTATTTTCAATCTCTCTCTGTCTCTCTCTCTGTGTCTCTCTCTCTCTGTCTCTGTCTGTCTCTGTCTGTCTGTCTGTCTCTCTCTTTCTTTCTCTCTCTCTCTCTTCTGGTTCACTTACAGCTGCCTATAAACATGCCCATGTCTCTTCTGAAAAATCATTGCTTGATCCTTCTATCCCCACTATGTTTCCTCTGATCTTTATAACTAAACCCCTCAAAAAGGCCATCTACAATAGTGCCTCCACTTTCTCTCCTTGCACTCTCTTTTTATCCTCCTACAATCTGACTTCTGACCCTATTATTTCACCACAATTTCTCTTTCCAAAGTTTCTAATGATCTCTTATTTGCCAAATCCAGTCCCCTTTTCTCAGTCCTCCTTCTCTTTGACCTCTCTACAGACATAGTCGATCACGCCTTCATATTCTCTTTTCTTTAGGTTTTAAGGTCACTACTTTCTCTTCTGGCTCTCCTTCCAGCTCTCTGACTGTTCTTTCTCAGTCTCCTTTGCTGGCTTCCCATCCAGATCATGCCTTCTAAACTGTAAGTGTTAGCAGCATGCTGTTCTGGATTCTCTTTTCTTCTCCTTCTACACTATCAATCTCACTTGGTGATCCCATCAGCTCATGAACTTAATTACCATCACCATGTTGATGATTCACAAATCTACCTATCCTTCCCCAACTTCTCTACTCACCCACAATCTCACATCTACAACTGTCTTCCAGGCATCCCAATTTGGATGTCTTATAGACATCTTAAACTCAGTATGTCTAAAACAGATTTCATTATCTCTTCCCCAAACCTTCCCTTCCTTCTACTTTCCCTATTATTGTAGAGGTCAACACCACACTTTCATTTTCTCACACTCAAAACCTGAGGAGCTGTCCTCTACTTTTCACTATTTTTCACACTTACATATCCAGAGTGTTGCCAAGACCCATCAATTTTTTGCCTTTGCAATGTATTTTGAATATGCCCCCTTCTCTCCTCATGACTGGATTATTACAATATCCTGCAAGTGTGTGTCAAGTCTCTCTCTACTCTAGCCCCTTCTCCCTTCAGTCACCAAAGTGATTTTCCAAAAGTGAAGGTCTAATGATCACCTTTCCATCTCCCATCCTCAGTGAACTTCGATAGCCTCCTATTGCCTCTAACATCAAACACAAAAATCATCTTTTTGGTATTCAGAGCCCTTCATAATCTAGCTTTTCCTGCCTTGCCAGTCTTCTTTCACCTTAAATCCTACTACATACTCTTTGAGCCAGTGATATTATGAATTAGACCCTCTGTCTCTTGGCTCTGGTCATTTTTTTCTGGCTTTCCCCCATGATCAGCATCCCACTTGGAAAGCAAAACAAGTGAGTTAATTAAACAATGCTGGGCTACTGAGAAGGAGGGCTGCTTGCTCAGTAAATACCAAAACATATTAACCTTACAGATGTAGTCTAAAACACAAGACGTTATTATGACTTTTGGGGAAACTATGTGGGATACTGGGAAAGGAGGACTTAGCTGAATGATAGACCACTGCCTGGATAACAGCCCTAGGTTCAATTTCTCTCTGAGTGGGATCTGATGGCTATTTAAGGGTTTTATCCCATTGTACTTGCTCATGGGTTCCTGGAGGTCTTTATCATCTTATGTATTATTTGGGGGTTGAAATAATCAAAGAAAAGAAAATGAAACCATCCCTGATATAAGCAGCTTATAGTTTATTGGGGAATGTAATATGTGTATATAATATAATTTATGCATATATTATATAAATGAATATCAATATGTATGTTATATACGTTAATTATGTCTATGTATGTATGTTAATTATACATATTCTACTGTTCAGTTTTTTCAGTTATGTCTGACTTTTTGTCATTCCATTTGGGGTTTTCTTGGTAAAAATACTAGAGTGGTTTATCATTTCCTTCTTTGGCTCATTTTACAGGTAAAAAATTGAAGCTAACAGGGTTAAGCAACTTGCCTAGGATCACATAGCTAATAAGTGTTGGAGGCCAGATTTGAACTCAGGAAGATGTCTTTCTGAGTCTGGGCCTAGAAATCTATCTGCTGCGCCATATAGCTGCCCAATTAAGTACACACATAAACAAATGTTTAGCATGCTTGAATGTGACTGTGATCTCATCCATTCAGCAGTTCTTGTCAATGATGCAGAGAACAATCCTGTCCATACCTACCTATCCTGTGTAACTCTTACTAATGTCTTAATGTAAGTTCATTTCAGGAGGCCTATCCAATATAATGGAAGGTTTCTTAATTTTCTCCTTCCTGATTGCAAAAGCACCAGTAGAGTGCTGCGGCTTTATACCTACTACCACTCACTCTTGCCGTATGATTAACCAATCTTCTCTTCCTGTTTATATAGTTTCTCAAATTCTTTAACTTCTTTAATATCTTTAAACCTCCTTTGAAGTTTTCATTGGTGAAATGTTCTAGCTTGCTCATTCCTACTGTTTGCCTCTCTGTTGCCCTCTGTGGGATATTAATTATTAATTATTTAGATATAGTTTAGTTCCTCAGCTTATGGCCATAGGGAAAACCCAGTTGAATTTTGATATTGAAAAGATAGACCTGCAGGCGTGAAGGAATAAAAGAGCTTTTCAATTTCTTGAAAGCAATTCAACCTTCTCTAGTGCTTTCTTTCAAATCTGGGCCTAATGCATTGTCCATCTGTATTGTCTATCCTAGATAAACATATTGATGTACAAACTCTATGGGGTTTCCGTACAAATGAATGTTGAAACCTGAGCAATTAGATATTCCTCATGTACTTGAACCTTTTTATGTGAATGGAAAGGCCAAACTCCTTTGTGCGATTATAGATTTTGTTCAGAAGGCTCTGCAATGTCCTGGCACTTGATGGAATCAGCACAAAGTCATCCATAAAACACGAGCATCTGGAAGACATAACCATCTACAGGCTATCCCTCTTCAGCTCCTCTACTGTGAGCTGGATGTCCTCCATCACGTTGGCAAATGCCTTTGGCAAGTAGTCATAGCCACGTTTTCCCTTCTGCTGATGTTTAATATTAGAGTCACCAAAAAGAACTATTCTCGTTGTTATACCTTCCAATGAATCTCAAATGATTTTGTTGTATGGACAAGAGACACCTTATAAAAGAGCTTGTGTGATGGCATTGTTCCACTGACTCAAACGCTTTTTCCATTATCAACAAACATTATATTCACTACAACAATAACTAACATTAAATAGCACTCACTATGTGCCAGAAACTGTTCTAAGCACTTGACAATTATTACCTTCTCTTTTCATTCTCACAACACTATAAGGTAGGTGTCATGATTGTCTCCATTTTATAGACGAGGAGATTGAGGCAAACTGAGGTTAAGTGACTTACCCAGGATCACACAGCTAGTAAGTATGTCAGAGACCAGATTTGAACTCATCTTGCTGCCTCCAGGTCCAATAGTTCTCTAGTCACTGTACCACCTACCTGTTTATATTCTTTACATATTTTGCTTAATTGTGATGTAATAAAGATCTTGTCTGTTATTGAATACTGCCTGCTTATCATCTGCTAACAGCCCTGTTGAGGGTGCTCTCTGTTTATTTGTAAATGAATCTGATAAAGATTTTTTGTATATATTGGAGACCAGCCTTATAGATGAGGAGTAATTGATTTCTCTTAGTCACTTCTCTCAATACTAAGATTTTTCCCCTCACGTTGATATCTTCCTGTTTTTCAAATCCCCTCCTCACTTCTTTTTGGTTCCTCAAAGCCCTCTCGAAAGTATCATCTAGAAGAGATCTCTGTATTTGCTTTGTCCCACTGGTTGCTCCCTTTAATGCCATTTCTATATTTATATAAGCACATATGGAATTATGATATTAAAGTACAAGCATGATGGTTCTAATCATTAATCATTCTTCTGTACTTCACTGCACCATTTGATAGCTATTGACCACTCTGTCCTCCTGGATAGCCTCTCTTCTTTGGGTTTATGTGTCACGGCTTCTCTTTCTTGGTTTTCTCCTCCTTGTCTGACTTCCTCTTTCACATTTTACCTCCTATTTATGGGTGTTCTCCAAGGCTCCATTGGGTCCTCTTCCTTTCTCTCTACACATTGCCTCTCTTCATGATGTCATCAGCTCCCACCAATTCAATCCTCAGTTCTAGGAAGATGACTGCCACTCCCTCACATTTCTCCTGATTTCCAATTTCCAATCCTTCCTCTCCAATTGCCTATTACATGTTTTTTGTATTGTTGTCTCAAACTTAACATGTCCCAAATAGAACTCATTATCAGTTCTTCTAAAACCAATCTTGTTCCTAATTTTCCTAATCTTGTCATGGGAACTACCATCTTTCTAATCAACCAGGTCTACAAAGTGGGAATCATCTCTGACTGACTTGTTATTCTGCCTCATCCCATCTATCCAATCAGTTGTCAAGTCTTGACAATTCCAATTTTACCACATTTCTAGAATCAATTCCCTCTCTCCACCCAGATAGACACCACCCTCACCAGTTGCAATCTGGACTTCTGAAATTGCTTCCTAAGTAGTCTCTCTGCCTCATTCCCCTCTCTTCTCCATTCTACCCTCTATATAGTTACCAACTGGGCAGCTAAGTGGTGCAATGGATAGAGCACTGGGCTCAGAATCAGGAAAACTCATCTTCATGAGTTCAAATCTGGCCTTAATCACTTACTAGCTTGTGTGACCCTGGGAAAGTCACTTAACTTTTTTTGCCTCAGTTCCTCAACTGTAAAATGAATTGGAGCAGGAAATGACAAATCACTTCAATATCCTTGACAAGAAAACCCAAAAATGGGTTCACAAAGAGTGAGACATGATTGAATTAAAACAAAAATTGTTACCAGTGTGATAAACCTAAGCACAAGTATCATATGAACACCCCACTCAATAAATTCTTGTGGCTCCCTGTCATTTTTCTGACCAAATACAAATCCGTTTGGGATTTAAAGCCCTAAAGAACTTCGCTCTGACCTACTTTTCTCCCTTTATTATGTATTACTCCTTTTCAAAATATTTTATGGTCTGGCAAATTGACCTTATTGCTTCTTATGCTAGACCCTTCATCTCCTTTGCCAGGTACACATACAACAGAGCTGAAGATTGCATTCATTTTTAGAAATGGAGAGAACCAAGAATGAGCTGATAACAATATAACCTAAGCCGGGCTAAGTACAGGCCAGTCAAGGAATCTTAAAAGCAGAACCCAGAAGACAATGGCTTCCTGGCTACAGGAAGAAGTCTGGTGGCCACTAGGTAGGACATGGGATTCTTTGGGTAAATGTCGTACATGTTGTCTTGTGTTCCTGGAGTGGACTTCCTCCTCAACTCTACCTTTTAGAATCTTTCTTTCAAAATGCAGCTAAAAATACTACCTCCCATATGAGATTCTTTCTCATCCCTCAGCTAGTCACGTCTTTCCAACAGTTATCTTGTATGTATTTTGTAAATGTACATATACATAATGTATTCTCCCTCACCCCTTAATTGAATGTGAGCTTGTTGAGAGATTTTTTTAAAATTTTTTGTCTTTGTATCCTCAGCACATAATATGGTGCCTGATACCTATAAATCACTTGATAAATTAGTGTGGATTGATTGAGTATATAAGAATTTATAGGGAAGAAAGGTGGCAATTATTTCCCTATCACTTGAGGTCTTTGTGTATAACTTATATTACCATTTGGGAGCATGTTGTAGAGGACTTTCCTATTAGAGTATGGTTTAGACCAAATGATCTCTAAATTCCCTTAAAACTCTTATAGTTAATGATTCTGGGATCCAGATGCAGGAGAATCCCATGTTCTACCCAGTGGCCTCCAGACTTCTTCTTGTCACCATTGTCTTCTGGGCTCTGCTTTTAAGATTCCTTGACTGGCCTGTACTCAGCCCAGCTTAGGTCATGCTTTCATCAGCTCATTCTTGGTTCTTTCCATTTCTAAAAGTTAATGCAATCTTCAGCTACATTAAGAAAAACATAGTATCCAGGCCTAGGGAGGTGATAACCTCATTTTCTAGGCCGTGTATGAAATATTATATTTAGTTTGGAGCACAGTATCTTAAAATGGATAGTGATGCTATTGAAAGGAGAGCAACTGGGATGGTGTAGGGCCATATTGGGATAAATTGAATGATCTGGGGGTGTTTAGCCTGGAGAAGAGAAGACATAGGGGTAAGAGGACAAACGTCTTCAAGTATTTGCAGGGCTGTCGTGTGGAAGAATAATTAGACTTTTCCTGCATTGTTGGTAAGGAATAACTAGGAACAAGGGTGCAAGTTGCATAGGCACATTTAGGTTTGATATAAATTCAACCGCTAGGTGGTGGTGTGGGAGTTTCCAACTAGGTGCCAGTTAGGGTAAGCCTTGAGCAAGACTAAAGTATATACTGGCTGTCAATCACCTCCTAGCTCCACCCCCTAACTTATTTCAGACTAACATTAGCGAGAGCAAGAGTTCTTAACCTTTTTATGTGTGTCAGGGATCCTTCTTGCAGTCTAGTGTAGTTTATGGATCTCTTTGGAGAATATTGTTTCTAAATGCATAACATAAGGAAACTGATAATATTGAAAATAAAGATATTTTTTTTCCTTTAAAAATTCATAGATGCCCTGAAATCTCTGATCTAGTGTTATATGTACTAAAAACTGCTGTGTAAAGGATTGTTATCTAAGTAAATTTAAATTAGATTAAATGAAAGAAAAGATGAGTAAAATCAGGCACATTACTTACTTGAAGTTTAGAAAATAGTTCCATTTTTTTTTTTTAGAAACTACCCATTAGGCTGGAGCCTTTCTTCCTCTCTGTAGATATCCATCCACAGCTTGGGATCAAGGGTGATAGCTAATCTGGAAATTCAGTGTCTTATTTTTAGATTCCCTATGCCCTTATTAAAGAGAACTGGATGCATGAAGCTAACACATGACCCAATGTCTATATTGAGATTTGAGATTGCTATAGAAACTTTAAATGATTCCCATAGTGTAATGGTAAGGGAATTTGAAGATCTTCCTTGCCCCTTAATAAACATAAAGGAATTTGAAGACCTTTTCTGATATAACCTGCCCCCTAATCGACTGAATATAATCACATGGAGCGTATAATGAGAGGAGTTTGCTGAAGGGTAGAGTAGAGCCCACAGGAAACTGGGAGTCAGAGTGATTAGAAACTGGAGGGAGGATAGGACACACTGGAGAGAGAGAGGCTTCTGAGTAAATGCTGGTTTATGGGAAGGCTAAAAGGATGCTGTGATTCTCTGTGCTGTTATGACTTATTAGCTTCTCTGCTGCTATGATGGAATCGGCTTACTGGTTTGGGGATTTGGTTTTCTGGTGTCTGAATAAGTGTTTTGCTTCTATCTTCTATATGCACAGTCTGTTATATTTTGTGATTGAGGACTATGCCAGCATATCTACAGTGGCTGTTGGTGGTATGAATATTGTGTTGGTGATAAACATAGTCACAAGCACATGGACAAACAGGATAGCAGAATATCTGGGTCCAAGTTTATAGAGAAATCTGGTCAAGGATACAAGAGTTCAGTGACCTTGAGTTTGGTTTGCACCTTTTAGATTTGAAAGTCAATGCTTCTAAGATGCCAAGAGACTAATGCCCATATAGCTAAATCTCACTGACGAAAGTCTAAAGCAGATAGCAGTAAGAAGATAGACTCTCACTTTCTCCTTGAAATTCCCTAGCTTAAGCATCTATCTTTCCCTGAGATTCCACCTTTACTGGAAAGGGGGGAGTCTTAAAGTCCCTTAAACACAATGAGTCCCTTAAGCTCAAAACCTAGCAGCAGAGTGACTATCATTATTTTCATCTCTTTGTCTCTTCTTCACCTTCAAATCTCATTATACAAGTCTCTCAATCCAACCCAAGTTGACACTAAGGCAGCATTATCAATTACCTTGCCCCTTTGCATCTTGCTCCAGTTGGGGAGTACAAAACTTCTTCACCTCCACATCATTTGGAGAGAGGAGGGAACTTTCCAGCAATCAGAACTGTGTAACGGTCTCCCTTGGAAGTAACTGCCCTTTACTTCAGACATTCAAATGAGATGTATGCTCACTTGGGGATATTATAGAAGGCATTCTTATGCAAAACAGATTGGACTAGGGGACCTCTGAGGTCCCTTTATAATTCTGAGATTCTATGGTTCTATGATTTTTACTAAAAACCTCATTTAGCTCTTCAAATCTCTGACCCTTGGCATCAAAGAATCATTAGCTGCTTCATCAAGACTGCAGGTTATATCCCACAGCAGGGGTCAGTCTATCCCTTTTTCAGAGAGCAATATAGCTCAAATGCATATTAGCATGTTAAAAATAGCAATGTCTTACCCTGAGAAGCCTCACTACTAATTTTTATCCGAACAGTTAAGATACTAAAGTCCTTACATTGATCTACTTTCATTTCTAGTCCTATTTCCTTTGGGGTTCAGCAAGTTTTGAAGAAGTGTGCATTTTTGCTTACTAAATCCATGTCTTTTATTGCCACCAAATATAGGGTGGAGGGACTTGATGGGGTCATTTTGATCTGAAAGAATCATTCCCTCAAGAGACTGAAAAATAGATTAACATTTGCCTGACAGATGGAGTTGTGTATCATTGCAGCCATTTTGAAAAGCAATTTGGAACTATGCACATAAAGTGGCTAAAATATCCATACCCTTTGACCTAGAAATTCTACTAGTGGGTAAAAACTTTAAGAGGTCATTGATAAGAAAAATGTCACCATGTGAACCAAGATATTTATAGCAGTACTATGTGCTGTAGCAAAGAATTTGAAACAAAGTAGATGCCTATTTTGGGGGGGAACGGTGAAATAAATTGGGATACATGCATATGAGGGAATTTTACTAGGCTGTAAGAACCAATGAATACCATTAATACAGAGAAGCATAAAGTACTTACGTGGAGTGATGAAGAATGAAGTAAGGAGAGCCAAGAAAACAATCTGTACAATAAATACAAAAATGTAAATTTAAAGAACACCCCACAAAACAATTAGAAGTAAATGTTACAGAAATACAAAGAACAAGTATGAGTCTAAAGAAGAAATATGAGAAGATACTCCTCTCCCCCAAAATCTTTTCATAGTTGGAAGGTTCACAGGTGAGGAACATTGCACATATTTTCAGTCTTGTTTCATATATTGATTGGGTTTTTTTTTTTTTACTGATTTTTGGTCTCTTTTTCCTCTTTTTAAAAAATATTATTTGTTACAATGGTTATCTCTCTCAAGGAGGATTGAAGAAGGACATTGGGAAAAATTTTGATGATGTAAAACCAAAAAAGAAACAATTAAATTTGCATTAAAGAAAAGATTTGCATGGCACAGGTGACAAAAGACGGCAACAGTCAAGGTTGGATTAATTGTAGTATGATAGATATACTCATGCATTGTTGATGGAATTGCAAATTGATCTAATCAATCTGGAAAGTACTTTGGAATAATGCCTCCATGAAAAGGAGGTAGTGGAAGAGATATTCAGCTGAGGGAGCCCCAGGTGAGACTGCAGTGGGGCAATATGTTGACAGAAGCACAGCAAGGAGTAGGACACGGGAAGGGTGACTAAAATGTCCATTGCCTTTGACCCCTCTGTTCAGCTGTTAGGGATATATCCCCCCAAAATCAAAATAGATGTCCACCAATTGGGGAATGGTTCAGTAAACTTTAGTACACAAAAATAATATTAATATTCTGTAAGAAATCATTACTGTGATGACTATATTGAATACTGAGAATCATGGGATTAGTGAATTAGTGAACTGATGCAAAGTTAAGTAGAACCAGGAAAACAATGAGCATTATTGGAACAATGTAAGTCAAACAGCTACAGAAAAAGAAGAAAACAATTGAAACTGAATCATATAAAATTATGATGATCAAGCTTGGCCCCAAAGTAGAAATGTGAGACATCCCTTCCCCTCAACACTGACTTATTTCTTTGCAGAGGTAGAAAACTATGGATGAGGAAACTATCACATAATATCAGACTTTTTCAATCTGTTAGTTAGTCTTGCTTAATTTTTTTTCCCTTTTTCCTCACTCATATTCTTCATTATAAGGGATCACTCTGTGGGAGTAAAGGGATATGCTAAGAAACAGTTGATAGAGACTTCAAAAGAGATTTAAAATTTATTAAAAAACCCAATTTTCTCTGAATCTCCACCCCTTGAGAACATCTCGCGGAATCAGGGGAGCATTGTTGTGGAGTGAACTAAGAGTTACATTCAGATACTAATGACTTCACTTTGTGCCCTGACTCTTATTCTTACTCTCTATGTGACTTTGGACAAGTCATTTCATGTTAGCCTCAGTTTCCTGATCTGAAAAGTAGTTTTGACTAAATGATCTCTAAAGTGTCACCCAATGTTAAAGCTATAATCCTATGACCCCCAAACTTTCATTAGTAAATACATATCCCTTCCACATCTCAACTTCGCCCATTGTGCTTTTGATATATTGCATGCTGGAATAAGAAATTAAATGAGATTATTTGAGGGAGCTTTGTGGAAGCCACAGATAACACATGAATGCCAGCAGATGTTACAGAACCTATGACCAGATACTTAACCCAAATTTTGCAGTAAGGTACTGTAAACACCCCATAAAAGGAAAAAAGAAAACATTAGACTTCTCTGGTATGAAGGGAGGGCCAAAACATCTTACTAGACTTTCCAGATTGTGGGAGCATTCTTTAACTCCTGTGACACGGAAGAGATGACTGTATGATGGTTAGCTAGTCAATCCAGATAGCAAACCCTGTGACCAACCTGTTTAGACATATCCACAGGCCTTACTTATTACAAGAATGACCCCCAAACCTGAAATAGATTTAAAAAGAAATTTATTTGGTCATTTGGTAAAGGAGAGAGCTGCAAGAAGGTGTGCCTCCCTCTGAGTCTCTATGAGGAAGGCTGCATTACATAGTGTTCAAACAAGGCCTTAAGGACATTTTCTTGATCAATCTTACATAGGCAGTAGGTAGTCTCCAGGGTAGTGCAATTTGAATTGCGTATCATTAGGTAACTCAATCTACTTAGGGGAACCCCAAACACAAGTTTTGGGTGGACTCTAAAATATAAACTTTGGGTGGACCCCAATCATAAAGTGGGATCTAAGCATTTCTTACAGCCTTCTGGCTTCCCTGGAGCATCTATGAGGTCATTGTGACCTCCACAGTAAGCATTTGGGTCGGATGATTTCTAGCCACATAAAGCTGGCTTCAAACAATATTAATAAATGATAAATAATAAAGTATGTTTCCCACAGCCTTGAAGGAACAGAGCAACATTAATTTGGAAGTGGTAGGTGGAGACTGTTGCAGAGGCCAATTTGAGACTCCTGGGTTGCATTTGGCTTCCTTTAACCATCTGCCAGCCTGAACAGCCACAGAATTTACTCTGATGACATTGACAGAGTTGACCTCAGTGGAGCATGTCAGCAACAACCAATGCACTAAACTCCAGGAGGATTAGTAATGTGAACTGTGACTATATGCTACCAGCTGTACAGAGCCCAGAGTGGGAGAGTGAGAAGCCCCAAATGCGGAAAGATGCTGTTTGTAGGTTTCGCAGCACTAAATTGTCTAACTAGTAATAAAGAAACCAAAACTTGGAATCATTAGGATTTGTGGGGGTGATCTGTCAGCTCCCATTTGTAATGCAAAGAAGAGAAACAATATATGAACTAACATTCCTGGTGAGACCGTATGCTAATAATAATGCCTAATTGCCCTTGAGCAAGTACAGTAGAGGTTTACTGGTAGGTTGGCATGAGTTTATTGACTGATGTGTATGTGTGGGAGGAATATACACATACTAGGGGTCCTTTACATAGGATGAGTCCTTATCTATGATGGAATCTGTCAAAGGCATAATAATATGCCTAACAAGAAACCCCTACCCCATGTCATTCTAACAACCTAGGAGTAAATCAGAAAAATGAGCTATCAGTCACATCAGCGGTAAGTTGACACCTACTGACATCTGTTCTGAGGGTAGGACGTTATTTTTGGCCTTTCTTTGTATTTTCAGTGCTTGGAACTTAATAAAGCCCTTAGTAAATGCTTGTTGACTTAACTTTAAATTTAACATGAGCAAAGAACCAAACAAGCCTGATGGTGATTGATATAAAAAAAAAAGAGTTTACCCATCATCTTAAAGGAACAGCTCTTCAGGGAGGGGAGGTAGGAGGGAAAGAAAAGAAAAAAAATGCTTAATCAGTCTTTCCCATAGTCACTAGCTGGATAATCTAGCAATGAGACTTAATATGATACAGTGAAAAGAATTCAGACTGACCAAGGAGTCAGAATACTTAGGTTCAATCATCCAATCAAAAACATTGACTAAATTTCTACTATGGGGGGAGGGTGTGGTAGACAGTGTTATACCCCCAGGTTACAAAGTAAGGAAATTAAAATCCCTGCCTTCAAAGAACTTACATTCTGTCAGGGATAGCAACATGTAAAATAGATCCTAACTGCAACTTACTAACCAAGAACTTTAAGTTAGCCACTGAACATTTATTTCCTTATCTCTAAAATGGACGTAAGTCATCTGGCTAAAGAGTCAACAAGCATTCACTAAAGATTTACTATGTTCCAGGATCTGAGCTAAGTTTAAGGAATACAAATCCAAGCAGAAAGAAAACCTCAAGGAGCTTACATTCTAATGGTGAACATAACATTCAAAAGGAAACTAAAGGTGGGAGAAGTAAGAAAGCACCTCTGGGTCATGGTAGAGAAAATCCAGAGTCAGGAGGAAAACTTAGAGATAAGTGATGAAGTAAAAACAGTACTTTCAGTATGAGAAGTCCAGGACTGGAATAAGTTTGCAAGAGGAACAGGCTTCTGTGGCATGGTAGAGAAAGTCTGGCAGGTGTGGGGAACCTGTGGTCTCAACACCACATGTGGCCCTCTGGGTCTTCAAGTGTGACCCTTTGACTGAATCCAAACTTCACAATTCACAAACTTCAAAAGAGCCACATTTGAGAGTTGTTATGAGGATCTAATACAATATTAGGGTCCTTTGTAATATATGAAGTATGTATCTGTGAAACTATTACCATTATCAATGGCAATTGGGATGAAGGCATTTCAATACTTTTGAGGACCCATATTTTTGTAGGTGGTCTTTCTACAAATGCTTCATTCTGTTCTCTCCTATTACCTACCTTCTCTGTACCTTCCTTTTCAGTTTGTCAAATCAGTATTACCACTGATATTGGAAAAAGTGACAATCTCCTCTGCTGTGGACTGCTCCATGTCCAGTACTAAGCATGATTGGAGATGTGAATAAGAAGTGACCAGATCATGTGGGTAGTTCAAGGAAGAACCATGAACTCCATTTATTGATTCTTAGGACAATGTTTTTATAGAGCAAATGAGACAAAGGAACAGGACTCAAGTTTTCTTATCATTATCTTAGTCTGTTATATCCTGGAAGTAACACAGAATGGATAATTAAATAAGGATTTGTTATCTGGGTGACTAAAGTCTTAGGGTAGAGCCTTTGATCTCAAAACTCAAATAACATCCTTTTAAATGTAGCACATATTAAAAGAATACCAGGGGCAAGCTTTTGAAAATCACATTTCAAAGGCCTTCTCTTAGAGCAGCTGAAAAAATTTTATCTGGGTCCTGGATCAGACCTTCTTGGCTCCCCACACTCCTCCCTTATAGCTCATCATGACATCATGGCATTGTCATTCATCATGACAGTAACCTTCTAAATGTAGACTCTGGAATTATATAGGAAGATATGACACAAACTTTGTTCTCAAAAATCCCACAGTCCAAAGGGAAGATTTATATAAACTCATCTCTGTTTATTCATCTATTATGTAGTGTACCCCTCTAAATTCCTTGAGTACAAGGACTATTCAATCTTCAGCTCCTAGCACAGCACCTTAAAAGAAGTGGGCACTTAAATAGTTGTTGAATTGAATTGAAATAAAACATATCTAAAGAACTATACTACAAAGGAAAATATGATAAATTCAGGCAAAAATAAAATGGAAAATTATAAAAGGGAGAAATCTGTTCATTGGAGCACAAGATTTTAGAGTTGGAAGCAACCTCAGAGGTCATCTAATCTTACTTCATTTACAGATGAGGAATTAGCATTCTTTAGGCAAAAACCTATCTTTGACTCCATCTGTATTAGCTGTATTTTTAAAAAGTCTCTGGAAGATCTCAATTAGCAAATGTGGTCTCCTTCTAACAATAAGATCCTTGACTTTTTCCTCTCCATTTCCTAACTCCCTTAACAATCTCATCAGAATTAATGAATGAAGTCTTTGATGGGACAACCCTCATTCTTTTTGTGTCTGGGTATAATATGCGTATGTAATATATCATATATATATATGTATATTTCTTTTCCTTACATTCATATTATTGTAGCCTTTGTGTATATTGCCTTCATAGTACAGTTTACTCTGTACCAGTTCCTATAAGTATTAGCATTGTTTTTTGTGTTCTCATTTGTCATTTCTTTTTTTGATAAATAGCATTTTCTTTTCCAATTACACATAAAGATAGTTTTCAACATTAATTTTTCATAAGACTTTAAGTTTTAAAGTTTTTGCTCCCTCCCTCCCATTGCTCCTCCCCAAGACATCAAGCAATCTGATATAAGTTACATATGTGCAATCATGGAAACGTATTTCCATATTAGTCATGTTGGAGACCACCCCCGTTCTGTGTAAAATTCTCATAATCCCATTGAAAAGGTGGGCACAGTGAATTACTCTTGATGATGACAGGAATAAAGGCTCTATATTTCCCAGAAAAGTGTTTTGAAGACACTGGATATCCATTATTATCATTCTTGTCTTTTCAATTATAAGCCCTTGGCAATCTACAATTTGTTCAAACATTTCTTCCCAATGGGGGAACCTTCTAAGTTTATAGTTCCTGACACCAAAAAGGCCTGAGCCAGGACCTGAAACTCCTGTGTCTAATGTCATCTTAAAATAAGTTGTGAAAAGAACCAGCATCCTGGCAGTAGTCTTTGTTTTGTAGAAGAGAAGATATCCCTGGGAATGGCTATAGAAAATGATCCCCAGTGGTATGTATAGAGTGAGCATATTTCATGCTTTTCAAGTAAGCTGGACTATGTGGCCAAAAAATCAATGCCAGAGAAATAATGGAGCCAGAATTGTGAGGGCCAAGCTGAAAAGTACCTTGCCTTCTTTTTGATAGTGTGTTGATTCGTTTGTTGTTAAAACAGTCAACATTTGTATTGAGTAGGTTTGGGATGAATGGAAAATGAAACAGATTTTCTGAGAGTACTCTTTTGTACCCAATGAAATTGTTAGTCTCCTAAACTATGCTTTTTTATCTTGGGTGAAGCTAGTGGGGGTGGGCGAATGGAGGCTAGTCTACTCAATGTCACACTGGGAGAATAAGGCCACATAGATCTGCACAGTGGTAATAAGCAAGGTATTGGGGGTAAGGAAGGACGTGAGATGCTCCCTCAGGAGTCAGGAGTCTTTTAGGTTTAAATTATGTAGCCCTGCCTCTCCTAGGAACAAAACAGAAAGATTTGTGATTTCATTTGTATTTCTCAGATGTTATATTCCCTGGATAAATAGAATCATATAGCATAAATTGACAGATGCCATGTGGTATAATGGGCAACACACTAGACAAGGAGTCAAGAGTCTTGGGATTTATTTTAATCCAATACTATCTAGTTGTTTGACCTTGAATAAGTTGTTTCTCCTCCCAGGGTTTCAGGTTCTTTATATGCATAATGCCTACTTTGAATTTGAGGATCATCTTTCAGTTTTCAGACTTGAAACTTATTTTACTTTGTGAAGAGAACACATTACTCCATAATTCAATTGATCACAATTTGAGTAAGTACTTATTCCATGCCCAATATGTGTGAGGAAGTATATGAAGTATTGGGAATGCAAGGATAAATAAGATACTGTCTTTAACTTCAAGGATCTTACAGTCTAGTAAAAGAGACAAGATATATACACAAATAATGATCAAAATTTGAAACACGAGTGCCAATAAAAGGGCCAAACTTTATAGAAACTGCACAGAGGCAAATTTTGGCTTGAAGTGAGAAATGTTGCCCAATGGGCAACTAGGTGGCACAGTAGATAGGGCACAGGGCCTGGAGTCAAGAAGACCTGAGTTCAAATTCAGTCTCAGCCATTAACTAGCTGTGTGAAGCCAGGCAAATAATTTATACCTGTTTGCCTCAGTTTCCTAATCTATCAAATGAACTGGAGAAGGAAATGGCAAACCACTCCATTATCTTTGCCAAGAAAACCCCAGATGGGGTCTTAAAGAGTTGGACATGATTGAACAATAATAAAGCTGTCTGAAAGAGGAGAGGCCAGCCTTGAGAGGTTGTGGACTCCTCTCATTTCAAGTCTTGAAGCTGATAATGTCATAGTGGAAATTCCTTTGAGTTACAGGTTGGACCAGGTGATTGCTGAGGTCATTTCTAAATCTAAAATGCTGTGATTATTATAGCCACAACTCTACGGACAATCAGAGAAAGGAGGCTTTTTAAAAAATGTATTTTATTCTTGCTGCCTAGACAGCTCCCACACTGAGTCCTTTAGATCAATACTGTTGTTGGACACTTATAAAATACTTGGGCTAATAGCTTGGAGCAGTGAAAGTTTTTTTTCCCCCCAAGGAATAATATACTCCAAGAGGCAGGGTTTGAGACCTAGAGGCCATTAGTGACCCAGTCGTTCCCCAATGACACAGTTGGACTTTTCATCTTTTAATCTATGATGCAGGGGCTAGAGGCTGAAGGAGGCAATTCAGACATGTTTTCAATTTTGTAAGCTGGAACACTGTGTATACCTATATCTTGCACAATAATCTCAGACAATGGTATTTGATTCTGACTGAATTGAATGGGGGAAAAGAAAACGAGCTTTCTCCTCATTTTGAGAGCCTTCACCTGAGGAAGGCAACCAGCTGACAACAATTAGGGCTGATTGGCTGAGTCAGCCACAGGAGAGGGCCATAGAGCCTGGTCTGGGAAAAGTTCCATTATTCCAGGTATCTCAGGGAAGGGTGGAAGAGAATCTCAACAACCCTTTGAGTTAGCAAGAAGGCTGGTGAGAACTAAAGAAAACTCTGTGTGTCTGAAGTTCAAATCTTGAGCTGGCTTTTGTATTGGACCAGAGTGAAAAAATCCTTCTGATGAGCTGAGGAAATGAAAATTATCCATGGATAAAAATGGCCATTTCTCTTATCAGAAAACCATATGATGCATTCATTTCAGTCCAGTCACTAATAACTGGTAAGTGACATTTGAGTGGATGGATGACCTCTGAAAAAGCTTGAGATAAAGTACTCTCTCTCTCTCTCTCTCTCTCTCTCTCTTTCTCTCTCTCTCTCTTTCTCTCTCTCTCTCCATATACACCTACCTGCCTACATATATTCATTATTATTCATTATTGCTAAATTGTGGGGATTTGCATGTACCAATTTGGAAAATTTGAGAGGAAAGAACTAATAAAGCATCACCAAGACAAAACATTTCAGTCTGCCTTGATACCATTTCATTCTAATTAACATCTGCTCTCTCCTGGGTTCACAGAAAGCATCTTTTGATGTTTGAGTTTGTAATTGCCGTCAAAAATGAGCTTGCTGCAAAAAGTCATTAGCTTGCCAAACATTACATTTGTGATGACAGAGGACTTTCCTTCTATCTCTCATTGGAGAGCTCACTGGCTTTATTTTAATCAGTGACACTGGCAGTGATACTCTGTATCTTTCATTCCTTTTCTAACCTCCTCCAACTCAGGACCCAATCTCTCTCTCTACGTGTTACTCTCCACGGTCCTGAAATAGAGGCCTTGGGCTTACCTTGAATTTCAGTAGCTTCCTCTAACTGGATATTGTGCTATGTGAACTACTTTTCATTTACCGACAGGATAGATTTCATTTAACTCAAAGCACATTTATCAAATAAATAGAATGTACATAGTAAGTGAACTACAAACTATATTTTAGATAGGAACATAAGTGCTGGATTAGTGGGAATGTTCACAGAGATGACCAGATGATGTCTCGCTTTTCTGGCCTCTTCCTTTGTTTTCCTATAGATTGGTTATCACATTCATGAGGCTTCAAGAAGCCTCAGGAAAACTTACATACAAAAGCATGATTTTCAAGGAAGGGCATGACAAGAGTGAAAAGGAGTACATGAAGAAGGATAAGCAGGTTTGTCCCTTACTTCAGAGGCCTGCAAGGATACTTATGGACCCTGTAATGGATCATGCTTCATATGGCAATGAGGATGAAGAAAAGATGAAAACCCTTGCCCTAACCCATCTGAGAATTAAGACTAGGGATCCTTAGTTGAGGAAGACAGAGAAGAAACAGAAGGTAAAGATGACAGGGAGGAAACAAACAAGATGTCTTGCTGCTGCCTGCACTGCTCCTCATTGATATAACCTAGGTGACATGATGAGGCATGTGAAGGCCATGAAAAATGGAGGGACTGTCCTGAAAGAACTAATTATAAAAGAGCATCAGTCAGCTCTTATATGTGTAGAGTTTGGAAATAATTGAGATAACATTTGTAAAGTGCTTAGCACAGTGTCTGGCACACAGTAGGTGTTAAGTAAGTGTTGATTTCATTCCATACTGAAAGATAAAAAGGTGCTTAAAGCAAAAGGGAAAAAGCCTCTGCATGGCAGAGAAGCCTGAGTTAGAGGTGCCAGTCCAAACTAGAGGTGATTGACAGTTAAATAGATGGGAGCAAAGTACCTAATGAGTAGGAGATAAGGCCAGCTGTGACCAATGTGGGTGGGAATGAAACTCATCAAATAGCAATGGAAAAATCTGGAGATGTCCAGGGAGCAGTTCTAGCAGCAGCTTGAGGCAATTTCCTCTCCATTGTCCACAGAAGCATGTGTTAGGAAGCAAAGAACTTCCCAGAGAGGTGTTCTTGCAGCAACAAAAGTCAAGACTCTCCTTCCAGTGTCTTCTGAGTTAGAGTGTCAGCAAGGAAGTAATTTGGGGATCCTATGGCCATGCCAGGAGAGTTGGAATCCTTCTAAAATGGATGCTTTGGCTATAGTACTGAGCATTGAATCCAGGGATGAACTCAATGCCTTTCATCTGATGAGCTCACATGCCATTAGTATAAAATCTTATGAAGAAGATCATCCACCTTGGTAGAGTTGGCTTGGAATTTCTCTTGGTAGAAAAAGTACACACACTGACTACTAACAAAATCAAAGGTCTTTGAATTAAAGAAAAATATGTGAGAGACTGACTATAGGAAAATAAGATGTGAAAGTTACAAAGGCTATCTTTCCATCCTAAACCTGGTTTGACTAATTGAGGAAGTGTACTATATACATATCTCTATATTATTACCTTTGATCCCTAAGGGAAAGAGAAAGAATTGACCAGACACTTAAAAGACATCACGGTTTCATAGAATCATAGAATCTTATGGTTATAGAGTAAGAAGAGACCACAGAGGCCAAACTCAAATCCTTTCTACCAGATAATGATTGCTTAGTCTTTGCTTGAGAACCTGCAGTGTGTGTGTGTGTGCCTGAGAGACATATGGACAAAGATATATATATATATATATATATATATATATATATATATATATATATATGGAGAGAGAGAGAGAGAGAGAGAGAGAGAGAGAGAAAAATGGGGATGTTGGGATACCTAATGCCTCCCGAAGAAGCCCATTCCACTTCTAGGTGACTCTAATTTTTATTGCATCAAATATAAATAACCTCTTTGCCACTTCCACACATTGTTCGCAGTTCTGGCATCTGGGACCTGCTTCTTAGTGGATTTATTAAGAATAAGTCATAACAAATTAGCATCAATTCCCCTTTTCTTGGCTAGTATTATTAAGCTGGTAGAATAGTCAATCCCACAGACAAATTGTACTTAGAGTTAAAATTGAGATTTAGTGGAGTATCTTGTGATGTTTTCATGGACAAGATGGTGAAATACTAATTAGATAATAATGGATCATTGAGAACCTAGAAAGAGGTCTTTAGCGGAATGCCATAAAGCTCTATGATAAGCCCTCTTCCATTTATCATTTTTTTCCAGGAATAGATTATATAAAAACATAGATTTCATACTGATAAAATTTGCAAGAAATAAAAATAACTAATGTGAGGGGATGGCAGAATCAGATCACAAAAAATATTAACAGGCTAGAATAAAGGACCAAAACTTGGGTTGGGGTTGTTATGGGCAGCCATGGCTATGTTTGGCCTGGTAACCATTTTGTCAGTGAATGAATGAATGAATGAAAACCCTTTTTATTATAGTTTTACTTTCTGCTAAGCACTATTCTAGGTATTAAGGAAATGAATAGGGATAGGAAGATAGTTCCTGTCCTCAAAGGATTTAATATTCTATTTGGGGTAGATAATACATATATAAGGTTTTGGTTGCATGGCTGAAATATGGGTTCAGTCAAAGGGTACATGGCAAAGCTCAAGGTATTTAGGATATCCAATAAGATCAGATAACAGTGCTGGAAGCTCTGAAAGTAGTAGCAATATGGCAGATGATAAGGTGTGGATGGCCTTAGGATAAAACAGATGGACAGGTAGTATATCCTAGTATTCTTCTATCTTGCAAGAAAGGTTCTAGGTGGTTTGAGGTGGTTCATTATTGATGAACTTTTCCATGCTTTGACCTTAGACAATAGCAAATTCTGTCACCAGAACAGTATTTGAAGCCTTTCTAACATGGTAAAACCTACCAGAATGTATAGAATGTGGTCATAGCTATATCAAGGTAACTCAGTTACTTCCTGGTAAAATTTAATAGTGGTAGAAGAAAGCTTTATGTATAGGTTTAAAAGATCAAATACACTGTGATGTAAGAAAAGTTTGAAAGACATTGTTTCTGGGTATAATAATTTTATTAATTATGCTAGTGGATAATTAACAAAGGGGTCAGTGGCACTCTTGAATGCCAAAAACCCCTCGTGGAACCCCCTAAAAGCTTGTATGCTCTTGGAAGAGTGAGTGTTCCTGAGGTAGAAATGAACTCTGACTGGTTAACAAATGATGAGAGAATGATTATTACAAGAGGTGGACCTATTCTAATGAGTGGCTGGGGGACTTGACTTTGATCACTCTTACTCTCAGACCACCCCCAACCTGTCTGAGTGGAACAGAATGGACTGGAATTCACCTTACGCTAAATTCTTCCAAAGATTTTTCTAGTTGGATGGGGCAACAACTCCTTCTAGGTAAGATGGTTTATGTGGGTTAAGTATTTGGACTAGGTCAGAGATCTCCTCGAAAGACTGGACTTTGAATGAAAGAATTGGAAAAAAAGAAAAAAAACCCTGGATATGCCCAATAATTGGTTATTTAACATAAAAGAGAAATAATAATTTCTTTCAATACAGTTATAAATTGAGGAAAATCTGACAATAATTCAGGTTAAAAAAAGACAAAGATTTTAGAAACATAAATGTGAGATTGAAAGAGGTATTAGAGACTTCCAAATTGTCCATTTTACAGATAAGGAAACTAGATCCCAAGTAACTTGCTCAAAATATCACATCTCATTTGTGGTAGAGCCAGAATTAGGACTTAGCTTTCCTGATTCTAATTCAGTGGTTTTTAAAAAAAATTTTCCAAATTCTGGGGCACTGTCTTTTATTGTAAACTCACCATGAGTCATTAGTATGACATAGCTATCAGAAATCAAATACAAACTTAGTCTGCAGCAATAGAAAAATATAGGACTAGCTCAGGAAAGGTACAAGTCCTGCTGTTCTCTTGGTTGGTTTGACCACATCTGTAATACAGTATTCATTTCTGGATACCCCATTTGAAAAGGGATACGGACAAAATAGGTCATGTTCAGAGGACTGTGACAAAGATGGTGAAAAGTCTAAAAATATTTTATATGAAGAAGAGTTGAAAGAACTGGCAGTAGCCTGGAAAATAGAAGGCTGGGGAGGCACAGAATAGCTGTCTTGAGATATCTGAAGACCTGTCCCAGAAAACAAAGAGCATGATGATAATAATATTCAGGTGGCACAGTGGATGGACCATTCTATTTGGAGATATGAAATCCTGAGTTCAAAACGTCCTCTGACACTAATTAGCCATATGACCCTGGGCAAGTCACTTTATATCTTTATGCCTCTGTTTCCACAGTTACAAAATCAAGAAAATAACAGCACCTACTACCTGGGTTGTTATGAGGATGCAATAAGATACTATTTGTAAACTGCTTTGCAAACCTTAAAAACACTTATAAATGCTAGTTGTTGTTGTTATTGTTGTTGTTAGTAATGATAACAATACTATTTATTATAGCTCACATTAGGATCACTGGGGAAAAGTTACAGGAAGACATATTGTAGTTCAGTGGAAGAAATACCTTTATAATAAGTAGAGCTAAATGAGGTTGAAACGAGCAAATCAAGAGCTAGGCACTTATTCAAAATTAGCTCTTAGCTGGGCCCCAGATTGACATGCATTTCCAACATGGATTCTTGGAAAATGTGATAGGATTAAAAAAATTAGTTACTTAATTAATTAATTTTTAGTTTTCAACATTTACTTCCATAAGATTTTGAGTTTTAAATTTTCTCCCCCTCTATTCCTTCCCGCCTCCCCAAGATGGTATGCAGTCTGATACAGTCTCTACATATACATTCATATTAAACATATTTTCATATTAGTCATGTTGTAAAGAAGGATTAGAAGCAATGGGAGAAACCACAAGAAAGAAGAAATGGAAAAGAAAAAGGAGGACAAATAATAGGCTTCAATCTGCATTCAGATTCATATTTCTTTTTCCAGATGCGGAAAGCATTTTCCATCCCGAGTCTTCTCAAGTTGTCATAAATCCTTGCATTGCTAGGAAAAGCTAAGTCTGTTGAAGTTGGTCATCACACAATGTTTTGCTTACTGTGTACAGTGTTCTCTTGGTGTTGCTCCCTTCACTCAACATCTGTTCATGTAAGTCTTTCCACGTTTTTCTGAAGTCCACCTGCTCATCATTTCTTATAGCACAATAGTATTCCATTATATTCATATACCACAACTTGTTCAGCCATTCACCCATTGAGGGGAATCCCCTCAATTTCCTATTCTTGGTCACCACAAAAAAGAAATGCTACAAATATAAATTTTTACATGTGGGTTCTTTTTCCATTTTATGATCTCTTTGGGATACAGACCTAGAAGTGATATTGCTGGGTTAAAGTGTATGTGCAGTTTTATAGCTCTTTGGGCATAGTTGTGATAGGACTTTTTTTATCTAGCCTCCAGTTGCTTATTAAGATGACCTCTTTTCAGAAGAATGTATTTGATTGAAGGCTTAGGCTGGGTTAGTATGAGAATACTCTTGAGAAATGTGGAGACAGACCAGAATAGAGGGATTCCCAAATGAGACGACAATGATTTCATAAGATCTTTTTCCTGTGATTTAGAAGCTATGCTGTAAAATTTGGACTTCTGGGACAGAGAGAGAAAAGGAATGGGATGAGGTTTTGGTTGGAAGTTTCCCTAGCAAAGAAAGTCCAGGAGCATTAGAATGATCATACAATTTGATTAAATTTCTCAGATAGTCAAATTAATTGCTTCAGAGTTAGGATGCTGTTGAGGGGTGAAAGGCAGAGGCATGATCTTATTTGGAGGCAGGAGTCATTAGTACCACAATCAGTCTGGGAAAAAGGCACAAATCCAACATCTGTAGAAAGACTAAAGAGTCCTATCACAAAACCATAGAGAAGGGGGTGGCTAGGTGGCACAGTGAATAAAGCACCAGCCCTGGAGTCAGGAGGACCTGAGTTCAAATCCAGCCTTAGAAACCTAACACAAAACTAGCCCCGTGACCTGGGCAAGTCACTTAACCCCAATAGCCCTACCTTTCCACCTCCAAAGAGCAAAAAAAAAACACACCAAAAACATTGAGAAGGCTGTTCACGTAATTGGCAGCCCTCCATTTCTTTACAGGTGTATTGTCACCCAACCAACAAACAGGTCTCAGACAAATAGCATTGAATAGTACATGTTGGTGTGATAACAGAGGAAGCTGGGAAGGGAGATGTAAGAAGAAAGGTTTTGAATGGGAGGGAAAAAGAAGTGACAGTTAAACTGAAATGGAGCATTCTTTTGTTGGAGGATCCAAGGTCCACTTCTATTCCCTTCCCTGCCTTTTCCTGTCTTTCAGACTTCAAAATGAAGCCTTCATTCCTTCAGCCATCCACACCACACACTATTCATCTCCCCCTTGTGTTGTCTTCCCTGCTTAGACTTCAAGCTTCTTTAGGAGAGGAACTGCCTTTTTGCTTTATTTGCATCCCCAGAGCTTAGCATATTGCCTAAAACATAATAAGTGCTTTAGAAAATCATCCTCCCCCCTTCCCTTCCTCTCTTCCTTCCTCCCTCCGTTCCTTCTTTCCTTTCTCCTTTCCTTCCTTCCTCCCTTCTTTCCTTTCCTTTCTTTTCCTTTTCCTTTTCCTTTCCTCCCCTCTCTCCACTAGAATGTGAGCTCCTTAAAGGCAGGAGCTGTTTATGACTTTGTATGCTCAGTACTTAACCCAGTTCCTGGTACCTAGAAGCAATTAATAAATTCTTATTGAGTGACATGATAATTGTCTAGCCTCTTACTTCACTGAGGAAACCATGTAGTTTGTTCTTCATCTGGAAATTCTCTCAGACCCTGTCTGCTAGCTTTAGGGACAGAGACTCAAATTAAATATACATCCCTAAAAGGTAGAGGATAGGAACAGAACTATAGTTTCCTGGAAATTGTTACTGTGTAGATTTAAAACAATATTGGATCTAGACCTGCTTGTTCTTCTTTTAGAAATACCAACAAAGTGTCCTAACTTTCTGAATCATACCAATTGACTGTACATTGATTTACCTTGCAGGTTTTTCTGTGGGTGGGAAAGACCTGGTCAAATAATCTCAATAACTTTCCATCCTCCAATCTTAGAGCAAGAGGTCATTTAATTTCTAGATCTGAGGCTTGCCTGATGCTTGGGGGTTGATGTCTGGTCTCAGAAGAATTGCTTAGGCTGGGGGAATATGTTCCTTAACTGTATTCTGCTGCTGCTGCTGCTGTTGCTGCTGTGTGTGTGTGTGTGTGTATGTGTGTGTGCTATCTGTCTGTCTGCCTGTTTGATCTTCTTCTCCAGCTAGGTTGATGTAGTCATGGAACAGTCATAGATGATGAGGTGTTGGTAACAATGTGATCACACCTGGTGATCTTCTTGCAAAGTATGAACACTTCTCTGATTGATTCAGATGGGGAAACATGATTGGTTGAGCAGAATAATTGGTCATGCCTCTGAAGTCATTAAATAGCTAAAGCTGTCAGCAGTCTGAGTCTTTGAAATAACTGTGGAGGAAATGACTGTGGAGGAAATGGAGGAAGAATCTGGCTTTTGAGAGGGAATCGACTGATGGTATCTCACTAAACAAGTCAAAGTATCAAAGAAGACAAAATGGTCAATGTTGATTATATAAAGTTAAAGTTTTTGCACAAAAGAATTTAATGTAAAAATTTTCAAAAGGGAAACAAATAAATAGGAAACAAAAAACTTTGCTGCAAATTTCTCTAATAAAAGTCTTCTACTCCATATATAAGGGATTGCTTTACGTTTATAAGACTAAGAACCATTCCCCAACAATAAATAAATGGGCAAAATTGAAAAGACAGTCTTCAAAGAAAGATATCCAAGGTACCGATAGCCTTATAACAATTGCAAAATCACTAATAATGAGAGAAATGCAAATTAAAGTAATTTTGAGCTTCTGTCTGATGCCCATTAGAATGGCAATGATTATAAAAGAAGAAAATGTCAAATGATGGAGGGGGTTGTGTGAAAACAAATGCATTAATGAACCATTGGCCGAGTTATGAATTGGGCAAGCCATTCTAGAAAGTAATTTACAACAGTGACCCAAAGTGACTAAATTGTGCATACCATTTAACTCAATTAAATCACTACTAGGTTTTTCTCCAAAAGAAATGGAAGGAAAAAGGACTTATATGTACAAACAATTTTTATAGCGATTCTTTTAATAATAGTGAAAAATTAGAAACTAAGGAAATGTCTTACTGGAGAAGAGCTAAACAAATTATTGCATATGAATACAATGGAAAATTATTGTGCCAGAGGAATTGATTATATGGACAGTTTCAGAGTAAACTGAGAAGAGCTCTATGAACTAATTCAGGACAAGTAGCAGAAGTAGGAGAACAATTTATTCTATGATTACAACATTATAGCAAAAAACAACTTTGAAAGACTTAAGAACACTGATCAGAACAATCATAAACCACCAAAAGAATGGAGATGAAACATTCTACCCCCCTCCTGCAAGAGTGACAATGGATTTACAATCCAGAATAAAATACACATTTTTGGTCATGGACAACATGAAAATTTATTTTGCTGGACTACACATGTATATATACATATATATATATGTATATATATATATATTTCTTTTAAGACATTTTCACAGTAGAGGGAGATAGTGTGAAGTATAGATTAAGTGAAGGGAGGAAAGAATCTAGCTTTGAGAGGGAATCATGTAGAGCTAGGGGATTTTTCTTCCTTTCCTCCCCACATTGGTCATAGCAGCAAAGTTACTCACTCCGAAGGAGTTAACCCATCTAACAGCTGGAGAGTCAGTCTGATGCACTTGAGGGAACAGAAACACACATACTCCAGAGAGACATGAATGTATATAGACAGTCACTCTAGACTAGAAGCAGATTCAAGTAACAAGACACCTAGCAGCAGAGAAGAGAGCTGATTATGTACTTAAGAGTGAGCTAACACT